>ML685818.1:822145-881777 GCA_007922175.1 Pelusios castaneus
TCTCCAGGCCTCCCTCCAGCCCCCTTACCTGGCCGGAGGCTGGGAACTGCAGGGACGGCCGGCAGAGCTGCTGCCGGCCAGTCCGCTCCCGCCCTGAGCACGCTGTAACTGCGCATGCTCAGGGCGGGAGATTTAAATCTCCCCAGCCCGGCCCAGCCTGCACAGCTGGGAGGGAGCACCGGCGGGGAAAAAAAGGTGCCGGAACGCCGTTCCGGTGCGTTCCGGCAGAAAAAAAGCACTGGTAGAGACCGTCTTAAAGAAGTCAGAAATTATCTGAATATTTGCGACTTGACTGCATTCATTCATCTGAACATGTGTAATATTAGTTATCATTCTGTTCTGAAACTAGATAGTCACACTTCGCGATTTTGGTGACTGTTGAATCACTACTCATCAATCATGTGTCTAGTTACTGGGCGTTACTGAGCCATAGACTTCAGTTTTAGTAAACACATTACCTAAACTTCATATTGGGAAACACAAAGAGGCCTGAAGTTGAAAATTATGGCCACTTGGATTTTCGTATATATTGGATATTTTTTAGTCATCAGATCTATGGGATTCAAAGGTGCCTAAGAGAGTTACATACTCAAATCCCAATGAAAGTTAATGGGAATTACCCACTTTACAAATTTTTAGCTACCTTTGAAAATCTGTCATAAATGAGTGTTCACCAAATAACTAAATATAATAAGGAGAGAAGGATAAAGGAAATAATCAGAATAATAAATTGCTGCATAGCAAATACAATTATGTATGCTTAGGGTAACAAACTTTGTGAAATCCCTCTTATGTAAATATTACATCGTTTTGGAACACAGCAGCTAATACCTTGCGTCAATGGAAAATATTTGAGGTAACTTAATCTGATAACTAGGATTCTGACTGAATTCATCCTGCTCTATAGAATTAGGCTTTGGTTAGAGTAAGAAGCAAGTTTAATTCTACTAGAGAGAGGTTTCTATCGAAAAGAAAGAAATAGCTGTTAGGGAGGCAGAGATGATAAACATGCTAGGTTTAGTGTTGTAGAACCATTAGGTCACATATCAAATATGTGACATCTCATTGCTGCCCGTTTGGACTCTGCCATCATGGCTGGGAACTTTGCCCAGACTTCCATGTGCATTTCAGCTTCTGTTTTTAGTTCCAGCGCACAATTACTTATGGAGGGTGCTCAATGTCCAGGAAGAACGCTTCAATGTGTCATTGTTTTTTTTTTTTTTTTTTTTTTTGGTGACCCCCTGGTGACCAGTGTATTAGCAGGTATGAGCCAGCAGAAGGTAGGGAGGAAGAGGGACATTTTTTAAAACCAGATTCCAAGGTTAGATCTGTAAAATGATCTCAAATATTGTGTGCTCCGGATTATCCCTTGGTTTAGAGAGACCCATCTAAAATTGAGAGAATTACGTTTATCAAGTCTGTTTTGAAGACCTAGAAAAGGAATTGAATATGTGGTCTCTCCATTGGGATAAAGTATCAAATACTCTAATGAAGAGGGGTTATAGTCAGGACATATAAAATAGATGCTGTAAAAACACTACAGATAATGGCTAAAATCTACAGACCATACTATATCTGGCTGTAGACAAAGCGGTTTGGGCCAGCACTGTGTCTCATTCTTGGATGGTCTCCCATGCAATGTGCTGAAGAAAGTGGTGACTTTTAGCAGGTGGAACATTTTCCTTTATGTTGGCAGTGAACAATTCCTTGGTGTAATGGGCGTTGATCCGCTAGAGGGTCGCTAAGAAGATCCTACGGCACTGTATGCAAGGCTAGAGATGTAGATGCCAGCCTCTTGCCAAAATCTCAACTTCGATAATAATAATGTGCTCATTGAGATTTGATTGGTTGTTTCTATTCACGTAGTCTCTGCTTTCTATCCTAAAACTTCAACTTCGCTTGGGACAGATGTTCCATTCTACTCCAGAAGTAGCTGTCACAGTGGTATATTGAGTTATAAAACGGTCTAGTATTCATCTAGGATGAAAGGTGCTCTGCAAGCATTGACTAAGATATCCACTTGACTCTTGGTTCTATAGACTCAAAATAGCTGCTGGATTTGCATCGTTAAGTTTAATGCCAGTTAAATAGCAAAATATTTGTGCCAAGGAGTTCTGGGCTGAGACTACGTTACTGGCATTAAAAGTAAATGTAGCTTTAAATGACTGACTGGGTTTTGAAATAATAAACTGAAAATCTTGAATGGAAGTCGTGTCTGCCTCAGTTGGCAGCAGGAGGAGGAGCTGGCTCAGGGGTCTGGCATGGTGTGGGGAGAGCTGGGGCTGCAGGGGGGAGGGCAGGGTAGTGAGAGACAGGGTCACAGAATGGGGCCTTGTGGACCTATAGGGGACCCCACAATGGGCCTTCAACTAGGGACCCCGATAGCCAAGGGTTGCCTCTGTCTAGACTGAATCCGCTGCATCGGATTGATGCAGTGGGATCGACAGAGCGGCCTGTGGAGACCCACTCAATTGATCCCAGAAATGCTCTCCCTTTTATGCAATAACTCCACCATACACAAGAGTAATGTTGTAATGACCGGAGGGCATTTCGCATCGGCGCGGTGAAGGGCAGATGCCACAGTGAAGGAGTGTAAATAAGATGATGGGAGATATGCTTTGTACAGTACGTAGCATATGTATCTCCCATTGACCCAGTGTGGAAGCCTAGACCAGGACATAGGAATTGTCAATACCAGAGGCTTCGAGGGAGCTGTAAGAAACTTTGTTCTTGGCCGTTATAATTTCTCCCTCATCTCCCCTCATGTGCCCTCTGCCCATCCCTTCCAATAGAGGTTGGCTTAAATTCTCACGCTGCAGGGCATAGCCCATCTAGAGCTCTAGACTTTTAAATCCTTAACTATAATTAGATCAAGTTTTCTCTTTAGAAAGAGTTAGAAGCATGGTTACAGTCAATAATGTAAGGTCCAAAGTGGAACCGGATTGCCAACACCTAAAATTAAAAAGCAGTTTTTAAACTAAGGGCTGGGAGAAGGCTGACAAGTGTGGATGAGCACATGATTTGGACAGAGTCATCCTTCAGGGGAGGATCTACTAATGGAGATTTTTTTTTTTATGGATTAAGAGAGAAGATCCTCTTTTCGACAGCAACTGGTTAAAAGATATGAAATGAAGGTAGGAATAAATAGTTCTCAGGATGAGAGAGGTAAATAGTGGTATCCCTCAGGGGTCTGTGTTGGAACGAGCACTGTTCAACATATTCATAAATGATCTGGAAAGGGTAAACAATGAGGTGGCAAAATTTGTAGATGATACAAAATTACTCAAGATAGTTAAGTAAAGCAGACTGTGAAGATTTACAAAGGGATCTCACTAAATTGGGTGACTGGGCAACAAAATGGCAGATGTAATTGAATGTTGATAAATGCAAAGTAATGCAAATTGGAAAACATAATCCCAATTATGCATATAAAATAATGGGGTCTAAATGAGCTGTTGCCACTCAAGAAAGAGATCTTGACATCTTTGTGGATTGTTCTTTGAAAACATCCAGTCAATGTGCTGCAGCAGTCAAAAAAGTAAATAGAATCTTAGGGATCATTAGGAAAAGTATAGATAATAAAACAGAAAATATCATGCTGCCTCTTATAAATCCATGGCACTCCTAGATCTTGAATACTCTATGCAGATGTGGCCACCTCATCTTAAAAGAGATGTATTGGAATTGGCGAAGGTCCCGAAAGGGACAACAAAACCAATTAGGAGTATGGAACAGCTTTTGTATGAGGAAAGAGTAATAAGACTTGTGGAGGAAGTAAATAAGGAAGTGTTATTTACTCCTCATCCCAAAAGAACTAGAGGACACCAAATGAAATTACGAGGTTGCTGGTATAAAGCGAACAAAAGAAAATATTTCTTCACCTAACACAGAGTCAACTCCTTGCAAGAGGATGCTGTGAAGGTCAAGACTGTAACAGGATTCAACGAAGAACTAGGTAAGTTGATGGAGGATAGGTCCATCAATGACCATGAGCCAGGTGGACAGGGATTGCTCTTTTTAGAAGCTGGGAATGGGTACCACGATGGATCACTTTATGATTACACATTCTATTCATTCCCTGTCAAGTAGCTGGCATTGTCCATTGCTGGAGCACTGGATACTGGGTTAGTTAGACCATTGGTCTAACCCAGTATTGCTATTCTTATGTTCACTTAGAAGGTGACTCATCTACCACCCCTGGTTATTGTAAAGATGAGAGCTAGGTGTAAGAATAAGGTAGCATTTAAGACAGAGTCATAATGTCTCATACAGGAAGGGATGGGGGTGTTGCAGAATACAAGGAAAACACGTCAGAGTCTTAAGCAAACATGAAACACCCTGTACTACCATCACTACGTGTTCAGAAATGAAGCTGCTGGGGAAGAGGGTGTGGTATTGAGTAACTCCTCTGGGCCCACAGTACTTAAAAGAGAATCTCTGTATTCAGAGACTAAATTCCAGTGGCCTCTTTCTAACAGGACATGGGCTTCTGCATTAGGCTTCCTGTCTGGGAAGCTAAAACACATAAAGGTGTGGTTCCCAATACTGCAATGGGAGGATAGGAGCATTTGTTAATGCACTAAATAGTAGTGTTGTAGCATAAGCATGTGGTTTTGCTTAAGCACTGTCTTATATATCAGGCAGCAGCTTGAATGGGTTTATATTGTTCTCAGATTTGAGTAAGAGAAATAAAGGTGTCTTTCAAACAAAACACATTTCATCCTAGATCAAGCAGTAGCCAGCCCGAGTGCTAACAAATACTCTGATATAGCTGATCATGGCTGTGTATAAAAGATAATTAACTTTAACATTCAGCAGATTGCAGTCCCCAGTCACTGGTTTCATCAAAGCATAGGCAGACAAGCTTCTTGCATAACCTCACAGGCTGTAGCTTCGTGTATGTTGGCGTGCGCATCCTGCTTGTAAATGCCTTATTCTTTTATCAGAATGATTCCTATGTCTACCACCTTATGTTATGAATGACTGAGGAATGATGTTTCGAATGGCAGTGAGTGTAAAGCTTGTTGTGAATGTTAGCGTACCTCTTCAGCTGTTTAAGATTCTCTTAACAATAAAGACAGAGAATTAAATCCTCTATTTACCTGATGGAAATTCTCCAAGTCTTCCTTGCAGAAGCTGCAAAAGGAGCAAGAAGGCATAGACCATGGGTTAGATGTAGCCTGAAGAAAAAGCCAGTCCTATAGACGTCTCTGAACTGCAGCTGCTTACATCAGGCCTGAATTTGGTCTGCTGTCTTCTTGGAGAATTTTGGTGCTATTTGTCAGTCTCTTAGGTTGTCTGTGTTTAATGGGAGGCTATGATCTGATGGTTGCTAGGAGAGGAGACCAGGCATCTAGGCTCTATTCCAGCCTCTACCCATGACTTTGTGTGATATTGAGCCCGTAACCCTTCTATGCCTCAGTTTCTCCATCTGAGGAAGTGATGATTCATCGATTAGGACACTCGACTTGGGCTTGAGACTTGGATTTAAGTGCCTACACTGCTGCAGATTTGGTCTCACTTTGAGCAAGTCACAGGGATGTTATGAAGGCCAACACTATAATTCAAAGAAGATGCAGGTAAGTTTGTGGAGGGTAGGCCCTATTACCTAAGATACTTAGGGGTGCTAGCCCATGCCCTGGGTGTCCCTAGTGTCTGATGGCAAGAAGCTAGTACTGAATGCCCAGGGATGGATCACTTGATGATTGCCTGTTCTGTTCATTCCCTCTGAAGCACTTGGCATTGCCCACTGTTGAGAGACAGGTAGGATACTGAGCTAGATGGACCATTGGTCTGACCCACTATGGCTGTTCTTATGTTCATTTAGTCTCTCTGGGTGCGTCTACACTTACAAGTTAGGTCGACGTGAGGAGGCTTAAATCGACCTAACTTACTCCCCGTCCACGCTGGGCTTTCCTTAAGTCGACTTAAGCTGTTTCTTAAGTCGACTTAATTACATCTAGTTTTAGGTCGACTTTAAGGCTTAAGTCGACCTATCGCATAAGTCGCCCTAGGGCAGGGGGACAAGGGAGCCCTGCATGGCTCCCTCGTTCCCGGGGAAGCTCCTGCTCTCTTTTCCCCGGACCTGCTGCTTCCCAGCAAGAGGAGCCATGGCTCCTTTTTGGCCGGGAAGCTGCGGTCCCAGGGAGAAGGGCTCCCCAGCCGGGGCTCCAGTGGGACGGAATACCCCACTGGAGCCCTGGCTGGGGACACCCGGCAGCTCCCTTCTCCCAGGAAGCCGCTTGCGGCTTGTCCCAAGGAGAGCTAGCTGTGTGGGGCTGGCTCTCTCTGAGACAGGGCAAGCCACTCGCGGCTTGTCCCGGCGGAGCCAGCCCTGTGGAGCTGGCTCTCCCCGGGAGGACCCGCTTATGGCTTGCCTGTCTTGCCAGCCTTTCCCTCAACCTATCCAGTCCACTTAGAGAGTCTACTAGTGTACTTAGACTACTTAGAGAGTCTACTAGTGCCCAGGTCCCGGCAAGAAGGAAGCCACGCGCTTCCTTCTCCCTAGGACCCGTGCTCCAGCTGCTGTCTTGCGGTCCCGACCAGGAAGGAGAGCAGGAGACCCGCACTCCAGCTGCCGGCTGCTCGGCAGCTGGAGCGTGGGTCTCGGGGAGAAGGGAGCCCCACGCTCTTTCATAGCCAGGACCTGAGCGGTCCTGGCCGAAGGGAGCCCCGTGCTCCCTCCTAGCCAGACTGAGTGGTGGGGCGGCCAGGACGGAGCGTGGGTCCCGGGGAGAAGGAAGCATTGGGCTTCCTTCTTGCTGGGACCGCTCAGGTCCCAGGGAGAATTAAGCCCTGCAGTCCCTTCTTGCTGGGACTTGAGTGGTCCCGGCGAGAATGGAGCCCCGCGGTCCCTTCTCCCCGGGATCTGAGTGGTCCTGACGAAAAGGGAGCCCCGCAGTCCCTTCTCCCCGGGATCCCCGCTCCAGCTGCCGGTTGCTGAGCAGCTGGAGCGCGGGTCCCAGCTCTAGCGGGTTCCCTTCTGCCCGGGACCTGAGAAGTCCCGAGCAGAAGGGAGCCGAGTGGTCTGGGGCAGAAGGGAGCTCCACGCTCCCTTCTCCCCTGGGCCGCTCAGGGGCTTGCTGTCTAGTATAGACTCTCTAAGTCGAGTTAGTAAGGCCCACTTTAAGTCGACTTAGGAGTCCTGTGTGGACTCTCTAAGTCGACTTAATAAGGTCGACTTAAAGTCGACTTACTTAAGTCGACCTAAATTCCCCAGTGTTGACATAGCCATAGTGTTGTAATGGTGGAGGTGTTATACGCCTATTGTAGATTAGAGAGAGCTGTGTGATGGCACTGGGCAAGGACTAGCTTTTGAAAAGCACTCTGCAATAATCTGATTAGAGGGCGTGTTGTTTACTGTTTGTTACACTGTCAGCATTCACGTGATCCTAATTTAGTTTTGACATTCGGATGTTGTTGGAGCAGGTGAGCCTAGGAACCAAGCTGTTGGAAGAGTAGGAGAAGGGGATTCTGTTTTTTAACTTCTTGGAGATTTTAGGTCTTTTTTCCCCCAAAGAATTCTGATGAAAACAAATGTTACTTTTACTCTGGAATGAAGTTAGGTAACCTGGGTTGCCACCGGTAATCGTAAAGGGGAAACTGCTGCTGCTCACCTCCTTTCATAGATTGTACTCCCCAGGGCATAGCTACGGGTGGGCCCGGGCCTACCCACTCGACCAGAAGCCCTGCCCACCCCTACCCACCGCAGTGCCGGGCAGTGGCGTGAGCTTCGCTGCTGCAACTGCGGATTGGCCAGCAGCAGGCAGTGGCGCTGCAGACAGACGGGCAGGGTGGGCTGCTCTCGGCCCACACTATCTTGGAGCTCCGGCCCCGGGCAGCTGCTGCTCCTTGAGGCAGCAGGGCCTGGGCTGCCTCTCCTCCATCCTCCTCTTCCTCCTGATGCTCCAGTTGCTAGGCAACTGGAATGTTGTCAGGATGCTTCCAGTCACACGACCGGAAGCAGACTGGCCGGGCCCACCCTGGAGCTCATCCAGAAAACAGGGATTGGCTACACCTCTGGGACTCCCGACAGGTTCGGCTATCAGTTAGATCTGAATTACAGGGGATTGTTGGCCACACTGGGGCTTGCTCCTGCTCCTATTGACTTCAGTGGGAGCACGGTCAGGCCCTAAGTTGATAAATGCAGTAGCTGTTTTCCGCTCTTCCTCCCAACTCCCTCGTCATCCTTATCCCGCATGTATAAAGACTAAGTTCTGCTATGAAATCTTGCCACACAGGAGATGGCTCAGAACCTAGCGTTTAAAGGGAATGGTGCTTAGTTAAGGCACCGAATTGGGACTTGGAGACCTGGGGTCAAAGCTCTGCTGTGCTACAGACTTCTTGTGTGCTCCTGGTCAAGTGGCTTAGTCTTTCTTTGCATCAGTTTGCACATCTGTGAAATGGGTTTAATTACAGAGGAGAGGAGTGTTGTGAGGCCAAATACATCCAAGGTTGTGAGAAGCTCAAATGCTGTGGAAATTGGGGTGCAATGGAGTATACAGATCCCACCCAGGAGAAGGGGTTAAGAAGCTGTTGTAGGCCCATGTGGCCCTGCCATCCTGCACCTGCAAAGCTTGGGACAAGCTAGAGGGTGAGTTTAAAAAGGGAAGCAGGGTAGCTCAGTGGTAAGCAGAGGTTGAAGTAAATGACCTGGTCCGTGAACTTCTGGAAGAGGGTGCCCCAGGAGCTCCTGCTGCCGGAGCTCTGGTGATACCTGCCTGACCCAGCCTGCGAAAGCGGGAGTAGTGACTTTTGAAGGTCGCAAACTTTATTTTTGTGTTCAGTTCTTTACTTTACCCTGTGTGAACAGGGTAGGAATTAATTTGGGGAGGCAGCACCCCAGTCTTTGCTGCACACTGTTGGGCCCTGGATCACAGCCCTTTGGAGAGGGTGGGCCTGGGCTTCCCTTCCAACCCATAAAGAGAGGGTGACAGAAGTCAGCCCTTTGGTGGGCAGCTTAATTGGGGAAGACCTGGACCCAAGAAGGAAGCCCCAAAGCCTTTGCTGACTTCTGATGATTTTCATGTTGTTTGACTCTTTGTGTACCCTTGAAGGGATGGACTTGAATGTATGACCCGGCCAGAGGGCTGGGTCACTAAAAGTACTGTGTATCTGGGCCTAGGCAACTCACCTAAAGTTTATAGAGAGAATCTGTTTTGAGCTGGGATTGGAATCTGCAAGGCTGTAGTTCCTAGTGCTGTACTCAGACCCATAAATTACATGTATGTGTCCTTTTTCCACTCAGTCCCCATCTCCTATGGGAGGGCAGATATTTACATACACCTCTAATATGCTGCCTAACTCATTGCAAAAATTTAGAGGGAAGTATCTGCACTGTTTAACCAGTTAACTTTAATGGGGAGGAAATCTAGGCTGAGGCCTTTATATGCTTCTCTAAGAAGATTTTGGGGGGTAACCCAATTTTTATTTGCATGCTGTGGAGCTTTCTTTGCACAGCTGTGCTTTTGTAACAAATGGCACTAATAAAAAAAAATATGTCTGAGGAATTTACCAGCTCAGAAGGTCTAACTCCTATTAAAGAGACCTTGCAGAAATTCACAACACGCTCTGGTCTTTTGCTTTGGATGCTGCATGATTATTTCCAGATTGTACTTCAATATTTGCCATTTGAATTGCTAATGCAGTGGAGTGGGGCGATGGCTCTGTTATTAAACAAAGTGCGCATTTCTCAGCAAACAGAAGTGGGCATCTGGATGGTTTTGTCTTTCTGAAATTGTATTGTCTGAACTATTCCTGGAAGCAAGGGAAAACAGGCTGATGGGAGGACTGGCTGCCCGTTTTGTTTTTAAAGCTGTAGTTTTACCTTGGGACAATTAATTCATCACGTGAGCTATTTTGAGGTAAAAATGCAATGAAGACGAGGTGCTTTAATTTTACCATGAGATAAACTCATTGGGATTGACCTAAGTGAGTCTAGAAAGACCAAACTAAACACGCTTGCCATGTCACTTCCCAAAATAAGTTAGAGCCTCCACAACAGGGGTCACTTCACTTCTTAGAGTGGATTTTAATAGAGAACCTGGTGGCTCAGCGTCCCAAGACCAGTTCCCATTCACCATTGCACTAGTAACAGTGCATGTAACAGTCTTTTGACAACCACAGCAATTTCTTACATGGAAAAGTAGTATTTAGTTATTACTGAATGCATTTTAGCAGCTGGAAATGAGGAGAGCATGGAGTTCTCTGGGAATAAACAGAGTTTCAATGTCGAGAAGCTCATTGTAATGAATATAAATCAGAAGTTAAGAATTGTAGACAATTGGTAAGCAAAGCAAAGGTACATAAGGAGAAATCTGTGGCCAGCAGAGTTAAGGACAAGGAGTTTTAAAAAAAATATATTAGGAATGAAAATCCTGCCAATGGTATTGGTCCATTACTAAACAGAAATGCTAGAATTATAAATAATAATGCAGAAAAAATAATAAATAAATTAATAAACAATAAATGTTATATATTTGGGGGGAAACAGGTGATACAGGTTCATTGTAAAGTGGTGGTCAGACACTTTCCATTCCACTAATCTCTCTGGAGGATGTTAAGCAGAAGCTACTAAAGCTATTGACTTCTGAATCTGCAGCTGCAGATAACTCGCATTCAAGAGTTTAAAAGAGGTGGCCGAGGAGTTTGTAGAATGGTTAATGGTGATTTTTTTCCCAGTAAGTCTTGGAGCGCTGGGGAAAGTTCCAGAAGATGGACGAAAAAACTAATGGTGTACCAGTTTTCAAAAAAGGCAAACAGGGACCCAGAATTATAGGCCTGCCATCCTGACGTTGATCCTGGGCAAGATAATGAGTCTCATAAAATTAACATGGTGCACATTAAAAGGATTAAGAACTACATCACAACTGTGCATCCCAGCATAAACAAGGGAGTACAAATTAGTGTATAGGCATTGCTTTACCTCTATATTTGACCATTGTGTGACCATTGCTGGAATACTGTATGTAGTCCTGGTGCCCACAATTCAGAGGGGGTTTAGAAAAGAGCCATAAGAATGACTAAAGGATTAAAAAGCATGCCTTATAGTGATAGACTTAAGGAGTTCAATCTATTTAGCTTGACAAAGAGGAGATGTAGTGACTTGATTTAGTATCTACCTGGAGAACAAATATTTAATAATGGGATTTTCAGTCTAGCACTGCGGTTCTCAACCTATTGTGAGTCGTGACACACTTGGCAACGTGTCGAGACCCAACGGGACACACCAGCCCACTCTTCCCAGGCCAAATCCAGCCATCTCCCCAGCTGTCTGCGACACACTCACTGCTGTGTGGTGACACAGTATTGTGCCTCGACACACTGGTTTAGAACTGCTGGTAGCTGACAAAGGTATAACATAGTCCCTTAGCTAGATAAATTCAGATTGGACAGAAGATGTGAGTTTTTGACAGTGAGGATAAATAACGGTTGGAACAATTTACCAAGGGTTGTGGTGGATTGTCCATCATGATTGAATGTTTTTCTAAAAGATCTTCTCCAGGAATAACTTTGGGCAAGTTCTATGGCTTGTGTTAGATAGGAGGCCAGACTAGATGATCACTCTGGTTACGTCAGTGATTGGAATCTATGAATTGCTTTTCCAGGTGACTTTGGCCCTATAAGCAAATAACCTGACTAGAAATATTCATGAGCCATGCCACCAAGACATGGATTTGTGGAATGGCCTGCCTTGACTTCTTCCTAGCTTATTGAGATGAAGGGTGTTCCATGTTACTTGATAAGTTGCTTTTACCATGAAAATGCATAACTATCTAGACAACAATCCTGTTATCTTCTCTTTCTTTCCTTTCCCTCTACTCTTGTTGTTTCCATGTGTCTTGTTTCTTTTCAACAGCAAAGTCTCTGGAGGAATGGATTAAGTTCCCTTTTAACACACTCTGGGTGTTATAAATATTTGGCCTCTGACTTCTGTCATACAGCATTAATATTACCCAAACCATGAACCTGACAGGAATTCTGCAAAAGGGCTTGTTGTGATTATAAGCAATTTAGCCTCCAGTTGCACTTGTCAACCTCTAAGAACATGCTGGAAAGGACCAGCTTCCTACCACTGGCTCTACTGAAGGCACCTATGTATATAGATGTGATGTCATGAATCTCTCATATCTACTCCGTGAAATTCAGAGCACTCTGCTCCGTGCAAGATGCACACATTGTCGGGGACTGCAAAATGACTCAACTTCCTGGAGGTCTTTGTGCCTTGATCCTCGTTGATAAGAACACTGGGGCTTGGTCAGATTGCATATGCTAAAATAACTATGCGAGGTGAGGGTTCTCAGCAAGGGTTCTCTGCTGGTTTGGGATCAGCAAACTGTCCAGCTTAGTGCAGCTTTTTCCGTCTCCCACAGAGGACGACATTGTCCCAATGCCATACAAACGCCATCACGTACAGCAACTCCTGGTCACCATGGCACTGGGTGCCTTGCAGTGCTATGGCAGCTAGGGAAGCGAATGCCCCGTCACCTTAAAAAATGAGCCGGCAACATTGATGTTTCCAATGCCACCATCTCTCTCTCCCCCCACTGTCAGCAGCTTTTTCTGGCAGTGTCGGAGGGATCTTTTGCACACCATGCTCACTGCCGAAAATGGCTGCGACGTTTTTCCGGCAGTGTGGGGTTCAGCGCACTCCACACCGCTGCCAGAAAAAGTGATGGCGGTCTTTCAGTGTTGGGGAGCCCCTTCTGTCACACACCGAGGGGTGCCTCAGTTTTTGGGCTGGCCCCCAAGGGTCTGGCAGATTCATTGAGACCTGCTGTACAATACAACATTTGTCCGGAAACATAGTCTGGGGCGCGGCACTCAAATACTCAGAAGTTGAGTCCACTAACAGGATGGTTCTTGGCTCAGTGCTGAGATCTATTGAGAACCAGGAAATTACAGGTGCTTAGCATGAGCAGGGTCGCTCAGCTCCTCACAACGCAGGATCCTGATCTCACATGTGCAACAGTTGCTCTATGTGTCTCTCCCCCCACCCTCCCCAGGGTGTTTGACTAGCAACAAGGGGCTTACGAAAACCGGGCAGGGGTGTGACTGATCTTATTGGCCACCTGCCGCCTGTTGGCCTGGATAATAACAGTTACACTCACTGGCTATTTGGATACTATTAGTAATAGCTTTGCAGTAATTTATAGGTCTCCCAGTGCTAGTTCTGGCAGGGGGATAATTTGGGCTGAATGCATCTATTTATAGAGCACAAAAAATAGGGATTTTTTTTTTACCCAACCCCTTGATGTTAAAGTAATAAACTCAAAATTATACCAGTGAAGAAATTCACACCTCTCAATTCCTGCCTGCATTTCCTCTCCCTCACTGTGCTCCCATCTTCTCTCCTTAATGATGCTTTTTTTCTTTTCTTTCCTCCATTTGCTGTCCCATACTCTTCCATTCGGCCTCTCTGCTCTTCTACATCTTCAGTTTCATTCATAGGACCTCTTTCTTAGTAGCATTGGTCTCCTCACTAGCTTTGTTTACCATCTGATATGTATTGGATCAGTCTGAGTTAGACTGTAACTTCTTGAGAAAGGGGCCTTTGGAACTTCCATACACCAAGAACTGTTGCAAAAAATCACGTCAGAAACATTTTCTGCCTATTACATCATGCCCTTCCTCCCTTCTTCTAGCTCTCTGGCTTTCTGGTAGATGGATCAAGAAGCCATAATGACCATGGTACTGGAGAGTCTGAGAAGGCTGATGAATTTTGGAAGATTGAGATTGGGAGGTGATAGGCACCTCTATAAGACAGAGCCCTGAATATCAGGACTGTTCCTATAAAATTGAGACATCTGGTCACCCTAACGTCAGTGCTAAGTGTCGTTTAATATCAGAGTGGATGCTTGTGTGACAGCTGGCATGCCAAAGATGTACAGAGCTAAAAGCATGAACTTTCTGAGCTATGGATTTGTAGGTGGAGACTGTACTCCTCTGAATTGTCTGAGAGGAACCAGCCACCTCCTCACTCATGTGTTGCACTAACACTAGTTCACAGAAGTACAGGAAAGCACACGTTGCTGATAAACCCTCAACCTAGCGTGCCTTTTAAAAAATCATTTCTACATCAAAAGCATGTGTCTAAAAAGGGAGCTAAAATAACACTTCCAATGTTTATGCACACCTTTTTTTTTTTTCATGCGGAGCTTGACTTCCTGTGTTGATCTGAGAACTTAAACCACTATCCCTCAGATGTTCAAATCATACCTGACCCAGAATAAATTCACAGTAGGGCCAGAGGTGCGCTTTAGCCATGCAAATCTCGCCCAGCTCCGTGTGCTGGAGATCTGTGCTTTGGAGACAGGATTTCAAAGCCACAGTTAGCTAGCAAAGGGAACTCCCTCATCCGGATTCCTTATCGCGGTGGAAACAGACTGATTCGACTTGTGGACTCATGCATAACTTTAAATTTACTGCTGAGGAAATAGAAAGGTGCCACAATGACCACGTGAATAGCCAAGACATAGATATGTAGAAAACAATTTGACATGGAGACTAACCACAGCTGACACACACTTAAATTAATCCACTCTCACAACAGCCTCTTGGCTGCTAGGAGTAATTTACGCATCTGTTTATATAAGCCCGGATTCAGGAAGGTCCATAAGCCAGTGGATCACCTCAGGGTACCTTGCTGAACTGGAATCTTTGTGCCTGTCACGTAAGGCAGCACAATCTACCTATATACCGCACTAAAAGGCAGCCATGTGAGGTGTGGTGGGCAGGAGTCAATGGCTCAATAATGAGGAGGGAAGACACTCTATTCCTCAATGTCCTGAATTCCTCCTCTTACCAAATGTGCTGTAGGTGCCTTAAAAGCTGTGCAAAGAAGAATTCAGTGCATAGTATCAGACGGTTTTGAATCTGGGACCGATGGACAATGTTGTCCGTGGTTTAGTTGGTTTTTTTATTTCCCCAACAGATTTTGGCTGTGTTTTCAGTCTCCTGCTGGCCCCCCTATTCTTTAAGTCTCTCTATAACCCAGTTTCACTCCACCTCCTGCTTGTACTAGAGCTGAGCAAATAACTGGATTCTTTTCAGTTTGGTTGCAATGTTTTGCTTAGAGTTCAAACAATTTTGGGGGGTGTTTTTAAGATTTTTTTTCAGCTGTTTACCCTTTTTAAAATTTAAAAAAAAAATCTAAGCTAAAATTTGAAATGAGGGTTTTTTTTGACATTTAATTTCAAAATGTTTTATTTAAGGAAATGTTTAAACAAACCCTCTTTCAAATTCATTGCACCTTTTTATTCAGCTGAAACTATTTGCTCATCTGGTGAATAGTTTTGGTTATTCCAGAACTGACCAAGAAAATTTCACCCAGGTCTGTTTCATGTCTCCTTCTCCTCCCTTTCTTTCCCTTTAGCTGTCCCTAATTCTTGGGGTAACTGCAGCTCAGGCCTTGAGCTGGCTTCTTTCTTTGTGTGAAATCATACGTTTTCCTCACTCTCACACCAGGCCTTGCAGCCCCCAGGTGCTAAAGTTGATTACCCAGCAGTCTGACTCATGTTCAGTTGTTGCTGTTCTGTTCCCTTAAGTTTAGGAACATAAACCAGTGGTTAACACAATGATCATGAAACCAAGTGCTTGTGTAACCCATATGCCTCTCTTCGAGAGACCTGCTGAGGGTGGGTTACTGTTGCTGGGCAGATTAGCTACCCACAACTAGAAACTTCCAGAAGCAGGGAGTGGTAGCATTTTGAGCATGCTCCACAGGGTGTCCTGCTGGTGTGATGTGATGTGGTCAGTCAGATCACATGAGAGCAGCAGTCTGTGCAGGCAGCAGGCAGGAGCTGCCTTGAAAGGAGCCCATGTGCTCAGTTTTCAGGAGAGAAGCTGAGCCAGGAGTGAACAAGATGTTTTCTCCCTCTAATGGAGTCATTTGCAACAGACCTTGCAGACATGCATATGGGACTGAGGGCTGGGTGCAAAGGAGAAGAAAAAGCCTGCATGGAATGCTGCAGAGGATTCCAGCAAAGGAAGAAGAGGACAGCTATTTCTTGCCACTCAAGCTTCCACACTGGAACAGAGACTGTAGCTGAGAGTTGGGTGAACTCCACACAGACTTTGGGACTCTTGGGTATCTTTCATGTGGGGGTTTCTGTAGGGATTGTTCTTGGTTAATTGTACTTTGTTTTCTCAGGATAAGGTTCATTTAGTTAGTAGTTAATAAAGTTCACTGTTATGTTTGTTTTTAGTAGTATTTTAATGTGGGAGGATAACTCTGAGCAAGCTTCGCTGTGAGTCCCATAAAGACTGGATCCTGGGTCTCCAGCTGCTTTCTCCATAGGGATTGGGATTGATTTCTGTGAGGCACTGGAGAAGGGCAACTAAATGAATTTTAGCCCACCCGAAGGTTACACTTGTTCAGAACAAAATCCCTTCAGAGAGAGGTCTTAAAACAACAAACAGACTAGACACCTCTAATTTAATTTACCAGCTGTTTGCCCATCTTCCACACAGATTGATCTAAACTTCCAGCTGACCCACATCTCACCATAAAGATGGCTGGGGTCGTGTTGTCAGATCTGTTCTCTTTACTCAAAAAATGGTTCACATTGCTTCAGGGAATGTGTCCTTAAGGGTCAGGCTTCTTGATTTCCCTCTTCCTTCTCTCTTCCCATTATCTCTCTTTAACTGTTTGTAGCCTTTTAATCTGTTGTTTCTGTAGGGAGACAAAACAGCTGTGCAACTTTGGGCTGGGTGGAATCTGGGAGTAGATCACTGTCATGTAAATGCCTCCAAGTATTTATTAGGTTGCTTTTCTAGATCCCTTACTGCTTTCCTGATTGTTGCGGGGGTGGGGAGGGAGACAAATAGATAATAAACTCATTGGACTGGAAGGGACCTTGAGAGATCTTCTAGTGCAGGTCCCTGCATTCAAGGCAGACTGAGTACATCCCTGACAGGTGTTTATCTGATCTGCTCTGAAAATCTTCAGTGATGGAGATTTCACAGCTTCCCTAGGCAATTTATTCCAGTGATTAATGACCCTGACAGTTCAGAAGTTTTTCCTAATGTCCAACCTAAACTGCCCTTGCTGCAATTTAAGCCCATTGCTTCTTATCCTGTCCTCAGAGGGTAAGAACACTTTTTCTCCCTCCTTCTTGTAACAACCTTTTATGTACTTGAAATCTGTTATGTCCTCTCTCAGCCTAAACAAACTGTTTTTTCAATATTCTCTCATAACAAATGTTTTCTAGACCTTTAATCATTTTTGTTGCTCTTCTCTGGACTTTCTCTAGTTTGTCCACATCTTTCCTGAAATGTGATGCCCAGAACTGGACATGCTACTCCATTTGAGGCCTAATGAGCATGGAGTAGATTGGAAGAACTACTTCTTGTGCTTTGCGTAGGCTGATCCATCCCAGAATGATGTTTGTTTTTTTGCAACAGTGTTACACTGACTCATATTTTAGCTTGTGATCCATTATTACTCCCAAATCCCTTTCCACAGTAATCTTTCCTAGGGAGTCATTTCCTATTTTGTATGCATGCAACTGATTTTCTTCCTGAGGGAGTACTTTGCATCTGTCCTTTATCAAATGTCATTCTATTTACTTCACATCCTTTCTCCAGTTTGTCCAGATCATTTTGAATTTTAATCTTATCCTCCAAAGCACTTTCAAGCCCTCCCCGCTTGATATCATCCACACACTTTGTAATTGTATGTAACCTTCGGGTGGGCTAAAATTCATTTAATTGCCCTTCTCCAGTGCCTCACAGAAATCAATCCCAATCCCTATGGAGAAAGCAGCTGGAGACCCAGGATCCAGTCTGTATGGGACTCACAGCGAACTTGCTCAGAGCTACACTCCCACATTAAAATACTACTACAATAAACATAACAATGAACTTTATTAACTACTAAATAAATGAACCTTATCCTAAGAAAACAAACTACAATTAACCAAGAACAATCCCTACAGAAACCCCCACAGGAAAGATACCCAAGAGTCCCAAAGTCTGTGTGGAGTTTACCCAACTCTCAGCTACAGTCTCTGTTCCAGTGTAGAGGCTTGAGTGGCAAGAAATCGCTGTCGTCCTCTTCCTTTGCTGGAATCCTCTATAGCATTCCATGCAGGCTTTTTCTTCTCCTTTGCAACCAGCCCTCAGTCCCATATGCATGTCTGCAAGGTCTGTTGCAAACGATTCTATTACAGGGAGAAAACATCTTGTTCACTCCTGGCTCAGCTTCTCTCCAGAAAAACTGAGCACATGGGCTCCTTTCAGGGCAGCTCCTGCCCGTTGTCTGCACAGACTGCTGCTCTCATGTGATCTGACTGATCACACACATCACACCAGCAGGACACCCCGTGGAGCATGCTCAAAATGCTACCACTCCCTGCTTCTGGAAGTTTCTAGTTATGGGTCGCTAATCTGCCCAGCAACAGTAACCCACCCTCAGCAGGTCTCTCAGAGATAGCCTTTTCAGGCATATGGGTTACATGTACTCTTTATGCCATATCTAAATCACTGATTAAGATCTTGGACAGAGCCAGACCCATAAGTAATCCCTGTGGGACCCCGCTTGATGTGCCCTTCTAGCTTGCCTGTGAACCACTGATAACTACTCTCTGGGAATAGGTTTCCAACCAGCTAAGCTCCACTTTATAGTAGCTCCATTTAAGTTCTATTTTCCTAGTTTATTGAAGAGAAGTCATGCAAGATGATATTAAAAGCCTTACTAAAGTCAAGATATACCGTATCTACTGCTGCCCCCTCCCGCTCCCTGACAAGGTTTTTAGTCTGTCAGAGAAAGCTATCAGGTTGGGTTGACGTGATTTGTTCTTGGCAAATCCATTCAAACTTTGACTTATCATCTTTTTACTGAAGACATCTAACTTGTCTAAGTAATTTTTAATATGTTCTTTCCCTATTTTAGATCATATGCTTCCTCATTTTCACTGACAATTCACTGTTAGACATCTAATTGCTACTAACCTTTTAGGTGAAAACTGAACTAAAAAAGTCATGTGGGACTTCTGCCATTTCCACATCTTCTCTTTGTTTTTTTTCCCTCCTCATTGAGTAATGGGCCTACCCTGTCTTCGACCTTGGTCTTTCTCTTGCTTCTAATTTATTTGAAGAAAGCCTTCTTGTTACTCTTTATGTCTTTAGGTAGTTTAATCTCATTTTGTGCTTTGGCCTTTCTAATTTTGACCCTACATACTTGTGTTATTTGTTTACTCATCCTTTGATGAATATATGCGTGCCAGAAAGCCTAATAAACCACAGAGAGTATTTATAAAAGTATTGTATATCAGCTCCCCATGCACCATAGTAGCTGATTCTTTCCTCACTTAAACTTGATTAATAATGAATTAAAGGAGGATAATATAATTAATGCAAATAAACATGGCTTTATGGAAAGTAGATCGTGCCAAACTAACTTTTAGATATTTTTTTCCTTCCTTGATGAGACTACCAGTTTGGATGATTAAAAATAGAAATATAGAATTGGAAGGGAACATGAAAGGTCTTCTAGTCCAGTTCCCTGTACTTAATAATAATAATTAATAAATAAAATAGGCTTGACCTAATATATGTAGACTTCTTGTAACACATTTGTTTGGTACTTCATGACATTTCAATTTTTTAAAAAATAGAATGATATAAAATTAATATGGCACATGTTGAATCGATTAAAAACTGGCTAACTGATAGGTCTTACTTAATGTGATTGTAAACAGGGAATTATCATTGAGTTGGGGAGTTTCCAGTGGCGCTGTGCCTTGAACATTTCTTATCAATGACCTGGAAAAAAACATAAAATGATTACTGATAAAGTTCTCAGATGACCCCCAAATGGGGTAAGTATTAAATAATGAACAGGGAAGGTCACTGATTTAGAGTGACCTGGATCTCTTGGTAAAATGAGAGTAATCAAGCAATATGCATTTTAATACCGCTAAATGTATAGATCTAGAAGTAAATAATACAGCTATATTTGTAGGATGGGGGGGGGCCTCTGTATTTGGCGCTGGCATACTGTCCAGTTCTGGTGCCCACAATTGAAGAGGGAATTTGGATAGCATTCAGAGAAGAGCCATGTGAATGATTAAAGGATTAAAAAACATGCCTCATAATGCTAGTCCTTTTTGTGTCTGTCTATTTCGCTTAACAAAGAGAAGTTTAGGGAGTAACTTGATTAGTCTACAAGTTTCTAAACATGCTACTATCATAACTGATTGGTACTTGTGTGGGTACATTTGGTACCTTAAAATGCTACTTTCCATTCCAATGTGATGACTTTGGGCTTGTGGCACTGTCATATCTGCCAGCTGGAGCTTAAAAAGAAAGGCTCGGACACTGCCATTGTTCATAACTGCCCGCTGCTTCACATTAATGTGTCAGTACTAATTCATGAAATCCTTATCTTGCATGGTCTGACACAAACCTCACTTAAGCAATAAAAACAGAAGGATAACCTCCAATGAGTACTTCCTAAGATTTGGCCATCGTTGCTCTCAAGGAAGGAAATGAGATCCTAACTGGGATGCCAAATTACATCTATATCTTCTTACAAAGAATAAACGTCTAAACATCTTTTTAATGTGCCTGAGATTAACACGAGGGAGCTGTTCTCGTCCTAGTCTTTTCCAAACTGGTATCCAGAAAATCACATCTTGTCACTGAAGAATCAACAAAAAGTTGTTTCAAGTTCAGAATCTTTTACACTGTGCTGCAGGAAGGACTCTTTCCAACAATTGGCTGTGGGACATTGCCAGCTTAAAAGATCTTATAGTGCTGTTTCTCTATCCATATTACTACGAATCCCTCAAATCAATAAAACAGAATTTCAAAACCCTCATTTGCCTTTCATAACTTTGCTCACTCTGCGATTCTCTTTGCGAACAATGAATTTCAATGAAGCCAGTTTGACTTTCAGATAATCGTTACTGCTATGCAAACACCGGTGGATGAATGCCTAAATAAAATCTACTCTCACTTGGCAGTTGGAAAAAAAAGATGCATAGGAACATTTTTGTGGGGCTTTTTGAAACCTTGTTTTTTGTGCAATCTGTAGGTGGAGCCGAAACTAGTTGACAGTTGAAAGGTAGCTTAAGGCTGAACTGCAAAGGAAAGTGGATGGGCCTCAGAGATCTTTTCTCTCACTCCAGGAGGACCCTGGAGAGGACTCAGTGTGGTGGTTTTTTCTTAGTGACTGATCCCGTAGCTGCAGCTATTTGTCCTTCCAGAGCAGCTATCTGTCCTTCTGTGAGGCTGCGAGTCCCCTCAGACTGACAATTTACCATGGCCAGAGGAGTGCCTAGAGCAGGGGTCTGCAACCCAAAAGATAAGAAGAGCCATTTTTGAAAATTCCTTCAATAACAAAGTGTTTTGAGAGCCACAATGGGTGTAGCCTCCTGGTGGGAGGTGCAGGGAGGTGAGCCAGGATTTCTGCTGCAGGGTCCCCTTATGTGTGGGGGGGGGGAAGCCTGGAGTTTGGCATGGGCTGCCCGTGGGGTCCCTGGTGGCTGGGGGAAGCCCAGAGCCAGGCATGGGCTTCCCACAGGGTAGCCCGGTGGTTGAGGGAGCCCAGAGCCGCAAGGGGGCAGCCAAAGAACCGCATGCGGCTCCAGAGCCACAGGTTGCAGACCTCTGGCCTAGAGCCTCACGTTTCAGTTAGACAAGGTCCTTTCCTTGCGATCTGACAGTAAGGGCTAGTTTTCACTGACGGCGGCAAATTTACCACCATCAGTTCGAACTTCCCAGTTCAATTAGGGTCTGTGAAGAACCGATCAGTCGATTGGGAAACCGATCTGTTAACACTACCCTGGCAACTGGGGTAGTGCTGAGTCGAATGGAGGCCCTTCCCTTTGACTCCACGCAGTGGACGTGCTGGGCGTTAGTCAGTCGACCTCAGATGTGCAAGTTCCAGGGGGGTAGCTGTGGTAGTCTGTATACAGCAAAAACGAGTCCTCTGGCACCTTAAAGAACAAATTTCTTTGGGCATAAGCTTTGTGGGCTCCAACCCACTTCATCAGACACCTCAGATACGCAAGTTATTTTAAGTAACTTGGGTGTCTCTGAAAACAGCTGGCAGTGTAGCCCTGCCCTGAGTGAGAGAGAAAAGCAGAGTGGAAGTGAGGTAGAGTTGGCAGGGTAGCCTCAAATGAAACCATGCAGCTTCTCTTTTGTCACACGTGCTGTACAATGGGTAACTTTATACAAACTCGTTCTCCTTTTGTAGTTCCTTTGGACACGGGAGTTTTTAAATGAGATCGGAGTGAGGAGAGAGTGGTGGTGTGACTAACAGGTTTCTGGAGCACATTCTGTGCTTCAGGGACAGCATGGGAGGAAGTCCGTACATGTGTATGAAAAGGGGATTAAAAGGTGCCATGGAGCTGTCATTGATAGGGAAGGAAATTGTGAAAGGAGACCCTCAGCACTGCAGAGAATTCGCTGCCAAGAGAGAAGCCAGTGCTCAAGAGCATTAACGTCAGAACCAGAGGGAAGAAATTGCTTTGAAGCTGTCATCACTAAGGCTCAGTAAAGGACACCAACACAGCACCTCTCCTTCTGCTGTTTGCCAAAGTGGCTGGAGCGGCTCCGGAGCGTGAGCACCTACCTCTGGGCAGACTGAAGGAAGCAGAGCACACGCCACTGACCGGTTGTGAGCTCTAGACTTGCGTAACACTGACATCCCCCATTGTGGATTCTTGGCAGCTGGGATCAGACCTGGGACGGATGAACTTCAATGCATGACACGTCTTTGGGTGGGTCTACGGTACACATTTACACCAGCACAACGATACTGCTGTAGAGCGTCTTGGTGGGAAAGTTCTCTCCCCTAAGCTTAACTCCGCCTCCACGGGAGGCAGTAGCTATGTGGACTGGAGAAACTCTCCTGCGAACGTAGCACTGTGTTCATGGGTTAAGGTCGGTATAACCACTTCACTCAGGGCTGTGATCAATGCAGAGAGGTGGATAAACTGCAGCCTGTGGGAGTCTTTCATCTGGCCCTCCAGCTGGGCCTGGCTGGAGTGCGGCAACTGCTCCCCACTCCTGGTCCTGCCCCTCTCTCACCACGTGGACTTAACGGTAGCACCCTGGCCGGAGTGCAGCGGCCATTCCCGCTACCCGCCTCTGACCTGTCTAGATGCAGATGTGGCCCTCAGGCCAAAAGGTTCGCCCATCCCGATGTAGTTATACCGAAACAAATATGTAGTGTAGGCCAGGGCTGTATCAGAGTCATCAATTTCTAGTTGGCCTCATCTGCTTTAGAGGAGGGCGGAGTGCCACACCAAACAGGATTTCACCCATCGTGTGAACTGACATGTGCGAGTGTGGTTTTTTGCATATTTCAATAAATATTGAGTTCTTGAAAAAGAGCTGCGGTTTCTGTGAACCCATTTCAAATGGCTAAAGCTCTCCTTCGTGCTGTTTTTAAATTAATTGGGAGAAAATTCAGTGACTCATGCAAACCAGCTGCTTTTGAGAGATGCCAGAGTAATAAAACTGGGAGATGAAAGTCCAACCTTCCGAGAACACAGAGAGAGGCAGTGCCAATATACCTTTCCAAATTATCCTAGCGGGCTTGGAGAAACCATCTGTCCTGGAGAGGGAGAGAACCTGTCTCCATGGCCAGTGAATACTTGTCCATTAGAACAGGGATGGGACTTCTGACTTTCTTCACACGTGATATTGAATGTCCACCCAGATCATTGTGATTTTGAGGTTATAGCTGACCTGTGCTGGGTTTGAACTGGTGTCCTAGAGGTCAGTTATTTAATAGCACATTGTTATGCCTCTATGCCATCCAGTTTCTCCCCCAGGAGCTTATTAAATACACACTTGAAAAAAACGCAGCCATATTGGTTGTACTTTGCCTGTTTGAGCAAGGAGTGAGGGCTGTTTCATCCCGGGGAAAAGGGAAACTTCAAAAAGTTTCCTCCCTGGGAATTAGAGATCAGTGGCACTGTGTTTATAAAAACAAGCAAAGCAATCTTTTTTTGGCTTCAAGCAAGTACGTGATGTTAAGAGCATCTCTGAATAAGGCAGCACTGAAAGTGGATCTGCTGCCAAGAAGCTCTGCAGCAATGGCTGCTGAGAAGCAGAAAAATGCCCAAAAGCATGGATTATAACAGAAATTCAATTGCATCACTGTGGGGGGCAATGATACCTGCGAATCGGGGGCTCTGTGTACTTTACTGCTTTTCTTTTTGCAGTAATGGTTCTGCGAGCGCCTGGGTAATGTACTCATTTATTATTCATAGATTATCTAAATTATAGATTGGGGGAAAAGACCTGTTAAGTCATTAGAGCATACCCTGGGGAGGGAGTCCACTGCAGGCTTGTTTCCCAAAGTCATTGTCGAATCTGTCTTTAATATTCAAGCTATGGGGCTTCCGCTTCCCTTTGGAGACTATTCTGCTGCCTCGTGGTTCACCCTATTAGAAAGATTTTCCTGACTTTCAGCCTTGCTAGTTAGCCTCTTCTCTCACCTCTCATTGTTTCTGACTAGATCCCTTTGCCATGCTTTCAAATGATTCTTCCTCCTTTTTTACATTAATCTTAATGTTTTTGGTACCTCCAGAAGATCTAAATTGTTACGCTGGGTTTTATAGAAGTTTTTAATCAATTTTCTTGATGCGCATGCACCGCCCTCCACCGCCCCACCCCCCCAAAAAAAAAACCTTATAGTTATAGATACTCTGTCGATGACTAGGATAAGAATCTGAGAACTTTCCAGCTAAAATAGGTTAGCAATAGCAAAGTTCTTAGTCACTTTGTGAAGTTTCTAGCTACAGTATCTTCCCTCTTTCGTATGATAAATCTCTGCTTTGGGTAGGGTTTATTTTTAAGGGGGAAAGAGAGGTTGGCTGATCCTGTGAATGACTGCAGGAGCTTTATCTAAGAATGCTCAGACTGCAGATTTATCTAATCTCCTTTGGAAGTTTATTCCATGCCCCAGATAAACGAAGAATGTCTCATCCCACCCCCCAGGTCTTGCATGTCTGGAGTTGGGATGAGTAGTTTTTCATTTTTCCCACCCTGGTTTAGTATTGCAATTAGATGTACTATGGGGCCTCTTCTTCCTATAGGGCATTTAGGGGCATTGACCATTGTTGGAGGCGGAATACTGAGGAAAATGGACCATTGGCCATTCTTCCTGGTAGTGCAGTTGCATTCTAAACTCTGGTAACCACTAATGGAAGTGGTGCGCACAAGTAAATAGCAAGAGGTAGGCATTTATCCATAGAGTGGAACCATAGTGGAGACAGTGTTTACAAATTATTCATGAAATCTGGGACCCGCTGCTTGAGATGGATGTTCTGCTTTATGCAGTCTAATGCACTTTTTTTTATTCATTTAATGTGTGCTAGGGACCTTGTCCTGCTATTGGACCTGTGAGGCTATTAGAGAGGGTGCTTGATACTTCCATAGAATCAGGGCCCTGCAGCTCAGTAGTTGCAACACGGGCCTTGTTCTAATAGAGGCTCTTATCCTAGTGGTCCAAGACATGGCTGAAGCGCAGAATTGCTTCAGATAAAGGCTTACAGGGTCAGTGTTTGAAAGAATTAGTTGCTGACTCTGTTGTCACTTATAACATGCTGAACCTTCTCCCAAGACGAATCTCTACAAACTAGAGCCAAATTATGTGTGTGTGTGTGGTGTTTTTTTTTTTTTTCTTAAGGGTCACTAGAACTCATGGCTGAGGCGGCTTTGTGGGAGGGGAGGCTGTAAATTCTGATGTGCCTGGGACCCCATCCTAGAGAGCTGCCTGAGACAGAATGTCCATTGATTATAATGGGAGTTTCCCTGAAGTAGGGTTAGGATTTCATGCAACCAGAAATGTAGGGCTGGAAGGGCTCTTGAGAGGTTATCAACTCTAGTGTCCTATGCTGAGCCAGGACATGAGATAGTTGCTTAATAATTTGTAACACTATCTTTCCAGTTATCAAAGGTAGGCAGACCGGTCTAATTCTCTGAGTCGTCTTTATTGATGTAAAGTATGCTCCAAAATGGGGTTCAGTGTGTTGCTGGAGGAGTGGAAGTTCATCAGAAGATGCTTAATGCTTCTTATCTTTTAACTGATTCCCAGCACCTTGTGAAGTCACTATGGCTATGTCTACACTTACCAAAGTTAGTTCAAATTAACTTAATTCAAACTAGCAAATTTTAGTTCGAACTAAGCAAGTGCCGTGCATGGCACTTGCTTAGTTCGAATTAGTCAATTGCATTGAGCTCAATGTGCTGGTTAGTTCGAACTAACATGGCCACATTGGGTTAATTCGAACTAACTAGTTCGAATTAACCCTTACTTCGAGAAGTATAAACAAATTTATTAGTTCGAATTAAGGAACCCCTTAATTCGAACTAATGGAAGCCTAGTGTAGCCAAAGCTTAAGTTAGTTCGAATTAAGCTTCCTTAATTCGAATTAACTTGCCAGTGTAGACATAGCCTATGACCCCTGTACTATATATAGCTAAGGAAATGGACACACACGTTCTCTGGCCGTAGTCACATCACAGGGAACTGATGTTAGGGCTGGGTTTGAAAATGGGAACCTTAGTGACATGCAAAAGTAGAAATTGGGGAGCATCTATTATAATTCCACTCTTTCAAATTAGTTAAGGTAATTTACTTCTCATTTATTTCTGCATCCGCATTATTCAAAGATAAAGGGGCATGCCAGTGAGATCTTTAGGTACACAAATCTCTAGCACGGCAAAGCTCAGATGTTGGTTGAGGCCTCTAGAGAGCTACTGGAATGGAAATAATGCTGTTAAAGAGAAACTTTCTAGCTTCGTAAGAAAAGTTTGCCAGAGGGTGTTTCCTCACCTGGAAGTTGTTTGGAACATATCCATACTAACCTTGTCTGCAGTAGGGGCTTCCTGTTCTGAAAAATCAAAATGGCCGTTGGCTTTTCTGGTAATGAGATTGGAATTCAAGTCTTTGGGCACACAGTCATGTGAGTGGGATATAACACTGTAGCTGAAGCAGGCAGGTTTTTGCAGAAGGAAGGGGTCAGGCATGCTGGGGAGGGAATGGGTAGAGAGAGCAGTGTTCCTGTGTGGAAAGCCAAGGAGGGTGGAACATTAAAGGGGACTTCAGAACACAAACTGGCTGAGTTATAACCAGTAAAAACATTAAACGTGTGGCTCAAAGTTTAACCTGAGCTCATTGTGGGCTGATAGACTGATGGAATCTTTGTACTTTCGCTGCCTGGTGACATCTTTTGGATCAGATATACAAGGTCTTGACCTCTTAGATTTACTAAAGATCCCGTAGCGCCATCCAAAACACCGTATACGGTTTTGAAACGCTAGTGGTGTTAATTTCAGTCTCCTGGCCAAATCCCAAGTCTGGTTTGGTTTTACATTTCTTGGTATTCTCATGTTGCTCCATCTGATGGGCCATTCTTTACTGCCTGTTCTAAACAGCTGTGTAGTGCTGCTGTGTTCTCTAATCATCTGTTTCGTCTCAGAAAAGGCTGCATTTCAGCACTGTGTGAAATGATCCCCGCCCATACAGTCTTGTGTATCTGTGTGTTTAAGTGCTTTGAGCTCCCTTGATGTGAAAGGTTGTATGATGATGTTAGGCTGTTAACATTTTTTTGATCTTGTTTAAAAACTAACCTGTTTAGTGTTTCAGCCTTTTTTGCCTACTGGCTTTGCTTGTAGCTTTAAACATAGGTGCTTGGTGTAGGAGAGAGACAACAAACTGAAATCCAAAATAGCAGCCAATTTTTGCCGATACTGTGATGAGCGTGTACGTTTCTGGCTTCCTCCCATTCTGTGAGTTAAAGCTGGAAAACTACATCTGCCATCTGATCTGCCAAACTCCTGAAGTAATTCAATTTATTTTGTAAAAATAATCTGTAACATTTTCTATTTACTTGTTTCTTCCTGAACACTTTTTAACAGAAAGTTGTCCATATTGTCCTGTTCTCCAGAATTACACTATTGGTTTATTGTTAGTTACATGGTATGCTGGTTTATACAGATTACCCCTTCCCTAGTGTTTGAGCAGTTCACCTCTGCAGGACAGAGGAAGCAGTCAGTGCCCAGATATTTGGAGGGTTAAGTCCTGTGGCATGATTAACTGTGCCGTCTAGTAGACAGTTAGGCTATGTCTACACTGGCAAGTTAGTTTGAATTAAGGAAGCTTAATTTGAACTAATTTAAGCCTTGGCCACACTAGGCTTTCATTAGTTCGAATTAAGGGCTTCCTTAATTCGAACTAACGGTTAATTCGAACTAGTTCATTCGAATTAACCCAATGGGGCCATGTTAGTTCGAACGAAGCGAGGGAAGCCTACAGCGGCTGGCAGCAGTCCTGAGGCTGCCGTGCTCCGGAGACCCTCTGAGTACGGCAGCCTGGGGATTTTCCACAGCCCCAGGACAGCTACCCCCACCGCTGTCTCCCCAATCCCTAGCGGCAGCTGGCATTCAGGACCCTGGTGAGCCCCAGGTGGCTGAAGCCCCACTGCTGTGGGACCCCACCCGCGTCAATTTCACTGCTCAGAGCATTGAAATTGACAAGTACGACAGTTCTCCACTGCTGGAACGGGCACAGTGTCCACACCAAAGCCCTCGGCCACTCGTTCAGGTGGTTTTATTTTGTCGGCAAAATAAGGCAGTTTTGTTGGGAGAGAGGGGAGTGTAGTGTGTAGCTAGAACTGTTTTGGTGACAAAAGCTGACTTTTGTTGAGAAAACTTCCTAATGTAGACAAGGCCCATGTGTTCTTGTGTTCCTGCATAGAGCCACCTATTCTGTTTTAGTTCCACGTCATTCACTGTGGTCTGAGTGGCCAGTGTATTATAACTGAGGACACTCGACAGGAATAGCATTATTAAAATCTGGCTCTGTGTGCGCACAGAGATCTGTTGTTTGCATGTTTTCAAAGAGCTGGTCTGAGAGACTCAGTTTCTTTTGCGTTACTGGCACCTGTTACCATTGCTTAACCCATTTCTTCCTCCAGCCATGCATAGTACAGCTGAGGAATTCTCAGTGCCCTGAGCAGTATTAATTTGCCTGACGCGACTGTGACTGCCCTTTGAGATTTTGTACCATAATTGGCTTTTATAGAGGAAATGCTGCTACAGAATGTATCTTGTTAGAGCACCAAGACTTATTGCTGTTCTGCAAATCTAGTGCCAATACAGCACAGCAGAGTGAAACAAGCAAGGAGTACGGGGGCACTTTTAAAGACTCGCAGATTTATTTATCACATGAGTGTTAGTGGGCACAATCCCACTTCGTCAGATGGCTTGGGAGCAATGTTCCCTCTAAGGTTTGGCGGCCTGTGTGCAAAATTTTCAACCCATGTGCAAAACTTTTTCCGAATAAAATTTTTGTGCAGACTCACGCGACAGAAATTATTGAAAAATATAGAACAATGAAAAATTAATAATTTAAATGTATTTTATGCTTACGTGACATTCTCATCAAAGAAGAGGGGCAAAGAAGAAAAGGGGTGGTAGGTCAAAGAGGGGAGGGGTGGGAAGAGTGTGGGGACAGAGGCCATGGTGACAAGAGAAGGGAAGGGAGGGGTGGGGGATGGCTGGCAGGGGAGGGGGCAGGGCAGGGGAGAATGTAGGAGCATAGCAGGGCAGGGGGTGGCAAGAAAGGGAAGGGGAGAGGTGGCGTGGCTTGTAGGAGAGAATGTGGGGAAAAGGGCAGGAGTGCAGTTCCCCCCCCCCCCTCCCTAGCACCTCACAGTGCCCAGCCCCTCCACTCCTGGGCCCCTCACCTTCTGCAATCCTAGCCCACCCCTTCCGCGATCCTCGCCCGCCTGCAGCCCCTTCCGCAATCCTCGCCCGCTCGCAGAAAGAAAAAAGAAACAAGAAAGAAAGAGAAGGAAGGACAGAGAAGGAAGGCAGAGAAAGAAAGGAAAGGAAAGGAAGGAAGGAAGAGAAAGAAAAAAGAAAGAATGAAGGAAGGGAGAAAGGAAGGACGAGAAAGAAGAGAAAAAGAAAAAAGAGAAAAGGAAGGAAAGAGAAAAGGAAGGAAAGAGAAAAGGAAGGAAAAAAGAAATAAGGAAGGAAGGGAGAAAGGAAGAGAAAGAAAAAAGAAAGAATGAAGGAAGGGAGAAAGGAAGGAAGAGAAAAAAGAAGAAAGAAAGAGGAAGGAAGGACAGAGAAGGAAGAAAGAAAAAGAAAGGAAGGAAGGAAAGAAGGAAGAAAAAGAAAGGAAGGAAGGAAGGCAGAGAAAGAAAGAAAAAAGGAAGGAAAGAAAAAAAATAAAGAAGGAAAGAAGAGAAAGAAAGAAAAAGAGAAGGAAGGAAGAGAAAGACAGGAAGGAAACAAAGAGAGAGGGAAACAAGAACGAAAGAAAAAAAAAACAAAGAAGAAAGAAAAGGAAGGAACAAGGAAGGCAGCCCCGGAGCACAGCCGCCTGGCTTGTGGGGGCGACGGGAGCTGCCGTGGCAGAGTGGTGGCCCCAGAGCCCAGCTGCTGGGCTTGGGGATGGGGGTGGGGTGGCCTGGTGGGGGCTGCTGGGCTGCGCGGGGGTCCCTGATGCCTGTGCGGGTGTGCAATGGCCGATGTGCGGCCGCTCACCCGCGCAGCTCAGAGGGAACATAGCTTGGGAGTTAGGTCAGTCCTCACTTACAGCAGCTCCCCTACCTGAAGCAAATACTGAGCAGCAACCACACACCATACAACAGAAACACTAAGGCTGGCACCTCTCCCTGCAACAAACCCTTTTGCCAACTCTGCCCTCATATCTACACAAGTGACACCATGATAGGACCTAATCAAATCAGCCATTCCATCCGGGGCTCATTCACCTGCACATCTCCCAACGCGATATATGCCAGCATGTACCAACTGTGCCCCTCTGCCTTACACATTGGCCAAACTGGATCGTGTCTGTGCAAAAGACTAAAAGGGCACAAATCGGACATCAAAAACGGTAACATTCAAAAACCAGTAGGGGACATTTTAATCTATCTGGACATTCTGTAACAAACATTCTAGTTACAGTACGTCGGCACAAAAATCTTCAAAACCAGACTCCAATGTGAAATTGCAGAGCTGGAATTTCATATGCAAACTAGACACCTTCACACTGGGTCTGAATGGGGATTTGGAATGGCTAACTCATTACAAAAGGTAATTTCCCCTCTATTAATATTCTCACCTTTTCAGCTATTGCTGGGACAGGGCCTTCTTCCATACTGTTTGAATCAAAGCAACTTGTTTGCATGGCTGAGATAGGCCGGCAGACCATCCCTCTGGAACTGTTTGAATTGACCTTGTGACCCACCCTTCCCTGTAAGTATATATACATCTAACATACTACAGTTTCCCTTCCATGCATCTGATGAAGTGGGATTGTGCTCATGGAAGCTCCTGCGATAAATTAATGTGTTAGTCTTTAAAGGTGCCACAGGACTCCTTGTTTGTTTTGCTGAACTAGACTAACATGGCTCCCCCTCTGGAACTTGGCAGAATAGTGGGTTAGAGAATTGGGATCTGAAGTAGGTAGTGGAGAGAACTGTAGAAAAAGACAAGACTGAGGAAGCCAGGATGCAGCTGCACATGTTGTTGTTTCACTGTTAGCTGTATTTCTTATATTCCTGAATTTAATGCCAGCAAAAGATGGAACGGCTTGGTGATAGCCGTTCGTTGCTCAGAGCATAGAGTTGGCATCGGTAACAGCTGTACGATGGTTCTGCATCCTGTCCTGCCAATCAGTGACTTAGAAGTTCCTCCTCTAAGGGTCGGAGAAGGTTGTTTGTCCCGTGAGTCTGTTCAGTTCTTGCCCTCTGCAGAAACTACTACCTCTGGGGCCAGTTACGGCTAGCTCTGATGGTTTGTTGAAAATTCTTGTACTGTGAGACATCCAGCTCCATTCATATAGAGGCCATCTGATGGCAATGGTTCCTGGTCGCAATCCAAGTGAACCGTATTTGAATTGGAGGCCTCTGGAATGTTGTATCCATTGTGTTTTTAAGGAAAATTCCACTGGGCGTAGCCCATAGATGCCATCCTTCTAATAATAATAAATGGGGCAATGTCAAAGCAGGATCCCTTTGGTTTGAACCCAATGCCATATGCCAATTTTAGTGCCAATAGTTAGAATGGGGGCTGTGCTGTAGAACAGGGATCGCCACCCCTGCAAATTTAGGGACCCAAGATAAAGTAGCCTAGTGAGTTTGAGATTTGGGGTCAGGAGCAGCCAATGGAAAAGATCACTAGATTTTGGCATTGTCGGCCATGGAAGTGAGATCCAGAGTTGAGAGTCCCTTGCTGAGTGGTGCAGGCTCCAGGATGAAGATGTTCAAATTGAGGGATCTGATGGGTCTTTTAAATGTCTGATCTAGTAAGAACTCTTCTGTTCTTCAGGAATATATCGCCTTACAAAGATAGCAATGACCCTTTGTGGCCTATATCGACAATCGTTGACCTGGCAGGCTGCCCTTAACAGGACAAAACCATGTGATGTACCAGAGTCTGTTCAGCCATCCCCCAGATGTACTGAACGGTAGGATAATTTTCTGTGATCACCACTACATTTTCTACAATAGGAAGCTAAGTTCTATTGATGACATCATACCTTCCAACCTTCCACGATGTAAAAGTGGGACAGGCTCAAGAGACCTAATAGTCCAACTGGTTTTGCTTTCAGGCGAGTTTGAATTACATTGTCGATACTCCAAAGGGGTAGCCGTGTTAGTCTATTGTAGAAAGACACTGTCTTTTTAATTGTCGATACTGTAGTGCTTCCTCTTGAGCGTTGGATCTGATGACACACAATATATGTCATATCGCTGACGGCTCAGACTGTCACTGAAATTTAATGAGGGGTTTATGCGGTTGTGATGGGAACTTAGCTTGGCTTGTTATGTGGCTGTAATGAGAACTAGGCTTGGCTGGAGTCTGAGCATTTGTTCTACACCGGCTCAAGAGCTGCTTTACATGTTAGGGAGAAAGGCTTTCTTCTGATGGACTGACCCTAGTTTATTAGAGAATCGGACAATATCCAGTTTTGGGAGTGGACCCTTTTATCTGATCCACTCCCTTTTCCTTGGTATTTTAACTTTCAAAGAGAGCGCATATGTTTTGGTGGGTTTTATAGACAGAAGGAGGGCATTGAGGAGCCACAGAGTGTATCATTTGCATCATGAAATAAACATGGGAAGTAACAACTTTTTATTCTGACTCAGCTCTGAACCACGTGAATGTGAAGCTGTCTCCTCTTGACTTTGTCCTCCATCCCTCCCTGTCAAATACTCTTCTCCTAAGCAGCCAGCTGTATTTCCTTTCAAACAAGGAGACCTCCTAGGCTCCTGAGTCCCAGCAGACTCTCGGCAGCAGATGGTTATTGTGGGAGCATGGCACTTTAAGGTTTTCTCTTCCTCTCTCTCTCAGCAAGCTTTAAGTGTGTTCTCTAATCAGCCTTTGCCCGGCACATTGTGGTCTTTGATCTCCAGAGGAAGAAGAATGGTTCCACAATAAAACTGTGTATTCAAATCTAGGGCCTTTTTTTTAATTAAAAGATCTTGATTTTAAAAATAGCTATCCCTACCCTGAAAAACTGCTCTCTCTATTTATCATCCACCTTAAACTGGGGAGGATCATCCTCAATTTGCCAGAGAAATCCCATGTCAACAAGCATGACTACCCATCTGTCACATGAGCTGCTATATGACTCAGTTATCATGCATCTTCTGCAGAAGTTTGCATTCGTTTTATATTTGTGGTTCCTGGAAGCATGTAATTCTGCTTGAGCGAGAAGGCTGACTGGAAGAAAACCAAATCCTGTGCTCATCCAGGAATGTGAAACTTTTAAAATGAGTGCCCGCATAACTTGCTGCAGTAATCAAAGTTTGTTGTATTCTCGTCTCTCTTTTTTTAATTGGAAACATTCCATTGGTACAGCTGGAGTGGCATTTTGCCAAAGTGCTGATCTGTTTCCTTCCTTTTGAATGATTTTTTAAAAAAATACAATAAAAAAATTCCTTAAAGGAAACTAAGCCCGTTGTTTTAGGCATTGGTGTCTGCTTCTTACTTTCAGTGGTTCCCTATTAGAACAGCAGCCTTAGCCTTAGTATACAAGCTCCGGGGAATAGACTGACCAAGAGTCATTCCAGAAACACTTAAATACAGTGCCAATCTGAGGCTTTTTAGGGACATGCTGTTGAGCTTGTGGGAACTACAATGCTCATGGATTACAGTGGGAAATTTTGCTGTGTCCCCTACTGGAGCTGAGTGGGTCAGGTGGGGATGGATATGGCTAACGGAGTATTGAAGTTTTAGAGTCTTCATGACCAGAAGAAACTTTTGGCACTTCATAGTTTCTTAGGGAGGCAGCCAGCTCTTCTGGCCTTCCCATACGTCCGGGATGGAGTTGTTGAGCACAAAGCTGTGTGGGACCAGATTTTCACAAGAGCTCAGTTCATTGCGGCAGACTTCCAAAAGACCGCAGCAGCCAAATGTTGAGCTCTCCTGAAAATATGACCATTTGAGCCCAAGGCAGACGTCCTTGGAAGGCTGGCGAGGCACAGAAGCTTTAGGCCTTGTTTACATGTGGGATTTTTTGTCACTGATGCAGCTGCACCAGTTCAGATCCATAGTGTAGACGTAATGCACCAATATAAACCTGAATTACCAGAGTGCCGATTACCCAGGGATGTAAATCCACGGTTTCTATTGCTGCACTGTGTTTGCTCTTGCCTCTAGCTTGCATTGATGTATGTGTCTTAAAAATCCAAGGGCAGAACCATAGAAGGGTTAGAAGGGACCACAAGGCTCTACCTCCCTGCCGGGATGCAGGATCTGGGGTGTCTAAGTCGTCAGAACAGATAGCGAGGCCTGGGTTATTTGAGGGGTCATTAGTGACTTCTGTATTTTTAAAATTAGTGTCAGGCAGAGACTAGTAGTGGGGTGCTAGATAAAAGAATTCATTTTGGAGAACTTGGAAAGAAATTACTAAAATTACTTGAAAGATTTTAACCCCTATTTTGCAAGCTGAGTCTCCACGCAGGGATTTAATGCAGTTTGATTAGTCCACTTCTAATTCACACCTTCACTTAATTCGGATTAATCTTCCCAAGTGTCTCCATATAGACAAGCCCTAGAATTTCTGATGTTAAGCACGCATGGCTCCTACTTACGCTGTAGGAATAACAGCCCTGTCTCTCTTCCCCCACACCGTGTGCATGTTCTGACTGATCAGACTGTGTATCTGTGAGGTACCAGCCCTGCTTGAGATGGATGACTGATCCAAGCTAATGTGCTGTGCAGGCAAAAGGATTTTTTGTGCTAATAAGTAGCAGCTTGTGGGACTTAATTACCATACTGACCTTGCCTGTACACATCAGCCTAAGAGGAGCACATTAGCTTCTGGTTTAACGCCGCAACCTGGGAAGTCTATTTAAAAGTAAATTGCCGGAGGAGCGATTAGAGAGGGGACGATCTGTCAAAGAAACTCCCACTTGTTGATGTGTCACAAGGGAGCCTGGGTAGTGCTGGAACGTCCCATTTCCACAGCACCTTTCTTACAAGGGCTTCACACTGTGGTCCAGACCTGAACTAAGGGATGAAGGATGGTCTTATGGTTGAGACGCTGAACAGAGACCCAATTCTTGGCCCTGCCACAGACCTGCCTGATGGCCATTGCCAAGCCAGATAGGGCATGTTTATGCCGCCTCTGGCAGCGAGCATCCCAGCCTGAGTTGACAGACACATGGGTCCCGCTGCTGTGCTAACGAATAGCTGTAGATGTTGTGGTGCAGGCTTTGAAGTCCTCCTCCCCCTCCACCGGCTTTAGAGCCAAGGCACCCCAAAATCCAGTCCCAGCCGGCCTGAAGCTGCTGCTGCTCACCTTCAGTCTCCCCACCCAGCCTTATGATCCTGAGTCTGTTGACCCAGGCGGGGAGTCTGGCTACTGCGGGCTGGGTAGACCTACCCTTAGTGACTATATCTTAGGTCCCGATTTACTTTTTGAAAGTGATTAACAAGGCCTTTGTCTGTGTACACTGCAAGGTCTTTGGGGCAGGGACTGCTCTTTGCTCTGTCTGTAAAACACCTAATACAGCTACTCTTCCTTGCCTCCCATATTGGTTGCGGCCTCTATTGGTATTATAGGAGGACCTAATTTTCACTAGTGCCCTGTGGGTTACATAGTTATTTCTGCTTATAGAGTTGGGTGGATTAAACTAACTCCTCTGCCTACAAAAATATTGATTCTCATAATAGCACTCTGAGATCAAATTTTCTGGGAGTTATGGCAGAATGTTAATTTTTTCTACTTCAGCTGAACAATTTAATTAGGTGTTAATATATATATCTTTTGCCTCCCATAGTTCAGAAAATGCTTTGTTGGTGAGATATTTCTCCTCATCCCATCCTTTATTCAGCTGTCAGTGTAAGGGCTGCTCTAAGCCCTAGTTTATAGTTGCCACGCTTTTTGGCGGCTGTCGATGGGAGATACGCATGGTATGTAAAATACCGTGCATATCTCCCGACGACTTCCTAACTACCCCTTACACACTGCGCTAAGCCGACTGGAAATGATGTCCAGTTGGTGTAGCTCTACTCCAGTAATGGGGCTGGAGTTAGAGATTCAGTTCCGTCTTCAATTGAGTGTGTCTTAACAGACCGCTCAATCGAACATGGAAGAGCGCACTGAGAGCAGTGAATCTGCCGCCGTCAGTATAGACATAGCCTGAGTTAGGTTAAGTACTTTACTCAGGGCTGTGAAAAATTTTGCACCTTGTGTAAAAGTAATTAAGTGGACCTAATGCATAGTGTAGATGCAGTGAGATCGATGGAAGCATTCTTTTGTCAATCTAGCAACTGTCTCTTGGAGAGGTGGCTTTCCTACAGCAATGGAAGAACGCAGAAGTAGTGTTTCTAGAGCGGACATACCCTGAGACATTATCGCCAGGGAAGGTGTTAAGCACTTCGCAGGGAACTGTTGGAAATAAAATGTGCTGGAACCATACATAATTTTGGTCTTGATTTGCCAGGGGAGGGGATGTGATGACAGCTTACTACAGTCGTTGACAAATGCAGATCGATTTGTTCCTTAAACTGCACATTTCTTAAGCAGCACTTTACTCTAATTATATTGTGCTGCTAGATTTACCCTTCAGGTGCTCTCACAACATTCTCTATATGCTTCATAACCTTCTCTTTGGCAAGGTATTAAAGGTTCAGAGAGTCTCAGACTTGTTCATAGCATGGACAATATCTTCATAGAACAATTGTATCCTGGACTGAACTCCTGGCAGTCCGTTGAGCACGTGCTAGGAGCTATCGCTCTATTTTCTTTTTGGAGCACTCGCGGTTTCATAGGGGCTCCTGTAAATATTGTGACCTTGCTAGACAGAGTGCCCTGGGTGTAAGGTGGGCAGTGGTGCCACACAAGCAGATTGTCTCTTAGCTGGCCCACGTATAATTTGATCTACTACCCAGAGATCAGAATTTGTCACACTATAGCTATTCGTTACAGACCCTCTCCCTCACCCACCTACTGCAATGTAAACACAGAAATCCAGCCACTTAGAAAGAGGGAACACATCTGTGATTACATTGCCTGACCTGACTAACCTCCATCTCCCTGGGGCAGGAGCATGCTGTGAATTCCTGACGTCAGTCATGGGTCAGGCTGGGGCGCTGTTTACATCCTGTCATTAACAGCTGGGTAGTTAATCAGCAGACAGCAGCCAAACCAAAAAAGCTCTGGATTGGAGTCGCATGCTCAATTACAGTTAGATCTCTCTAGTTCATAGATATGCTTGCAAAAAAGCTGTATCAGCTCAAGCCATTCCCCCTCTGCTGCTGGCTTTGTGTGTGTCTGTATGCGTGTGTCTGTGTGCACATGCATATGTGCGCTTGGACACCATACCCCACTGCTGCCTGTGTGTGTGTTTGAGAGAGAGAGCGAGAAATATGTCCCTCTGCCACCCCCATGTATGTGCACACATTGTCCCTCCATCTCCCCCCATGTATGTGGGTGTGGGTGTGTAAAATCAACTTGCAACAGGCTACTAGTTAAAAACATGGAACAGAACATATTTGCCATCCATTAGTAGCCCCAAGTCCCTCATATGGTGAGTCATGTACTATTTTCACTATAACACAGTATAAAAAATAGGTCTTAAAAATTCCATTAAAGCTGTATTGGAGAGGGTGCAGTTACTGTCTACTACATGGTGGGGTGGAGGAGGATTCCTATAGGCTATATCTACACTTGAAAAGTTAAGTCGACTTTATAAAGTCGACTTAATAAGGTCCACTTTAAGTCGACTTAACAAAAGTAGACAACTTTTCAAGGGTAGTCATGGCCCCTTTTCGACCTTATTAAGTCAATTTAACGTTTTAAGTTGACTTAAAAAGGTCCACCTAGGCACTACTCCACGTCTCCACTGGCTAAAGTCAATTTAATAAAGTCGACTTAAGCTCTAGTTCGAAGTAAAATGAGGTGTTATTAATTCGAACTAACTTTTCCTTAATTTGACTTAAGGAGCAGCTTAAGTCGAATTAAGGAAAGCCCAGTGTAGACGCAGAGTAAATTAAGTCGACTTAATATGTAAGTGTAGACGCACCCATGGAGAGAAGTTGTGGCACGTAACTATGGCTCACAGTTCCCCTTCGAATGGCAGCCACTGTAGCATATCTGCTCTTGGTTTAAAGAGGAGTCTGGGGATTTCTTCTGAACCTCAGTCATTACTGAAGATGACGATAATTGCTCTTGTATGGTGCTTTTTGTCAGTTGATTTCAGAGCACTTTATAAAGGCACGCAGTATTGTTAACCCCATTTTACAGATGGGGATCCGAGGCAAGGAGTGGCGAAGTGACCTGCCCAAGGTCACTCAGCAGGCATATGGCAGAGCAGGGAATAGGACCCATGACTTCTGAGTCCCTGTGCAAAGCCCTCGCCATTAGACCACACTGCCTCACAACTAAAGATGGCTGCCACCTTTAGTTGCCCCATAATGTTTTTCTGACTCTTTTCTGCAGAGAATATTTTCCCCTTTAGATCAAGCTGTCATTTTTCAAATTGTGTGCTCTGTATTGATTCCGTTGCATGTGCCTTTTGTTCATATGATTGACCTACAAAGAGAAATCTGCATTCCATTCTTATCTGTCCTCTTTTAGCGAAAGTTATTGAGAATGATTGTTTGACGGCTTTAAAATAAAGGTTGGAAGAGGTGGAGAATGAGAGATGGCATCTTCCTAAGGAATGTGGGTTTGATCTGGCTCCCATTAGAATCAATAGGAGGTAGAGTAGGACCTTTCTGCACATGTTGGACTTCTAAATGTTTGTGCCCGGTTGCCTAAACTGACTCCTGAGTAGGAGGGGTGAATCCAAGAGCAGGAAGAGGAGGATCTAGCACATTGTGTGTGTGTGTTCATGTTGCCATCTTGTGCCTGGCTTTCAGGAGCTAAGGGCCCTATTGGTAGTGTTGCCAACTCTATGATTTCATCATGAGTCCTACAAAGTGGGTGTTTTTTCCCAAGCCTCAGCTCCTGGAGTCATGGGGTCACGTGAGAATCTTACTGTTTTCCTAAGAAACACAGTGTTTCTAGCACCAGTTGTGGAGAAAAGCCTGAAAACATGAGCCAAGCACATCCTACAGGTTCAGAAACCAGAAGGCAAAGAAAAGGAAACACGTCAACCAACAGTTCTTTCTTTAAAAAAAAAAATAATCCGTTTTTTGGAGCTCAGCTCATGATTTCTGGGCGCTTGGCATTAGCAATACATTGCTACTGCTCCTTCCAGCTAGCCGAGGGCTTTAGATCAAGTGGTAGAGACTGCTGTATCTTAGAACTGGGTGTAGTCATGGCTTGTGGGGATGGGGTTTTATTTTAAGGCCATTAACAGTTTCTCTCCATCGGTAATGAATCCATGCAAACAAGACACAGTAACTCAAGAGGACTCGCTTTGAAGTTACTCAAGTTACTGTATCTTATCTGCCTGCGTTCATTTCCAATGGAGAGAAGCTGTTAATTGACGTAAAATATTCCTATCCACAGCCTATATTTTTACAGTGCAGGAGTGTGAGTATAAAGCTTAATTGCTCTGGTCCAAACTGATTAAAATGTAGCACCTCAATTCCCCCCCACACTCCAACTGTTAACACAGCTGTTTCTAGCAGAGGCAAGCTGGATGTCAGAGTCCAGGATAAAAGAGCGTTATACAGCCAGGCTGTAGCTGTGCAGGAGGGAATGAGAAGGCTTAGATCAGTGTGGCTGGTCCAAGCTTTGAGGTGGGGGGCTGGGGGGAAATAATGTCTGTGTTGCCCGTGAATCTGTTAGCACTCATAGCTAGGAGTGAAGAAACACTCTTTACTGCCTTGGGGTGGCCGGGGCCTCCTCTCAGAATTGACAGACTTGTGCTGCTGTGAAAACAACCAGTGTTGCTTTGGAAGGCTAGGTGGTAGCTAGAGCGGGCGTTTCCTGTGTGTGTCTGCAATTTTACCACTTCCTGAAAACTTTCACCCCTTTGTGCTCTGCTTCCTTGAGAGGAGGAGAGCAAAGGTCACCACGGTGACTGGCGATCGCAGATGTCTTCCGGAAACGGGGATCTATTCTGGTCTGCGCCAGAGCGATGGAGCGAGCTGATGGCCCGACTCAGAGATGGAGGAACCCCAGCATCTAGAAATCAAGAGATCGCAGGGACAAGATGAAAAACATGACAGGAGTGCAGATCACAGGGTCCAAATGAGGGATTTGGGGAGGAGTACCAAATGGAGAATCCAAGATGATGCCCGCTGCTCCAAGGAGGAGCTGGTGAACTTTGCCTGGAGGAATTCTGACTGATAGTCCTGGAGAGGGAAGTTCTGTCTACATCCATAGAGGAAGTCGTGCTTGGCCAGCAGCACTACAAATTGCTCCAGTGCTGGGCCTCACCTTGATCTGGAGGGACCATCTTGAGCAGCAGGTGTCTAGTCAATGTTTGTTCACTCAGCTGAGTGACCCTGAAGTATCAGTTGTAGTGGATTGTGTGTTGTGCCTCTTGCCCACTGACACACACCAAACGGCCTCTGGATGACAACCTCTTCAGATACTGGGTAAAGCCATGTTTGTTTCTGTCTCAGTCTTGGACAGAGGAAAAACCGTAGGCAGGAAGGACTGTCCTGCTTAAACGTGAATGAATGTCCTGAGTATAATGATCCTTTCTGGAATTAAAACCTGTGAATCTGTTCAATCTCTTGAGCTGCTCTGTCCTCCACAGTCTAGTTCGTTAACTGCTTTAGTGCTGCCTCCATGACCTGATACGGGGAGCAAAACAGATCTCTCTCACACGTCGCTTTCCAGTGAATAAGTCGTTTCGTTCAGAATCGGGATGAATCAGACTTAAGAGATTGGTCAGCAATTTTTTTTTTTTAACAAAAATGTTTAAAGTTTTCCACTTCCCTTCCCTGTGCGCACCCCACATCCTGCTTATGTAACGTTCACATGGTTAATGTTGTGGAGCAGGTTTTTCTCTTTTTTTAATTTCTTTTAATCTCTCTTGAAATCCTTAAAATTGTGGCCAGTTGCTGTCAAGAGGAAAGCAGACCTTAGCATTAGGTGAGTGGATTTCAGCGCCAAGGAGACGTTCATCTATCCAGGTAGCCAATGGCTCCCCACCCATGTATACACTGGTGTATGTTGAGACTTTTTAAAATGACATGGCCCAAGTAATGGCTTTTAAAAGAAACTCCTATTGTGGCTGCAGCAGTGTTGTGCGGGCAAAGTGAAATAACCCAGCAATTCCTAGCATCCTTTCCAAGAACAGACAGATGGTAACAAGTTGGTCAGTGTGATTTAATCGATCAGTTCCAACAAGGTGTTCTGTGCACTCTTAGTGGCAAAGCAGCCTTTCTGATAGCAGTTCAGACAGGATGGGGTAAATCCTGCTGTGAGTCACAGCCTGGTGTCTTCACTGGGATGCGCAGGGTATGACTGAGGCAGAATTTGTCCCATTGTCCACTAACACTTGAGAGATGAGGAATTTACTGGGCAAACCACTGGTGAACCAATAGAACTTTTGCTCTTTAATAAAATATTTTACCCTCCTTGTACACTTTATATTTGAGGATCTCCCTGCACTTTGCAGACATGAATGAGCTTAGCCTGTCCATCCAGAGTGCTTGTGAAGTGGAGAGGGAAGCATTAGCCCAACTGGATGGATGGGAAACTGAGGCACAGTAAGCTTGACTTGCCACAGAAAGATGCTGTTGGAGAGCGATAGTCCCAGTTCATTAATTTCAGTTCTGTGCCTTTTCATGACTATCTTTCCTCTTAGTAATGACCACCGCTTATTAGATTCTTTGACCTATGTAGTCTTCCCAGGGGAAATGAAAGCGACAAAGTCTGGCTGGCTCATTAAAGAAACATCTCTAATCATTGACCTCCGATAAACAAGCACCGAAGCCAGATCTTCATGGCTGATGTCTTCTATGAATGGAATTTGTGCTAGCAAATAAAACCTGTGAGATGCCGATTAAAATGTATTATCTGACAGCATACAGAGACCAGATTATCTGTTCAGCGTTTATTATTGGCAGAGTGGCAGTGAACCCTTATATTTAGGCTTCCTAACAGTTTTCCATAATGAAGTGTGAAGAATTAAGACTCCTAGCATCTCCTCAGTCTGTAGCAGGACTTTGAAAATTTGGCAGGGAGATAGCTCTGCGGTCAGCAAGGTATGTTTTTTGTTTTTGTTTTGCTGGCCTCATGTAAATATGTTCACATTCACCTGCATTAGGGTCTGGTGCAAACTGCCTCTTCCCATCTTTCCTCAGCTCAATGCAGCTTGTTTTTGGCATATAGCTCTGAAATCTTCAACAGTCTATTAACACTTCAAAGTACCACACCAGCATCTTCCTTCAGTTCAACATGCTCATGGCATCTCTGAATGGGACACTGGCAAAATTGCTGTGGCTGCAGAAGGAGGCAGACATCTGTGGATAAAGTAACGGGATTATGTAGCTAAAAACTTCAGGCCAGATCCTCAGCAGGTGTAAATTGATGCTGCTGCACCAACTTTTTTATATGTAATTCCTATAGATCCTTTTTGCTGTCACAATTGGGTGCTTTAGTTAAACAAAACAAACAAAACGCAACAGCACACGGCATTTATAAGTGCCGGCACTAACTAAACACTGGGACTTGCCCACGTGTCTTACAGTGACAGAATCAGAGCTCAGTCTATGCAGCTTCATCAAAACTGATAAACATGTACATGCAACACAGCTTTGTAACTGGGAAGACTAATGAGTACCAAGGTTTAATGGTTAGAAGCTATGGCTTATTTCTAGTTTGATTTTCCAGCTTTAACTCGTCAGCAGCTGAAGGAGTATTGCCAGCAGATCAAGGGAAGTGATTATTCCCTTATATTCAGCACAGGAGAGGCCTCATTTGTAGTATTGTGTCCAGCTTTGGGTCCCCTCACTACAGAAAGGATGTGGATAAACTGGAAAGAGACCAGAGGAGGACAAGAAAAATGATGAGGGGGTTGGAGCACATGCCTTATGGGAGGCTGAGGGAACTAGGCTTCTTTAGTCTGCAGAAGAGAAGAATGCGGGGAGGAGGTTCTCTAAAAGCAGCCTCTAACTATCAGAAAGGGGTGTCCAGGGAGGATGGAGCTAGGTTGTCATCAGTGGTGGTAGATAACAGAAATAGGAGCAGTGGTCTCAAGTTGCAGTGGAGGTGGTCGAGGTTGGATATTAAGAAAATATTTTTCCTTAGGAGGGTGGTAAAGCCCTGGAATGGGTTTCCTAGGGAGGTAGTGAAATCTCCGTCCTTGGAAGTTTATAATGTGTAGCTTGACAAAGCCCTGGCTGAGATGATTTAATTGGGGTTGACCCTGCTTTGAACCAGGAGTTGGACTAAATGACCTCCTGACGTCCTTTCTAACCATAATCATCTGTGATTCCATAATAGTAATCTGGGGGATGGAAATAGTGAAGTCTCCACCACTTGGGGTCTGTACAATAAGACTGGATCTCTTTTTAAAAGATGTGCTCTAATACAAATAATAAAAAATATTTTGAACACTGTCTACCTGCCTTGATAGTGTTCACTTCTGTAATAGGGGAGAATAACTCCCTCGACTGCAGGAATTGCTGGTTGAAATTCTCTGGCCTGTGTTCTGCTGGAGGTCAGGATAGATGATCACAGGCTCCCTTGTGACCTTAATATCTACTCTCTTGCCCCACTACCTGAGAGATGGTGGAAGGGGAGATGTCCACACAGGCAGCAGCAGCTGCAACTTTTACCAGCCCTTCCACTCTCCCAGAGTGGCTTGGTAGCACGTGCTGTATTCCAGCTCATAGGACTCTCCGTACAGACTCCTTTCTTGTCTTTATGTCCTCATTTCACAAATTCCTTTTTCGAGGCCTGGCGCCTTTTATAAATCATAAATCAAAACCACACGTGTAATGATTATGCCTATCAATTATTTCCTCAAGATCCAGGCTGAAGTTTCCAAGTGTCCACTACCTTTTAGGTGTCAAAGGGAGATGCCTATAAATATGGACATAAATGTACAGGGACATGGAGGAAGAACATTCCCTTTCAATTTAGAGGGTGTATGTTTGGGAGGGGGAGGGGTAATAGTGTCTTAGGGGATAAGGTATTTTATGGTAGGACGGCAGTGTCTATCCAGTGCTCTCTCTGAACTCCCTATGGTAGAGGAAAAGCTGTTTCCTTCCCGCAGACAGAAGATGGGGGCAGATTCCAGCTTTCAGCAGGTGGAAGAGGAGGGAGAGGAATCCTCTTGTCCTTCTCAAAGCTCAAGGGGAGCAGGTTCTGGTGAGAAGCATGAGGCCAGGTCAGAAGGGAAGCCAGGGAGTGAGGGAAGCTTGGGGATGGGAAAGGGGAGAAGTGAAAGAGCTCCAGTGTGGAGGATGGGAGCTGAAGAATGGAGGGAAGTATGGGGGAAGGAGAATACAGATAATTGAAGGTGGGGCCACAGGGATAAGATACCTGAATAGCCTGCTTCTTGTCCCCCTTTAACTTTGGGTCCAGAAGGACCCTGGTTACAGCAAGGGCCTGATTCACAGAGGTGCTGAGCACCACCAGTTCCAAATTAGCTTCTTGGCACCTCTAAAAATGTGTCACGGCACTCTGTCTGGTCATCTGATTGGCCGTCGGGAGCCTGGTTTGGGAAACGTAGAGCTTGCCATGTAACCCAGTTGGCAGTCTCTCTTTATCTAGCTCTGGACAATGAGGGGCCAGGCCATGCGTTTCTTGCTAGTCGCGGTACGATGCAGCTTTGTGTGGGCTAGTGAGGTTAAATGTTGCCAACCTGTTCAGTTATTTTTCTGACAGGTGAGCTAAATGGCTTTTTGTTTGCAAACCCTAATCTCAAGGCCTGTGTCTACATTAATAATAAATAATTCATAAACCACGTGCTTACCTGGTTCAGGTGTGTCCATGCTAGATGCGCTGAAATGGCGTGGGAATGGTGGCAGGCATGGTCCCTGTCCATGCGAGTACTGTTCTAAATTGCTTTCGCTGTCATTCTCTCTGGCTACTTAATTCACAGTTTCCGACACTGATCTTTGAAAGCCGTAGATTTGGAGAGATTTCAATAGGCCACAAGTGCCTAAAGCGTTAACTAGTCCCAGCCTCGTTGAACCATTCCAGCAGTTGAGATCGAACTACTTCTGAAATCTGCTAATTATCCAATTTATTTAAATTAGTTCCTGAGAAACAGTAATTTTTTTTGAGGGTAGATAAAGCGAAGGTTTGGTGTTTGTCTGTTTGACGCAGCTGTGGAAGCTCTGTCCCTTCTGGTGTCTGACTTCAGACACAACTGACAGGCAAGACGTAGAAGGCACTCTCAGGGTCTAAACTCCACGTCTTGGCAGATAAATGGAAGAAATGTCTTGAGTTTAAACTAGAGCTGATTGGGGACAATGGCATTTCTCTCCTGTGGGAATATTTGCATGAGTTTCTGTCCTGAATCGTGATATGAAAAAAAGAAATTGCAAGATATTCTGGGGAACAGAAATTCCAAAGTATTTCCATTCAGAGACATTGAAACGAGTTTATTTCAAACATTTTGTTTGATGCCATAATACATTTGTTTTGAGAAAGCTGAAAAACATAAAATTAAAAACGAAATGCCTGCTCCTACTTCTGAATCGTTTCAGAGTTTCCATCAGATTTGGTTAAAATCAACACACTCCTGCGAAACATTTAGATTTTGATGAAACAGAATATTCTGATGGATAAGTACCATCCCATCAGCCATTTGCATTTTGTGAAGAGAAAAATGCTACCTCTCCTGTTGTAAAGAAACTCGAGTTGCACTCTTCCCTCAATACCCTTACATCAAAAACAGCTGAAGTTTGATGTGGCATTTTAGTCTACAGGAAAGATCTTTTTTGCGTGGGTGGGGTTAGCAAAGCATAGGCCCAAATGAAAATAGTCCATGGCACAACCAATAGCTCCATTCTAATTGCCACCACTCACAAGGGGTAAACTAGAAGATTCAGTTGATCATCAAAAGGAAAATCTGTCCAACATATTGTACAGTGCTGTTATCGCATGAGCCACCGTGGCAGCTCTTCTGCTGATTGGTAGAGGTGGCTGTGCCATTTGTAGTCAAAACTGGTGATCTCCTGAGTGGGGTGGAGTTGCATGGCAAAGCTGGCCTCTTTCACTTCCTGCACTAATGTCTGTGTTCACACTTCTGTGCGGGTTTCGGTCAAATCTAAATAAGCAGTTCCTGTAGGCATAGTCCGAGGTGCTTGGAAGCTCCTAGAATCCAGAAGCCTACGACTTGAGAATAGGCTTGGCAAGCCAATCAATTGACCGCCTGATGTTTGACCGCTGTCACTTCGTCAAATATTCCAGCAAGAAAGCCCCTTTTTGGTCACGTCATGGTGCCATTAAGATGCCTGAAGAGGTGCCTTGCTGCCCACCTAGTGTTTTTTTCCTTGAATAACGTTTGCACTTAAACGCTAACCTAACATTACTAAAAAGATAATTTCCTCTTTTTAGAACGTCATTTCATTGTTTCATATTTTTCTAAGTTAAAATAACTCAGTTAAATAACTTCTTTTTTATAATTAGACATAAGTATCTATTGAAGGATAAGCCAATTGGAGACCATGAAGTCTTACTTTTTTTTATTGTTCTAATCAATTAGTGCATTAATGTATTTTACTATTTTGGACAATATATAAGGTACGTAACAGAAACCTATTATCTGCACCTGCCCTGGATGTATATTGACAAGGTGCTTTCTAAACTCCCAAAGCTTTCTTCCACCATGCTCTAGACCAGTGGTTTTCAAACTTCTTTTCTCAGGACCCAATTGAAAAAAATCATTTATGCCTGCGACCCAACAATTATATCTTTGAGCAATGCAGTCTGGTCTTTTGGTGATGGCAGCAGGAGTCGCCATGACCCAGTATCTGAGGGTCTGCGACCCAGTACTAGGTCCCAACCGGTGGTTTGAAAACCACTGCTCTAGACACTGTGCAAAACCTGAAATGGATTGTCTGGAAGCGGGCTCTTCATTTGCTTCTTTCAAATTCTTTGTCTGGAATCTTTACGTGACGTGCCCCAGATTTTATAATGATGCAGATTTTTTTAATTGAACGGCAGAGTTGTTGTAGCCATGTTGGGCCTGGATACTGGAGAGCTGAGGTAATCTTTTATTGGCCCAATGTCTGATTGTGAGAGAGACCTGAAGGAGAGCTCTGAGTAAGCTTGAAAGCTCATGTGTCTCTGCAACAGAAGTTGGTGCAATAAAAGATAGTACCTCATCCACCTGGTGTCTCCAATTTTTTCAGCACAGTCCACAAATATCTTCTATGTTACAAATATCCGGTTGCTAACTGAACAGCTCATCTTTTTGCCGTTTTACGGTCTGTGCTATTTAGACTCTTTTCATTGCGCTTGCTGAGAAGTGAAAGAAGTCTGTTTCATTTGTATCTAGTAAACTTTACTTTGCAACATTTGAAGTGCAGGAAAACATTGCTGGGGAATGGTATACAAACCAAACCCTTTCCTAATGGCTTTAAGAAAGTATCCGTGAAAAGTTTTTCCTGCTATCAAATTTTGTAATGTAAATGCTAGGCCAGATTTGATAGTAGTGTTCCCTTAATTCAGGCTTAATTTCTAGTGATGTTAGCTGACACGTGTGGCCCACCCAAGCAATTTACTTGCATTTGCACCTTTTGGGTTCCATTTGACATGCAGCAAAATTTCGAGAGAGTTTCTAGAAATCCCCTGATCACACCACAGGCTCCTAACTCTTTGTGATAATGGCATGGTTGGGTGTGGGGTTTGGGGTTTTTTTTTTGTGTCTAACAGCATTTGTTACTGCTTCCTATGTGAGCATCGAAATACACAATTTTTGTGTGAGTCAGTGTTACTAATGAGTCCTTCATTAACCTGACTAAACACAATGTCACGGTTTAGTTTTCTGAAATTAGATGCCGTAGTAGGGGACGATTTATAGGAAAGATCTACCGATTTTGAACAAAAGCCCAATCCTATGTAGAATTCTATATGCAGGTTCATAAAAACAGGTAGAAAGGATAGGGAATTTTTAGTTCACTTCCTATAGACTCCTATTATTTTCATTCCTCTGCAATGAAGTAGTCAAGCATATTTCCCTAATGAAGAATAGCTTCTCAAAGCACTCTGAGGTCGGGCTAAGGGGACAGTTTTTGACAATGTGTGTGTTTTCAGCAAAGCTGTTGCTAGGGGGTGGCATGTTGGGGTGACTGCCGCGGGTCCCATAGTTCAGTGGGCCCCACATTTCGACACCATAGTGGGGCCAGGGAGGTGGGGCAGGGCGGGGGTGATATGAGGCCTGGATTGGGGCTGCAGGGGGCAGTGCAGGTCCAGGGGAGCCCTGCTCAGGCCGATTTGCCCTAGGTTCCACCCACCCCTAGAGTTGGCTCTGGTTTTCAGAACGCTACTGGGAAACAAAATTTTTTCCCCTGTAAGTGCTTGAGATTGGTTTTGTGAGAATAAGCTGAATGTGCACTACTCTGGCACTCATTTTGTGATGGAAAACAGGCAGACTACATGAAAAAAGATCAAGCAAAAAGCCCTGCAGTGAGTATCTTCTTGGTGTTTGTAAAGGTAATAGGGGTAGATTCTGTGTCTCTCTTATTAGGCTGTGATGCAGCAAAGTAATTGGACACATGCAATGTCCCTCTGAAATCAGTGGAGCGAAGCAGTGTTTAAAATTAGGCATGTGCTTAAGCATCTTGCTGAATCAGCTTATTATGGTGAGCTGTCTTCAGACTGCACTACAGAGCAGTTACAACTGTTCTGCGATGCCATAAGATAGGCCTACAGGAGTGAGTACATGCTAAAAGACCTACAGATGCAACACAGCCAAGTTATTTATTGTTGAATTATAACATTCTTTTTCCCCCCAGGCGGCCCCCGGTCTTCTTGTAAATAACCATGGGTTTGTAACCCTGCATTTAACTTGTTTACATGTGGCCGAATTCTGATCTCATTTTTGCATATGTAAATTTAAAATCGTTCCACAGGCATCCCTGTCTTTTGCCCTAGTACAACTGAGCTCAGAATCAGGTTGGTAGCGTATGGAAATAACAGATGATGTGAAGCTGTATTTGCTCTTTGAAGTACGGCTCCCATAGTCACGGTAACTCACTAACAGCCTCGTGAGACTTTTACCCACAGGAGTAAACAACCAGGTTAAATTTAGATTATGAAAGCACAGAATCCACCGTATCTTTTGAACCGACATGACTGATATCCGTGTCAGCCGCTGAGCGGAACTTGTTTCTAAAAACAGCACGTCCATATTATTGCTCTTTAATGACACTAGTGCTCCAATGAAATGAGCCCTTTCGGAGAGAGAAGGATGATAAAGCCACAACACATAGAAACTAAACAATGCATTCTGAGTGCCCCCAGACGTTCTGATTTAGCTCTGGAGAGCCTAATAGAACAGCTGGCTTTGCTTGTAGGGTGACTCAAACTATGCTGAGATGCACGTCTGTGGAGTGAGTTAGAGGGCACAATTTATGGTATAAATTCATATGTGGGATGCAGGATTTGAATTCTGTGGCATGGTGAGCTGCTGAGTGTGAAATACCTAGATTCCTGAGCAACTCTCTGGTCTGATCAGAAATACTGGATTCTGCGTTATAACTACCCATCTCTGGATAGAAAAGGCAGTAACAAAAACTGCAGGAGCACAAATTACATACCTATTTTTTTTTCTCCTCAGCATTTGAAACACAGGGGCTCAGTCTCTCCCCTTAAGTCACTCTGGTTCCTTACGGTTGTTCCGGGCTGAAACTTTGACAGTACGGAAAAATCAACTTTAAAGGTAAGTAAAACCCAGTATAGTTTAAATAGCTGTAAGAATTTGTTTGGAAATAGGACCAAGATTTTTTCCCCCCCAGTGTCCTAAAGTCCTGCTTCTAACTGGGTAACTGCTACAGTGGCTTCTACAATAATGTTTTAATCATTTGCATCTTGCTGTTACCTACCAGTACAGGCTGTTTTTCATATTGATCCATGTGGACTTGGTATTTTTCACTTCCTATCCTCCACCGTAATGTTAAAGAGCAACCCTTCTTCATGCTGAGAAGTAATTGCTTTTCAGTGTTATGTCAATGATGTTTGAATGAAAACGTATGGTGTGTGAGGTTACAAAAGCTACAAGAGCCTTGTACGTCAAATACCTTCCTAAGATGCATTTGCTTAGGGCTAGTAGATCTGAAAAAAATACTCTTTTTAAAATAAATATTTCTAATACCATCCAAAATCTTGCACCAGTGAGGGGTGCTTGTCTTTGTAGAACAAATAAGAAGTCCTGTGGCACTTTTAAAGACTAACCAATTTATTTATAAAAATTAGTACTTATAATAAAAATGTATAAACAAATTGGCTGGTCTTTAAAAGTGCCAAAGGACTCCTTGTTTGTTTTGCTGAACTAGACTAACTAGGCTCCCTCTTTGTATCTGTAGAGTTAACCCCATGATTTTATTACTGTGATAGTCCCTCCTTTTTCACCCCACCCTGATTCTCACTTGTCATATCTCAAATGAGACTGGAAAATATCCAGGGCAGGGACCCTGGCTCAGATCTTCTAATGGTGCAAAAGAACTTTTCTGGTTTTGCCCAGCTGCAGTTCTGACATCATGTGCGTCTGCTTGCTGTAAAGTACCTTGCAGCAGCAAATGGAAACAGCTGGGTGAATAAGAGTCTACATTCAACATGAGTGAAATGAAGAGAAGCAGGTTCGATATGCAGCATTGAGTGTGACTGCTTCTCTTTCTGTGCCATCATCTGATGTGTTTTTTCCCCCCAGAACTAGTCACCACAGACACTGTGTTGAGCTGAATATTTGACTACAGCATCTAAACACTGGGTCTATATAAAGACTGCAGGAAGTTCTCATAATCATGCTTGCAACATCCATGTCTCTCGGTGCCTAAGCTGATAGGTTGCCCTGGAGGTATGAACACAGGCGCCTTTTGTAAATGGGCTATTCTTTGCTGCAATCTGGCTTAAAACTGACACTTCCAGGGATCTGAAATCACTTCTCCAGTCTGTGCAAGAAGACTAGTCAAGTTCCAGAGGGGTAGCCGTGTTAGTTTAGTTCAGCAAACCAAACAAGGGCTACGTCTGCACTAGAAAAAGTTGTCAACTTTGTTAAGTCGACTTAATAAGGTCGACTTTAACTCGAATTTATTAAGAAGACTTAGCAAAGTGGTTACTCTGAACATGGACTTAGTAAGTTGACCTAACTGCCCTTAAGTCGACTTAATAAAGTCGACTTAAGGGTTAATCAATGTCCACACTGTGCTTAAGTCGACCTAAGGAGTCGACTTAAGGGTTAGGTCGACCTAACCGGTGGTTCTTACTAAGTCGACTTAAGCTTTCATTAAGTCAACTTAAGGAATTTCTTAAGTCGACTTAATGAAAGTCCAATGTGGACAGGGAGTAATTTAGGTCGGCTTAAGGCTACTTAAGTCGACCTAAATTGCCAGTGTAGACATACCCAAGAAGTATGGTGGCACTTCTAAAGACTAATACATTTATTTATCGCATGAGCTTTTTGGGGGAGAAAATCCCACTTTCTCAGGTGCTTGATGATGGGGAACTTACCGAATGGGAGCAAAATAAATATAGGGGGCTGTACAGGTGGGATTTTACTTTCAGCTGTTTCCAGTTTTCCCAATAACTTTAGTTGAAACTCTCCCTACAAAAGCCAAATGAGATCCATCATTTAATCCTTGCTTCTCACTCTTGAACCCGATTTTAATTTTAGCAATAGACCTCCAGTGCATTTCAACTTCTCAGCCAATCTGCTGTATAATTGGGAGTTTAACGAACTGGTGCAAGTTGGGAGTTTCCATTAAGCAATAACTACTGCTGGAAATATTTCTCCTTAATGAACAGCCATGTAATTTGAACTAGAATACAAGATGTTCCTACTATGCACAGTTGGAGAAAATCTTAATGCAACTTTAAGCTTGCAAATGTACCCTTTATTTTTTTCTTTTTTATCTTTCTGGAGGTGCAATTGACACTTACAATAACAAAAAAAGTGCTGATAGAATTATTCAACACCTCATCCTTTGGGCTGAGATGAAGCATGGGAAGATTTGGCCCCAAAAGACAATTTTTTCCCTCCCTCAGAAAGTTGAGCCAATGAAAATTGTATGGGCTGTTACAGTAAATCAACCTTAATTCTTGCTGTACGTTTACGATCATGAAGGGTCTGCTACAAAAACAGTCTATAATGTTACTGGCTATCCTTAAAGATATTTCTACTCTTCTGCACAGCTGGACTTCGGTGTGGGGTCCAGCAGAAAATGACAGGCTCCTATGTCAAGGTGCTGTGTGTCATGGAACTCATTTGTTAGCATGACAAAGCAGGTGTGAAGCAGGAAGGCTGAGCACGGAACCATTTGTCTCAAAGCAAATACATTTGTTGTTCTACTGTAAATGGCAAAGAATGAGAAACACAAATCCACTTTGTGCAATAGATATTAAAGCTCATGGCAGTGCAGAAGGGCCTCATGCTAAAGGACTTTGTCCACTGTGATTCGGTTTCAGCCCTGATATCAACAGGCACAGGTCATTGATGTCAGTGCAGTCACACGGGTTTTCCCAGGGCCATCTGTGGCACTTGGATTCCATTCCCTCTGATGGCTGGCCAAAAGGGGGAAGCTATTTACCTGTGGTATTGAAGAGGGACTAACACTGCCCTTTAGAATGTCTGCCATCAGAAGGTCTTAGAGAACTTTGTAGCTGTTCTAACTCTACTTCCGCTACTTGTCTTGATGTGCAGGTGATGCCCACCCAATGCTGGGTCATCAAACTACTTACTGCCCCTTCTTCACTCCAGTCTCTCCTAAAGGCTCTCTCCTAATCAGTGCTGCCAACAAGGAGCACTGTTAGTGAACTATAATGAAAAAAGCATATATAACCTTCGGGTGGGCTAAAATTCATTCAAATGCCCCTCTCCAGTGCCTTACAGAAATAAACCCCAACCCCTATGGAGAAGCACCTGGAGACCCAGGATCCAGTCTGTAAGGGACTCACAGCAAAGATTGCTCAGAGTTACCATCTCACATTAAAATACTACTAAAAACAAACATAACAATGAACTTTATTAACTGCTAACTAAATAAATCTTATCCTAAGAAAACAAAATGAATTTAAACAGAATAGTCCCCATAGAAACCCAGTGAGAAAAATCCCCAAGAGTCCCAAAGTCTAGGTGGAGTTCACCCAACTCTCCGCTACAGTCTTTGATCAAGTCCAAAGGCTTGAGTGGAAGAAGTAGCTATCATCCTCTTCTTCTTTGGTTACAGAAATCTTCAATAGAATCCCATGCAGGCTTTTCTTTCTCCGCTGGAACCAGCACCATCTGGTCAGCTCACTGGTTAACCAGCCATCAGTCCCATATGCCTGTGCACAAACTCTGCTGCAGAAGACTCCATAGGAGGGAGAAAACATCTTGCTGTTCGCTCGTGGCTCAGCTTCTCTCATGAACACTGAGCACATGGGCTCTTCTCATTGCAGCTCCTGCCTGCTGCCTGCACAATCTGCTGCTCTCGTGTGGTCTGACCACACCAGCAGGGAACCCTGTGGAGCTTGCTCAAAATGCTACCACTCCCTGTTGCCAGAAGTTTCTGGTTGTGGGCAGCTAATCCGCCCAGCAACAGTAACCCATCCTGAATAGATCTCTTAAAGAGAGAGCCTGTTTTAGGCATATGGGTTACACATACACCCAACTGTACTGGATAATCCTTCTTCTGCACGTCTCACCCCTTCTCTCCAGAAGGCTCTGTTCTGACCATCTAGACCAGCGGTTCTCAACCAGTGTGTCGGGACACATTACTGTGTCACCATACAGTGGTAACTGTGTTGCAGAGAACTGGCGAGGTGGCTGGATTTGACCTGAGGGAGTAGGCTGGTGTGTCCTGTAGGGTTGTGATATGCTGCCAAGTGTGTTGCGACCCGCAAAAGGTTGAGAACCACTGATCTATACAGACCTCCTGTATAACACAGGCCATCAGACTTCCCCAGAATAATTCCTTTTGAAATAGAGCATCTCTCTCCAAACAAACACCATTTTTTCCCCTGTCATGCTCACATTGCAACCTCTTTCGGGTAGGGACTGTCTGCATTTTGGGTTAGCTCCTTCAGAGTGCTGGGCCATGTCAGTTTCTCGCCTTCCACCTACTCGGTACCTACATGAAGGGCAGCTTTCTAAAATTGCTCAGCTCCCCTTACAGGAGCTACATGTAAATAAGGACTTATTGACCAGAGATTCTCAGCAGCTCCCATCCCAGCGACACCTACAATCAGATTTCAGAACAGCTCTGCACCCAACATGCTGAATTCATAAAATCTGGCCACTTCTTTTGGTGCCTAAATGGGGAGTTGAGCTCTTCTGGGAAATCCTTGTCCTGTTCAGCATTGAGTACACTAGTGGTATGGGAAACCTGGAGAACTTGCTGGAACCAGTCCTGGTGAAATCACCAACTGCACTTTGCATTGGATGGTTGAGATAAGCCCTAAAAACTGAGGTGACTCATTAGTGGTCTGAGCAGTGGATGAGTAGATTCTGTGCCCCGGCTGGCAATCTTTTCTGCAAAATGGAGTACGCACTTCATCTCTTGGCTGCTCATGAATTGAAGATCCCGTTATCACCTCAGTTTTAACCCTCTCAAATCTCTTTGCTTCGGAAAAGTTGGCTGAAGTGGAAAGAGAATTCTAGTTTAGCTTTAATTGATGCACTTATCTCTGTACGCGGCTTGGTAGGTTCAGAATAGATCTTGCATCTGTGGTGAACATCTGACCTCCAGGCAGCAGAATTCAGGTTTTCATCTTTCTTCTCAATATTTTTAAACTCTTGCTCTACTTCCAGATTCTGTAATCAATTTCCCCTCTGCAGCTGGGAAGGTTTAACCTTGGTATCAGGCCTTCACCTTGGCCATTGCATTACCTCAGCTTTTGTAAATACATAGCTGGAACTTCCTGGTCTCATTTTTCCTCTGGTCAATTGCAACTAATAATAAAAGTCAGGGGCTGTCAGAAGCTCTTGAAGTTTGGGATATTGGATCTTGCAGTAAGAGGAAGAAGCTCACAGGAACTTGTAGCCAGTTCATTTTTTGGATTTGCTTTTAATCTCTAGAGCACCCTGCTAACTTTTACAGTGCTACCTTAATTCCCCTCTGTCAATGGCTTGTCTAAGCCAATGGGTCTCTCATGAGCCCACCTAGTTTTCAGCAGTTTGACCCACATCTAGCTTAGGTTGGCCTGCCTGGGCCTTTATACTTGCACAGAGTGAACCGGTCTCTCCGTAACCTAAGCGCAAAGTGTGGCCAGCAATGGGCCCTGGCCCACCCTGGTTTCTTGGGTTATGGTAGAGAGAAAAATCCATCCTTTCTCTCCAGGCTCCCACAGCAACTGCTGCCATTTGATCAGATAGAAGAAGCCAGGCTTTCTTATTTGGTGTGCTGGGCCCTAATTGGCTGCCACCTACTCTCCCACCCCTTCTAGCTGTTGGAGAACCAAGTCCTGCTGGTTCTGACCCTGGGAGGCCACTCTAGCCTACCCCAGAGGTTCCATACTCTCTGCCTTTCTTTTCTTAAAGGACCACTTCCTGGGGAGTGATGCACCATGGCACAGGGCTCTGGCAAGAGGCAGAGAATGCCTGATACGCCATGTCACGCCCCCTCTTTTTTGTGTGTGCTAAGCAGCATGCAGTTGCCTTTTCTATCTGTTTAATACAGGTCTTACAGTCCTCTGAAGTTGTAATACGATAACACAGAGAGACCTCGGTCAGTGCTTTGTTGTGCTAGGCATGATACAAATGTGGAATCAAAGTCAGTCCCTGCCCTAGAGAGCTCACAGTGTAGGTGACAGGATATAGCACACACACTGGTGTGTGGTGAATTGGGAATGATGTAGAAATAAGATGAACAGCCTTTGCCTTAGTGACCTGCACTCACGGTTGTTTTTTCCAAAGAATCTCTTGGATCTGTACCATTTTCTCACAGTCAGTTTGGTACCTGAAATTTTATGACCCCTGTCCCATACTCAGTCAAAATGGTATTAACAAATGTGTAGGCATATTGTGAAAATGCCTGGCTAAGAGGGTAGGGGGTGTTTTTTTGGTTCGTTATCTGCTTTGAAAACGTCTCTGCTCCTGCTGGCTCTCTGGAAAAGAGACTAGAAATTGGAAAAACTAATTGGTTTTGATCCCAGAACTAGATGGTTTATGCTAGTGGCTCTCAATATTTCCAGAATACTATACCCCTTTCAGGAGTCTTTGTCCCATGTACCCCAAGTTTTTCCTCCCTTAGACATAAAAAATACAAAACTGTTACACTATTAATGAAAAATGGATTATTTTCTCATTTTACCATATAATTATCAAATACACCAACTGGAATATAAATATTGTACTTCCATTTCAGGGTATAGTACAGGGAACAGTATAAACGGCCCATTGTCTGTATCAAAGTTTAGTTTGTACTGACTTTGCTAGTGCTTTTTATGTAGCCTCTTGTAAAACTAGGCAAATATCTCGATGAGTTGATGTACCCTCTGGAAGACCTCTGACTTGTACCATCTCCTATAGTGTAAGCAATGGTTTTGCCACGTGGGGGTGGGGTGTGTAGCTTTTTTGCTTGTGGTTGCCCAACGCTTCTTTGGAGCCAGTGAATCACTTCACTTCTTCTTAAATCTCATCTTTCGAAAACCTTCCATTCTTCTTTGTTTTGTAATAATGCTCTGTAAAGTCTCCGATGCACTCGATGAATGATGCTGCATATTTTAAAAAGCATATTGTGAGCAAGCGTGGTGTGGATATTTCTGAGAGGCTGTCTAGAAGCAGGGCAGGTTTCAAGTATATTTCAATGCCCTGCTCTGTATTAATGGAGGAGGCAGCAGAGCAGATGGACAGCAGGCAGTGTATTTGTGTATCTAATTTTAGGGCTGCCTGCTACCACAAAGGAATAGTCGGTCTGGTGGGTTTCCTTTGAAGAGCCAGTCAAGATCTAGTGAACTGCAGTGAGCTTAATGGACCTCAGGTAGCCCCTTGCTTTGATTAGACATTAAGCTGGCATTATGGGCCATGTCTCTTTAAGTGTCTTGGACAAACTAAGCTGCTTTCTCTTTGAATAGGAGCTTGTGAAAGAAGCTTTCTTGAAACTGAGGGGAACTGATCCAGTGCTAGGAAAAAGCTGTGCACGCTAGAGTGAGCCCCTTATTGATTCAAAGTGATTGGCTCTATTCCTTTATTCTGAGGTTAGTATTTCTGCATAATGCATGTGTAACCCATATGCCTGAAAAGGCTGTCTCTGAGAGACCTGCTGAGGGTGGGTTACTGTTGTTGGGCAGATTAGCTACCCACAACTAGAAACTTCCAGAAGCAGGGAGTGGTAGCATTTTGAGCATGCTCCACAGTGTACCCTGCTGGTGTGATGTGATGTGGTCAGTCAGATCACATGAGAGCAGCAGTCTGTGCAGACAGCAGACAGGAGCTGCCTTGAAAGGAGCCCATGTGCTCAGTTTTCTGGAGAGAAGCTGAGCCAGGAGTGAACAAGATGTTTTCTCCCTGTAATGGAGTCATTTGCAACAGACCTTGCAGACATGCATGTGGGACTGAGGGCTGGTTGCAAAGGAGAAGAAAAAGCCTGCATGGAATGCTACAGAGGATTCCAGCAAAGGAAGAAGAGGACAGTGATTTCTTGCCACTCAAGCCTCTACACTGGAACAGAGACTGTAGCTGAGAGTTGGGTGAACTCCACCTGGACTTTGGGACTCTTGGATATCTTTCCTGCGGGGTTTTCTGTAGGGATTGTTCTTGGTTAATTGTAGTTTGTTTTCTTAGGATAAGGTTCATTTAGTTAGCAGTTAATAAAGTTCATTGTTATGTTTATTGTAGTAGTATTTTAATGTGGGAGTGTAGCTCTGAGCAAGCTTCGCTGTGAGTCCCATACAGACTGGATCCTGGGTCTCCAGCTGCTTTCTCCATAGGGATTGGGATTGATTTCTGTGGGGCACTGGAGAAGGGCAATTAAATGAATTTTAGCCCACCCAAAGGTTACACATGTATGAATCTGAGGTTATTCGTTGTTTGCCGTATTGTTGTGGCTGGTGGGTGGGTGGTTGCTAAGCTCCAAGGATGTACCCATCAGTGTTAGATTTTTTTTTTTTTTTTTTTTAAAGTCGATCAACCATAATCAGTGGAGAGCGGGTTTCTTTCTTTCTTCCTTTTTTTTTTTTTTTTTTTTTTCCAACTAAGGTTAGTGTACTGGGTCAAAAGGGCATTGGGAACATTTGGAGAATTTTGAAATCTTATTTTGGAACTGCTACTGACAGGTTCTGAAGGGCACCTTTTGAATGGTGTGTGTGACAGTTGTTATGGCTACATAAGAGTCGTACTACTTGTTAAGGACAGGATTACTTGCATGATAATATTGAAGAAACTACATATGTTGGGTTCAAATGCATGGGTGAGAACACAAAGCTTGAATAAGTACTAGGAGGCAACTGTGTTTCTCCCTCTTAAAGAACATAAAATTGGAAGGCATGAGAAGAAATAGGGAACAAGTTGAGAGGTCTAGCCAGTGACCTACATCTGTCACTTATGGGGGAAAGGGGATGCTGTCAAGTCGAGCAGTTATAGGACCAGAATTTAGATGTGTAAAAACGTTTTGCCCAACTCCCCATTAATGGAAAGAGCATGAGACTCCTAAGCCAGGGATTGTGGGTTTGAGTCCTATCTGGGGTGCCAAAAGAAAAATTATTTTGTCCGGAAACCCCCTCTGGTGCGAATTACCAAAATGGGCTTAACCTGGAAAAAGCCCAAATAAACTTTGCACGCCCAGAGGAAAAGATTAAATCAAAGAATTGGGTAGCTTTAGCTGAGACTATAAAGGCAAGGCGGGAGAAAGACAGGCAGAAATTATCAGGTGTAAAAAAAAAAAGGCTTTTATTCAGCAGAAGGCTTACCAGAGGAGTAAGCCCCAAGTATAGGGCTAACATGGCTTTTATACTTTTTGAAAGATTTATACTTTTTGAAACATTTAACAGCTTTCATGACCATATAAGGCTATTTTTAAAGTACGAGTTTGTCATTGGTTGTCAGGCGACCCCTTGAGCTTCTGTGTATGTGCCTGCTGGCATGTCTGGTGGCATCTTCAGGAGTACTGGTCAACCCTGCCAACAAAATGG
>ML685818.1:881787-896930 GCA_007922175.1 Pelusios castaneus
CAAAATGGAATCTGCAAACAGAACATCCCAATGGCATAATTTCTTTCACAGTGCACATGTTGCTTTTACCCCCACCAGTAAGAAGTGTTAGTGCAAGCCTTTTGGGAAGAGCACTGGGAAAAGAGAAGACTTAAATATACTCAATAGCATCAATGGTAACCTCTCCTTGACACTTCCATCTGTTGCAGCTGTGATGCAATGGCAGACAAGGCTGTTCTAGGGAGAGGCAGCTAGTGAGTGGGCAACTCAGAATTCGCCAGGAGAGGGAGTTGGAAGCTGTTAGAGAAGGTGAAGAATCAGGACACTGAGCTACTGGATGATCCAGTGCCTGGTTAGGAGGTGAGGGGATAAAATAAAAACAGGAGAGTAAAAGTAGAGGACTAGGAAGAGAAAAGGAGGAAAGACGGAAAATAGGAAATATTTTGGGTAAGGAGAAACAGGAAAAAAAATAGATCTGGGTATGGGAGCAGGTATTAGAGAAGGGAAGAGGGGAAAAAACTGAAAGGAAACAACTGTGGAAGAAGAATTCCAAAGGGGTAGCCGTGTTAGTCTATTGTAGAAAGACAACAGAGTCCTGTGGCACTTTTAAAGACTAACAGATTTATTTATCGCATGAGCTTTCGTGGGAGAAGATCCCACTTCGTCAGACGCTTTGAAGATGATAAAAAAAAAAGCTGTGAGAGATTAAAACCGAAAACAAGAAGCCCACTAATAATGGACCTAAAACATGTAAGGAGAAAAAATGACTATTTGGACATCTACTAAATACAGTTCAAGGGTGTCTAATGGACAGGTATGATCCACAAGGGAAAGAAACCCTGCTTATGGGTAGAATCATAGAATCATAGGGCTGGAAGGGACCTCATGGGGTCATCTAGTCCAACCTCCTGCTAAAAGCAGGACCACTCCCACTAAATCATCCCAGCCAGGGTTTTGTCTAACTGAACCTTAAGTATCTCCAAAGACGGAGATTCCACCACCTCCCTAGGTAGCCCATTCCAATGCTTCATCACCCTCCTAGTGAGAAAGTTCTTCCTAATATCCAATCTCAACCTCCCCAGCTGTAATTTGAAACCATTGCTCCTTGTTCTGTCCTCTGTTACTACTGAGAACAGCCTAGCTTCCTCCTCTTTGGAGCACCCCTTCCAGTAGCTGAAGGTTGCTATCAAATCCCCCCTCAGTCTTCTCTTCTGCAGACTAAATAAGCCTAGTTCCTTCAGTCTCTCCTCGTAAATCATGTGCCCCAGCCCCCAATCATTTTAGTTGCCCTCCGCTGGACTCTTTCTAATTTGTCCACATCCTTTCTGGAAACTCAGTAACAAGAAGTACAGTTAAGTGGTCACATCTAAGAAGCACTTCATGCCGAAGAGAAGCAAAGAACAGGACAGCAAGACTGAGCTGAGGTTACAGTAGAGGAAAAGTTTGATTCTTCTCTGACGCGATACAGTACACTTAGTAATCTCCTTTGTTCTTATTAATAACAATGCATTTGGTGCTAACTGCGTTGTAAGCTCACCTCTCTTGTCTCTGCGCAGAGTAAGGAAGAATAAATAGCATGTACAAGCTCGTAAAAGTCAATGAGTTGGTAACCTATCATTTATTATCAGTAGTATTTGGTAATGTTCTATATTGTTTATACTCTTGGTGCAATTTGGGGGTTTTCCCTTATAGAGCTCTAAAAATTGAAAATTGTTCCTTTTTGGTTTTGTTTGCCTCTACATCTCCACACCGTTAGCCTAGCGTAGACCACTACGCTATGGTGTTGGGTTTGTATTAGATGAAAAATGAAGCAGACTTGAAACCAAAACTGCAAGCTTTTTGCTTTATTGGCCAAGGAGAGAAAACAGAACAACGTAGGCTGTCAAGTTATTTCAGTCTTACTGGTCTCAGATGCTAGTAATTACAGGAAGGAATTTTTAAAAATAAAATTGTCATTAAGACATTGTCCTTTCCTAAAATATTGAACATAGTCAATATTCCAAGTAAATAATATTCCTTTGATAATTACTAAATATTAGTAATTGCTACTCCCCATCCCCAGTAACACAATAAGCCCATCTCGATGGAAGGAAGAATTATCTAAGGAGAAAAAATTCCAACTCATTAGAGTATGTAAAACACCCTGGAGAAAGCTAAAACGTTAATAAAAGAGAGAGCCCAGGATGGACAGATGATCTTTACGATATATTTCACTGTATCATTGACTAACATGGCTATAATTAGGGTTCGTAATGGAAAAGATGAATGCATCTTGGCCAACCTACCTTTCTTAGGGGTATATAACTTGACCATAAACATTCATAAACTGGGCTAAAACCTGGCAAAATGCTCCAACCATGGTGGAAGTTTCCATTTAAAAAATAGTTTCCTTTTCTTATTTTCCTTTCCCCTTCTTAAATTGCACTGAACTGGAAGCTAAATTGCATTTACTTTACACCACCTTACTGGAGATATGCTCTTCCTTGCCAGTATGTGAAAACAATGGTTACTGTCTTGCAGATTTATTTCTTTGTTATACGGAAATTGCCACTATAAAAGCAGCAGGTGGAAGAGGCTTTCAGTCTGTTCCTAGTAAAAAGGTCTAGTGGACATCTGAACTACTTGGTGTAGTCTAATTATACAAGTGGTGCTGCCAGATCTTAGGTTTTTGCTTGTGTGTGCAGTGGGTTGTCACATGGATTAGTCAAAGACTCGGGGCTAGTCTTCACTGACAGCAGCAAATTTGCCACTGTCAGATCGAACTTCCTGATGGACTGCTCGGGTCTGTGAAGACCCGCTCACCTGATCAGAAGGTCAATCCCTGAACACCATCCTGGCAACTGGGGTAGCGCTGAGTTGAAGGGAGGTCCCTCCTTTTGACTCAGCACAGTGGATGTGCCGGGAGTAGGGCAATCAAACACAGATATGCACATTTTTAAGCAATTTGCACATCTCCATTCAACTGCCACCAAAAAAGGCAGGCAATGTAGAGCTGCCCTCAGTTAGTTGAGGATTTGACTTATACTTTCAGTTTCATCAAATACTAGGTTGGTAGCTTCATGAAATCAGAATGTCCCATCTCATGCTTTCTCCCACTTCGACTGACTTTCATTCTAAAAGTTTAAGAGCAGTTAGAGTTGGAAAAATGACTCTAAATGTAATATTGCATGGTTCCATCTTTAAAGTGCTTTGATATCAGACTCCATCAGTTTACTGGAGTTTTCAACTACCAAGTCTACAAGGGGAGCCTGGGATCTGAAAATTTGGCTTGAACTCTCTCGTACCATTACTAAGCTTCTGCAGTTGGAGCCGAGTTGCCGTTTTGGTGGTTGATGTGGGAGCTGAGCAGAATCCAGCCTGCTCATCCACAGTTCACTCCTCTTCATATTGCGGAACCATTGTTAGACTTCTCTTGTGTCTATAAAAGGAGCATCCAGAGGCACACAGAGCATTTATGCTGAATAAGAAGGCACAATGTTTATACCATTGGTCTTCTGAGCAGAACACTCTAAAACAAAATAAAGTTTGATAATATTTATAAGGAAATTGTCTTGGTGCATGTGTGTGTTTGTTTTTCACACCAAAAAAAAATGTATTTCAGGTTCTCATGTTCATAAGTTTTAGCTACTGAATCTTGCAGAGCAATACTCAAAGCAAAAGTCTCAGGGTCTGATTTTCAGAGGAGCGGAACAACTGTGATTTGTAAATGTTCAACTGTTCCCAAAATCAAATTCTCAATGAACAGTTCAGAAGCAGCCCCAAGACTGAACTTGTTTGTGGACAGCATATGTCAAATAACTCAAGAATGAACAAATTCATAAAAATCTAAGCCTGCGCCTAGGTAAATACTAAAATCCTTGAACTACTGATTTTCTGTGACTCCATTGCCCAGTTCTAGTGTATGTCTGTGACAGGGCTGCTCCTTGGTTCTGGTTGGGTGTGCCACTGTGACCCCCAACCTCCACTCCTGAACCCCGACTTACTCTGCCTTGCCAGGTGACTACTTACTCCTGAGTCAATCCACACCAGTTTCCTGTGTGTAATTGGTCCCAGGCAGTGGGTGTGCACCCACTAGGCACCTTTGGGGCGGTCCTCAAGTGAGCACCATCACTCCCCAGAAACCACACTGGGACCCCCCATCCTGCAGAAACTGGATCCCATCCCCAGTCTCCATAGATACACGTTCCTCCATTTAACACTGAAATGGATCGTGCCCGGCCACTCTGATTCACACCTTCTAAAATTCACACAGCTTTAGATAAAACAAACACTAGATTATTGGTTAGGATATGATTTGAAGTGAGTATATAGCAAATCAATGCACAGTCATTTAATGAAGGAGTCAGAAGTAACCACGGGTAAATGAAAATATAACATGCATACTACCTTATAACACTATTAAAAATATGCTCCTCTCACCATTCAAGTCCAGCTGAGATGGTTTGCAGCTATCTCTGCCTATTTTAGGCAGGGCACAGTCCTTGTAGATCAGGGGTAGCAACCCCCGGCACGCGGGCCAACAGTGGCACACGAGCCCATTTGGAGCGGCACTCGGCATCCTCTGTGGCGCCACAGAAATTGCCACTCCTGCCACCAAAGGACACTCCAAGTGGCTTCTTTCGGGGGTGGGCGCAGTGCGGAGGTCCCTGCCATGTCCATGCCCAGGCATATCATGTAAAGAAGCCCCCCAGAGCGGCTCCTCTCTGTGGTGAGCTGCCGCCAAAAGGAGTCACTCCAGGTAACTGGGGATGGGGTCCCCAGGAACGCTGCTGAGAGGAGCCCTCCAGGCGGCTTCTTTCCATGAATGGGCTGTCGGCACCAGCTGAGGGTCGAGGAGGAGGGGCTGGCACAGGGGTCGGCAAAGGTTGCCAGCCCCTGTTGTAGATGTTTCAAGATGGAGTGTCAATGGTCCAAAGCCTGCAGCTTCTCTTTCCTTAAACTGTCTCTCTTTGTTTTTCAGTCTCCTCTCAGCCCCCTCCTCTCTTGCTGAGGTGATTCTTTTGTTATGCACTTCTCCAGCCTCTGTGCAGCTTTGGCTGTTTCCAAGCTGCTGGAAAACAACTCCACTTGTTCCCTTCCCCCCTGAGCCATGTAAGCTGCTTCACATGGTGAAGCACAAACATGATGTTTCAGGACAGATGATTCCATAGTAATAATGTAGAATATGTTATGAGCATTCATAAAGGAAACTTGCATGGCATGTTGGAGATCAAACCATACAATTACATTGCAAAAGTGAACAGAAAAATCGTATAGATCATAGCCTGGGGGTGCACAGGTGTGCATCCCGTGACAATGTCAAAGGAGGAGTGGAATTGTTTGGGGCAATAGTTTTCAATCTCTGGTCTGGGGACCCTTGGGTGTCTGCAGACTGTGTGTAAAGGGTCCATAAAAGGTTGTCATTTCCACAGAACAGTGGTTTTCAATCTGTGATTTGAAGACCCCTGACAGTTTAAGATTTCCCAAGGCGTCTACACCTCCATTTGAAATATTATAGGGGTCTGCAAATGGCAAAAAGTAGAAAACTACTGATTTAGAGTGATCCAAGGGATAAAACTGCTTAAAGGACATGTAGGCTGGATATCAGGAGGTGTGTCTTGGTTACGTCTCTTAGACCAGGATAGCGTCCGATAGCTTGGCTCTTTCAAAGCTTGGTTGGACAAACCACCTCACATACAGCAGGGACCAACTCTGCACTGTAAGCTGGAGGGGTTTCCAATGTCAAATAGCTAGACTTTTATATTTATTCAACAGTGAGTTGCATGTGTTTTGAAATTAGCAGTGAAGTAGGGCTGCCATGGCGGCTGTAATTGAGATGATGTGTTAATATCGAAGGGATGCTGGTAAGGAAATAAAATGAGGGAGGTGCATTTTATCACAGGAGAAAAGCTAGCCAGTTCATGTCCCGTTGGGCGTGTCTACAGTGCAATTAAAAATTCATCGTTGGCGCATGCCACTGACTTGGGTTCCAGCTAAGGGGCCGTTTAATTTTGATGTAGATGTTCAGTCTTGGACTGGAGCCTGCAAGGAGGGAGGGTCCCAGGGCTCAGGTTGCAGCCCAAGTCCAAATGAGTGGAGTCAGCTGGTAACGGGCTAAACCCAGGTGTCCAACTGCAGTGTAGATATACCTTGAAATCTCAGTTTAAAGTGACACTTCAACCATTTATACTTTCGTTCACTCCTTACACTTGACTCAGCCTGGACACATTTTCTTGGTTGGTTTTACAGTCTATTTCATTTACCATTTGTTTTGCTGGTTCCTTGTGGTGATGTGTATGGGTTTTCAGCACTGCAAGAGAATGGTTTCACATAAAAAGAAGAAAATATCGATTGCATTGGTGTCTCACTAGTCTAATGTGTAGAAGTGTGAGCCATTTGAGTCAAAGGGGAATCTTCTTAAAGGTTTAAAGCAATTATTCCATGAGCCAAAATGGGCCCCACTGGCATCTGTGGGGTTTTGCATTGTCTTGGCTGGGATACTGGGTTTTGTCCTGGCTGCTGACCTTTTTATGTTGATAAATCTTTTAATGGGATGTTGCTCCTGTGGGATGCTGAGTTTCTTTCATTGCAATTGTATCAATAGTTGCTCCATATTGACTTTGTCTGAGGAGGGACTGAGGCTCAGTTGGCTAGAGCACCATTTTGGGAGCAAGAGATTGCAGTCCCAAGTTAGACAAACTATGTGACTTTGAGCAACCTCTCTAAGCCTGTCTTCTCCTCTGGTAAATGGGGATCACAATGCTTACCCACCTTCTTAAAGTGCTTTGAAATCTCTTGATGATGAGTTCTGTGTAAGAAAATGTAATAGTATCTATTAGTGGGGCTATTTAAAGCCCATTTGAGAAGTAAAACCAGCCTTTGAGAAACCCTGTGGATTACTCTCCAGGCAGAAAAAAGTGACCCTCCAAAATGACTGTCCAGTCTCAGTTCTCCAAGTCATGATTTGTAAATAATCCATGTTAAATAGTAAACATGTAATGGCAAATCTGACGCAACTGTTGGCTTAATTGAAAACCAGGGGATTTTCATTTGGATTGTCAGTATACTGTGAAATACTCATTGTGAAACTCCTCATAGTTACAGAACTTGTCCTTGCTGTGGAGTTCAGAAGATCCTGCTTCCTCCATTTACATGTGTGGGCTTTTTCAATAGTGACTCCACTTTGGTTTCTAATGAATGTAAGAGAATCGATTTTTTTTTTTTTTTTTTTAAGCCCAGCACTGTCCTTTCTTGACTGACTAGATGGTCACAGCGATGGCTTGATCCAAATAGTAGGTGTCTGTAAATGTACACCCATGCCCATTTTCAATTTAAGACAAAGCTTTTTTCTTAATGGGAGATAGAAAAGATACAAAACATCAAAAGAGTTTGGTTTGCCCACTGGCTTCTATAAACAGTACTAAATGGAAGGGGTGGGCTGTGATGACTCTTTTCGGTCACCCCTGCCCAATGCATGATTTTTTGGTCTGTGTTCGAACCTTTGTTATGAAGCTGTGAGTGCGCTCATTTGAAGACTCCTGTTAGCCACACTCAGCAAGATTTCTTGAATACCCAGAACCCTCCATAGGAGGTTGAGTAGTGACTTAAATGGACTCTAATGTGGATACAATCAGTGGTTTCTTGAATGGGTTTTGTTGCTTGGAAAGACTCTTATTCTGGAAAAATCTTTCCACAAGTTGCTCTATAAATAACCCCAACACCTCTTACATATCTCGTGACATAACATTTAGTAATATAGTTATTCACTCCCTTTTTATAGGGTTTTATGATGCCGCAGCACTGAGTTAGGCTTACATCTGGCAAGAATAAGTTAAGATTCCCTGCCACAAATCTTCCATTTAATGCCTTCAAGTAAACGCTGCTGATGGAATTTCTTCGCCACAGAACGAGATGCACTTTTCCTGTTAGCTCTGTGCTAGTGCCATCTGGAACAGCCTCCCCCACTGTCTGTACTGAATGAATTCTGACTAATATTTTCCAGTCCTCTCTCTCTCCCATGGTTTGACGTATACCCATCTCTAATAAAACAAGTAAAGCCTTGACTCTAGAGCGGCCCTCTTATATATTTTTACCACTCACTTTTTCGTTGTCTTCCCCTCCCGTTTATATTGTCACTTCTTTACTCCATGTCCCCCTTCTCTGATTTTTTTTTGGGGTGTCTGGTATGAATCTGTCCTGGGGCCATCTCCTTAACCCCCCACCTGCAAAAACCCAACCAACCAACGAAACAAAAAATAACTGTTTCCATAACCCAGACCTCTCACTTCTCTAGATGAGTGGTTTTCAAACTTTTCTCCTCGGGACCCAGTTCCAAAAAATCATTTATGCCTGCGACCCAACAATGACATCTTTGAGTAATGCAGTCCAGTTTTTCAGCAGCGGCAGAAGGGGGCGCTGTGACCCGTGCCTGAGGGTCTGCGATCCAGTACTCGGTCCCGACCTGTGGTCTGAACACCACCGCTCTAGGCAAGTTGCATTTCCATCGCTTTCCTTTCTCCCTGGATTGACCATCCTCATTCTAGTTTTGTGTCCTTGTAAGCATAGGAGGTTCTGGTACTTCCTCAGGTCCATCTAGTTTGAATATTGGCATACTCTGGCACATGATGCTCAGACTTCAGGGAACGCTAAATCCCATGTGAATTAGAATGGAGTTGGAGTAATCAAGGTGAAGAAATGGATGAGGACTATTTCAGCGAAGATGTACTTTATGCATCTGCTTGCATTCCCCACTCTCCTCCCTCCTCAACTTTTCTCTGACCCATAGGCTTCAGGAAATACCAAAAACCTGTCAAGAGTCCTTGAGATTTTGCACTCAATTTAATACACTCTTTGACCAAAATTCCCCTCTTCTGTTATGTTGATTGGCTCTCCACATGCGTGTGTGTGTGACACACAAAGAGAGAGAGAGGGAGATCTTTAGGGATGAATATAGCTAAGGAAATTTTTAGTAATTTCTTGGTGCCTGCTCCATTTGTATTTAAATGACTTGTCAATGGAGCCAGGTTTAGCCAATGTTGTTTTTCTTTCTTGCTCAGTGATGAAACTGGTATTCTGAGGTGTTTCCCCTTTCTGGGTGTACAATACAAAATAGCATCACATAGGAAATGAAAGGACATGTTGCTGAGCCCCCCGTAGGCTCATATGTTCCCTGTAGCCCAGTTTATTAACGTTCAGCGAACACTTGCATAACTGATTGTTCAGTCTATTACCTTGAGAATTACACCTTGATAAATATTTTATTTTTCAAATATATTGAGCTGTCATGGGCTATTAGAAATTAAGTTTTCAGACTCTTCCCTTCCGAGGCTCTTCCCTGGAAAGTTTTTGTGTGCTAAAGTAAGAGGAGGAAAGTTGATACCAAGTCGCTAGGGAGCCCAAGGTCTAGATGCTCTTGCAACTCTGCCTGGGCCTTGATCGAGTTCCCTACCTGCTGAAGTAAATGACTTTGTTCCCATGGACTCCGGGGGGAGCTGTATCAAGCCCATGCGCTCTGAACATTGATGGTTTTAATACTGAAATTGGTACCCACAGTTAAATCAGGGCAGAGTAAAGTAAGGTTATGAAAAGGGAAAGAAGGGAGGGAAAGACATCTCCTTCATGCGCCTGCTCTCCTCTGATTATAGCACTCTTTTTATATCCAACCTTCCCCCTACTTCTTCTCCTACTCAGTGACCATGATAATTAAACAGAAGCTCCTTCTCTTGGCAGTAATGGATCATCCCCAACTTCATTCTGTCTCCCTCCCATCCGCCCGAGCTTCGCTACCCATCAGCACCCTGGCTTATTCAGGAATTGTACTTTGGAAAGTTTGGCCCAAGGTATCCTGGGTTGCGCATTCAAAATCACCTGCTGCTTGAAGCCATCTGGGTCCACATCCCTATCTTTGGATTATGAATGGCACAAAAGTGTTGCTCGGTCAGTGTATAGTGAATAGTAAGATATTGCCATGTTTTGGGGGACGGATTAGCTGAAACTGCTTCTTTTGAATGAATAAGGTTAGCTCTGGTCTGGCGTGTTAAGGCATCACTATCGGGAAGAGTTGAAACTGAAGAGTTCTTTTGCTGTGAACACAGAAAATTCGAGTCCATGAGAGCCAGAATTGTCTAGTTAATCCTAGCCCTACATTTCAACGCTGTGCTAAATAGATGGCTATCTATTCACTGGCTAGGACTTTGCAAATTGTAATTGTTAGCTGTCGAAGTGTGGTGAGTGGTAATAGCTATAGATACTGGGATGCCTTGAAAAACATGAGATGAGTCAGGGAGGGTACGAAGTGGGATTTTCTCCCACAAAAACTCATGCGATAAATAAATCTGTTAGTCTTTAAAAGTGCCGCAGGACTCTGTTGTTTTTCTACAATAGACTAACACGGCTACCCCTTTGGAAATTGAATAGATGCGGTTAAGGTTCAAGGTAATACAAATACCTTTTAAAATGATTGAATGCACTTAGACTAATAGCTGTTGGAGTCATCTCCGTAAATGAGTTTGTAAATCCCTCTCGTAAGTAAAATGAAACAGTAGATGATGTAATTGGTTTGCAGACAGGTTATTTTGCCTCTTGAACAGGGCTATCCTATCAGACTTGGAAGTGAATTTCAATTTCTCTTGTTAGGCGAGGGAGTGTCGCCTTACTGCATGAAGCATCGCTGTTCCTCTCCTGCTTAAAACTATCTTTTTCCTTTTCCCAGTGATTTTGCTTGCCATTGTTGGGTTTGAAATGACTTCTATCTGCATATAAAGATATGCTCTGAAAATTAAGAATGGGGTCTAGACCGGTGGTTCCCAACCTTTTTGGCTCAAGGGCCACAAATCTAATTTTTACAACCCTGAAGAGCCACCAGTCTATCAACTCATAAAAAATGTATTGATGTATTTCTGTACTGTACACAGTAAAGGACTATAGATCACTACATATTTATTTAGTGCAAAGCATATTAAAAAATACTTAAACCGTTAAAAGCAGTTACATTTTGTGCCACTCTAATATGATGTGCCTTTTGTGTCTGAAGAGCAGAAGCTAACTTGTCAATGTCTGGCTGGAAATTCATAGGCAGCTCATTGATTTGTGTCAGAAACTGAAGCACACTATTCTTTGATTCCCATAAGCAAGAAAGAACATTACCTTTTGACAGCCATTGGACCTCACAGCGCAGCAACAGTTCACCATACTCTTCTTCCATGTCAAGAAGAAACTGTCTGAATTGTCCCCTATTTAAATCCCTGGTGTGAATTTTGTCCACACATTTCAGCATGACATCCATCACAGACTTGCGATTCAAACTTCTTCCACACAGTGCCTCTTGATGAATGGTATTTTACCAGTGGTTGTTCAAGAAACTTTTCAACAGCTTGCTTTCCCATAGCTAGGTAGGCTTTACAGGGCTAACTAGTATGGAGTATACATTTTCCTTTTGGCACTAAAGCAGATATGACAACTCTGAAGAGATACAGGGAGTAGATTTGTTGAGTAAGTGGCATTTGCACTGCCATTTTAAAGTACTGTTGTTCTCAGAAGTAGTTAGTTAAACAATCTGGTTTTATCTAACATGACAAACAAGGAGTCCTGTAGCACTTTAAAAGAGTAACAAATGTATTACATGAGCTTTCATGGGAGAAAATCCCATTTCTTCAGACAGTTTGAAGATGGGGGTCTTATAGAATGGGAGCAAAATAAATGCAGGGAAGTGAAAGTCATAGGATCAGGTAACACTGTTACAGCAAATCAATGCAGTAGTTTAGATTCAAACACTGGGGAACAGCACACAGAGGAAGGTGAGGTGAAATCACCTGGTGTAATGAGAAAAAAAATCCATAGTCCCTGTTTAACATTGAGGCAAGAGAGTCAAATTTACATAAGAATTCCAATTCTGCAGTTTCTCTTTGAAGCTGTGATTTGTTTTTCATTTGTTTGAGCACAGCTATTAACAAGTCATCAATGGAGTGAGCAGGGAGATTGAAGTGTTCCCCTTTTGGTTTTTGAATGTTGTGATTTCTGATGTCAGATTTGTGTCCATTTATTCTTTTGCGCAGAGACTCTCCTGTTTGTCCAATATAAAAGGCAGGGGGGCATCATGTGCCAGAAATTCATATGTAAATTTGATTTAGTTCCCTGCATTTATTTTCCTCCCATTCTGTCCCATTTTCCTCCCATTCTTCAAAGCATCTGATGAAGTGGGATTTTCTCCCATGAAAGCTCATGCGATTAAATAATTTTTTTAGTCTTTAAAAGTGCCACAGGACTCCTTGTTTGTTTTGCTGAACCTAGAGTAACACAGCTACCCCTTTGGAACTTATGGTTCCTTGAGAGAAAAGAGAGTTGAAAACATAGATGAGCAGGGAAGAATGACCTTCCTGCTTCTTTACACAACAGAGAATTGTATTAAAATGTTTTAAAAGAACATATCTTAGAGTAGGGTGGAGGAATCAGTGGAAATAAAGAGTTCATAATCTGGTAAACAAGGATTTTTCCACCCTTCCCTAAACCAGGAGAATCATGTGGATGGCACTCAGTTCTCTGGATAATCATGCAGCAGATGTGCAAAGAATTTGACCATAATAATAAACTTCCTTTAGTTGAAACAATAAGACAAAATCTCTGTCTGTGGTGGAGGGTGGGCATTTCTTTAGGACTTAGATGAGCACTTAATTGCAGGGTTTGTGCTTCTCTGGCTGGTATTAAATACAGTTTTGAATGTGCAACAGGGAAAATTCCTTAAGGAAAGCATAGAACAAACTCTAGATGAGCATGCATGACTTACAGAGAGGGGAACAGTGTCTGTCTGTGTTGGGTTTAGAAATCTGTTCTTGGTTAACACATACTGAAAATAGAAAAGGCAAGAGGATAGATTCTCTTTTCTGAGGTTAATATTAGCTAAGAAGATAAGATTTTTCTTATTTCCAAGTATTATTCTAGCTGAAAACATTTATTTCTCTTTAGATCTACTTTTAATTAGCATTTGTTCTTTATGGTCAAGAGACTCTCCTCTGGTTTGCTTCTGCATCTTGCCTTGAACTTCGGCTTTTTGGAACCGTGTCTTATACAGTGCCCCACCATTGGTGTTTCACCTCCCTGGTGGCCACCTCTTCTTTCCTCATTCACCTCAAAATCTTCTCCTCTTCCTCAGGTTGGCTGAACTTCTCACCACCTTGGTAATATTGTGTCATGGTGAGTTTACTCTCTCAGGTTATGTCTATACATGTAATTTTAAGTCGACTTTAACTAAGTCGACTGAGGCCATGTACACACGATCACTTTATCGTGCATGAAGAGTCATTACCGCGCGATACCAGCAACAGCGTACACACGTGCAATAGGGCTCTTGTGCGTCAACAGCCCAGTTGTAGCGCAATACAAAAACCACCTCGACGAGGGTGGTAGCAGTTAACGCGGAACAGCTGTTGTGCCTTTCCACTCATGTGTACGCTTACCGCGCAATGATGGGCCTCCGGAAGTGTCCCAGCATTCCAAAGTCGTCCTCTCTGGTCTTCCCCCCACCCGCTCTGTGGCCGTGACGAAACAGTCCCCGCCCTGTTTTGATTCCTGGGATTTTCGAATTTCTCCTCTGTTTCACTTCCTGTTCTCTTCCTCGTGGAGTGGAGTGCAGCTCCGATCTTACCTAGCAATGGCGGCCCATCGTGGAAGACGTGCACCCCTTTGGAGCACGGCAGAGGTGCTGGACCTGATCAGCATCTGGGGAGAGTCTGCTGTGCAGGCGCAGCTACGCGGCAGTAGGCGAAATTTTGATACATATGGCATAATTTCTCGGGCCATGTCCGAGAGAGGTCATGAGAGAGACACTGTGCAGTGCAGATCAAAGGTGAAGGAGCTAAGAATAACCTATCACCGAGCGAAGGAGGCAAACTGCCGTTCGGGATCAGCGCCTGCTACATGCAGGTACTACAAGGAGATTGAAGCCATCCCCAGTGGGGACCCCACAACCACTGCAAAGAGTCCTGTGGACACATCGGCCCCCCCCTCCTCCACTGAATGCCAGAGCCGAGCAGGATGAGGATGTGATCGATGAGGAGGAGGAGATGGAGGATGACCTGGAGGAAAGCGCAACTGCGTGTAGCCAGGAGCTCTTCTGCACCCCCGCTGAGACGTCCACCCAAGACATGAATTGCAGCGTGTCCTCTGAGGCGGCAGAGGGGGATTCAGGTAAGTTTCTCTTCCGTGCAGCTATGGCTCCCGCTAAAATATCATTGTCCGGGGTGGGGGTGCTTGCTGTCTCGGTCCCTGCTGTGCATGCTCTTTACTATGCATTCATTAGAAGTGCATCAACACAAGCAGTGATTGTCAAAAATCATCTGTATTTAGGTCAGTAAAGGTTTCCTCGATGTACCGCCAGAGCCTCCTACTCAGGTTAGATGGGATAGTGTATGTGTCTACGCTCCCGTATAAGGATACTCGGCCTCGCCAGCTGCAAAGCACAGCACTGGGCACCATGGCAGCACACAAGGCAGCAGCATACGGTCTCGGCTGGCATCCGGTGGCATGTAGGATATGTATTCTTGCTGTCAGGGGCACTCTGAGGAGAGAGATACCGGGTTCCATCTGTGTGCGCTGTGCAGAATGTTAGCCCCCAGTAAGGTTTCTATTAGGACGTACCTTGTCCGCGTTCAGCAAAGCCTAGGATGTTGACTGCCTTGTACCTTCCAGTGGAATGTGCTACTGGAAGGTTACATTGGTTATCTAAGCTATGTGTTAACAATAGCTTTATTATTCTTTTTTTTATTAGATTCGACCTTCACAAGGCCGGTGTCTACCCCAGCTGACCACATGAGAAACATTCGGCGGCGTGCTCGAAGAAACAGGGAGGATATGTTTCAGGAGCTGATGAGAACAACAGAGGCATCCGCGAGGGAGAATCGAGCCTGGAGAGAGAATCCCAACAGAGGAGGCAGAAAAGCATCATGAATTTGCAAACAGAACTGCTCAAGAGCATGATTGCTATGCAGACCCAGGCTATTAATGTACGGGCTCCACTCCAGACAGTTCAGCCGTGTCTGCCTCCCACACCCCGTAGTCCTTCAAAGCATTTATTTGAAGGCCACCCGTCCCCCTGGTACACTGCAACATCCAGTCCCTCACAGAGCTACTTTTTAGAGATCCGCAGCTACACCCACCTGTAACCTCTCCAAAAAACCCCAACCCCCCCCCCC
>ML685818.1:897030-911036 GCA_007922175.1 Pelusios castaneus
CCCCCCCCCCCCGTTTTTATCTTTTAATAAAAACAGTAACAGAAAATTTGAAGAGTGGCTTTATTTGTACACAGTGAAAATCTCATAAGGTGCACTTGATGCGTCCTTGAAGTGAACTACGGGAGGGCATCATTGAAATGCTCCCTGAGTGCCTCCCTTATGCAAGCAGCTCCTCGTTGGGCCCCCCAATACTCCTAGTGGCTGGGTGTTGGTATGCTTCCTCGAGGCGCTGTGCCTCCATAGCCCACCCCGGGGAAAACTTTTCTCCCCTATTTTCACAAATGTTATGAAGGACACAGCACGCCGCAATTACAGCAGGGATGTTGTCCTCGTCCAAGTCCAGCCTCCCATACAAACAGCACCAGCGCCCTTTTAAGCGGCCGAAGGCACACTCCACAGTCATTCTGCAGCGGCTCAATCGGTAATTGAACCATTCCTTGCTGCGATCCAGGTTCCCGGTGTACGGCTTCATGAGCCATGGCATCAGTGGGTATGCTGGGTCTCCGAGGATGACTATGGGCATCTCCACATCCCCCACAGTAATTTTTTGATCTGGGAAGAAGGTACCCCCTTGCAGCTTCCAGTACAGTCCAGTGTTTCTGAAAATGCAGGCAACATGCACCTTTCCCGACCACCCAGCACTGATGTCTAAAAAACGCCCCTTGTGATCCACGAGTGCTTGCAGCACCATGGAGAAGTAGCCCTTCCTGTTTATGTACTCAGTCACGAGATGGTCTGGAGCCAAAATCGGGATATGTGTGCCATCTATGGCTCCCCCGCAGTTAGGGAATCCCATGGCAGCAAAGTCCTCCACAATCTCACGAACATTGCCCAACGTCACCGTCCTCCGTAGCAGAACGTGATTGATGGCTCGGCACACTTGTGAGAGGGCTAATCCGATGGTGGACCTCCCGACTCCAAACTGGTTTGCAACTGACCGGTAGCAGTCAGGAGTCACCATCTTCCAGACAGCAATCACAACACGCTTCTCCACGGTTAGGGCTGACCTCATGTTGGTGTCTTTACCTCGCAGGGCAGGGGCCAACTCTGAACACAGTTCCAGAAAGGTTGCTTTCCGCATTTGAAAGTTCTGTACCCAGTGCTCGTCATCCCACAGCTGCATAACAATGCGATCCCACTACTCTGTGCTTGTCTCTCACGACCAGAAATGGCATTGCACCGTGTGCAGATGATTGGTGAAGGAGCTGAGCAATGCGGTAGTGTTGCTCTGCAGAGCATTGATCAGCCCCTGCTCCTCGGCGTCCTCGTCTGACTCGGAGCTCATTGCGTACTGAGCAACCAGCCGAGATGTATTTAGAATGCTGAAGGCGACAGTGGAGATCAGAGCAGGATCCATGCTGTCGCTGTTGTGATTGCTCACAAGTAGTGCGTCACTGCACTGTTGAAAATAGGCGCAATTTGCTATTGGCAACGAGGGAGACGCACGGGGAACACAGTGCACCACGGGAAACTGAGAGTTTACCCATGGCGCTTTGCATTCCTTTCCTTCATCCCAGGATTCCAAGCGCTGATTGAGAGAAAATTGAACTGTGGGATAGGTGCCCAGAATTCATTGCGCTACACCGCGATATTACAAAGAATTCTGTTGCGTTGCAAGGAGCGACGTGTGTACGCGCTCTCCCGCAATAAAGGTCACGTGTGTTTTATAGCGCGATTGCCATGTTGCGCTTTAATCTGATCGTGTGTACATAGCCTTAGTGTGTCTATACTTAAAAATAAAGTCAACTTAAAGGGGAACTTAAAAAGTCAACATAGAGCATCCACACTGGACCCCTTGGTTGACTTCTAGGGGCTTAGGGGGACCTAGGGGAGGTCCACAGGGGCAGGGGGGGGCACCCCTTGCCCAATGCCAGGGGGCTCAGCCTTTGCCCCATTATACATGGGTACAATGGGGCAAAGGGGGACAGGGACCCTGGCAGGACATAGGGGCAGTGGGAGAAGGGCTCTGCCCTGCCCTTTGGGGGGGCATGCCATGCTCCCCCTATGCCCCCCCCAGCAGGGAGGGCATTGGTGTAGCCCTGGGGTAGCCCTAAGTCGACTTAGGGCTACACCACGTCTACACTGGCTTCAGTCGACTCTAGGGAGTCGACTTAAGCCATAGGTCTAATTGAAAGGTGGTGTTATAAAGTCGACTTAATTTTAATTAAGTCGACTTTATTTCCTTAAGTCGACTTAAGTAAGCTGCTTAAGTCGACTTAAGGAAACTGTAGTGTAGATGCAGGGTAAATTAAGTCGACTTAAGCAAGCTTAAGTCGACTTACTTTACCAGTGTAGACGCAGCCTCAATGCTGTTTACAGAGGATCTTCCCCAAGGAGGTGCTTTCAGAACATCTGGTGTCTTGATGAAGACCCTGCCTTTTCTGAGGCATCCTATATTACTGCTATTTAAGTTGTCTAGTCTAGTGGGGTGGGGGAGGAGACGAGATGGTGGTGAGTGAGTCTCATTTGTAGACTCTTCTGATTTGTTTTACTCTGTATCCATCTGTGTGTTGTTTGCCTGGGTATTCCTCTTTGTCACTAGTGAGTGTGCAAATCGCTTCCCAAAAGTGTTGCAAAAGAATGGCAAAGGTTTTAATTACCACTGCCCTTAATAATGAATTATTATCACTTGTGGCACCCAGAAATGGCTGGAAAGTGATCGCTGCTGCCTGAAAGAGCTTGTAATACGGGAGCAACACATGCATAAATACCTTTGCCCATAAGTTTTCCCATTGAATTCCGAGGGGCTACTCGTGTGTAACTGTTTTGCAAAACAAAGGAGGAGTCCTGTGGCACTTTTAAAGACTTAAATTTATCGGATGAGCTTTTGTGGGAGAAAAAGCATCTGACAAAGTGGGATTTTTCTCCCATGAAAGCTCATGCGATAAATAAATCTGTTAGTCTTTTAAAGTGCCACAGAGGACTCCTTGTTTGTTTTGCTGAACTAGACTGACATGGCTCCCCCTTTTGAGCTATTTTGCAAAATGAGTCTCTGATACGAACAGTGAGGATGTGCCTGACTGGGTGTCTTGTTCTTTTGTGGCTTTGCCTCTAGATTAGCAGTTCCTCCCTGTGGTTTGTGGTGCACTGGTGGTCTGTGAAGACTGGCTGGAGACGTTGTGCTAATTCTCCACATTTCCAGTTGCTAAATAACCCCCAAAGAACTTTGCTTTGCTAATATTTTCTGTGTAAGCAGTCATCTGTGTTCTGTGAATGGGATGGGAGGTGTCCAGGAGGGAGTCTGGAGACACTGAAGTCAGAGTTCCCAACCAGGCACAAACAATTTCCCACACTGGTTATCAGGAAACTAAAACAAAATATACACAGCTCTCTTTACTGCATTTCAGCCTCTGGTTCCCAGTCTAATCAGAGGTACAGTAAAGATATAAGTTATTTAAAGCTCCACGCTGTTTACCAAAAAGGCTCTCCTGACCCGAAAGAGTCAGCTCCATTACCCGAGCAATATCTGTTTGGATCTTACCCCAAACACCAAGCTGCCAGCCAATCCTTTAGTAACTAAAACGAAAGGATTACTATAAAAGGAAAGAAAAAAACTGTAAGAGAAATGTTAAATGATGAAAGGAATCAGATATATACAAATGATTTAAAAGTCCGTATAGATCAGGTTTCTAGCTGAATTGTGGAGTTTGCAGGCTTATGTAGTCCCTCTGCGTTCATCCAGTACCTGGATGGGTCTCAGTTCTTTGTTTCAAGGCTTTAGTGGTAGATAAGTTGATCTGGAGGCAGGTGAAGATTGAAGACTGAAGACAAAATGTACGCTGTACAACTGCCTTTTCTGTGCCTGGGACTTTGCCATGTGGTTTGTGGAAATGTACAGAAATAAGATGGAGCCCAAGGTCACAATCGTAAGTCCTGGTGACTCCTCATGTGTAGCCTAGGTTCTCTCGCTAGGCCCATTGTACCGGTTAGTTTCCTTCATGGGCCATTACGCAGCTTACTGCGTCAGTCATCCTGCTGGGGGAGTCGCCCAGAAACACAGCACAAGTTGAAATACAGATTTGCAAACACATCCCTAACTTCCAATACAAATATGACACATACACATAAGCAACATCACCATACGTAGCCAATTATAACCTTTCTAATGGTACCTGATATGGCATAAATTATATGAATTGTTGTAATTTTGAAATATTGATATTAAATCTCATAAATGGTCTCCCTAATCCAGCCAGCATTACAGGGCATCTATCAATGAGTAATTTTTGCTTACTGAAGAGTGATGGACTTTTCCATAAGGCAGTCAACCTAATCAATATCCTGGAATTTGCTATGTGCACCCAATATTCCTCCTGTAGTGTCAGCGTAACTGTATTTTTTAAGTTGTTGAAAATTGCCGTGTGGTGTTTAAAATGCTGACTCATTCCACTCCAGAAGTGAGGGAAGCAGGTCCATCCATTGGAATTGATTTTTCAAGAGCAAGGGTTTGATTCTGATGGATGCAGCTTCATGGAGGAATCTCACACTGATCCAGTGGTCCTCCCATTTGATCCCCAGGATTCGACAGAAATACCACTGGTAGATGCTGTCAAGGATCTTAATATGGCATCTGTAGACAGTCCAGGTTTCACTGCAGTAGAGTGTACAATTGTTTTGGAATTTGATAATTTGATAGTGTACAATCCATTTAGAATTCAGCTGTGTTGTTCATGGTGTTCCTTCTGAGATATTGGGCAACATTAATTTTAAATCTGCTATCATATAGATCTCAAATCTTTTGCTCTGGCTCAGTGTGTTTGGCAAGGAGCTCCTTCATAAATCAAATCTCCCTCTTTTTGTTTTCATGGTTTCTGTATTTGTGGCTTCTGCTACCGTCTGAATTGGTCTCCTCCATCATGACTCTTTTCCTCTAGCACCACTGCTGGATCTCCTGTTACATCACCATTCTGTGACTCTTCTGTTGTTTTTAAGTGTCCGTATTCAAAATTGTATCTTTGTAAAACTGAACTAATTTTTAGCTCTTGCCCATCTTCACAAGAATGATCTCCCATGTTTTGCACTCCTACCTTGCCCCTAAACAATGACCTCTTCTGCTGGGAGAGGGCAAATTAGTGGAGTTACATGGGAGAAATAATAAAGATTGCAAATGTAACTGTACGCTTTCCAAGGCAAGCAAAATATACGACTGAGGATCAGTACACTACAGATGCTACCGCCACTTCATTAACAGTCCCTGTATGTTGAATCCAAATGAACATTTGTTTTGCTTCAAAAAGAAGCAGAGAAATCAATCCCTTAAAGGGCAAAAGCTCCTTGCTCGGTTCTCTTCACTGGCTTTGGGAGCAGCAGAAGAAAAGGTTTTTTTGGGATTCATTTGAAGGCCAAAGTGCAAGTGCAGGCAGTAACTTGCATTTATAGGAAGAGTGAAGAATGCATTTCTGCTGTTTGCAGACTCATGTGGGGAACAACTCCTAAATCATCTCCCAACTTCTCATTCTTCCCTGAATGCTTGGGACAAAGTATGCCTCTTGATTTGTGAAGCTCTTGAATAAAGACTTTAAAGGGACTTTGTGTATATTGTACTTATTTATTTAGTGAGATTAAAGTCTGTTTTTCCTCTGCAGTCCCTTTTGAAGTGGTATCTTTGATGTTGGAGGACAAAAAACTCCTAGGTCAGAAAACGTAAATATTTCTGATTGTAGGAACTTGAATGGCAAGTTTAACATGGGGTCAGGGATGGTTCAGATCATCCTGTTCTCTTAACGTGAAGGTCACTTTTTTTTAGCCTGGCTAATGGATGCAGATAGAACATGATTACTAATGCTCAGTATTTCCCTTGCTTCTATATAGCCATGTTTTTGACACAAAGGTGGGGTAACCAGAAAGACTTTCAGTGCGGTCACCCTTAAAGTGACATCATGTTGGTGCCGCCCTTCTGGAACTTGTCTGTCAGATCAAACAAGCTCTATCAACTTGCTGATCTCTGGCTATTTTGATTTATTGTTAATGCTAGTCTATAAATATCTGAAGGAGGCTGAGTGGGCCCACTAGACATAACTCATTTCAAGTCTAAGTGATTCTTGAAAATGTGTATGCAATCAGTGTACATAGATGTGATATATTTGCTTCCTTTTGGCTCATAAATGTAGTTCTGTGATCACAAGTGACTGGTGGTTATCTGCATCTTGAAATATTGTCTGTCAGTGGTCCACGGAGCTCTGGGGGTCCAAAGTCTGCCTAAGTTTCCTATAGGGGCCCACACCTCCATTCAAAATTTTCTAGTTGTCCACAAATGCAAAGTGGTTGAAAACCACTAGCCTAAGTTGTATTCACATGTGCGGAAACTTTCAATATTGATCGTACAAAAAAATAAACGTTCCTAGAACGTACATGGTGAGAGGAAGACCTCTGCAAATGGGAATGTGGTGCATGAAATCAGAGATGTTAGAGATGGGGCACAGGGGACATTTTGCCTCACAAGGGATCTCTCTGCCCGTGTAGGATGGTTCATGGCTGGTAGTTTATTAGTGTGCTGTCTGGTCTAGTGTTCTGCCACAGCCTCACTTCTCTTGGGAGATTATTTCACAGAATAGAACTTCCGATATAAAACAATGGCGCACTGTCTGTCACGGTGAAATAAATGGTGTCCCAAACTTATTTTTCCATCCTGCCCGCCCCACACTCCATACTTCCTGGAGGAGCTGGAATGCTTTAGGACAAGGGAACTCTCGATGGTAGGTTGAGTATAGAGAAGAGTGAAGATGGAGTCTAATCAGAAGCTGTTCTGTGGCGCTGAAGCTGTTTCACTGGAACTGAGAAGACCATTAGCCTCACCATGTTCTGGACTAAAGGCTTGCTCAGGGCTTGATCCAGCAGAGCGTGTATGCCTTATTTTTAAATACAGTCCCATTGAGGTCTAGTGCTTTGCTGGATTGGGACCAGAGTGCTTAGCACCTTGACAAGATTGAGCCCCAAGGGCAAACGTTCCCATACCGCAGCTTTCCCATAGGTAAATTGAAACAAAAACAGAAGACCCTTGCATTGCTCATCCTTAAAATATTGAGAGAAGAGGGAATTGACAAGGTCGCTGGTGGGCCATTCTTTTGGATCTGTGTTAACTTTGTTTAGCTGTTTGAATTAGTACAGTGTTTGGTGCACTATGCCCAAGAGAAACAGCAAGTACCTGCGACAGCAAGATCGAAGATATAGAGTTTCTTTTCTCCTTAGGGCTGTAGTAAACTTAGGCCAGTTCCTTTAAAACTAAATGGTTTCAGGGTGGTCTTGAAATCAATAACTTTAAATTTCATTCCAATTCTGGTTGGACAGAAGTGCTATATAGAGGCATGGGATTATTGTGCTTGGAGCTGGAGACTTTGTTCCTTAGGAACTTTATTTCTATTTACTTAGCTACGAAATATTTAAAGAAAATAAGTATTTTCCAGTGTAATTAGGCCCTCACAATTGAAGTGAATGCTTATACAAATATTTGCTAGGATGGATTAATTGTCTAGCAATAATCTTTTCATTTAATCAGTGTCTGCCACTCATACTTATTAATGTTTGAAATATGATTAACTCTGTGCAACTTCTAGTGAGAGATGTGACAATTTGATTTCTATGGTGATTAATAAATACAGATCCTGGGAGTCACAATCAATTTGAGCCCATGAGTTACTATCTTTCTTTTCAATCCAAGAAGTAGAAACTCAAGTTTGGCCTCTGAGGTTTTTTTTCCATAGATAGGTTATGAAAGATTTTCTCAATGCTCTTTACAAAATTAAGTGAAAAGTCTCAAACTCAGTTTCCCTGGAGTCTGAAGACCTACTTCTATTCACAGCACAGCAGTATGTTCAGGGAAAGCTTTCTGCACTCAGGGCCACTCGTGCACCTCAGCCCTGAGCTGGAGGGACTATTCTGTGGGCAGACGGGCACAGTTCAGCTTCTGCCACCTCCAGATCTTCGCCTCTTTGCTGACATGGATTCCAAGAGAGGGCAGGGTGCAGGTGCATGTGCATGCTGGTTATGGTGGGAGCACCCTTCTGATGTGCACACCTGTGTTCCGAGGCCCTAGGGACTGTGTTGAGACTGTTCACGTACTTCCCAGAAGCCACTGAATAGCCATCAGATAGGAAAGGTTGTTGGTCCCGGCAGTCGAAACAGGATTTGATCTGGTGATGTAGGTGGAAGGTGGGATTTTCAAAATCTCTCTGCATTGGCCTAATTCCATGGCCCTTGAAGTCAATGGGACCCTTGTCATTGGCTATCAGGGGGAGCAGAATAAGAGCTTGTGCAAATCTCACCTCGACAGCTCATTCTGCCATTAACACACATTCTCTGTATGGATATGTCCTTAGTTCCGGTGCGGTATTTCTCCCTAGTCTTTTTTTCTTTATTCTTGTTCCCTGTCACCTTGGCTCCGTCTGTTTCTGTAGCCCAGTATATTGGCTTTGCTTAAAGCAGTGAAGATTAAGATTTTCTTTTTCCTGCAACAGAGCCGAGCAGGACTGAAATGCCCCTTCTTGTCTGGGTATTTTGAAGCAATTCTTGACCACTTGAGGCTTCCAGAAGGTCACAGCTTTCATCAGCCAAGAATATTCTTGACCAGCCATTCAGTAGGTCAGCTGTGAGTTGTCTCCTCATTCTCGCACAGCTCTGGTATTAACAGTGCTGAAAGATCTCCTGTTCCCTCTGCTGTTTTTGATCTGATTAGCTGGATCTTGGCTGAACCTTCCAAGAAGTGTGATTGCTCTGGTGTAATTCAGAGAGGTACCTCGGATCAGGGAGCAGCGAAGGAGTGCAGGATAACATAGGTGAGCAGGTTGGGCAGTAGCAGAGAAGCGGTGGTAGTTCTAGTACAGAGGTGGGCAAACTGTGGTATGTGGACCAGCTACTGCCTTCCTGAGCCTTTTGTTCAGCCCGCCAGCTGGGTCTGGCTGGTGGGATTGCCACAACTGTTCCCCTCTTCTGGGCAGCCATCACATGGGCTCAGCAGCTCGTTGGCCGGAGCACAGCAACCACTCCCCCTTCCTCCAGCTCCACTCCCTCCTCCCGCAGCTGGATCCAGTGACACCCTGGTCGGCGTATGCAACCGCTCCCACCTTTCGGCTCCACCCCTTCCTTCTGTGGGACCAGCGGTGCCTTGGCTGGAACATGGTGGCCCCTCCCCACAGTAGCCATGGCCCAGCGGTGTCCAGCCTCCTCTTTTGGTTCTCCCCTTTTCCCCAAGGTACCCAACCCCCCCCGCCAAACCCTCACAAACAAATCAAAACAAACAGTGCAAAAAGGTGTGTGTGTGTGGGGGGGGGAACCGTGGGAGAAAACTGTGCAGAAAACTCCCCATTCCCAGTTCCAAGTGCTGAGGGGAGAAGGGGAAGAAAACAAAAGAAAACAAAAACCCAAACAAACAAACAAACAAAAAAACCAAACCCCAAACCAGTGCACAAAAAGAAAAGAGGGAAGTGCAGAAAAGTGGATAGAGTAAAAAATGTGGACAGTGCAGAAAAAGAACAGTGCAAAAGAAAACAGTGGAAAAATCAATGCAAAAAAGTGGACAGTGCAAAAACAGTGCCAAAGAAAAGAAAAGTGGACAGTGATAGGTTTTATGTTTATTTGTGTACATTAGCTGTAATACAATATGGCCCTGATCTTTGTCCCCTTCCACTAGGTGGGCAGAGCAGTGGCTGCTCCCCCTTCAAGCCCCATCTTTCCCCCACTTCTCTCCCACTGCATGTGGTCCATCATATGTGTCTCTCAGGCCAAAAAGTTTGCCCACCCCTGTTCTAGCAGGTCCTCTTTTCTTTCAGCTCCTGTCCTTATCACCTTTTTTGCAAAACCGTAAGTGGGAGGGGTCAGAAAACGCTACCCCTTAAATAGAACTGCTGCCCTGTTTTCAGTCTGATGTGAGACCTGAGACGTGCCAGAGGCCATGGGCATGTCAAATATTGATGGCGTTTTGGAGCAGGAAGTGTAGTATTTCTGGCTTGCTGTGTGGGTTTCCTGTAGAATCCGGAATCACTGGCAGAGGATTAATGCCAAGTCTCCAGTGCCAGCTATTCAGATATGCACTTGGCAGAGGGGCACTGAGTGAGTTACCCGTTCTAGGAGGCCTGAGGAAAAGAAAAGCTCCAAACTGTATGAAGTGTCAGCCAGAAGTGACACAGTCCTTCACTTCCATCCAAACAGTGATGGAGAGACTGTGAGCAAGAGGGTAAAACTCTGCTGGAAGGGTCTGCAGAAATGGCACCTTGCCAGGTCTCTGTGAGGTGACACCTGGCAAGTGAGCAAGTGTGTAGATTGGTGATTGCTTAATGGTTGTTCTCACTAAGGCCATGTCCACACTGGCAAGATAGTTCCAATTAAGGAGGCTTAATTTGAACTAACTAAAGCCTTGGCCACACTAGGCTTTCATTAGTTCGAATTAAGGGCTTCCTTAATTCAAACTAGTAACTTCGAATAGGGTATTCGAACTAAGGGTTAATTCGAACTACCGAGTTCGAATTAACCGATGTGGCCATGTTAATTCGAAGTAATTTCTTAGTTCAAGCTAACCGGCCAATTGAAATCAATGGAGATCGCTAATTCGAACTAATGAATGGCACTTGCTTAGTTCGAACTAATTTTTTCTAGTTCAAATTAAGCTAATTCGAACTAACTAAAATGAGTTTGAATTAGTTGGTTCGAACTAACGAATTTGAACTAATTTTAGTAAGTGTAGACATAGCCTAGGGACTTGTACACACCCCAGCCGTATCGTGCGAGAAGGCTGTGAGCGTACACACTACAATCCTGCTTGTTGCGCGGCAACAGCCCTCTTGACCCGCAGCAGGTAAACCACCTAAACGAGCGTGGTTAGGGTACCACGGAACAGCTGTTCGGGGTAGAGCCAGTGTGTACGCTCTGCGCTTCTGACAGCCGCCGGAAATGTCCCGGAGTGCCACTCGAGGCCACGCTGGGACACTAGAGCTGTCAGGCTTGTCAGTTTCGCTGTTCTAGCAGAGCAGTGAAATTGACAAGTAGTGGAGTTCCTGCCACAGGAGCTGGCGGCTCTCGAGCGGGAGAACACAAACCCCGGTGGCTTCAGCCCCGCTGGCTGCTGCCTCTACTTGAGGGTCCTGAGCGGGAACCCCCAAGCACGGGCGGCTTGAGCCCAGCTGCCTGCTGCCCAGGGCAGTGGGGCTCCAGCTGCGGAGAGCGCCATCTTCTCAGTGGCAAGCCTAGTCCCGGCCTGGGGAAGCCCTGCGGGAGCAGGGCTCAAGCCGCCGGCAGCTTTGGCACCCTGGCTCTGGGGAAGCCCAGCTGCTTGAGTCCCGCTCCCAGGGGAACAGCCCCCCCCGTGGGTCTCCCTGGGCAGCCCACGGCCCTGTGGGGGTTGGGGGGTGGAAGCAGCCCTGCTGCCAACCCAAAGGCTGGCTGCAGCAGTGCATGGTGGGACAGGTGCCCACCATGCACGGCTCCTTGTAACGAAAATCAAAGGAGCGTGTGAACACTTCTCGTTACAAGAAGTGCTGTGTGGACAGGGGAAAACATTATAGTTATAACTCTTGCTTATCCCGCAACAACTTTATTGCGGGGCAAGTCTGTAGTGTGTACATAGCCTCATACTCCTGTCCCCAAAGCACGGTGCTCTGTGAAAACTGGCTGAGAGAAACAGCTGCAGGTGCTAGATTGTGCTGGGATATCACAGTGAATTGCATGGGGACTGCAAGCCGAAATCCTGGGGCAGGAGGGAGGGAGGGAGGGGGGTCCCTAACCATAGAGAGTTGATAGCTGGATGTCTGAGATCTTAAGCGTTGCCCTTGAAGAGACAACGGAGTGGGCAGAGGTGCAGTTAACACCAACATTGTTACGTGTGGGTGTATATTAAGGGCTCTACTGCTCACCTGGGCATGTTGAAAAGTCATCTGGCCTAGATGTCATGAGCAGAGTGGGAGATTGAACTACAGGAAAGAAGGATGGCAAATAAAAGCCAGAGAAATGAGGGAAGACTAGAAAGAGAGCTGTGAAATGCATCCTTCATTAATGAGGCACAGCCAGGTTAAATCTTCTTCTTAAATCTCTTTGTCTTCCATATCTGTATTACAAATAACTTAACATTAACGTGAATCTTTCAGTATCTTTGTTCTTTACTTTTTGCATTTTATTCTACTCGGGCAAGGAAATTGAAGATTCTGTTATTTAACGGAACCTAAGTCCACCTGACTTTAGTTTCTTGTGAGTGCATCAATGAGATGCTGCAGTGGTTGAAGGGTTTGGCTGCAGTTATAGAAAATAATCATTTCCATTGTTTCTCTCTTTTTTAAAAAAAGCATGCCTATTTTGTCTGCTGAGGGCCTAAGCTTTTTAAAGCAAGGATTGCTGCTCTATGTGTCTGTACAGTGCCTAGCACAATAGGGGGTGTGTGTGGGTGAGGGGGTGTCAAATTTTGACTAACGTTTCCTTTCACATTTTTGTCATGAGTAAATTAATTTTGCCTTTGCTTGAAAGTGATCAGAAAGAAATGACTGTCACACTGCCTACATCCTAGCATGTGCCTACATCCTAGTATCGCGGTAAAGAAACATACGCTAATTGCACTCCCTGAAGTCTTCATAAAGTGCTGCTGCTTACTTGCAAACAAATCTTTTGTCCTTGGACATGCTCACGGGCAATCAGGTCACTATTTAGCAGCATGAAATCCGTAGCCACTGGCAGATGGTGCATCTTTAAAGTCAAGGTTGACGGGCTGGGTGGGTTTTTTCTGGTGTGTGTTGCTGAATTTGAATAATTGATTTGTTGTCTTGTTTCCGGTTTTATTTCTATATGGAATAGTAGCCAGCAGAAGTTTGAATGATTCATAGGCTGCATTCTCCGTGTCAGAGCTACAGATGTCATGGGAACAGTGACTTTCAGCTTCTGTCAGAACCATTTCTAGTTGCAAGAGATGGTCTCAGACTAAACACAAAATTCCTGGCTGGCTGGTAAACACAGTGTGGAAATGTTATCAGCCCAACTTCCGTTAGGGAGAAGGTCCCTTGTTGTCTCTGTTGCTCATCAGCCTTGCATATCTTTTTTCCTCATGGACTTCTGTTAGTTACCTAGCGACGTACACAGGGGAGTGGGAGTGCTTTATGCGGGCAACACTCTACTGCAATTCAAATCCTAACTATGTTGGGTGTTGCATTTTAGTGCCTGTAATTTTTACTTTGGATTTCTTGGCGTTATGTTTTGGAGTACTTTTTTTTTTTTTTTTTTTTGGAATATGTAGTTGGAAACAAATTGAGAGCATTTAAGACTCAGAATTTGCAGTTGGATCCACAGAGATCCATGGCAGTTAGCGAGTTTCCGCAGAGGTGTAAGGGTCTGCCCATATGGATTTGTTTGCTGGGCAGGCCTTTTCAAATGCTGAAAGGATGCTCCCAGTGGTGGGCAAACTTATTAGTCAACTGAGCCAAATATCAACAAAACAGCAATTGAAATTTCTTTTGAGAGCCAAATTTTTTAAACTTAAAATATATAGGAAGGTACATTGTTATTAACTTAATAAGGGTATTCCTAACCATCTCAACATACCTTTCTCAATTCTCGACACTACATCTTCTTTCACTCCACAACGTTTCCTAAAATTAACTTAATAAACTTTACTTAAAGTTTTAAGTCTTAGTTAAACTATAGGTACGTTGAATAAAACTTGATAACATACTTAATAACGATATTATTTATTGATAAACTTAAATTCCTTACAATTTACCTTACAATATACAGAAAATTAAATCATGACAATAACTGACAAACACTAATGTGAACAAAGGAAGGCAGAGAAGGGAAAGGAAGGCAGGGAAGGGAAAGGCAGGGGAGAGAAAGGAAGGCAAAGAAGAGAAAGGAAGGAAGAGAAAGGAGGGAAGAGAAGGGAAAGGAAGGCAGGGAAGAGAAGAGAAAGGAAGGCAGGGAAGAGAAGAGAAAGGAAGGAAGAGAAAGGAGGGAAGAGAAGAGAAAGGAAGGAAGGCAGGGAAGAGAAAGGAAGGAAGAGAAAGGAGGGCAAAGAAGGGAAAGGAAGGAAGAGAAAGGAA
>ML685818.1:920745-941490 GCA_007922175.1 Pelusios castaneus
AGCCCACGAAGGCTTATGCCGAAGAAAATCTGTTAGTCTATAAGGTGCCACAGGACTCTCGTTGTGTTTTGCTGTATAACAGACTAACAGGGCTACCCCTCTGGAAATGTCTTTTAATAGTTAACCCTACAGTTACCATTCTCACTGTGATTTTGACATTTCAACATGCTGAAATGTTCATTTCCAGATAAGCAGTTCGGGGTGGGGATGGACGCAGTGCTGGCTGGGTGTGTTGGCTGTCTCTCACCTAGCAATCTGTACTCATGGAACGTTTCTTAATTTTCATGGTGCTGTACTACATGTAAGAATATTAAATGACTGGAGGTTTATAAGAGGAATTTATTATATACAATGAAACAAATATAGAATAGATTTGTCCTTGGACAATTTTCTTTAAAAATACACATGCATCCTAATTTAGTCTTCCCATTGCCATGGATAAAATACTCAGCACTCAAAGAACCAAACCCTTCCCAATTAACCAGCTCAACCCAAAACTCACTGAAAGACCTTGTAGCAATCCTGGAAAGTCAACAAAGTCACTGGGAATGGGGTCCTGCCCTGCATCTTTTTCCTGTGCAGCAACTCCCCTGCTGCCTGCTCAGCTTCTGGGCTGACTGGTCGGCTCACCAGCCAGCCAGGGGGCAGGGCAGGAGTACCCAGCCTGTGGCCCCAGCACCCCAGCAGTGTGGTGGCTGCGGCCTGCCCAACCCTCTCTGGAGCACCAGCCAGGACCCTGGAGCTCCTGGCCCTGCTCCCCAGCATGGGGGAGGGGCTGGTGTAATGGGGGGCCCACAAAGGTGGGCAGCCCTGCCCACATCCCCCCCGGGCCTTGATCCGGCCCTGTGTAGAGGGGATCCCAAAACTGGACACAGTAGGCCAAATGTGGCCTCGCCAGTGCTGAATAGAGGGGAATAATCACTTCCCTCGATCTGCCGGCAATGCTCCTTCTAATGTGGCCTAATATGCCCTTAGCCTTCTTGGCGACACTTGACCAATGTGAGTGCTTAGAACAGAGCGTCGTCTCACAACTCAAATGAAAAGTGGAGGCCATTTACTTCCCGGCCATGAAAATGCTTTTGGTTGGTTCTTGAGTATTTTTCCTTGGGCTTTGTTTCTACATCCTCTTCTCTGTTTGTCCACTTTTTCTCTCATAGTGCATCCATGTGGTGCAGAGAACCGATACTGCTGCCGGACGTGCTCCTAAGCAGTGCTGGATTAAAACCTTTTGATCTCCAGATCCAAAAAGAGAGGTCTCAATCACTTAGCGTAAAGCCTCTTGCAGGTTGTGGTGTGGTATTTCCGCTGAGCGGATAGGGTCCTGCTGCCATCAGCAGGTGAGAGGACGTACACATCCCATACATCACGCCATGCCAAGTGGCTATCAGACAGTGCTCGAGGATCTGGAGGACAGAAATAATCTGGAAGCAATAACTCTGGAGCCTGAAGCATTAGGATGTTTTCTTCTCTGCTCGTGGCTTGCTTTGCAAATAGTTCTTCTGAATTTAAGCGCTCCACCTGAGGAGTAAGACGCTACTCACGTTGAGCAGGGCTGGGAGAACCTGACCTGGACTATTTAACCATATTAAGTAATGAATGAATTTACCGTAAATCTGTTTAGCCATTGAAATTCTGTGCAGGGGGAGAGAGGAAATGTAATCCAAGTTGGAAATGGTGGCGATTGCTGGCCTCCGCTGTGGCATTTGCTTTTAAGATGATGATGGTGCTACGGAGCCTTCTACAAGTACTACGCAGTCGCCCTAGCATGGTTAACTCGTTAAGGAAGTTTGTGTTGATTTGAGGTCCCGGGTGCCCACGTGTCTCGATTCCATGGGCATTTTTGGCAACTTGCTGAGGTTCCAAAGCCTTGCGCTGAATTAGGATAGCAATGTGCCTCTGTTCAGCATCTTGCAGCCAACCGTGACATTTGCCTCTGCTTGTATCCTCACTGCCTGATGAATAAAAGTAGTTTGGAAAGATTTGCAGATGAAAACCCGCCACCGGTCCAGTTTTGCCCTGGCTTTGTGGTTGCAAGGAAACAGGCTGCTGGGCGCAATTACACTCTCAGCTGCTGCTATGGCACCACTCTTTTCAGTTTGGTGATTGGGGCGCTGCCTGCCCTGTAAAGGGTGCAGCGTTTGACAGTGGAAATCAGGCTACCTCCTGCCTGCTGCATCCACCCTCATCTGTGGTTAAATGGCAGCCCTGCCCTGTTAAGGTGGACAATGAACTCATCAGTCAATGTAGCAAGGTGCCTTTGATCCTTTGTTATCCTCCAACACCAGCATGGATCGCTGAATGGGACGCTGAACTCTGCTTACCCTGTGTTGATGAGCAGAACAGCTTTCACCAGTAGTCGAGGGAGGAAATGCCATGGTCAAATGCAACTCGTGTAGCAGCTAGTGTGGACACAACAGTGAAGTTCATGTAGATCAAGTTCCTAGTGAAGAGCCACGGTTTTCCAGTCCCATCCCCCCACCCTTGCAACTTATAAAAATGCAGCTCAGGCGTCCTGCTGTGCGAAAGATTCAAAGGAAAATGAGAATTTTAATTGTAAGCTTGAGTTTCACATTTTCGTCAGAGAGCAGCATGAAATGGTAATTGTCTCTTACCCTTCTATAACCTTCTGACTGGGAAAAAAGTCTGTGCAGGAAGCGCGCGTTTGATTTCCTTTTTGCGTTAGTTTTGAAGAAGGAGTAGGAACTGCAAAGCTTGCATGTCCTTTTCTGCTCAGTGCAGTTTTCCTAACCTTCTGGTGAGATTGCCTGTCATGGTTTTAAAATATTAATTGGAGGCCTCAGAAGAAGGAAGCTATTTTGCTTGTGTTGCATTATTTTTTAGTGTCCTAGTTGGTGTGAAGTAAATGATTTAATGACAGCTTTCTCAGCTGGCACTTGAATAAGGAAGTTCTGATTAGATCAGTGCTTCATCTTAATGCGATGTCCGGCTCCAGTCCATGATTTGCAGCCTGGAAGCGCGAAGGGCGAACACCAACTGTTTGGGTTACAGTTACTGTTTGTGTTTGGAAAGATCTGACGTAGAAATAGCAATTTCCATAGATAGTCCCCAGCCAAAACTTCCAGTTAATGGATTCAGAGCAATTAAATGCCTCAGGAGCAGCCTTTCTAGTTGCTGTGTATAAATGTGGTGGTCTAGCTCAGTGATACTCAACCTTTTTTTCTGTCGCGACACACCTGATGGACGACGTTCCCCTGTGTGACGCACTGCAATCCAGCTGTGGCAGCGCTCAGGCTAAGAATGCTCCAAAGACCAGATGCATCTGTCAAAGTGGGTTATAGCCCACAAAAGTTTATGCCGAAGAAAATCTGTTAGTCTATAAAGTGCCACAGGACTCTCGTTGTTTTTTGCTGTACAACAGACTAACACGGCTACCCCTCTGGAAATTTCTGCCTGTGTTGTGCGGCAGGAATGGGATGCTGAGGGCAGCAGGAGCTCCGAGCTGGCTCCACACCAAGCTGCTCATTTTCAGTGACACGCCTCCTGCCTCTTCACAACACACCTTTGTGTCCCAGCACAGTGGTTGGGAACTGCTGGTCTAGATGTCGCTCCCAGGCGTTACCTTAAATGGCCTGATGCTGGGTATTACAATATTACTCCAGCTTTCAACAGCACTGCTGTCGGACTCATCTGCTGCTTCAGTTTCTTTTAAAATCCATAAGGATTGAAATGTGGGGTTAGGAGGTTTGATTCACTTTTCACACTGGCATGAATCAGATGGCTCACACTGACGTAAATTAGAAGTCAGCGCTGTTTTGCACAAATGCAATGAGAATCTATAAGAAGCCGGTCATGTTCAGAATCTGTCTGTTCTCTCCAAGGGGGTTATATCGCTCCTGTATCCATAGTGTCTGAGTGCCTGAGATCTCATCCTTGGGAGAGGAATCTTTGTTTGAAAAAATCACAGCATAATCGGTACATTCTTGTCAATCCAAGTAGCAAAAATAAACAAGATGGTTTATAGCTCGGTTGCATGTCAGTAATTTAAAAGTATCAAAGAGATTTTGGTGGCTGGCTTCTTGGTTTGTGATGGAGCAAATCCCCTAAATCGCCACTCATGTGGGACACTGACTGAGTCAACTTGATCCCACAGCTCCTGTCCTCTATGTCTGGGCATTAGAATTCATGGCACTTCTAGGAAGTTTCCCATTGATCTTGGAGAACACTTTTTCTCCTTCCTCCAGCTGCAGTCTGTGTGTGCATGTGTTAAGCAGGTTTGAGGTGTTTTGGGTTGAAAGGAGCTGTGTGAATGAAACGACATAACCCCCACCTTCCTGTCAAACACAGCTGAAATCCAACGCCTTTTGATGGCTAAATACAATCCATATAGTGAATGAAGGGAATTAACCTCAACATCTTTTTAAAATCAGTGTGTGCTGGCTTAGGCAAGTGGTGCAGGGTGGAGGGTTTTGGTTTAGAGTAACACTGGTCCACCTTCTATGGGAAGAGGGGGCTGTATAGTTGGATGACCTCCACCTCAGTAGAAGAGGACCCAGTCTCCTTGGGGACAAACTAGCTAGGGTGGCGAGGTAAAAAAGAAGGAAGATGTGCGCACTCATTTAGCACAGAAATGAGGTATTGAGAACAAATCAAGCAGCCAAAGGACGTGAAGAGAAGAAGTTCTTGAGTGCCTACATACCAATGTTAGGAGGCAAGGTGATGAACAAGGAGAATTGGAATGGCTCATTTATGAGCATAAATTCAATCTAGCTCCAGCCCCTATGGCCCCTGCCATATCCAGCCCCCCCCCCCCCGCTGCCTCGTGTAGCCTCCACAGTGCTAGGGGGCAGATGGCAGAGAGCCCAGATGGTCTCTGTGCCTCCGCCCCAGTGCCAGACCAGGTGGGGGCTCCCATGGGTGGTCGGACTGGCGGGGTAGGTGGGAGGGGGTCCTACTGTGGGGGGGGGGGGGGGAGCCCAGGGCTCCAAGGGCCCTTAATCCAGGCCTGAGCTGGTCCTACTGAAATGTGGTGGGCAGATTTGCAGATATGTGATGTTAAAATCAGTAGCTATAAGCTATGTATGCGGGTTCAGTGGGCAGAAGGGTTAGGGCGCTCTGTCAGAATGGCATTGCCTTTTTCTGAATCACCGACAGCTTGAAAGAACATGATTTTAAATGCTTATGAATCAGTGTCCTAACAGATAAAACACAAGATGGAGATTGGTTGGTATCTGCTACAGACCAGGCAATTACACTGGGAATAGAATGACCGCCTCCTTATGCACCTGTCTATAAAGTATGGGGCGAGGGGGAGAAGGTGACTGAACACAGGGGAGTTGTTTGAGTGACACATGCTGGAAGTCTCAGGCTGCCGGTACTAAAACGTTCTTGGAATTCTAAACATTACGGATAACAATTGCTTGATTCAAAAAATGTTGCAGCCAACACACGGGGATTCCTTATTTAACCTTGTCCTAACAGATAAAGAGTAACTTATCACAGAACTTGAAAAATGAATGGTAGCCTAGATACAGGTGATCCTGAGTTAATCATTTTTATAATGTGCAAGTAGAAATCCAGTTGAGCAATATATACTTTGGGCTTTAATAGGGCCAGTTTTACAACGCTGAAAACACTTATGAGCCAAATCATCTGGGAGGATGAATTTTAATTAGAAAAATGTGAGTGGTAATTGGAAATCATTTAAGAACGCCTTACTACATGCCACCAAAGCCCCAGTCCCACTGAGGAAGAAGGCTGTGTTGGCTAAAAAACTGACCTTATTTACCCGGGAAGTGATGGCAGTATAAAAAGATAACAAAAAATAATGGAAGAAAGAGAGGTTTATAGTAATGAACATAAATCCGAAGTCAGGAATTGTATAAAATTGATAATGGGAGCTGAAGGACACAAACAAAACTCTATAGCCAGCAGAGTTAGAGATAATAATGATTTTTAAAAATATAGTAGAAACAAAAAGAATCGAGACAATAGTACTGGTCCAATGCTAAATGGAAATGGTAGAATTATCAATAATGCAGAAAAGGTAATAAGTATTGTATGTGTACCTGGGGAAAAAATAGATATAGTCTCCTCATACAGACTCCTCTTTCCATTCCAATAATATCTCTGAAGGTTGTTAAACAGAAACCACTACAGTTTTTAAATTTTAAATTTTTAAAAAAAAAATTAATTTTAAATTTTTTTTTAAAGCTAAAGTTTTTAAATTTTTAAATTTTTAAAATCCAGATAGCTTCCATGGCCATGTAACTTGCATTCAAGAGTTTCAAAAGAGCTGCCGTAGGAGCTTGTGAGACTAATAATATTGATTTCTTTTAATGAGTCTCGGAGCACTGATGAAATTTCAGAAGACTGGAAAAAAAGCTACTGTTATGTCAGCTTTCAACAAAGGCAAATGTGATGACTTGAATAACTCTAGGCATGTCAGCTTCACATTGATCTCTGGCTAATGATGGAGCGCCTAGTATGGACTCCTAAAGAATTAATTAAATGTAATGTAATTAATCCAAATCAGCATGGGTTTGTGTAAAATAGACACTGTCAAACTAACTTGGTTTTTTCATGAAATTACAAGATTAATTGATAAAGGCAATTGTGTTAATGTCATATACTTAGACTTCGGTAAGGCGTTTGACTTGATACCACAAGATGTTTTGATTAAAAAACTAAAATGATACAAAATTAACATGGCACACATTAAATGGACTAAAATTGTCTAACTGATGAGTTTCAAAATATAATTGTAAATGGGAAATATTCATAGAATGGGTATTTCCCCTGTGAGATCTTGGCTCTATGCAATTTAATGTTTTTATTGGTGACCTGGAACAAAATATAAAATAATCACTGATAAAGTCTACAGATGACACACACATTGGGAGAATGATAAATAATGTAGAGGACATGTCACTGAGTCAAACTGAATACTTGGTAACCTGAGCACAAGCAAACAATATGTTTCTATAGCAGGCCTCGACAAATCAGTGTTTCGCGACCACTTTTAGTAGCCTGTTGCCTAGCTCCACTGCAGAAATGTAATTGAGGGAGTGCCCTGTGGTGACCAAAAGTAAAATTGCTGGCACCTAGCCGTGAGCCAATTTTGTCCACCTCTGTTCTATATGACTAAATGAAAATGTATATCTTGAGGAGCAGAGAATATAGGCCATACTTACAGGATGGGGAACTCCCCTGGGAAGCAGTGATTCTGAAAAGCATTTGGGGATTGTGGTGGATAATCAGCTAAAGATGAGCTTCTGCCCTGACACTGTGCCCAAAAGAGCTAAAGTACTTGTGGGATGCATAAAACAGAAATCTCAAGTAGGTGCACAGAGGCTATTTTCCCTCTGTTTGGTACTAGTGTGACTGCTGCTGAAATACTGTATCTAGTTCTGATGCCTACAATTCAAGAAGGATGTTGATAAATCAGCGAGGATTCAGAGAAGAGCCACGAGGCTAATTAAAGGCTTATGAAACATGCCTTAAAGTAATAGACTCAAGGAACTTGATCTATTTATAAGAAAGAGAAGGTTTGAGGGTGACTTGATTAGTCTGAATATCTGTGTGGGGAACAAATATTTAATATTCTGCTCTTAAATCTAGCAAAGGAAGGTATAATGTGTTTCAGCTTCCAGCCACTGGATCTAGAGAAACTCAGACTGGAAATGAGATGTAAATTTTTAACTGCTCATTGGTTCAATTTACCAAGAGTCACGATAGATTCTTCATCATTGGCAATTTAAAAATTGAGATAGAATGTTTTTCCGAAAGATCTGCCCTAGAAATTAAGAGTTTATACAGGAGATCAGAGTAGGTGATTGCAAGGTCCATTCTGGCCTCCAAATCAGTGAAAATCCATAAAGATGTGGAACTGGAATTTAAAGATATGGAATTGTGTTGACCTGTATCCCACTGTGATTTAATTTCCTTTCTAGCTTTGGGTTGGAAACCAACTTTTAATTTGTTGTTTATTTATTACTGTAAATTTTAGGCTGCAGACAGGAATTATATAAACTTTTGTTATTTAAAAATGTTAATACCTTCAAGTCCAATTTAATAATAGTCTAATTTGTGTCTGTTCTGCAGCATGGGATATGTTCTTTAGTTACGCTGTCATAACAGTGGGACATTAATTATAGACATTATGTAAATCTGCTTCTGTCCTTACGTCATTCCTCCTGGCTTATGAACTGGTTTTTGCCCTGATGCCTCTAGTACGTTTTTGTTTTAAATCCTTTGCATGCAGTTTAAGTATTTGTGTTTGGCGAGTTAGCCTCGCTCTGTGCTGTGAATCCTGGATCCTGTCAGCAATCATTGTTCATAATGATGGCTGCAGAGTATTTGACTGATCAGCTATTCTCTGTGTTGTAATTGTATAGCTCTCTCTATGGCTGATAGCAGGAAGAAATCTCTGGCCCTTCTAATTCAAGCACACAGAGCTCCCCTGCTCGAATTGCAGTACAGTCCCCGTTAGATGTACAGGTACTCTTTTGACTCATCGCTGTGGCCAACTACAAGAGCTGGGATTATCAACACCTCCACAGCATGGGCCAGAAACTGTTTCAACCCTTCCTTTCCTCCCATTACTCATCAAAGAAACTACTTCTCCTGTTTGCCATTACTCGCGTTCATATGGCAACTACCATACCTGCTTGCTCACAGAAGCGGTGTCTGGAATCTATTGTCTATCATGCAGTAAATGTGGTCTCCTTTTGGGATAAAAGTCGATCTTGTTTTTGTTGCTCTGAGGGTTTGTCTAGAGACTGATGGTGGCAAATTCGCCACCGTCAGATTGAACTTCCCTGTTTGATTGAGGGGTCTGTGAAAACCCACTCAATCAATCGGGGAGTCGATCGATTCAACTCCAGCCTCTCAACCGGAGTCGCACATGAGTCAAAGGGAAATACCTTCCCTTCGACTCAGCGCAGGGGACCTACCAGACATTAGGAAGCTGAAGGGAGATACACAAGGTATTTTAAGTAACTTCGACAGCCTCCGAAAACAGTGGAAAGTGTATACTAGGGCTGAATAGTGCACTTTTCAGTTGCCTTATGCTTCCCCACTACATGGTGGCCACTTATCTTTTCCCCAAGCACGCTTGCTTGCTCTTGATCCTTTTTCTCCCTTATGTTCGTTGCCTACCTCATTCTCTTCTTCCTGGGATGGTTCTCCTCTACTGGTGTCTGACAGCTCCAGGTCTAGTGAGCCATCGCTATGGACCAAGATCCAGAGGGGTAGCTGTGTTAGTCTGTATATAGCAAAACCAGTGAAAGGACGGTGGCACCCTAAAGATGAAGTGGATTGCAGCTCATGAAAGCTTATGCCCGAAGAATTGTGTTAGTCTTTAAGGTGCCTGGGACTTTCATTGTTTTCACTGTGGACCAGTTTCTCCTTTTATATAGCAACAACCTCTAACAGAAGTAACTAAGCTGGCTCCTTTGATCTCATTTCCGGTTGCTTTTAGAGACCACCTGGCTGTCTGCAGTGAGAAAACAGCTGGATATGTGGAGAGCTAGCACCACCAGCCACGTATCTTGCCAGCTCTGTCCATGGACCACTCTGGCTTTGATGCTGCTGTGCTAGGAGCTGCTGTATCTCACAATTTAAGGAAGTTTGACATTCCATCAAAAAGAGGGCAGTGGGACAGGTAACGTAGCCAGTCGATTCCAGAGAGATTGCTTTCAGGTTCCCTAGTTAGGGGACCATGGAGCTCCTGCCTCAGTGGTGGCCCCTCTTTAGTGTTCTTTGGTATCTTTACATGGAGAAATTGAAACTCACTACGCAACTTTGCTATTGCAACCTGTTACAACCCTTTGTACGACTTGGCCAACAGTCCAGATGTCCTCATGACCTGATGATTTGGCACCAGTTGAAATGACTCTAAGAGCTGGATGTTAAGAAGGTAATGGACAGCTTAGGCTCAGTGTCACATTCCAGAACCTGTTCCAATGGACCCAACCACTTGGCTCTCTCTTAACCCTGGCGCTGGCTTCTATGAGTGCAATGTTAGTGTGGGCATCACGGAACTTCAGGGCTAGACCCCAATCCTGAACATCTTTAGTCAACCCCAGTCTCAAATAGTGTTTATTTGTCTCTGAGTGTGGATAACTTCACTTCTGTAGTGCTTTTCTCCAGAGGCTTCTGGGTGCATTACGAGCAAATCTCATAGCATGGTTTGCAAGGGAAGTCTCATCACTGTGGGGTAAACTGAGGCACAGAAGCCAAGTTGTCGCACGGTAAATCAATGGCAGAGTGGGGAATGGTACCCAAGGGTCTTGAGTCCAAGCTCTTTGCTTTAACCTCTGGGCAACACTGCCTCCCCTCAGAATAGGATGCTGGTATTGAGAGAGCTGCTCAAGAGCAACCACAAGTTTCAGGATGCAGAGAAGACATCGCAAGAACTTCAGCCAGTCAGGCCGTTCCGGAGTATTGGGCCCAACATTTTGGAGAACACAATGCCATTCTCCCAACAGCACTTCCGACAGACCTCAGAATCTCTCTTTTATCTGGGGCCCTTTGAGAACAATCCCACTGGATCCCCGTTAACACCAGGAAGCTCTGCCAAGCAAAACCTTCATCTGGCTTAACTCCTATAACAAACGAATCTTATTTCCTGACAGCGCTGTGTCTCCTTATTTCTGTCACTCCCTCTCGTCACAAAGAGAGTCTAAGGCAACTGAGAAAGTGGTGGGGAGGGAGAGGGAAGGTTGCTCAGCTGCTTTGGGATCCCATTGGCGTACGGTGGCTGAAGCCACTAAGAATCCTAGTCCTCCTAGTAGTTTAGGGCTGGGGACTATACTTCCCCTGCACTTGAAAACTTTGGCTGTCTTCTGGTTTGTCAGTGGCTGGGGAATGCTGCAAATGTAGACGAAGGAAGAGGATATCAGTGCTGATCATTCCTAATGCTCTGCACTTATTTCGCACCTTTCAGTCGAAGATCTCAAAGCAGTCCATCCCCACGCAAGCCTCCTGTGACACAGGGAGAGGTAATTTTTTTTCCCCCAAGTTTGCAAATGGGGAGGAAAGGAGACTCAAGAATGTCCCAAGTGACTTTCCCCAGCTTAGAGCGAGTAACTGAACTGAAAAGAAAAATGCTGGAGTCCTGACTGCTGGCTTCTAACCACTGGACTGCACTTCCTCCAAACCCTGTTTCTAATGCTTCATTGTGTCCTTCTTATTAGAGTGTAATTTATATGGCTCCAGTCTGTCCCCTTTCTCTCCCTGTGCAATGGGTCACTTGCTGATGTACCCTTTCAATGGGTAAGAGAGGCTGCTCCCTCGGCAGCTCCTGAACCAGCTCTTTGTAGTACCTTTCCTTGAAGTGTAAACGGAGCTTGGCTTTACAGGACCTGCTTAGTGAATGCTGATGGCTCATTAGCTCTCTCATGAACTCCAGTTCCTGTTTGAGCTAAACAAGTCCCCCAGTGTACCTTGGATCTTTGAAAACAGTAGCTTCTGGTACTGGCAGAGTCGGGGTGGAGCTGGGCCTCATCGGCTGAATTTGCAAACTGTAATGGGACAATTAAGACAAGTTTCTTGATAGCGTTAATCAAGGGTTGCAATCAAAATCCCAGGCTGCTGTTTGCTGCGAGTTAAAAGAGAACTGAGTAATACTTAGCATGTGTGTAGTTCTGCACAGCTTCAAAGCAGTAAAAATAGCTAATCCCCCAACTTCCCCTGTGCTGGCGGTATTTACCCTGTTAGACCTTTGGAGGGAATGGCTTCAAGGCCAAAAAGGCTGTGAAGTGTGCAAGCCCATGCGACAAACTGGCAGCAGAACTGAGTGTTCTCCGCAGAGGTTCTGGGCCCCTAGATCCATGCATTTGTCGGTAGGACCTGTAGACGCCGGTGTCCCTTTGCAATAACCCAACAGAATAATAAGTGAACAGCAGCTAGTCGCTTAGCTGCTGGTTGTCAGCTCTGCAAGGTGTCTTTGGAACGGTTGGAGGAAAGGCTGGAAACGGGAGATGGCATAGAAGCCTGGCTTCTTCTGACTGTATACAATGAGGAGGGAATTAGGTTTGTAAACCCCTTCCCTCCCGTCTAAAATGAGGTGCACTCAGATTGGATGTAAAGCAAAACTGGGATATTTTGGGGAGGGCCTGAGGCTTTTTTAACCTCTTAGTCACTGAGAAGTCAGAGTCAGAGAGGAATAGGACTGGAAGGGACCTCAGTAGGTCGTCTAGTCCAGTCCCCTGCACTCAAGACAGGAGTAAGTAATAACTAGATCATTTCTGACGGGTGCTTGTCTAACCTGATTTAAAAAACAAGAGCCTCCTTTATTGTTGTTGAATTCTAGACAGAAACCCCATTCTTCCCTGCTGTGCTTTAATATTATACTTTAACCCTTTAATAAAACTCTCCTACCACCTGTTACGTTATTGTAACATTTTTCTGCTTTATCAGTATCGAAGTGATTCCCAGTGCTTTCAGATAGGCATGCAGATTCTTTTCTTGCTAGTTAACATCGTTAAACTGTACCCATGTTGGGAAGTGTAATCCACGGTGTCAGCGGAGAAGTACGAACCCAAAAAACGGAAGCCTGGCTGATGTATTGTCACTGTTCCAAACAAAAAACCACAGTGGAAACATTTTTGTAAGCAAGTTCATATAATATTTATTTAGCTATCTACGGTTCAACTAATCCCTTGCTGGGGTTCCCCCCCCCCCCGTCTGTACGTAAGACATTGTTTTCTGTAAATCCCGGCTGAGATGTTCAAGGCTGTAGTTGATTTATGTTTTTGTGGCAGGTTATTGCCATGGAATCCTGCCGTAGGATTTTAGAACAGAAAATACCTCATGAGATCTGGGCTGTTACTTTACGAGTGGAGTTTAATTCCCTGCAGTATATTTTTTGTTGTTGTGCATACAGCACACTACTGGTATTTTTGTTGCAATGCAAACCCACTTCTGGTACTTTATTGATCAGCTGCTGTTAATAACGGAGGCAGGATATTTCTTTGCTGTGACCTTCCCCTCCTCACCTCGCTGCCTGGACTGTAAAGACTGCAGACACAAACCCATATCACAGAGCAGGAGAACGCCAAACTTCCAGTCGCATATGTGGGTGTCCATGGTACAGGGGTGTGCAAACTGAGGGGCAAGTGGGGCAGAGAGGTTCTTGGGGGTTTGTGTGAAGAAACTGCACATAGCTGCCGTGGTACACACAGAGAGTTCTAAGTAATGTAATGGGGGACAGTGGCTCCAGCTTGTAGAGAAAAGCTTTGGAACCATTATGGGTGATTCCCAAATACCTTAGCTGAGCAACCGAAACCGTTTTTCTTGAGCTATGTTAAGAGAACAGGCTTGTGCTACCCTTAGAGCAGGAAGAAGGGAATTTTTGCCGTAGCCGAAGAAAGCTGAACTTCCTGCGAACAAGCGAGGAGGGACAGCATCTGGAATGTTTCTCCTCCCCCTCTTTTGAGGCATCTTCATTCTAATAATAAGTTAGGAAAAACTGGAGAGTCATAATAACAGAAATGAAAACAGGAAACCAGATTGTCTCATCTTAAATAAATGGAGAAGTCCCACTAATGCACGGATTGATTTTACTTCCCTTTATCAATATGCCAACGAGTTCATCATACCCTTTGTGGCCGGGTGGGGGCAGGGAGAGCAAGAAGCTGACTCATTGGCTTCTTTTTCAGCGGTGGAGCTGCTAGAGAATCAGTGCCTTTGCTCTTCTTGAGGACAGAGTGGCCATTTCCCCATCCGAGAAGACCACTCTTCGCTGAAAAGGAAGCCACCCAGTCATCTCTCTGTTGTGCTTTTAAAGCAAAGCTGGAATGGTTTATGATGCAACTCTTCTGCTGGAGGGCTGGGACCTAGAAGTGAAGCTTATGATGGTTATTTCCACCATGTTTTAAAACACAGAGCTGTGAGGAGAGCTTGGAACTATGATGAGTTGACTTAATAGCCTGGAACTTCCTGGGTTAATCAACTTATTCTATATTGAAGCACTTTCTGACCACTTTTAGTAGCCTGTCTCCTAGCTCCACTGCAGAAATGTGATGGAGGAGCGCCCTCTGATGACCAAAAGTAAAATAGCTGGTGCCTAGCTGTGAGCCAATTTTGTCCACCCCTGCATTTAATATATGTATAATCACAGACAGAATGACTGAGCAAATATAATTTTATTAACTACAGTTGGTTTAAAACCAGTCAAGCTGCTTTTACTATGTTAATAACTTAGATTGGTTAACAATCAAATCACACTGTTTTAATGTCAGGTGCTGCAAAGAGCCAGAGGGTTCATATTAAAGAGCCACTTGCAGCTCCCAAAGTCTGAGTATTACTGTCATACAGACATCTGTATGATCCTAAACTTTAGAGATGGAGAAGACTCTCTCAGGTCATAGAAGAGAAGAACTGCTGTTTTACCAATCCCAATCCATAAAAATGTCATTAACTGGGACACAAAATCATGACAGGTTAAAAATTCTTGGGATTTAAAAAAAAAAAAAAGATGTAGGGTTTTTGGGTTTTTTTTGCCTTCTGATTTGTCAGCCTTTCAAGCTCTTAATGAAACCGTGAAGACTAGAAACTCATTTACCTTCCAGTGAAAGCTGAGATTCTCTAGCAATCAATAAGATCTCTGAAGCCGAGCTTTGAGAAGAATACCATATAAATAACACAAGCAGTTCTAGGTAGAACATTTGAGTGAAAGAACCCAGTTTTACTTGAATCTTCCTGTGTAAGGACCAACCCTGCCTAAAATAATTTTGCAAAATCTGCCATTTTCACATCTGCAGAACACAGTGCAAAAATATCTCTCTCTGGAATTTTGAACAGTTTTCTTGAGCTGTGCACATACATACATGCATCTGATGAAGTGGGCTGGAGCCCATGAAAGCTTATGCTCAAATAAATCAGTTAGTCTTTCAGGTCCCACAGTACTCCTTGTTTTTGCACATACCTATGCAACTATAGAGAAAAAACTCTCCCTCTCTACTGCCCCTTGGGGCTTGAGTCTGAACCCCCTCCACTTTGTTGGTAGTACTGCTCATTTGTTAGCTTCTCATTCTTAATACTAGCTATTGTCCTTGCTGTGCCCTTATTATGGTGTCTTTTAGGATCCTCCAGCCCTCGGCCCCACTAACATTCTTAATTTTTCACTAATGCACCCAGGAAGTGCAATGTTGCGTGTTGGATTGTTGTAACATTTGGTCATTTCTCCAAAGTTTCTCATTCTCAATTAGCTCTTCCTATAACTGACCAGGTATTATTTGGAGATTTTAAAGAGCAGGTTAGACAAACACCTGTCAGGGATGGCCTAGAAAATGATTGTGTGATACGTGCAGGGGGCTAGGCTAGATGGCCTCACAAGCTCCCTTCCAGTCCTATGATTCTGTGGTAATTAAGTAGGCCAGATGAATCCAGAGTTCAACTATCTTTAGAAAAATTGTAAATTCTTTCTTTCTGGGAAAGCCTCTCCATGATAAATGGCCCCTTTCTATTTCCAAACCCCAAGAAGAGTTTTGACCCTGAAAAGGGACAGGTGCCAGAGACTCCACTAAATCTGCCAAGGATTTAACCGGTGCTGCTGACTTTTCGGGGAAAGTGCTCAGCTACGACGGTGATCGGTGGCTATAGAAAACTCTATGATCGGTTCAGAATGGTTGGCACCTCTGCTCTCTGGGTCTCAAAGATGTTCTTTATGAAACTAGGGGGCCTTTCATTGCGGTGTTCTGCTCCCCCGCGGTGTCGGAATCCAGATGCTGAAACTCACTTAATGCTACAGCAAAAATGGACTCTTCCTGATTCACCCGGGCAATTGGGAAGATAGAATAAAACACCTGGCAATATTCAGCTTTTTTCCTGCTACATTCCTGTGGTGTGGGTCTCCAAACTCCACTGACGTTTTGAATGTATCACCTCCGTGCTGAGTTATAATTTGACAATAGAGTGACCCAAGTATTTTTGATTTCTTTGCATTTCTACTTTTCCCCTCTCCTGTCATTCCCAGTAAAGTCCTCAGTCTTGTTCTTTGTAGTGGTGCTTGCACTAGAAATAGCTTCTTTCTGTTTATTACCAAATGATTCTTTGGTAATCCTCCTGGAGCTTCCTAATGGAAATGGTTGCACAAAAGAAAAGGAAAATTAATTTCTGATCTGCCAGTAGCCGATCAGCTATTAATAAATAGACTCTCAATGGAAAAGGAATAGTAGCCCAATCACTGAAGAATGGTTCAAAAATATGGGAGTCTGTGGTTTGGAAGAAATTAATATACCAGTTACGTACCCAGGAAAATAAACAGAGGACAAGTTGCCTTTAATTCAGAACTCAAAGTATATTCAGCTGCACTGACCCCCCCAGTACATGTCTAATTTTTTTGGATATTAATATTTGATTAGATGTAATTGGTCTATTTAAATGTGTGTATATATTTACCAGGCAACGATTTGTAAACATGTGAAAACTTCCTGAATAAAGCGTTAAAAACAAATAGCTTCTTTCAAAGCACATTTACATGTAGGATTAAATGCAACAAGAGTGAGTTTATTAATGGGAAGAGATGTTCAAATGCAAGTCCAGAGTTGGGGGAAGGAATTGCTACTTGAGATGCACCCGTATTCTGCTAGCCCTTGGGACACAAACCTGGATCACTCGCATGTCTGTGCACTGCCCTATAACAAGACCACTGAGACAGTCTCCAAATGGTATCTGAAGCATTCATGCACTGTTTTGACTTAACACTGGGTAACCATTTTTATGGGAAATATTTTATCTGTGGATCTGCACGTGTGGTATTTGAACGTCTCTTCCCATTAATAAACTCACTCTTGCTGCATGTAAATGTGGAGCGCGAAGAAGAGAATAATGCAGTTTTTAAAATGGATGTAGCATTTCTGTGCAAATGTTTGAGGGTTGTAGAAGCTACCTGATGTGACTGTCTTTGAAAGGCAGTGTACCTCTTTGCATGCAGGCATGCTTCCAAAGCTTATCATCAGCTGATGTGCATCACCCTTGCTTAGATGTATTGTTCTGTTTTAACCAGTCAGCGAATGTTTATTTGAAGTGTTGGCTACCGGAGATGGAACTGCACAGCATGCAGGTATGGGGAGAAGTGACTGGAGGCCTGAGTGGCCGTGTGGAGAATGGGCTTCAGCTAAGTTGCATCAAGGCACTTCCCTGAGGGCCATCTTTTGCATGATGAGACCGCGCTGTGCTGAGATCTTGGCCACCATGCTCACCCACCAGTATTGTCTGTTTCTCTTGAATTCCATTGTCTGTCTGCAGTCAGTGATTGTCTTGTGTTTTTGTAGTTAGACTGTAAGCTCTGTGGGGCTGGGATCTCCTTTTGTGTGCTGTGTTTCTGCAGCGCCTGACACAATGCGGTCCTGGTCCATGACTGGGGCGTGTAGGCCCTACAGTAATGAATTTGCCACACCCAGACAGTTGTTTCTCTCTTCAGATTCAAGGGTGAATTGACATGCAGGCCAGTATTACAGTCTGAGTGATTTTCTTCCTCTGCCTGCTCTTAAGTGAGGGGAGTGCTTCTTCCCCCATTCGGTGGGCCTGAGTTGCCTCGGCTGTCATGACAACATATAATTTCTCAGCATCAGCCAGCCAGCGAGCAAGCAGGCAGGCACTGAAAATAGACACTCTAGCAGCAGAGTGAACGTTAGGTTTTTTAGTGCCCACAGACTTCAGCTGGAGTTTGTACCTAAACGGGCAATCTGAAAAGCATACAGGGAAAACTTTCTGGCCATGAAATCTATTAGACCACCCTAGAAGGGTGTCTTAAATTCTGGTGAAGTGAAATTAACTGGGTTCTGGGTGCTGTGTAGGCTGGGCAGTAACTGTGCATGAAGACTCATCATACATTGGTTAACCAAACGGTTCTGCTTCTAGCAATCTTCTTGAGTGCCCCTTTTGATAAGCAAAATCACAGCCTCAGGTTTGGGAAGGTGCATAGGGGAGGCCGCCACTCTGTAAACCCCACCCCAAAGGTACAAACAAATTCAGACATAGTGTTGGAGAGACGGGGGCATGAGCAACCCTACCTTTCACTGGGCTTGTCTGCTAAATCCTTCTGGGCAGTGGCAGAGGTGTTGTCTTGTTATTTACCCAGAGGCGTTGGAGCCCTACTGGACGTGAGAAGGGAGGCAAATGACGCTGTACAGTCCACGCGGTTTGTGTCTGCCTCTGTTAAGCCAACAGTGGGAGGTCAATTAAAATAACTTTTTTCAGGATCCAGGAGGACATGTACAGAGGTTGACCCAAACTCATCCTTGATCTAACTCCGCTGAAGTTGCTGAGGGGAAGCCAGGGAAGAATGAACTTTGTGTTTTTAGTGTGATTAAACGTTGTTCTTTTTCTCTTAAATTCAGCACTCGTGTGGAAACGCCGTCAGTCAGACGCTAAAGGAGAGGCAGGGTGGGTAAGGTAGTATCTTTTGCTGGTCCAATTTCCATTGGTAAAAGGGCAAGTTTTCGTGCTACACTGAGCTCTCCTTCAGGTCTGGGAAAGGCACTGGGTGTATCACAGCTAAATGAACAGGGGAGCAGATTGTTTAATGGTAGCAGTGTTCACTCTAGTTAGCTCCCTTTCTAAGGGACCATACAAGGTGAAGTAGCCTGTTAATGCCCCTGAAGTCATAGCACAAAAAGTGTGTGGGGGGAGATCAATAAGGAATGAATCCACTGTCTATATTAAGACCATAATTTTTAGTCTCTCTCAAAGTTACAAATTTAAGCTCCGGGCCTGTCTTTTGAAAGTGTTGTGCAGGTGTCCTTTGAGGATGAGGACTGAGGCCAGATATGGAGTGATTCATCCTCAGATGAAAGCTTATTCCTGTTTTATTAATTCCTAATAATCACTCAATTGTAAGATCAGTTCCTGTCTGTTTTCTGGTGTGTTTCTGCCCCACGACCAGTGTTTCTCTGTGAGTCTTGCTAACCTAGGAGATTGAGTTCCAAAGGGGAGCCGTGTTAGTCTATTGCAGAAAAACAGAGTCCTGTGGCACTTTTAAAGACTAACAGATTTATTTATCACATGAGCTTTCAGATCTTCAAAGTGTCTGACGAAGTGGGATTTTCTCCCACGAAAGCTCATGCGATATATAAATCTGTTAGTCTTTAAAAGTGCCCCAGGACTCCTTGTTTTTCTAAGAGATTGAGTTGGTGATGAATTGCAAAAGCTCTAATACCTCATTTTAAAAATCTCTGGCAACACTAATTTATGCCAGAGTACAGGATTCCCAAAAGGCTAGGCTGCTAAGTGGCTAAAATATCATGCAGGGTCTTTAAACTCCTTTAATTTAGGCATTTGCCACATTGCAATAGAATTGCTGTCATGGGTGAATCGCTGCAGCTTGAGAATATTTCTGTTAGAGAACTGATGGTCTTTATCTGAACCTTGAACAGAAAGGGTGGCTTTTAATAACCTTCTTCGGGCTGTGTATTGAGCTACATCTGGTAAAAAGGAAAATGGATACTGCTTGGCATCACGGCATCCCAAGTCAAGCCAGAAAGGATCCCTTCTTGATTTGGGCAAAATGCTGTTGAGGGGAGGATGCAGAAGTCAATGGGTATTTTTCCTGAGTTAGGTTTACGGGCTCTGACTGTGTGTGAATGTAACCTTTTATTATATGCATAGGGATTTTATTGAATGACACCTCTGAGGTAAGTTGGGGGAAGGAAAGAAGGCATTTGGCATACTGTGCCAAAGGTGGGTGAAGGGGAAGGAACAGGAACTTTTAGCCATGGTCACTGAAGCTAGCTCCATTCCCACTTAGAGAAACTGCTTTTGGCTCTTTAGGGTGGGGGTTTTGAAAGGAATTTAAAAGAACAAGGCACCAAAATCCCATTGGCATTTATTGTGGAATTAGGTGTCAAACTCCCTCAGGCTCCTTTGACAGTCGTATCTTACTATCTAAAGAAAGCAGTTGGTGTTTGGGGTTTTTTTTGTATTTTTTTCCTTTGATGAATCTTCTTCCCAGGCAGTAAAATTAAAGAAGGATCTGTATGATATGAGTCAACAGTGGGCCCTTATTGCCAAGGAGACTAACCGCCTATTGGGCTGCATCATAGGAGCATTGCTAGCAGATCGAGGGAAGTGATTATTCTCCTCTATTTGGCACTGGTGAAGCGACATTTGGAGTATTTTTCTCAGTTTGGGGCCCCCCATTACAGGAAGGATGTGGGCAAATTGGAGAGAGTCCAGCGGTGGGCAAAGATTGGAGGCTGGAGCATGTGACTTATGAGAAGAGGTTGAGGGAACTAGACTTGTTAGTCTGTACAAGAGAAGAACGAGGGGGGATTCGATAGCAGCCTTCAGATAGCTGACGGAGGGCTCCACGGAGGGATGGAGCGAGGCTGTTCTCCACAGTGGCAGACAGGGCCAGATTCAGGCCCCAGGATGCCCACTTTCACACTGCCACAGAGGCCAGCCTGGGGCAGGGGTGGATCTCTGCTCAGGCACAGCGGCCCAAGGGCCACTTTGCACACCTGCCAACCAATGCGGAGCCAGCGCTCTGCTGGAGGGAGCCCAGCCAACTGGAACTGGGGCCCGGGACCTTGGAGCTGGAGGCCATGGTGCACAGTGCTCCTGCCCCATCCCCAAGCTGGCTGGTTGCCCCAGAGGGGCCCCAGTGCAGTGGCCTGACAATGCTCCTGGCCCCGGAGTACCACCCCTGGAAGCTGCACTGCTCACCCACTGGCCTAGTCCCCCTAAGGGTAGCTGCTGTGACAGAGCCCTGGCTGGGATGATTTAGTTGGTTGACAGAGCCCTGGCGGGGATGATTTAGTTGGTTGACAGAGCCCTGGC
>ML685818.1:941500-953339 GCA_007922175.1 Pelusios castaneus
GACAGAGCCCTGGCGGGGATGATTTAGTTGGTTGACAGAGCCCTGGCTGGGATGATTTAGTGGGAATGGTCCTGCTTTGAGCAGGGGATTGGACTAGATGACTTCCTGAGGTCCCTTCCAGCCCTAATATTCTGTGGTTCTACGAATGTTCTTAGCTTTCTCCTTTAGCCTACGTACGCATTACTAACAAAGGAGTCCAAGGAAAGAACCTCTTCATAGCAACAGTTCTCTCTCATGTGCACTGGAAAAGCAGGAGAACAGGTTGATGTTTATTGTTTGATTTTTTTATACTTTCGCACCCCTAGAATGTCGGTCGTGAAATAACTTTGCTAGGTACTCTTGACTTAGGGGAAAACAAACAAGGAGTCTTGTGGCACTTTTAAAGACTAAGAAATTTATTTATCGCATGGGCTTTCGTGGGAGAAAATCCCACTTCGTCAGAGGCCTGAAGATAAAAAGCATCTGACGAAGTGGAATTTTCTCCCACGAAAGCTCATGCGATAAATAAATGTCTTAGTCTTTAAAAGTGCCCCAGGACTACTTGTTTGTTTTGTTGAACTGGATTAACACGGCCGCTCCTTCGGAATTTGAATCATGAGCTTATCCTCAGCTGTAGCATAGCGTCTTGTGCTCACCTGTTCTGGTGCCTTGTGAGGGGCTTTCAGGTTCACAATGTAAAGGCCAGAGTTTCCTGGTTTCACGGTGAGTTTTGGGCGGCTCACGTGGCATATTTGAAAGTCTTAGTACTTTTGCTTCCTTTAAGCACAAGAACCATGTGCACGCTACACTTCTTGAAGCTCAGTCAATGGAGCTGCACCAGTGGGGGAAAGTAAGGTGTGTCCAAGGCCGACGTATCGAGGTCACACAGCTGATCAGTGGTCAAGGATAGAACCCAAGAGTCCCAGTTTCTTCTAGTCTACAGCAGGCAGATGTGCCCGGGAACATAGCTGGAAGAGACGAGGTTTGAAGAACCATGTTTGGAAAAAGAGGACACTTTGTGCTTACAAGGAGATAGATAAACTCCTCTTTCCCTTTGTAACAACTCATTGTGAATTAAATAGAGCACTGATTGTGATGCCTTTTCAATGGCATTGAGTTGTAGGCTACATTTGCTACAAAAATGGGCTTAGCTGTGCTCCTGACTATGTGTGGTCTCCAAGGATGCCGGCATTAGATTTTTACTGAATTTGGTATAGTCCTTTTTAGAGAGATGTAATGGGAGATCTTTGTGCTATGAGAGTAATACACTTGTTAATCTGCTTATTATAAAGGTATTTCCTATTGGAGCGGGCCCTGGGTGCCAATAATGGTCTAAGGCAGAATTTATTTTAAAAAAACCCACTTTTGATGGATAGTTTTGATGTTTTGTTTTAAGCATTCTTTATTTTTATTAGTTTAATTTTTCAGAGTTGTGGGAAAGACAGGGGCAGGGTCTGACAATTATGGAATGGCAGTAGACACTGGGATTCCGAAAGTTAAAGCTGTGTATCCTGACCATTAAAACACTAATTGTCAGCATCACGTCAGAATGTACAAAATTTAAATATCCTTACTTCAGACTCTAAGCTCTCAAGCAGTGTTTTTCTTACTGTGCTTGTCTGTTCATTTTGATTACTATTGATGGAAATGTTTTCTGTCTCTGTGTAAGATGAAAACAACCCTTATCTACATTTTCTGATTAAAAATAGAATCCAGTCAAGCCTATGAATGTTATCGCTTACCCAAATAGTTGGATCTTTTGTCCAAATCTAGTCTCAGTAAATGTGAAATGTGACAGAGCCAGGCCTGATGGCTATAGGAAAGTGGAGGAGGGCAGATACATCAGCCCCAGGATCAGCAAATCCCTGTTTCCTTTGTAACTAGGACAGGGTTATTCTAGGTCAAGTAGAGCACCTAGTGCAATTAGGGTAATTAGCCACACTAGATAAAAAGCCCCCTTTGCGGCCAGGCAGGGAGAATTGGGTGTGGAGTTTGGAGATGGAGTTAGGAGTGGAGTTTTTGTGTATGGAGCAGAGCAGAGCAAAGATGGAGCTGCCCTGTAGCTGTTACTGCCAGCATCTGGAAGGTCTGGCAGTCAGGGCAAGCTCACCCAGGTGGATTTAAGGCCTTAGGTCTAGTGGCCTGTGGAGCGGCGAGTCCAACCCCAGAGCAGGAGGGACTGGGGATTTGTCATCCTAAGAGTCTGGAAGCAGGAGAGCTGTGCCTCAGCTGGCTGCCAGGGCTGGAAGCACAGCACTCCCTGTGACCGAGCGCACCCCATTTGCCACAGAAATATCATGTGAATGCTGGAATATTTTTGTTTTTTAAGTGGGGCTGCTTGGCCCATCAACATTTAGGGAACTGTCAGAGACCAACCTGGATAAATCCACATTGAGAGAGGTAAAACAAGGTATTTCTCAGAGGCTGCTCTGCTTTCGTCTCTGTCTGCATGTGAAGTGCACTGAACAGTGTTGAAGAAAAGGCAGTGTGACTCTTTACACATCTGTCAGGGCAGGCAGTTTATCACCTTGTGTTGGCTTTCGTGTCTTCAGATCTTCTGGCTCTGCCCTTCCTGGCTGGCTTCCCAGTTTTCAGAGCTCTGCAAAATGTGTCCTGGGATAATGTGGCATCAATAGGAATCTCAAATGCAAGAGAATGAGACTATGTCTATCCTACAGTTTGTCACTCAGGATGTGAATTAACCACCCTCTTAAGCAACATAAATTCGCTGATATAATCACTCGTGCCCACAGCACTATCTCCCGCTGACATAGCTTCTGCCATTCACAGAGGCAGTTTTATTCTGCCGACTGGAGAGTTTTATTCTCCCTCCCGTTGGCATAGTACATCTTCACTGGATGTGCTGCATCAGAGCTGTGTGTGCAGATGTGGACTAATGACATGTCCTTCCACTGGAGATTGCTGCTTGGGAAGAGGTAGCCAAGGGAATTGAAAATGTTTGTTTTACATGTGTGTGGTTTGCACTCCAATCAGCAGAAAGATGGTGAAAAGCTGGCTTCATGGGAAATTGGCAGCCACTTGATCAGACCAGCTGGGGTGTGGGAATGGGGAGAAAATCTGACAAGGTAGGGTCTGTTGTTGTATTTGGCCAATCAAACTGGCATTGCCAGGAGGAAAGCTGAGCCCTACTGCAGCAGATGTCGGCCAGTCTAGCGAGGCCATGCATTCATCTTGTCCAGCACAGCCAGGCCATGGGATTCCTGCTATTTTTAAGGTTGTTCACAAAGTCGTTATCATTGTTTGGCTGCCTGCAGCCTTATGAGAACAGTCTGATGCATGCAGATGCTGGGAAAGAACCAAGGGAGACTGTCCTTCGGGCACTCCACGAATGAAGGATCCAGTGATGCTTCCAAGTCCCTCCTTTGCAGTAGACATCCTGTGTAACTTTGGGCAAATTGGACAAGTGAATACGTCTTCGCTGCCGAGTTAACCTGAGATTTTATTCAGATACTTCCCCTAAGTATGCTCTCTCCCATACAGAAAATCCTCTGACACAAGTTTGGTGCTTTTGAGCTGGGATCTGGACCCGGCCTGGTTTCTGGCCAAAGCCTAGGGGCTGCTTTCATTTGAGCTGGTTTCCCATTCATTTTGCAGGGCAGACACAGGCTAAATCTGTGTTGAGCAGTAGTCCCCCCCACTATTTCCCCCTCTCTCCCATAGTGTTCCAAATAACAGACAAGTTCTCCCAAAATTCGCTGAGAGAATAAATGCATCTCTGCATACTGCAGCCCTAAGAATCCTGGGACATGGCCCCCCAAGTCCTAGTAACACATGGGTGAGTGCCATGCTAGTGTGGACCCAGTAACTTGAGTGTGACTTGACACTGTGGATGCTTGTGCCTGAGCTAGGATAACGTGGGGTCTGAGACATAGGTGATGGTCATCTATGTTAAATCTGCAGTGCAAACATATTCTTGGTGCCTTATTGTCCAGTTGAGAATAATAGCACTGTCCTATTTAGAGGGGCTGTTGTGCAGATAAATACATTCAAGATCGCAAGACACTCAGGGTGTGTCTACACTTACAAATTAAGTCGACTTAAGGAGGCTTAAGTCCACTTAATTTACTCCACATCTACACTGGGCTTTCCTTAATTCGACTTAAGCTGCTCCTTAAGTTGAATTAAGGAAAAGTTAGTTTGAATTAATAACACCTCATTTTAATTCAAATTAGCGCTTAAATTGACTTTATTAAGTTGACTTAAGCCAGTGGAGATTCGGAGTAGTGCCTAGGTGGACCTTTTTAAGTCGACTTAAAACGTTAAGTCCACTTAATAAGGTCGAAAAGGGGCCACGTCTACACTTGAAAAGTTAAGTCCACTTCTGTTAAGTCGACGTAATAAGATCCACTTGAAGTCAACTTAAAGTCGACCGTATTAAGTCGACTTTATAGTCGACTTAACTTTTCAAGTGTAGATATAGCCTCAGAGACTCTGGTTACAGGGGCCATATAAGCAGGGTGGATAGGCTAGGAAGATTGGGACAGGGACGCTCTCTAAGTGCTTACAGTCTAAGACGTATGAAGGACAGGAGGGGTTTTAAACCCAAATCTCTGATCTTTAATCATTGGACACCATAGGCCACAGGCTCTCCAAGACCGTACACTGTTGTCAAGAAACTTACATTTGCATATTTTCAATAAAGAAGCAAACAAGGGCCCACAGTTCTGCACGGGAGATGAATTTATTCTTTTGTCTCCAGCTCAGCCCCACTTTCACACTGCAGTTATGAACAACCAAAAACACTGCCTGTAAAACACGGCCAGAACCCACACTATTCTGTTGCTGTTGAGCACAGCTAGAATTTGGTTGATCGAGGCAGCTCTTGCAGTGAGCCTGCTGTCTGGGTCCTTATTTATTTACTTGAGCAGGAGGTTAGGTGTTTGTGAGAACCAGTTAAACCTGGCACCATTTGCACATTCATTGAAGCTTGATTTCCCAGCAATTAAAAAAAAAAAAAAAAAAAAAAAGAAATCCAGGAGAGAAAAGGGAGAAATCCTTGTATATATGCTGGGTTGAATCAATTGAACACATGTGACTTTGGTGATCCAAGACTTGGACCAAAGGCAGATATATGGAAATGCACTATAGGCACTCAAGTATGTGCCCATCTTCCTCTCACATTGACCATAATGAGACTTGGATGTGCATATGAGGGTGGGAAAACTTAACCTGTGTCAGTGAGAGAGTGCAAACATCTCAAAGTTGGCATGAAGAAGGCCCACCTATGGCCAGCCTCGATCAGATGTAAAGCGCTGGTAGTGCCGACGGCAGGGCCCAACTGGTAAAATGACTGGCCAGTTAGGAGTTCCCATCCTGAAGGGGTGAGAACCGCCAAGGGGACACAATGGAGCACTGAAGGCGTGCATGTTCCTAGTAGGTTTTGCCGCGGAACTCAGCAAAGCGCTTATACTTATTCCCTGGCAAGCCTATGAAGAAGGTGCCTGTGGTGGAAGGGCAGAGGGACTAAAGGCTCACATTTGGGATGTAGAGCCGTTAACATCTAGCTTGACAAGTTCAAACCTCTCCCAGGTAGGGAATGACTAAAATTTTGAGGCTGTCTAATGGATCATGAAAGACACAAGGCCACCAAAACAGCTCAGTCCAGGTCCTAATGGACAGGAGTCCAACATTAATTGCCCCGCCCCCCCACTTGGTAGACTAGGAATGAATGAGCGACAGACAAGTCAGTGGAGACTTTAAAAGGCGCTAAGTGGTAGAGTGGAAGGCTACTGAGGTGCCATCATTTAAACTCTACATTGAAGCGTTAGAACATGAGAGGTAGGATGCATTAGAGAGAGAGAAGGGAGGTGAAAATATCTGTTACTGGATCAGCTTCTGTTGGTGAACTACACAGAGCTCTTTTTCAGGTCTGGGCTGCATTACCTAACACGTAATAACTCCTTCCATCTTAGTAAGACAAGACCCCAGAAGTGCTCCCTCTAGCCAAGGCTGAGACATTAATGGAGCAAATTTGGGAAAGCTTGCACTCCTACTACTTATGCTTTATTTGACCCATGGAGGATTTCATCAGCACTATATTCTCTTGAGAATAAGAAAATAAGCCGAAAAAAAAGAATATCCCCAAGTTAACCAAAAAAAGCAGAGGGTCCATGTTTTTGCAAATGAATTATTCTTTGCAGTTCTCTCTTCTTTAAACTCATGCATCAAATTGAGTGATGGTGACTCCCATGCATCTTAGCTCAGAAGATCCCTACACGGTGTTCACAATGTCTTGTCAGTCTCTCTCTGGATTGATTTCACTGTGTATTTTGTGCTCTGAGTTAATTAAAGAGAAAGGATCTTCAGCTTTCCCCCCCATTAGTCTTACGGCTCTTGCATTTGGAGCATCACATACTAGCCTTTTATTTATCCACAGCTGACAGGTTGAAATAATCCTTGTTTTCTGAAATAATATATACTTCTGTACGCCCACAATCAGGATGCATGATTAATAGGCTATCCCACATTGCATTACTTATTCCTTCCCCATTGCTACCCAGAATTCAGTTAATCTATGCTCTTAATGGCCCTAAACTCGTAGACGCCATCCCTGTTACTAGTAAATTTTGATCCTCTGTACAATCCTCTGCCCTAGAAGCAAAATGTAAGACTGACCTGGGATTAAAAAGCAAATTGTGGGTTTTTTCCCCCATGAGAGTTTGCAAGAGATAACACGTGCAAATTGGTTCCTATATTTCCTCTCTTAGCTGCAATAACATCTGTTTAGAGAATCCTTTTTATGTGTGTGTTTGATGCTGTGGATGTGATGAAAGGGGCTTCTGGACACCCCCTGTAATATTCCTCCAGCAAACTGAAGGGAGGATTGAGATGAGTTCCATACATCTGAGAGTCTCCCTCAGCACCGCCAAATCATCTATTGGAACTGAGTGACCCTGGGAGCTCATTACATAATGCTTTGAATAGCAGACTTTCAGGGAAGTGCACTTCAGACTTCGCCAGCTGGTTCTGCACTCCTCCGTGTTCCGCAAATGAACAGTACAAGGAGATCAGCTTTTTGTGGGAGTCTCTTGTTAATGTAATGGCAGCACATCCCCAGTTAAAGATTCTCCTAATTTTATAATCTTATTTCCTTTCTTCAGGGGAAATGTCCATGCTCTTACTTAGGCCAGCGCAAATCCTAATAGTTGAAGTGCGTCCACACAAATCTATTGTATCCTATCAGGATACAGAGGAACTGGATTATCTGTAAATACCTCTGTGTTCTTACCCTGTACATTGTTTTATTGTTGTGACTGTTCAATATTCTTTCAGTAGAATGGGATGTGAGGAGGGTTGAAGTTCCATTTTGTACATCAGTTAAAGACTGTAAAACGTGGCTTCATTCTAAACTGGAGTGAAACACGCAGATTTTGAAATACTTTGCAAAGGAAAAGTCTGAAAAAATTGTTTTGGGTTGTTCAAAGTGTTTAGTTTTGACAATCGAATGAATTCAGTTTTGACACTTATTCTCTATTATAATACAAATTAAAAAGCGATTTTTGTTTAGAATGAAAGATCGAAGTATTTCTTTTTAAAAAGGGTTGAAATGGGATGTTTCAAAGTTGTCAGAATTTATTTTTAAACAAAATTCCCACAAAATTTAAACTACATTTGCATTTCAGTGGAACTTGCATATTCCAACAAAATATGGCTCCACCCAAGTTTCTCTGACAAGCTCTAGTTGTTTTCTGTGTCCGAAGGCTCTGGCTAAAGACTGTTGCCTTAACAAATAATCGTTCATTTTATGTAACACTCTACTTACCTAGTGTTATACAAATGGAAAAAAAACCCCTGGGCTTGAACACCCATAATATTTGGAAGGCTGAATCATATCTTTGCTTGTCAGACCCATTTCTACAATAAGCATAGAGCAAAGTAATAGGAAGGAGGGGATGCTTTAGCTAAAAATATAGGTGAATCCATGTTCTTAAGAAAAGATTTCCTTTTCGTAATGTTCATTCAGAGTAGATAGGTCCTCAAGGTCCATAAGATTTGTGCACGCTAAGGGAAAGGAAGCAAAGAAAACCTTTTCCAACTTTAGCTGCTAATTGTGTACTTTGTTAAATTTGGATAAAATCACTGAAGCTTTTGCATGGCTTTCCAAGCTTCCTGGAGAGCTGTTCTTGGATATCTTAAAAGCTAGAATGCTCTTTGTAGTGATAGGAATATATCTTTTATATTGAGCTCTTTTGGAGTTGAGGATGCACCACTTCCCATGAATGATTTAATAGGACTGGAACCTAGGCAAATAACTCATTGGCAGCACTGAAAAGATGGTGAGCAAATGTCTGCCCTAAGTTACATATGATGTAAGAGGGCAACTAAGGAAGAACTGTGCAAAATGGAGATTTCTAGTGTTGCTGCCCTTTGGACAAGAAACTTTTCACCACTTCTTATGCAGCTTTGTGAACTCCAGCTTCACCCCAAATTTTTCTTGCCATGCTATTTTGCAGAGTGGCTTTATTCCACACAGAAAATGTGAATTTCCCAGGGAATAAATTTCCCCAGGCAATAACTCTTGGAGGTTGGGGAGGGGGGTTTACTCCAAAACAGCCCCCTTCACTAGAAAATGGCCTGATTTTGCTCAAAAAAAGTCACCTAGCAATTTTCTGCAAAAAATGTCCTGCTTCTTAATTTGCAATTAAAGGGGTAGACAAAAATATATATATATGGAACTTAAATTTTTTTTGAAGAGGCTAGATTTACCATTTCTTGAGGTCTTCGGATCAGGACCAGATGCTTTTCTGGAAGGTATGCGTTAGTCGAAACATAAGTTACTGGCCTCAATAGAGAAGCAACAGGATGAAAGTCTATGTCCTGTGATAGGCAGAAGATCAGACAAGATGATCTAATGGTTCTCTCTGGTTTTAAAATCCATTATTCTTATTTAGCAATATTTTTGCACCTCTAAATTGGGCGCAGAACATAGCATGATAAATATTTTGTAGCTCTTCTATCCGGTTTGGAAAGTGGTGGTGTTAGGAACCAAGATCAAAGAGGCTCATGAAGGTGCAGGCATAATATCCTCCTGCGTAATATCATTTATCAACTTTAATACTGATGTTTGCATTTGTATCTTGTGCTCTGGAGGCTGGCCCAAAGTCTGGCTTCTTATGGTAACCATTCGCAGTTCTTGATCCTATCCTTCACCTTCCATAATGTAACTATCTCGACCAAGACAGGTACAGCAAAAGATTAATTTCCTTGCTTGTGTTTCCAATGCACACTATAAATCAAACAATGTTTCTGTCTCAGTAGTTTGCTTGATGTGCCCTTTAAAAATCAGGGGGTAGTCAGCAATACTGTAAATTCCGTTACAGGCCCACAGTGCTCTTAATGGATCAGTTGGTGTATTAAAAAGCCACTGCCAACTGCAGAAACTAGAAAGTGTTTATAAAGCATTATTTCCACGTTAGTCTGCATACAGCAAAAACGAGAGTCCTGGTCACCTTAATGACTAACCAGTTTCTTCGGGCATAAGCTTTAGGGGGCTGCATCTGACGAAGTGGGTTGCAGCCCATGAAAACTTATGCCTGATGAAATTCGTTAGGCTTTAAAGCATTCTTTGTATCCTCTCTATATTACAATGATAAAAATGCAGTAGTTGAATCTAATCTATGTGACATTTAAAATAAAAAAATGAAACTAAAATATTGTTTTTCTTCATTGAAAATATAATGGCAGTGGGCTACCGGTGGTCCATCTTGATTTGGTCTCATTTTCGATGAAGACAATGGGACTTGCCATCATATAACTAAGATGGCATTGATCACATTGAGAGGCGAGGGTTAGTGCTTGATTATTAACCTCCCACCTGGGTTCGCTAGATGTTAAGGATGGCAAAACTTTGTTAGTGTGTTTTGCCTGCCCATCTGCAGGACTTTTCCATTTGATATATTCTTCAGTGTATTTTGCTGTTTACATGTAAAGGTAGCCAATTACTTCATTTTATCATTGATTTATTGTGTGATCTTTTGATTAACTAACAAGTCAAGTAATATATAATCATTCTATGTTAAATAGGTTTAAATTGTAGGATTGTAGAAGTGTAAGAGTGATTAGTAGTTAGAAGGGGTAAGTGTATATTAGGTATCTAGGTAAGCAGGGCTGAAACGCAAGGCCTACGGGCTGATGCATGTGACATTTTAGCTTAGGCACTCTAGGCCTTACAGTTAAGAAATGCTTTGCGTAAGTAAGTTACCAAAGACTAACCTTGTACCACAAGGTTAGGGGAAAACTGTACCAGCGAATGGTCCTGTGAAAAATTAGCCATAAGATTAAAATGCCTTAGACGCACATTCTCTCTAACATGTGCCTTAACTGCAGAGTACAGGTTGTGTATCGATGCCAATGAGGAGAATAAAAGGAACTACACACAACCTATGAAAAATGTACTCTTTGGGGGGGCGCAATACAAATAAAAAGAGGGTAGACACCTTTACAGACGTGCACAGAGTATTAGATGCAGTAGAATCACAAGATACGAGGGTTCCCAGGTTGGATAAAATGAGTTCCCGAGAGGAAAACTCTAGCAGGAACTATCCCTTTACTGCTGATCAATTGGCAAGGCATCCATCAGACACTAAGAATATTGTTAAGGACATGAGCATGACTGTATTTGTAACTTGTGCCAGGTCTTTATAGAATTTCTATATCCATAGGTAATCATAACCTTACCTGCAACTTTAGTAAAACTTGTAAAACAGACTAAACTGTACACTTGTAAATGTATGTGTAGTCGCTGTCTGTGTGTGTTCCTAGAGCAGTGGTTTTCAGTGTGCCGCGGAGTTGAAACGTGAATGCATTTGATCTTTCTTTAGCTTGTTGTATGCACTGTGATTGCAAACCCCTCTAGTAAGACCATAACCCTAGTAAATGTAAATAAATGTAATGTTTATGAGCAATTAATTCAGCTGAAAAAAGTGGGTGTGCCACGGAATTGTTTGGCTCATTGAAGTGTGCCACCGTACTGAAAATGTTGGGAACCACTGTCCTAGGGGCTCTGTATTTGAAGCAAGTAGCAGAGGTGATTTTCAATCTGTTGAGCTTGAAACTATTGCCACCAGAGCCAAACCCACAGTGTGTCATACAACATTATTAAATCCACTTTTAAAGAAAAGACTATAGTTGTTACGGTTTCCTACACCTCCTTTGGGAGACATGCTGCTGTATTCGTATTGGGTAGCACCTAGGAACCCTAGTAATAGGCCAGGGCTTCATTGTGCTAGGTGCTGTACAAACAGAGCAAAAAGACGATCCCTGACCCAAGGAGTGAACAATCTAAGTAATAGGCTTTACATAGAATCATAGAAACTGGAAGGGACCATGTCCCCTGCACTCATGGCAGGACAAAGTACCCTCTTAAACCATCCCTGACAGGTGTTTGTCTAACCTGCTCTTAAAAACCTCCAATGATGGAGATTCCACAACCTGTCGAGGCAACGTATTCCAGTGGTTAATCACCCTGACAGTTAGGAATTTTTTCCTAATATCCAACCTAAACCTCCCTTGCCATAATCTAACCCCACTGCTTCTTGTCCTATCATCGGCAGTTAAGGAGAACAATTTTTCTCCCCCCAGAAAACTTCTCATGATACTCGGCCTCATTTTTTAATTTTTTTTTTTTTTAGTTCAGTTATCTTAGGTTTAACCCCCCACCCCCACCCCTGAGTCTGTTGGAAACTTTGTCTGCCACCTGGGTATTGCACACTTCCCGTATTGACAACCCCCACCTCTCAAAACCATCAGACTGCTCAAATATTATGAGATTGTCTTCAAATTCTTTCTTTCTTTCTTTCTTTCTTTCTTTCTTTCTTTCTTTCTTTCTTTCTTTCTTTCT
>ML685818.1:953349-989409 GCA_007922175.1 Pelusios castaneus
TCTTTCTTTCTTTCTTTCTTTCTTTCTTTCTTTCTTTCTTTCTTTCTAAATTGGGCTCCTTTTTTATTTTTCTATTTTTTGAGGCTTCAGGGCCCACCTGAGTCACATTTTCAAGCTTTTCTCTGTAACCACAAGGGCTGGAAACTTGAAAACTCAAAGCTGAGATTCTCATAACAACTCTTGGCTCTGGCCGCTGAGGCTTTAAGAAGAACACCAACTATTTCAAGACCCATAATAAAATCCTGGGAATTGGCAACAGCGTGACTTGCTCTACTAACAGCTCACTATTCTTGTATTCCAAACTGTGCATAGTTCTTAAATGTTGGCTCATCAATCTCTGCTAGTAATTTTTGTTCCTCTTCTCTGAAGTTCCCTCTGTTTGTCCTGGGTACCATCTCTCCCATATCCTGAAGACTTTTTCATTCATTTTACTTTAGAAGATTTCAAAACAGTTTTTCTTATCTTGCTCCATTGTTGCAATTACTTTTATCTGTGTGGGGCTGATAGCATGTTTATCTGAATTACATTATTAGAGCAGGGCTAGTGTGTGATGCAACTTGGAAAGCACAGAAAAATCAAAGAGCAGCTGAGCTGCTAACTAAATATGTGACAAATAAGAGCTGGAGGTATAAACCTGTCAGATTTTGTAAACCAACCGGGGTTAGGCTGGATCAGTACTTGAACGAGAGACCTCCAAGGAGCACACCGTGTGGTGTAGGAAGTGGGGAAGGTAATTGTACAGTAGTCCCTTTTCTTCTGAGTTAGTACAGAGGCAGTGTCTCAGGTGGTCCTAGAGAGCACTGTGTGCTGCTGGAGATGTCTTTCGGATGAAGCTGAAAGCTAAGGGCCTTGGGCTTTGTCTACACTGGGGAATTTAGGTCAACTTAAATAAGTCGACTTTAATAAGTCGAGCTTATTAAGTCAACTTAGAGAGTCCACACAGTGGGCCTTACTAACTCAACTTAGAGAGTCTATACTAGACTCTCTAAGTCAACTAGTTCAGTCCAGGGAGAGCCAGCCCTGCACGGGGCTGGCTCTCCCTGGGGCAGCAAGCCCCTGAGTGGTCCCAGGGAGAAGGGAGCCCCGCGGTCCCTTCTTGCCAGGACCTGAGTGGTTCCAGCGAGAAGGAAGCTCCCTTCTCCCATGCCCTAAGTCGACTAAGTTGACTTAGGGTGTCCACACTGCTTAAGTCGACTTTATACGAGGTGTTATAAAGTCGACTTTGAATTTCCTTAAGTCGACTTAAGCCGCAGCTTAAGTCGATTTAAGGAAATGCCAGTGTGGACGCAGAGTAAATTAAGTCGACTTAATTTCCTAGTGTAGACGCACCCTTGCTGTTTATGCTCAATAAAGTTCCCGTGGCACTCTTTCCAAGAGTAAGCAAATTACAGTTGCAGTAATTACATCTTGGTTTCCACCCTAAAGTTTAATTTTGAATGTAGGATCACTACACTCAACTGGTATGCAGTGTTGTGCGCTCCAATGTGCCCATCATTTTCCACCCTAGAAGCAGCTGTATTTCAATGGTGGGTGAATAATAGCAGTGTAAAGTTGGTACAGCAGTTTAAGTTTGCAAAATCTTGTTCACGGTAGGTACAGACATGGCTCTTTTTACGACATTGGAAAATGTTACTCTTGAGTGCTATCACGTAGAAGTTCTGACTTTTAGGAAACACTTCTTAGTTTTAAGGCTATTGACAGTACAGAGCAGTCTCCCAAGGAAAGCGGTGAATGCTTTACACATGGAGACATTTTAAAGGTAGATTGGGTGAATCACCGGTGAATACTTTGTCCAGACAGTGCGGGATTGCTCCCTAAAGAATGGACTAGACCATTAAATCACCAACGTGTTCAGTTTACAATTCTTAGTTGTATTTTTTTTTCAAACCCCAGTGTCGGCATAAATGGAAGTAAAGTTTTCTTTGGATCAGCCGATGCTGCCTAATGAGACTAGAATTTATGGCACATTGATTTTTTTTTTCATGCGGAAACATTATAGTAACATCCTTAATAATATCACCAAAGCTGGGAGGCATAGTTGTAATACATACTCCTTTATAGCTGATGCGTACAGAACTAGAAACTGCTAATGCCATTGTTACCCAGAGAATGACTAGCTGTGGTTCTGGACCTTCATAGTGGATTTCATGGTTTTTAGGAAGAATTTAGCCCCTGTGAAACGTTGCTGTAGATTAAGCTAAATAAGTAGCATAGCTGTTGAATTAGCTCATGAGTCTTTCGCTTCTAGTTTACTCCCAGATAAAATGAATTTAGTGCTTTTAAAGTTCATCACTCATCACCTTTCGACCATGGAAATTCAATGGAAACTGGCGTAACTTGGTCTGGCTGCACTGAGAAACTCTACGGCAATGGCTCGAAGAGGTCGCAGTAGAGGGTAGAGCAACAACAAAGAACCCGGGACAAGGTCAAGCTGCTCAAAGGTGGTTCGTTTTTGTTAACTACCCAGGTCATTCTTGGATAAGTTCCACAGTCCCGGCTTATTTCTAAATCACCTGTCTCCAGCAAAATTTTCAAAAGACAGGCCATGTCCACATAGCTTGTGTCTTTGACTTGGCATGAATCTCTTTTTCTAAATGCAGGCTTTGGGTTTTCATCTCAGCATGTGCACCTTAGCAAATATCTCAGGGTCACCTGAATCTCAGCACAGCCCAGGAAGGCCAGCTCTGGAATCCTCTAGAGGAATGAGTTCAGAGACCTGTACAGGAGAGAACTTTTTTGTGGTGGAAAGACTCTACAGGGAGACCAGGGGCCACAGCTCCCTGGCTTAGAGACAACTTGAGGGAAAACTGGGACCCTAAGATCTGTACTCAGGGCAAAATTGGAAGCCCCGAGAGGCAGCATGTGGGCCTGAAGTGGACTGCATTCATGAATTGAACCACAGGAAAGGTAACTGGGCTGCAACGTGTAGATGGGAGTGCTGGAAAGGAATGGGCATTGGGCCTGTCCAGCAATGGTACGCCATGAGTAGACATGCTCTGGGACTGACACACTGTCAGGCATGTGTAATGTCTGGAAAATGAAGAGATTTCGGCAGCATAGTCATGGCCTCTTTCAAGCTCTTGCTTTGAGGTTTAGTTATGATGTTTCATGAATCCCATTTACTGAATAAATCCCTTGGAATTACTAGTGATCACAGTTTTTTGATTTACTAAGCTTCACAGAATCAACCAAGGCAAAGTGTTTTCTTTTGCTCACTGTGTTTTTCTGAGAAAAAAGGTGATAATTTATGCCCCGAGAACAAGGTAACCGTCCTTCACTCCTTTGCCGGCAGTTGCGGTGGTGTTTGGTATGCGTAATGCAGGCATCTAGAGGCACTATCTGAGACTTGGACCTCATGCTAGGTACTGCATATCCTCATAATGAGATGGTCCCTGCCCTGGAGAGCTTACAGTCTAAATATACAAGAACAGAAAAAGGATTGGAGAAAAGGGAGCATTATCCCCATTTTATAGATGGGGAGCTGAGGCAGATCGAGATGGAACTAGTCTAAGGTCTCATAGGAAGTATGTGGCAGAGATGAGAATTGCACTTGGATCCTTTCACTCTGTCTTTTAGCTGCTTTTTAAAAAACGTCAACAGCTATCTTAGATTTATTGCAAAAATAAATCACTTTCAAATAGCTGCTTTTACTTCAGAACACACTATTGTCTTATTTTAGGGTACGTTAGCAAGCTCATGTTTTGTAGCTACCTAAACCACTATTATATTGGTTTTTCTTTTCCCAGTAAGGTAGTAAGCCTGAAAGGGTGTCCTTTTTACTGGGCAGTCACAGAGAAAGTAAGGCAGTCTCTTTCTTGTCATTTTACGGTAGATAACTAATGAAAGCTGCTTTTTTGTGTGTGTGTCTGTGTGTGTGAATGTTATTAATGCCTTTGGTGTGCAGCACTTAAACAGGATATTATATTATAATCGTCTGGTATCATCAGGGGTTCCTGCTGTTTCAGCAAAAGCAAATGAGAAGTGGAACAGTGCAAACAGGAAGCCTTCCTCCCCACTGTATTACGCGTTCGTGCTTTATCAGCGTCAAATGAAAGTGACATTGCAGTGAGTGTATGGACGGAATGGTCAGCCATGTGGGGAATGGTTATTGGCAACCTAGACTCTGCCTCTGACAGATGTGGGGGGGGGGGGGGGATTTTTTTTTATATATACCAAGCCCTAGAGAGAGGGAGGTAAAACATCTCCACTTATTTGCAGAGATGCTGAGCAACAAATCTTGCACCTTGGGTTGGTGGTTCGATTAGATCAGTGTTTCTCAACCTTTTGTGTGTCACCACATGTCACCACTACAGGACACAGCAGCCATCTTCCCCACCCGCCCAGGCTGAATCCAACCATCTCTCCGGCTCTTCTCAACATACTTTTCGCTCTGTGGCAACACAGTAATATGTCCTGACACAGTGATTGAGAACCACTGGACTAGATGACTCTTGAGGTTCCTCCTAATCCTATAATTCTCTGCCGTGCTTTGATTTGCGGAAGGCCTGTCCTCTAAGAATTTCTCTAGCAGTATTTAAGCTGTGTTAATCTTTCAGACAGGGAAAATATGTCAAGTATTCGGATGCTTTGGATAAGTTAAAAATCCTTATGTGTGTTCTGTTATAAAGTATAAGAATAAACTCACGCTTACAATTTTAACCTCACTGTGGAATTCTGCAAAGCAAATCACCAAGACTTCAGATACTGTGAGACTGCATGTTGGGGAGGAATCCAAGCACTTATTACTTGCACCCAAATGTCAGTGCTGTGCTGGGAAATGTAAGGAAACAGATGACTTCTATTTTCAAAGTTTCATTCTTTTGTTGTTGACATTCATCTCTGGAAACTAGGGGTTTAAGAAAGATCTAGCTTATTTCTCTGTTCAGATGCATCCATTTATTAACACAAGTTAACTTCTTATCAACATATCTGCCTTTACAGATGTGTGTGGAAGGTTGGGAGAAGAGTGCCATTTGTCATGGAACGAAACATAAAACTGAATGCTGCACCATGAGGGTGGTCAGATCTCATTTAAGTGGCCACTGCAACAGTTTTACTAACATGTTTCAGGACACAGTGGGAGAAAGCAAAGAGTTAATGGTTGTGGATTGGCAAAATAAGTACAGTCTTACTTTGGCAAACTCCTGAGCATCCAGGGGTGACTTGTATTAGAGTTGTGACTTAAAATCTGTTTTTGTCTCATTGCCGTGAGCTTCCTGTGCCCTGACTCTCACTTTCCAGGCTTGTCTATGGCTAACTCCTTGAGGGCAGACAGGGCAGGATATCTGGGCCATCCTGGAGTGCAGGAGAAAGGGAAAAAATGCAAGAGCGTAGGAAGGTTTGAGATTGTTCCCTAAATAAATAGCTTGTGGTATTTTCTCTAGAGTGGGGGAGATCAGGGATCCCCTTCTCAAAGTTCTTGTGTTCTGTTCTCTCCCCCACTTCTGGGTAAATTAGTCCTCCGTGGGCACCCAAAACAAGGATGTGGGTGCTGATTCTCAGAAGGTGGCAATCAGCTACCTTGATTTCAAGAGAACTGTCCTGATTGACACCTGCTGAGAATCTGACTCCTACCCTCCAGACTAGACCTTCAAGAGGAAGAGAAACAGAGGAATTTGGGGGGCCAAGTTTTCTGATGAGAAAATAGCACTGTTCTAATGTAGTTAGATGGAAGATCACTGATTGGGTAGTGAATAGCATAGCAAGAGGCAGGAATGAGAAGTGGAGACTTACTAGATGAACTTACTCCAAGTAATGGATTATAAGAGGATGCAAAAGGTCATTGAGGCTTACATGGAGTTGGCAAACATATCAAACAGTGCATAATCATGCATGATGCATTAAGAAATCTAAAAGGGACTTGGGCTACTTCTAATGAGAAGAAAACAAATACTAATTCTGAAATCTGACGTCACTCTTCCCTTATGGCTTTTGGTTGAATATACCATGAAAGTGTGTTTTCCTTGTCCAAACAGTAGCCCTCAGGGCACTGAGGAAAGCTGATAAAAGAGCACGCAGACTTGATGCTCACCTTGTCTCTCTAGTATCCTGGGACCCACACAGCAATAACACCATTGTGCGCAAAGCTAGAAGATGTTAAACATTTCATGATCGTGGTTTTATGGCGCTATTTGAAAATGTCCAACTGGAGCCATTTCAGAACTCATTTCTTTGTGGTTTTTTTAAACAGACTTTTCTGAACTCGATTGCTTAGCACTGTGACGGTCTGTTAAATGGAACTAGCGGGAAGCAGCAGGGTTAGAAAGGCAAGAACTAGTGACGCTTAGAGAGCTGCGGAGTAGAGCTGAGAGACGCAATGAGGGGTGACGCCTGGCTCAGCATGAGGCTGTGCTCTGGTCTGGCTTTGTTTCTCTATGTGAGTACAGGTGAAGTCAGTGAAAATATGAATTCCTGAGAGCCAAATCAGCCTCACCTAATAAATCCCTTAGTGTGGGCTCTATAATTTGCAGGCTTTAGAGGACTGCACTTAAATGGCTACTCTGTGCTTAGCGATGCAAATAAATAAAAGAAATGCCTTTTGTGTCTGTTTTGGCATCTTGAGGGACTGAGACTTGCACAAACCTGTTCTTTGTGATAAAGTCTGAATGAAGATGGGAATGAGCGAGCCAGGAAAGTGACAGGAGAGAAGGAAGGGTCTGCCTCGTACATAGCAGCATATCCTTTGAGCTGGAGGGCAATAAAGGCTGCACCTTTCGATTTCATTTTATGACAAGGTATGTTAACTGTCCTTGAAACGAAACAAATCTTTCTGATGAGAGCAGGTATACCTGAAAATACCTTGTAATCCCTTTGTATAAAATAGATCTTACAGTGCAGCTCAGGGTCCGTGCTTTAATCCCACTATGAAATGAAGTGTTTTGAGGCATTGTGAGGTAGTGTGGGCTAGTGGCCAGAGACGGGAGCTGGTTTTCTTCAGTTCTCTTCCCAGCTTGGATGCTAGCTGACTGTGTCAACTTGGATTCCCCACTACCTTACTTCTGCCGTCTGTAATAGTGCCAGTTCGGGGGATACAGTCTCTCCAGGGCTGCCCCATGGCCTGGGCTTCCAAGCTGGCCCCACCCGCTGGAGCTAAATTCCTCAAGGATAAAGTGTCTTCCAATTCCTGTTTGTATTTGCCTGATGGTTATGACTGAATTATTCAGTGGTATTAACTGGGTTTTAGTCCAGACATCATGGTGTCTAAATCAACATAATTACAATGACATCACCTGACACTTTAGATCCCCATTTTAAGCTGTTCTTCAAAGATTTAAGAAGCTTAATTCATTTTCCAAAACATACTAAAATACTGTCTGAGTGAGGAATGGCTTTGTCCCACTAATATATGAATGAAAACGGCAGCCTCCTCCTCAAGGTTTGACAGGAACGCTTTGCCTAGAGGCATGGGGACCAAATGCATTTCCCCAGCCAGTTCAGAGTAATCCTTCCCAAGAGCTCTGTCAAAATGTGCTAAGACGGTGGAAAAGCCCTCACCATCTCACTGGGACCAAGCTGTCCAGAGCTGCGAGTGCTGGCGTCGAACAGAAAAACACAACAGAGAGCTTGTTTTCAGCTCTGGCCTTTCCCTTCATTGATGGATTTTGCTTTGATGCAAAAATAAAAGTTTCTGCTGGGGAAATCAATTGATGTTTGGGTTGGGCTGAAGGGCCGCCAACTCCTGGGAGAAACTGGACGTTTTCTCAATGACAGAAGGAAATTGGAAGGATCGAACTTCCAGGCTATGGGCACGCTTGCTGGCAGCTTGGTCCTTCTCTCAAAACTTGGTATGAATAGCTTCTCCCGGAAGTATGAATAAGATTCCTGAGGTAAGTGTCTGTTGCTTCGTAGATTGGCAGATTATCCTTCTGTGTGTTGCCAGGGCAGAGAGGACAGAGCTGGCTGAGGAAAATCCATTATACTTTCAAAGCTCTCATTTGAGCCATGGGCCAAGGCTCCAAACTTCCCAACTTCCTGGGCTTTTGCATCTGTTCTTTGCATTTGCAGACTGTGGCAGGTAAGGCTTGCAGAACCAGAACTGTCCCTCATTTTGTCCATTTTCAGCTCTTGTCTTTCTCGTTTCCCCCCCCCCCCCACCTGATTACTTGGGCATCTCTTTAATGTAAGCCCCAGCTGAGGAAGACTAACCTTGTATTGATGAGAAGGGAGCGAGTTTTACATATGGGGTTGGTTTCTAATTCTGCAACAGATGTCCTGTGCAATTCTGGGCAAGTAATTTAATTTTGTGCCTCTATCGCAGGCTATTGTGAAATGTAAGGCCATGATTCTTAAGTGTTTTGCACCCTATGTAGTCATTTATAATTGTACAAAAGGGATTTGGTAGTGTTTTACATCTGGTATGCACAGACCCATGTAGCTACATGTTGTAAGGCAGTGCAGAATTCGTTCCTAAGAACTATTCTCATAGCACCTTGATACTAGGTGGAATCTCACCTACAAAACCAGCCTGCAACACATTCTTCCACCTAGCTGGACTTCATAAGAAAGAGAAAATCCATCTACAACACACACTTTGCTTTCCTACAGAAGAAAAAAGACACCAAACTGTCTAAACTCCTATTCACCACAAGGGACAATAACAGCACCTTTAACCCACCCAACAACGTTGTTAATCTTTCGTGCTACAGACTTACTCCAGCAGAGGAATCTGTGCTGTCTCAGGGACCTTCTTTCTGCCCCACCACCCCCACACATAAGATACAATTCTGCAGTGACCTGGAGAACTACTTTCACCGTCACAGACTCAAGAAACCAATATTGAATGCAATGACCTGCAGCCACCTTTCTCCCAACATTGCAAGAAAAAATATTTGATGTGGACTCCTCCTGAAAGTCGGAACAACAGACTAGACTTTTATATAGATTGTTTCCGCCACTGGGTAAAGGCTGAAATCGTGGACAAACAACATCCCTTACCTCATAACCTCAGCCATGCAGAGCGCAATGCCATCCACCCTAATTCTCCAACTCCAGACGACCTGAATGTATTTTGGTTAAAAAATCAGGAGATTTTAAAACCTCTTCTGATTTTTGGGAGCCTAACTTCACAGTATTAGTACAAAGGAAATCATGAAGTCCTAAAATTTAACACTTTAAATTGGGATTCTGATTATGCAATTGCATCATTATGCAATTCTGACTGTGTTAACAGGTAGGCCACACATGTCTCACAGGGACAGTCAAGTGACTGTTCATTCTGCTTTATTTTTTAAATAGAGTTTTCCATTCTAACAACTTTGCATGTATTTATCTCATTTCCAGTTTAAGTTTTGCGGAAGTCTTCAAGTTAAGCAAGGGAGCAAGCTCCTAAACCAAGGAGACTTACTAACTGCCCATAAAAAGACAGAAATTGTCTTAATGGATTACCCTAGAGCAGTGGGTCCCAAACTCTATCACGTGCATCACCAATGTAAAATTCTACCATCTGTAGTACCACCACCAACTTTTTGTAAACAGATTAGGTATGAAAACAGTCTTAAAACCTAACTTGTTAAAACACATTGTATCAATAGCATAGCTATGTGCTCTTACAAAATATTAATAAATGCATTATGAACTTACCCCATCTGAGATGGTGGAGTGAAACAATCTTTTAAAAGGATTCTGTGGTCTTTGGGTATGTCTTCAGTAAGAGTGGCAAATTTGCCACCGTAAAATCGATTCTTCGGAATCGATTGAGTGGAATTGGAGACCTACTCAATTGATCCAGAAATTGACTTAATAAATCCACCCCCAGAAAAAGAGTAATGCAGCATCAACAGGAGGGCATTTCCTGTTGACGCAGTGTAGTGGGACCACTGCGCTCATTAAAACTAAGAAATTGACAGGAGATACACAACCTTGCGTAGAACAGCTTGCGCATTTCCCGTTGACTGCCACTGAATTTTGTGGTAAGTATAGCTCAGGCCTTAATTAGTTAGTGGACGCGCACCACAGTTTGGGAACCAGGAGGTGGCTTGAATACCATTGGTGGAACGTGTACCACAGTTTGGGAGCCGCTGTGGCCTAGGAGGTCTGCCTAGATTATTCTTCAGTCACCAGTGGTTTCTAGTACTAGCTACTTTGTGGGAAGTTGCAAGAAACCCAGCAATAGTTATGGATAATTTGCCTTCAGGAAGAAGTTTCCTCTACTACTGTTAGTTAGAGGAAGTGTGAGGATTTGTGTCTAATCTCCCTCCCCCTAATTTTTTTCAGGTTATTTACTGCTGGATAACTTTTATTGCTATTAAGGCCTAATCCCTGCTAGACTCTTGGGCATAATGGTATTGCATGGCAGTGAGTTCCATAGACCGTGCATTGTCTGGGAGAAATACGGCCCAAGTTTTGCAGCCTATAGTAAGAAGATTGAGAATGCAAGTGTCGTATTCGTGAATTGCTTAACATCCCTCATGTTGGTATTGCTGCTAGGTTACCCTAACTGGACACCCCCAGCGGCCTTCTCCCAGCCCTGGCAGGTTCTAAGTAATATCAGCAGGAGACACCTGCTGTAGAGATCGAAATGATGAATTGTTTATACCATGCAGTGCTGTTTAGTTTGGCTAGAATGCTGCTATGTGCAGAGTGCAGTGGGTGTGCATTTGGTTAGGCTGAAATTCCTACTTGATACTTGTCACTAGCTAAAGTTTCCTATTATTGAGAAGTGGGGTTTTCTTCCTTCCATTCTGTTCTTTAATGTTTGCATTTATTCTATGGAGGATTTAGAAGTGGATCCCCCACAATTACAGAGTTACAGGGTGTCCTGTAAAGAGGAGAGAGTGGGTGAGGCAGCATGAAAATCTCTGTTGTGTAGTGTGTAAAGACAGCACTGGGAATCAAGGGCTGTGGGTTCTCGTTCCAGTTCTGGACAGGTTTGAGAAATTTAAAGTAACTTGATCTCCTTTCTCCCTCCCCGACCCCACCCCCTCACCATTCTCTGGAAATTCAGCTGCCCAGCTGTACAGAGGATCGCTTTTCCCCTTGGTCCCTCTTTGTACAAATCTTGTTTTCTTAGATGAAGAAGACAAACCTTTGGTGTTGAGAGAAGTACATGACCACACTTCACCTCCTTGCCTTGTTCATTCTGAAGCCTAATGTTGGTTTAAATGTAGCACTGAATACTTCGTTGTTCATCCTTTTACTAGCAGCTTTCATCATCTCTGAGCTAGGGGCAGAACATGAGGAGGGTCTTTGCTCCTGCTTTCTCCGTGCTGAGCTGGGGGTGGTAATTATTAAGTAAGTAGGCACGTAAGCCAGTGGGCTACCTGAATGACAGCAGGCTATGTATTACTGGAGGTGGTGATTCAAAGACGATGTCAAGCTGAGGTCCTAATCGCTTCTAGACTTTACTGACTCATGGTTTTTGAGGTTTTTTTTTGCCCCATTGGACTTAGTGTTCCTGCTCAATTCTTATTCCAGTCATTTCTTACTTGCTAAATTCCCCATGGTATTTAAATTGGATACAGGATTTTTCTTCACTTCTTCTTTTCTAACGGTGGGTTGTTCTGTTCTGTTAAACGATGTCTCACTTTCTCCGAAGTCTTATAAGACTTATCAGATGTATTTCAGGGGTAGGTGCCAGGAAAGCTTGCAAGGTGTTTTCAGCTCATTTTGAATGAAAGTCTCAGAGATCATTATCCATTAAAGAAATTTGTGATGTATAACTAATCAGAAACAAAGTGAGATTCAAGCCCAGAATGAGGAACACACTGCTTCTAATGCTGATTATTATGAAACACAAATCAGTCTGGTTAATCAGTGGTCAGGAATAAATATGCCATTTAAAATTGTGTCAGATTAAAATGTTACAAGTGACAGTGATATTGAGCCAGTTATTCATGTACCACTCCTGTCCAACAGACATTACCTCAGTGCTTGAATGTACCCTGCTGTAGCTGTTTTTGTTTCTAAAAGTAAATAAGTTGCTATGAAGTAAAACTTCACGGGACTCTCACTTGCAGATGTCTAAATAGTGTTTGCTAACGTTCTTGCTTCTGGCTTTGGAAGCCAAACATCAGCTGTAGCCTGATATAACAAATCAACTCATTGTCAAGTTATCAAGGACAGCAAACCTCAAAGTGTCATTTCTGCTTTGGTGAGTAGTGTTACCGCTGACTACTGTGAAAAATGTCCCTCTGTCATGACTGCATGTTCTATAGCTGAGGAGTGGGACACAAATTTCACCATTACATGTGGTAGGATTCCTGGTTTTGTGATCATATGATTTTTCTGATCACGCTCACCTACTTTATAGTGGTATTTTATTTACAAGAATCTACAACATGGCTTTTTTCCCTTTAGTTTTAATTCAGATAAAACACCTGGACTATAGAATTGCTGTGTGGATCAACCTCAGGACTGGGACCCTGGGTTCTAGTCCTTGCTTTTTGACTTTGGATGAATTATTTACTCTCTTTTCTCAGTTTGTAAAATGAGAATAGGACTTATCCTATTTCACTGGCGTGCTGAGACATTTAATTCATGTACTGCCGATTTGAAAGGTACTTTGCATGTAGAATTGCCAATGTTTGTGATGAATTGGTTGGTTTGTACATACAAACACCACGGCTCCCAGGTGTATCATAGGCTCTGTGTTGCAAAAGCTAACCCACATTTTCCATTCCTTATTTACAAGAATCCCCTAGCTAGGGATTGTGACTTGAAAATGTAAGCAACTGTGGCTTTCCCCAGCTATGGTAAACATATGTGGGAAGGTGATGAAATCAAACCACTAGACATGTCTGTGTTGGGCTGCATATATTCTTGATTCCTTTCTCCTCCCACTGCTCGTTAGCATGTGGTGTTTTGATTTTTTTAAAAAAATTATTTAGATGTTAAACAATCTTTGCCTTCCAAGTTTATTAGGATGCTTTTCTCAAACCTTTCTTTCATATTCCAAAGGGGTAGCCGTGTTAGTCTATTGTAGAAAGACAACAGAGTCCTGTGGCACTTTTAAAGACTAACAGATTTATTTATCGCATGAGCAGTGGAATTTTCTCCCACGAAAGCTCATGCGATAAATAAATCTGTTAGTCTTTAAAAGTGCCACTGGACTCTGTTGTCTTTCTTTCATAGTGTGTGCAGTGTTTCTTCTGTATGCTATGGAAAAAGTGAGATCGTTTGGACAAGCAACTCACTGTGAGCTCCCAGTGCAATGCTGTGACACAAAGGAATGTGATCCTTGTAGAAAAAGGAAACTTCAGGAATAGGGATGTGGTGTTATCTCTGTATACAACATTGGCCTCTGCTAGGGGAATGGGCAGTTTTTGTGTGCACATTTAAAAAAAAGATATTGGAAAAACTGAAGAGGATGCAGAAGAGACCCACAAAGATGACTCAAGGGCTGGAAATAGTGTCTTATAGTGAGAGACTTAAACTAAACAGATTGAACTCTTGATCAAAAAGAAGAGTGAGAGGTCACGTGGTTGCAGGCAATAAGTAACTTTGTAGGGAGAAAATACTGGGTATTAAAGGACTCTTCTTTTCAGTGGAGAAAGGCATAACAGGAACCAATGGCTTGGACCCAAACCCAAACAGATTTAAATGAGAAATTAGGCATTAATTTTTAACAGTGAGGGTGATTAACCCCTGGAACAAACTACCAAGGGAAGTGGTGGATTCTCAGTCTCGATGCTTTTCTTGAAGAAATGCTTTAGTCAGATACAAGTTTTTTGGTTCCACACAGGGGAAACTGGATAAAATTCAATGGCCTGCATTATACAACATTATACAACATAGATGATCCGATGCAGTGGCTCTCAGCCTTTCCAGACTACTGTACTCCTTCAAGGAAGTTCATTTGTCTTGTGTACTTTCAGTTTCCTCTCACTTAAAAACAGGGGCATAGCTACGGGTGGGCCCAGGCCCGCCCACTTTGCCAGCAGACCTGCCCACCCCCTGCCCGCCGCAGCGCCCAGCAGCAATGCGAGCTTTGTCGCCATGACTGTGGACCGGCCAGCAGTGGGCAGCCGTGGCTGTGAGACTGCTCTTCACCCACAATGCCTTGCGGCTGCTGCAGCCTTGACACAGTAGGGGCCGGGCAGCCTCTCCCCATCCCTCCTTCTCCTGATGTTCCAGTTGCGAGGAAGCTTCTGGAAGCACCAAGAAGCTTCTGGTCACATGACTGGAAACAGGGCTGGCTGGGCCCATCCTGGAGACTCAAGGCCCCCCCCCCCCCAAAAATGGGGGCTGGTTATGCCCCTGCTTAAAAATGACTTGCTTTGATTTCCTACCTTACTGCCTTACCTAATGTTTAAAATGATATGTATTAAATATAATGTTGATATCTAAGGAGGTAAATCAAATGTTCAGTTGGTGGAGACATGTTTTATTCATAGACTCCACCCTATGGCTGCGTCTACACTGGTAAATTAAGTCGACTTAATTTACCCTGCGTCTACTTTCCTTAAGTCGACTTAAGGAAAATAAAGTCGACTTAATTAAAATTAAGTCGACTTTATAACACCACCTTTCTATTAGATCTAAGGCTTAAGTCGACTCCCTAGAGTCGACTTAAGGCAGTGTAGACGTGGGGTAACCCTAAGTCGACTTAGGGCTACCCCAGGGCTACACCAATGCCCTCCCTGCCGGGGGGGGCACAGGGGGAACCTGGCATGCCCCCCCCACAGGGCAGGGCAGAGCCCTGCCCACCCTGCCTCATGCTCTGCCAGGGTCCCTGTCCCCCTTTGCCCCATTGTACCTATGTACAATGGGGCAAAGGCTGAGCCCCCTGGCATTGGGTAAGGGGTGCCCCCCCTGCACCCCTGATCCTCCCCTAGGTCCCCCTAAGCCCCTAGAAATCGACCTAGGCGTCCAGTGTGGGCACTCTAGGTCAACTTTCTAAGTTCCCCTTTAAGTCGACTTTAATTTCAAGTGTAGACACACTAAGTCGACTTAGTTAGTTAAGTCGACTTAGTTAAAGTCGACTTAAATTAACAAGTGTAGACATAGCCTAAATGTGTTGCACAGAGCACAACATTGGACGTTGACTCTTGCCAATTTTTCCTTTTAAGAGGTCTCCTAAAGTATGTGTGAACCCCTTATGTGTAATAAATAATCTGTTCCACCTTGTATTAAGCTCAGACACTGGTGACCTTCTCCAGACTCTGTGAATCTCCAAACCTTGTCCTTCCACCAATAGAAGTTGGCCCAGTAAAAGTCATTACCACACCTTCCTAGTTTTTCTCATATCCCGGGACCAACACAGCTACAACACTGCTATTTGCCAAATTCTAGGACATTTCATGAATAATTGGCAGATCCAATAACATTCTAAATCTTCAAAAATGAGACATCCTAATTACATTTCTTGTCTCTTTGGCAAAGTCTAAGCACGCCAGTATAAATTATAGTGTCCCTGATTGCAAGTGCTGGTTCTGATTAGCATTTCAGTTGCCAGTCTGTTCCAGTTGTCTTATTTATTAGAACAGTGTCCTGGAGCGTTGCTCTAGCTAAAGGTTGTGTATGTGTCTTTGTGCAAGTCTTCCTTTTGCTTGAGGATCTTGTAGCTCTGCCATGAATATTTGCTGGAAACTAGGAATTAACATGTGCACTCTAGCAGCAATTCTATGTATATTTTTAACCAATTTCCTGTAGCGTTGGGATGTTTTTCACTTTTATTTGCAAGCGTAAGGCCGAAGGGGAAATTCCAGTGTCAGTTCCTTTTGCATGTCTAAGGTTATAGAGGCGTTTGATCTCTACCCAAATCTAGAAGGGCAAAAAATAAAATAATAAAAATCGCTGCATTAACCAGTGAAAATATGACCAAGACTAGAGTGATGAGTTATGAATTCACCATAGAATGAATGAAGGATGCACCTATGCATTTGTGATGCATCTTTGTATGTTAGCATGCAAAGGGGTGACTTGGTTTGTAAAGTCTAGATTGGAAGAGTTTGCAGAACCAAAATCTGCATGGTTTGGATCTGCGTCCAATTTTTTTTCCTGTGGCGTCCCTTCCCTCAAAGTTGGAAGAGGTTGCATTGGTAACAGCAAGTCAGTAAATGGTGTCTGTGACCCTGGGTGTTGGAAAAGTTTTTGTAAACTTTAGCTGGGTGGGGGGGGGAGCTTTTTCTGCAGTTGATTAATGTTAAAGAAACTGCCAAGTTAAAAAGAATGTAGGCCTATTTATGTAATGTATATAGATGGCCTTAAAATGTTAAAAGAAAAAATCTGCTTGTTTCATTTTTCTCAGAAATGACAATTCTTGACTTCTTTATGTGGGATAAAAGTAGGAGCGTGCTGAAACCTCCGCTACATCTTTCCCAGCTCTCCAGGGAGGTAGGACAGGATGCTAAGTGTTGGAATGTCTAATTCCCGATCTTTATAAAAAGCCCTTTAAATCTCGGGTACCTTCTTTTTTATTTTCAGATTGAATCTATGGGGCCTTGTGCACATTTCAGGTTCTCACTGGGGGCTAGTCTATAGTTGCTGTGCTTTTTGCTGGCAGTTGATGGGAGATACACAAGGCACGTATGGTACCTTGCATATCTCCCAGCAACTTACTAACAAGCACTTACACACTACACTAAGCCAACCAGAAATGGTGTCCGGTCGGCATAGCGCTACTCCAGTTACGGCGCTGGAGTTAGAGCTTCGATTCGGAAATCGATTGAGTGTGTCTTAGCAGACTGCTCAGTCGAACACGGAAGAGCGCATTGATGGTGGCGAATTTGCCGCTGTCAGCATAGATATAGCCTTTGTTGGACCACAACCCTGGAGGATGGAGTTAGCTGACGGGATACTGCGTACAGCTTGTGGTGAGCGCGGACCAAAGGCCCGTCACGTTCAGCGTCACTTCAGCTAACTGGCCCAGGAGTATGTGATCCTGGGGAGCCGATGCCCCATATTACTTGGTCCTGATCTCTATGGCCTGTTAGAATTACCCCAGCTGGCACAATGCCTCATGTAGATAAGATTGAGGAGAACCACCCACCTCCTGTCTGTCAGTGATTCATGAGCTAACTTACTATATCTGCCCACATGTTGCTGTACTTATCCTGCTCAGAGTAACGTGCCACCTCAGAGTCTGCTCTGGGGGGTTTTCGCCTTCCTCTGTAGCACAGGGCATGGCTCACCTACCGGTGAATTCTCTGTATCTTAAAGTCCTTAAATCAGGTAAATAACTCAGTCATAGGTTGGTGGCCTATTGCTGGAGTGGGTGGGTGGGGTCTTGAGGTCTGCATTTCGCAGGAGGTCAGACTAGATGATCGTCCTGGTCCCTTCTGACCTTAAGTCTATGGCTGTGTCTACACTTGGTAATTTAAGTCGACTTAGCATGTCCACACTTAAATTTAAAATCGACTTGGGGGGATCTTACAAAGTCGACCTAGAGCGTCCACACTGGATGCCTAGGTCGACTTCTAGGGGCTAGGGGGACCTTGGGCAGGTCCACTGTGCCGGGGGGGCACTCCTTGCCCAGTGCCAGGGGGCTCAGCCTTTGTCCCATTGTACCAGGGTACAATGGGGCAAAGGGGGACAGGGACCCTGGCAGGGCATAGGGGCAGGGTGGGCAGGGCTCGGCCCTGCCCTTGGGGGGGGCATGCCAGGCTCTCCCTGTGCCCCCCCCCCCCCGCCCGGCAGGGAGGGCAGTGGAGGAGTCCTGGAGAGCCCTAAATTGACTTTGTCGACTTAGGGCTACTCCAGGTCTATACTGGCTTAAGTCGACTTTAGGAAGTTGACTTAAGCCTAAAGTTGAATTAAAAGTACGTTTAATAAAGTCGACTTAATTTTAATTAAGTCGACTTTATTTTCCTTAGGTCGACTTAAGCAAGCTGCTTAAGTTGACTTGAGGAAAGTGTAGTGTAGACGTGGATTAAATTAAGTCGACTTAATTTCTAAGTGTAGACGCAGTCTCTGAGTCTATTACTTCTGCTCCTTATAGGCTGCCTGAGCGGGTTGTACGTTCCTCCCCGTGTCATTTGCTTCTCTCCTTGGTTTCTGCATAGATGGGTGAGGGCTCACCCCGAGTCAGATGCCAATTAGAAATGCTGCTGCTCTGCCTTGCAAATGTTCTGCACTGTTGACAGAGAGGAACAGTCCATTACCAGTATCAGTGACACGTTCATCAGACATTGACTTGCTTGCCACTGGCTCTTTTCCTCTTTTCAATGTTCTTTGTGCACAGTTTCTTGGACTGCTCGAATGCCTCCTTGTTAAGAGAGGTAAATGCTGCTAAAAAGGCTAGTTCCGGGTTGGTTTTTAGTACACTATCACAGGACTATGCTGAGGAGTGCTGGGATATGGGATTGGAAGTCTAAGAAGAGGATTCCAGCACCGTCCGTCTTGTTGTGTGAAGTTTGTCCGGTCACCTAACAGCTGTGTGCCTCAGTATCCCTATCTGTAAATTGAGATAATGCAGCTCACCTTTGTGAAGCTCTTTGGCTGTAGTCCATCCAAGCAGATATTCTGGAGATTGGTGTCTTGTTTTCAGGCAAATTCTTCCTCATATCAAATGTTCGTATCAGCAACACGCTGGGTGCCTTTTACTTTGTTTTTTTGTTTATAAAGGGGCATGCCGTCAAACATGCACTGGTTTTGTTTCCATTTAAACTGGCTTGATGCATTTAGTTTTCAACTTCCAGTAGCACAGTGAGGAGTGATTTCAAAATATCTCGCGATTATATCACATGTGATATAAAACATTCAAAAAATTGCAAGAAGTTTTTCAAATGGCCACTAAATTCCTCATAATCAATAATATTGATCTAGGGTTTCTGTGGGTGCCCATCACCGTAGTATTTTAAATGTTTATCGCTGACAAAAAATACACTTTCCAAAGCATTCTGTAGTCATTTACTAGTCCTCATAACATCCTTGTAGTTAACTATGTAATATGATCTGTCGTTTACAGAAGGAGAAACTGAGGCAGGGAGGTTAAGTCGCTTGCCCATGGCTACAGAAGGAATCGGTGTCAGCATTAGAATTATAGCTCAGGGGTTCCTGGCTCTCAGTCCTGTGAATTAGTCCTTTCAGTTATAAATGCTTTTAAAGATAACATGGACCACAAAACTCCTCTTAGGGGGACTCATTCAGAAGCCTTGTGAGGAATCTATTTCAGAAAAATGTATAAGATGAAAGTGAGCGGGGCCATATGCCATCTAGCCCCGCAATACTAGCACCTTCAGCGATTCAGGTCTGATACATTCTTAATGTGGCCTAAAGCAATCCCTTTCTTCCCTAACAATAAAATTCTATCTCCACGTTTGAAGCTTGGATTTGTTTTATAGATTTTTGCATGCACCTTTCCACTTAGTTTTGTGTTATTTCCCTATAGGCGCTCTCTGCCTAGGGTGCTTTGCCCGGGCACTCTGTCATCCCAGCAGAGCCGAGATTAGTCAAACACTGGGTGTCCTGAGGGAGAAGGTTCACAAAGTTACCTTCAAGAAGTCCGTGCATGTCAGAGTGCCTTTTAACTGCAGGTTTATCGTCCCTTTCGTCTTAGTGCTTGCAGCAGGTAGCAACTGTGGCAGAGACGGCAGTGTCCTGTGATATCCAGGACAAACTCTATTGCATTAAGTATATGCATCCTTACGGGCCAGAGATTGTGTTTAAATTCATGGGGGAGAAAGCACAGGCCTTCAGGAACTGAAACAGTGGAGACGAAGTCACTCAGGTTGTAATACCTTTAGAGAGGTACCACCACCTGGAGAGCGGCACATATGCTGATTCAGACTGGATTCTCCACAGATCAACAGACGGAGAAAGGACTTTTGATTAAATCCCTGAGTTAAAACTAACTCAGGTCCTTCTTTCTGACCCAACAAGTGAACAGAATTGGGAAGGACTGGGAGGATGTGGCCCTGTCTGGGTGCTTGTTCTGAGCTAACAGCTTGTTATGAACTTGTGAGCCGTAGAAACCCCTGAGTGGGGCTGACAGACTGTTTACTGGCCAGAGCCCTCGTGGGAGTCTGGGCGATCTCCAGTAAGCTGCTTAGTGTGCATGTAGACTCCTTGATTAATTTTAATGTGTTCATTGTTGTGGCGCTGGCTGGATTAATGGGACCATTTATGATCTTACTTAGCATCAATATTTCAAATTGCCAGTAATTCATATGCGATATGTCATGTCAGGCTGTAAGTTGCTACGGGTGATGGTGTTGTTTATGGATGTGTGTCGTATTTGTACTGGAAGTTATGGATATGTTTGCTGGAACTGTATTTCAACTTGTGTGTTACTGGGCGACTCCTCAGACAGGATGGCAGCAGCACTGGATCCTTGATGGCCCATCCAAAGTACAATAAGCCCAGGGAAAGACCCCAGGGGCGATACCTAATGACGCAGTAGAACTTACTCATGTGACTCTGGACTCCATCTTATTCCTGTCAATTTCCACAAGCAGAATGGCAAACGCCGGGGCCATGGAAGGCAGGGGCACCACCTCCATTTTGTCTTCAGTCAGTCTTTACTCTTCACCTCCCTCTGGGTGAGCTCATCTTCAACTGCGCAGTTCTACTGGGAACCTGATCATATAAGGACTTTTAAATCCTTTGTATATATCTGAATGCTTGCATCATTTCTTTTTCTAATGAACCTTTAATTTTAGTTACTAAAGCATTGGCTGGCAGTTTGGAGACTTGGGAAAGATCCAGACTCATAATGATCTGGTAATGTGGCTGACCCTTTGAGCTCAGGAGAACCTTTCTGGTAAAGAATAGAGAATTTTAAATAACTTTCCCGGAACTAGTGGCTGATAGGGAGCCAGGCAGTAAAGGGGACTCTGTATATTTTGTTTTAGCTTCTTGATAACCAATGTGGGGAATCAGAAGCACCGTTCGTGGCTGATTGGGAAGTCCAATTTCAGTGTCACCCACCAGTACTGAGAAAATCTGCTCTCCTTTTGCAGCCTGCCCTGATCTTGGCATTTTCAAATGGCCTACCCTAGGCATGGATGGGTCACATCTGTACTGCTTTTCTCTTAAACATAAATGTGCTTGCTTAGAAAGAGCTGTGTGATACCTTATAACTGTGGGCAACTGCACTCTTCACCGTCTGTGAGGAGAAAAGTAAAGTAGGCTTGCATACGCAGCCAGACTTATCCGGGAATATCACAGTGTGGGCAGGGAGCTGGCTAACTTGGAAATACCCTGGACAGGAGGTGGAGAGATTTGCTTCCACCCGAGGTGACAGTGGGGGAGCCTGAAGCTTAGAGAGCAGGTGTCATTGCTGAACCATGGAGAAGGAATACACATGTAGTTGCCCTGAACTGTGATAGTAACTTTTTTCACACTTGCTACTGAAAGTTAAGAAGAAACTGGACTATATAAGAAGTATTCTATATCTTTGTGTCGGATAATAATAATGGTATAACAGGCATCAACAGATGGTGGTGTTCATCTTCCAAATATTTTTCTTAGCGTGTGAGCAAATGGTCAGTCTTGGAAAGACATGCTGTGCTGTTGGAATTTTTGTTGCCTTTGTGTAGAGGGAGCTGCATAAGCAGGAGGAGAGTTTGCTTGCTCTTCGCCATTGCCTCAAGAATTGATTCTGATCAGAGACAGGGTTGCTCTCTGCAAAGCAAACATTTGATTTAGTTTCAGATTCCTGAAGGAATAGATTGCCCTGCATGCTGTTTGATCTCTGACTGTTCCAGGACTGGTGAATATGTGTAAATAAAAGTTATACTTGAGTATATCCAGATTCTACATCGCTGATTTCTCCTTCACTGAGAGGGTGACCTGCCGGGATCCAGCATCTGCTGCCCGTCAGCATAGCGTTGGTGTCAGAAAAGAGGCAGCAATAACACATTAAATATAGTACGCCAGGACTGTTTAGTTGAATAGAAGTCATCAAGTCAGTAGATAGCATTAATCGTGATTTGTAGTCTTTTTGTGCAGACTTAATTATTCTTATGTGTACATGCTCAATGAGCAGTAGGAAATAGTCGCCTTTAGGAAATCCCTGTAGTCAACTACAACATATGCAATCAGGGCTCAAGCATATTTTTTTCAGGCCCAGCACAAACTCGTAACATGGGCCTCCCGGTATTGGGGACTGCAGCTGGAGCAAGTCCTACAGGCCCTGGTAAAGTGTCCCCCCCCCCCCCCCGTTCCCCCATGTGGGGACTTGCTGTGCAATGTCAGTGGTGTTTTCTGCCAGCTGTGTGTGCCAGGAGTGAAATGAAGCTCCGTGATAGTTATTGGGTATCTGTGTATCAAGAGCCTCAGAACATGAGGATTCCAGCTGATCTGGTAGGGGTATGTTTCCACCCACTTCTCTAATTAGTCTTCTGTGCTGCTATCCCACAGCCCCCATTCCCCCCCTCCACCCCAAGTTATTAGTCATTTGGATCCTTTTTAAAGAGATGTAGATCTGTCTTAAAGATATGACTTTCAAACATGAAGTGTCCAAGAAGCAAATCACCTGTAAGTGCATGACTGAGTGTCACTGGAGAAGAGCTCTTTTCCCCATTCCTACACAGGAACCTAGTGAGACTGATGAATGAATTAACTGTTGAGTGCACCAGGATCAAAAGAACACCAGATCAGATATTGCCCTCAATTCTATCTGGCAAACTAGTATTGCCGCAAGGCTAACAGTACGTTAGGCGCCTTACAGCTATGTAGGAAACAAGATCTCTGCACTGAGATGCTTACAATCTAAATGGACAGCATGCAAGCTGAGGGGTAATGATAAACAGCCTGACTGGCCAATAGTTTAAGAAGAATTATGTTTATTTCCCAAGGTTTGTTTGGATTTTTTTTAGTCACTGACCTTATTTTTTCCATGTAAGGAGGGTTAGAATTTACAGAGTGCTCAGGAAATTTATTATTTTTTTTAAAAAAGAGGGTCTTGAAAGAGGTTGAGATTTAGCAGGTAGGGAAAACGTTTCAGAGACACGGAACCAAGTGGATGAAGAGCAAGCAAGGATGTGAAAGCGATTCTTTCCTCCTGCATGCACCATAACTCTCCTGCAGTGTACTTAGAGAATTCCTGGGGGAACCAAGTCGAGAAAATGCAAGGGTATGGTATGTTCAGTCTCAACTCTAGATTCTTACATCTCATAAATAAGTAAATTCAGGCCACCTCAATACTTGTAAAGGAGATAATTAGGACAATCCAGGTGGAGCAGGAAATGCTGTTTCTTCAGTAGACGCCCCTTTTCTTTCCGAGTCACCATCGAATCAATGACACAGCATGGCATGACCAAGCACTGTGCTATTATTCATAGATTCCAAGGTCAAAAGGAACTATTGTGATCCTCTAGGGCTAGTCTTCACTGATGGCGGCAAAAATGCTGCTCTCAGATCGACTGATCGGCTCTTCAGAGATCCAATCAATCGATTGGGAAGCTGATCTCTGTACACCTCCCCGGCAACTGGAGTAGTGCTGAGTTGAAGAGAGGGCCCTCTGTTCAACTGAGCGTAGTGAATGTGGCGGGCGTAGGGCAGTTGCACCGAGATATGCAAGTTACTGTAAGTAACTTGCGTATTTCCATTCGACTGCCGCCGAAAACGGCATCAGTGTAAACCTGCCGCTACTCTGTCTTCCCTGTGTAATAAAAGCCATAGAACTGCCCCAAAATATTTCCAAGAGCAGATCCTTTTAGAACAACATCCAATTTGATGTTAATATTGTCAGTGATGGAGAATCCACCCCGACACTTGGTGAATTGTTCTGGTGGTTAATTACCTTCACTGTCAAAAAAATGTGTGCCTTATTTCCAGCCTGAAATGGTCTAGCTTCAACTTCTAGCCATTGGATTCTGTTATTCGTGTGTCTGCTAGACTGACGACCCTGTTATTACATATTTTTTCCTCGTGTAGGTATTTGTGGATTGTAATCAAGTCTTCCTTTAACCTACTCTTTGTTCAGCTCAATATATTGAGCTCTTTGAATTTATCACTAAGGAACATTTTCTAATCCTTTAGTCCTCCTTGTGGCTCTTCTCTGAACCCTCTCCAGTTTATCAACATCCTTCTTGAATTGTGAGCATGAAAATGGACACGCTGTTCCAGCAGCGGTCACACCAATGCCAAAACCGGAAGTCAAATAACCTTTCTACTCCTAGTCGAGATTCCCTTCTATGCACCCAAGGATCACATTAACCCTTTTGGCCACAGCACAGGGGAAGCTCATGTTCAGTTGATTATTCCCCAAGACTCCAAAATCTTTTTCAGAGTCACTGCTTCCTGGGATGGTCTCTCATCATATATGTCCGGCCTATATTCTTTGTTCCTAGGTATATACATTTACATTTAGTCGTATTAAAATGGATATTGTTTACTTGTGCCCAGTTTACTAACTGATTCAGATCACTCTGAAGGGCTTATGCGATAAATAAAGCTTATGTGATAAATGAATGTGTTAGTCTTTAAAAGTGCCACAGGACTCCTTGTTTGTTTGGCTGAAGGGGCTGTCTTTCAGCAGAAAGTAAAACAAAGTTCTTTGCTGGTACAGGATCACATGGCACTTTTTGCGAGAGTGGGCATGTCGTGGCTAAATTTATCAGATTTTTTTCCTATATAAATTTCTCTTGCAATTTAGAAGGGATACACAATGTTTGCATCCTATCCTAAGTTGTTGTGTAAGGATACTGTGCATTGCTTGTCGATTGGCTTGTACTTCAGTGGGATGTGATGCAATACCTAAAATTATAGGCTGTATAATCAGTAAGATGTGTAAAGTGCAGTATAGTCTAAGTGAAAGAGAGGCATGATAAAAATTCAGAATAATCCTGTGGAACTGATTAGTATTCTCTGGGCTAGCTTGTTTAGGGAAATGGAATTGGGAAAAATCCTGTCCTAGTGAATATGAAGAAGAACTAGTGGGAATTATTTAATATAAAGCTGTTTCTATTCTGTCTGCCTGCTTCAGTCCCTGATCATACATGAAATTAGCAGATAAGAAGTCTGTAGAGGTGGTGGGGGAAGCTGCTGCATCCAGAAGTATCTCTTTGAAAGAACGTACAGCGTATGCCTGAATCTTCTTGGTGCTGTTGTATGGGACTGGAACATTTGAGGCATATGTTAATTGTGAAGCTCTTTGAAATGTGTTCGACTTCCCTCGCTTTGGAGAATATGACATGAGAAGATTTAAGTAAATGGAATCTGCCACAAGTTGATTTAACACCAGCAGGGCCTGAAAGCCCTTGATGACGAATTGTGCTGGGGGTCGGACTCCGTGTCTTTGGACAGGAGGTAAAATTAGCATAGTTAGGGGAGATGTTAGGCTTTACCTACAGTGTAGGTAATCTAGATTTAATCTAGATTTTTAAAATGCCCTCACGTTGCTTAAAATGATCCTGGGTGCCCCATAAGAACATGCCCCATCACTCCAGTAGTGCCCATGGGTTGCAGTCAGGGTCAAGGCCCCATTGGTCTGAGAGAGACCACCTTTTCAAAAGGCAGGAACAAGACCTATGCAGGAGTGCCCGCCTTATGGCGGTCATAGACTCATAAGGTCAGAAGGGACCAGTACGATCATCTAGTCTGACCTCCTGCAAAATGCAGGCCTCAAAACTTCACCCACCCACTCCAGCAACAGGCCACCAACCTATGACTGAGTTATTTACCTCCTTAAATCATGATTTGGCCAGGTTGAAAGCTTGAGCCAGGCTGTGGTAAGAGCTGCCCAGGGAGCCTTGGCTGCTTTGGGGAGGCTTAAACCCTCCACCTGCCTTGGGTGAGGGGCAGGGATGTCCAAGAGCACCCCCCAGTCTCTCCCTGTCCCTAGGTTGTGCCTCTCAAGGCAGGTGTGGGGTCTGGGGCTCCTCACAGTGCCTTGGGCTCCTTGGACGGTTCTTACAACTATCCAGCTCTGGCTTCTGGCCCGATTGGGAGGGAGGAAGGAGGAGGGAGTGGGGCATCATGGTTGGGGGGACCCTCAGGAAGAGGCTGATGCCACCATTGATTCTTGGGCAGGCATGGAGTGGCACCACAGGGAACACAGGACAAATGCTGTCCCGGAGTCATTCAACCCAGGACTGGGACTTGAACTCTGCATTTCAGGACTGTCCCACCCAATTTGGGTCAGTTGATCACCCTTATGCCAGGTGCTGTACAAATATGTAGCAAGAAACAATTCTTGTGCCGAAGGTATCAACAGTCTTATTTAAGACAGGATGCAAGAAGTGGGTGTAACAATCAGTCTAAAGGAATGGGGGAAGAAAGATAACCATAGCATGGCAGATAATGTGGTTGCTGTGTTTCATGGCCTGTCCTCTCACATCCCAGCTCCGGGAACCTAGGAGTTAATGTCTTCAAAGACACAGCAGTGCAAAACTTTTCAATCTTCTCATTCCTGTTAAGTACAAGCAAATTGAGTTTATAGAACTCCTTTCACATGAGAATAGCACAAATGCCTTCCAATAACATATGGCGGACAGCTTCACACAATGATAATTAACCATATCTTTAAAAGGCCAGACATTACTTTAAGTAATTCCAGATTCCAACAAAAAGGCCATATATTTAATGCCTCTCATGGTCTTGGATTTAGAGTGAAAAGTGGATAAGAGGCTTCGTGTTTTCTTGGGCTGTTCTGCTACATTTCCTGTTCATTCTGCTGTGTTCTTGGATGAGTATTCCAGAGCAAGTCTCCAGATAGGTCATGGGCGAGGCAACATTAGGAAGCTTTCTCTGCCCATGTTGTACTTATTCGATCACTAATAGAAGGTTCTTCTCCAGATCTGTTGTTCTCTGGCACCTTTCCCAAATGATAAATTCACTTTGAAGGGGAAGAGATCCCACCATAACAGTAACAAACTCTAGCACCAACAGTTTAAAACTAGCTTTCTTGGGTGCCTAGATTGCACCAAGCCATCTGACTTTCAGAGGCGCTGGACTCCCACAAAAATCAAGAGAAGTCAACCACATTAGCAGGTTTTCAGTGCACATTAAATACTGCTGGAAGCGTTAATGGCTAGGCTGGTAGACCAGTATTAGGGGCTACTGATTTATTGTTTGTAGTATCTATTGTTTGCTTAAAATTCTGTGTGGGTTGTGCATGTAATAGTCTACTCGTCCACGTTGTCCTCACCATCCCTCTCACTGATTTCTACCCCTGCTTGCTGCGTCCTGTCTTAAACTGTAACTTCCCTGGGGCAGGGACCATCGTACTATGTAAGCGCAATGTCTATTACCGTGAGATTCTGACCCTAGCTAAAGTCACTGGGCTCTGATATGAATGATGATGCTCTGTAGCACCAAGGTGCTTTTTAAAGTATAGGGGCAGAAGAGAGTAATTATTGTTGCAATATGCATATAAAATCTCTTCTTGCTCTGGTTCCTGGAGCTACTTCTGTAATTTTTGCTCAAAGTAATTAAATTACAACTACACCACTTCTTCACATACGTGTATCTGAGGCACGTGTCAAGGTTAATTTAGGAGAGTGAGGCATCCCTTCAGGTCTAGGCATATATTTGTCTGTGAAAAATATTTTCCTAGCAGATCCCAGGATTCAGGCTACAGAGCTGGACATGGGCAGTGCAGGGAGTTGAAGGGTGCTTTCCCAGAGGAAGTTAACTGAGAATTGCTGTAATCATTGCATTCAAAAAAGAAAAAGGTTTGCTATTCAGGAGCGCCTCTGCAAGCCTTCTTGGCAAGGATGACTTTGCAAAACAGCTCTGAAAATTCACCATCTCAAGATCAAAAATGAAACTCTCACCCCTTGTCAAGGTGACAAATGATGACAGTATCTGTGTGGGGGAAACCTAGTCACAGCGTACTCCTCTGTCAAATACAAATGCACTCATGGGGGAAGTGGAATTCTGCAAGGCTGATTTGACAGTATCCAGAGGGTGGAAGGAACTAAAGAGAGGCATGAAATGATGTTCACCAGCTGCAGTGTGGCTGTGGGAACGCCCGAGAGCCTGTTCTAGAACATCGATTGTTGCTCTGTTCGGAATCCCTGGCTAGATAATATACACCCTGCTAGGAAATGAATTCACTAAATAAAAATCCAACTAGACAGTGATTGATTCACTGCTGAACCCAAGACACCACACGCAGCCAAAGTGAGCTTGCCTAAACAAGGGTATCCAAGGTCCCTCTTCTCCAGCCAACAGTGAGTTTAAAGGGGGAGGGACGGGGAAGCTGTGTGCCTTTAGTGCTGGTCAGAGGTGCTTCCCCTTCTGAGCTCACCCAGCTCTGGAGAGCAGGATTTATTGCAGACCAAAATGGGGAAACAGTGCTGGGAGCCTCTTGCTATGCTATTGGCAGCGCCCCACTGGGACTACATCAACCGAGAGCCTCAAAGCCCTTGGGTCAAGCCACAGTTCTTGGGGTTTCCAGCCCTAGTAGGTTGATGGGAGCCCAGGAGCCATGGCCGAGCTTAGAAGCTGGACTTTTCATCTTCCCAGCTCTGCAGCAGGGACCCCAGAAGCCCAGGGTTCACCGACCCTGGAGCAGTCTCATGGTTGGGTAGCCAGTCAAAGTTGCCAAATCTAGAAGCCCTCAGCAGCCTGCCAGGCGAGCCTGAAGTACTCCAGATCGGTTCCCAGTGTAATCAAGTCTGTGTTGTTTCGAGGAATTTCCGATAAAGCAATTGTTTTGTGGAAACATATTTTGACCAATTACTATTTTCTGGTAAAAACGTGGCTGGTTGGGAATATGCCCAACCAGCTGTGTCCATGAGTGCTGAAAACATGGCTGCTGCCACCCCGGAGATGAGCCGCTAGAGCAGTGTTTCTCCAACTTTAGTGGACGGGGGAACACCTAAAGGCATTAATTACTTTATGCAGAAAACCTGATGAAACCTTTCTTGAAAAAGGTGGTCTTTGTACCAGCTGAATGTTCATAATAGCAGCATACGACGCATTCCTGCAAAAACGATTCAGGAAACCAAATTAAATACAATTTTTGGAATATAAGATGTGTTTATTTTTTTTAAAAAATAGGTACATAATGATTATGCACACAGCTTAAAACTGAAAATGATGTTACTCAACTTTTAATGGGTATTTTAGGCCTGCGTGTTCGAACAAAGTTCATCTATTCTTGAAGTAAGTTTCGTCGAAGAAAGACTTACCATGGAAGATATGTCTAAGTGATGTCAATGCCGGTGGTAACAGCGGCGGGAGATTTAAAACGGTGCAGCGAAGGAGCAAGACAGCGGACATGCTGACATGCATCTAGAAGCTTTGCTGTGGCTGGGGCATTTTAAGTCTCCGAGGCACTCGTTGGCTCTCAGTGTTGCTCCTTCCTCCCTCCCAATTGAATGCCCGCCCCCCAGGGGGAGGGGTCAGATTTGGGGTCAGTCTTGGAACACCTTCAGTCTGTCTGTGGAGCACTGGTATTCCACCGAACACCAGCTGAGGAACGCTGCTAGAGGAGAAGCGGGTGGCTCGCCATGCTGGTCCTGAGACCAGGGCGTGGGCTAGGCTTAGAATTTTGCCACCGTAGCTATGTTGGCTTTCATTGATTTAAGCGGTACGAGCAAGCCCTTAGTAGACAAACCCGAAAGGTTATGTTTTGACCCATCATGGCATGGGAGGTCACAAGGAGCCTGTGTTTTGCTCAGCAGAGGGCCGATGCTAGTCCAATGCTGTTGCTGGACACGCCAGCTGGGGCTGTGCTGGACAGGGCTGCATCCTCAATCCTCCTGCACCAGCCAGCAAAGTGCATGCCAGATGGTGCAGCAGTCACATCCCCTCTGTCGCTGGAGGCATTACGCTTCCTTCTGGTGCATTTGATGGAATAGTGCAGCTCTATATTGCCCCTGACCCAATGCATGCAACTGTTTGTCCTAACAGGGTAGGTTTGCAGCATGGCTGGTTTCTCCTCCCTTCTTCCCTGCTCTGTCCTTTTGCATCCTTCAATGCATCCTCCTCTCTTTGCAGCTTTAGTGGCATGGGACTGCACACGTGGTATGTAAATCTCAGTCAAGCATTGCGTTTCTTTTCTCCGATGTGCCAGGAGATTATGGGCTGTGAATGGGATGTGCTGTGTCTCAAAGAACCGAATGTGAGAGGTTTAACACTTCTCCATCCTTCAGTTGTATGGTGCTGTCTCTGACTTAGACCTTTTTCCGCTTGTTTCGAATATACTAGCAGCTGCCATGTTCCTAGTTCCAGCTCTAGTGAGGGCAGGTTTTAGTCACAGGACTGATGAGAGAGCCATCTCATATAGTAAAGTCTTTCTCTGGACAGGGCTCCCGCTCTGGCCTGTTGGGGCCCAGGCATCTCAGGAGGCGGTGGGATCTCCTCCCCTGAGGGGATCCAGAAAAGAAGGCCCCCATCTGAAAACATTGTCTTAGGGCAGGTCTACAGCCCTATCTGAAAACATTGTCTTAGGGCAGGTCTACGATGCCTGCCCTTTTCGGCCACATTTGAGCAGAGATATGTAAGTTACTTAACCTGTGTATCTTCATTCGAATCCCCTACTCCCTGCACACATGCTGGGCTGGTTCAAAGGGAGCAGGGCCTCCCTTTAAACCAGCACTGCCCAGTTGCAAGGTGGTATTGCAGGATCCAACTTCCTGATCAGCTGAGTGGGTTTACACAGACCCGACCAGCCAATCAGGATGTTTGAACTGACGGGAGAAAATCTGCCGCCGTCAGTGAAGACAAGCGCTTAGATTTTTACTTTAAGGAAACCCTGATGGATTTTACTTCCTTGAATTAACATCTCATTGCCATTTACTCCATTGAATGTAGTACTTATTAAAGTTGTTCTGATTGGCTCTAATTACATGGCTCTTCACCAGTTGTAAATTGTGCTTGCTGCTAAATGTATGGCCTGCATTTTGAAGGGGTGGTCCTTACAGTTAGCACCTGAAATAAAACGTTCAGAAGTGCCCAAGGGCCATTTTCAAAAGTGACTTGGAGACATGTTGGAGCCTAAATCCCACTGACCATCAATGAGATTTAGGCTCCGGAGTGCTTAAGTCATGTTGGCATGAAACTCTTAACCCCATAGCCTGAACTAGCATCCTGATTTCCCCCATCTCCCCCCCAGAGCTACTCAACACCTGCAGCTTATTGTCTTTGATGGGATTTTTGGCTGTCAGATGTATTGGATTCAATACATCTGAAAATCGGGCCACTATTTTTATGGATTTAATACCCCTCATGTGAAAATGTTGGCCTAAATCCATTCTCTGGTGTGTCCATAGTGGATAATACTTCCCACACAAGAAGGTTCTGAGAATTAATTGATGTTTGTAGTGCACAACAATGCAAATGAAGAGAACTAAGTGCAAAGTATATTTTATACCCCTTCGCCAGCTCTTCAGGGAGGAAGACATGAGACCTCAAGCTAGTTTTAGAAAGTAGAGTTCATTGCAATAGATTGGGTAGATTTTGAATAATGTGAAACTGGCTGAATACCTAATATTTAAATAGGTTTCCTCTGGGTTCTCTTTTAAAATTCAATTGCTCATCTTTAGTGACTAGGACAAATGGAGGAAAACGTTGCCTGAAATTGCAGGGATTTTTGTTCTGATTGATCAATTTAAATGCAGAGGCTATTGTTTGAAAAGAATTTATCCCTTCCAAGGTGTATAGCCTTTACAAATTGTAAAATGCTGGAAATCCATGTGTCAGATTACAACCAAATCAAATGAGACATCAGTCAGCTGTGGGGACAGGCAGAGGAAGGACAGGGAGATAATTGGAGATTTGCTAACATACTGCTCTTTCCATTTCACTGAGGGACCTAGAAAAAGAGCTGCCAATCAGATCAAATACTTGTGCTTTTCATTAAAATTTCAGGTATAAATCATTTTGTCTCACCTCAGTGTTGTGAACTTCCTTGGACCACTGCTTTAGATAGGCTGTTCGGATACCATGGTGATCTGTGCAGTAGAAAAACTTAGGTCTATTTGGGAGTAGCAAATGAAGTATTGGTCCCAATTAAAGGTCAGATTATTTTAGCAGCATACATATGTTTAATCTTAGTGGAAATGATCTCTTTTTATCCTCTACAAGAATTTAGAACATTCAGGGTCTATTTAGAGTAGATAGAGCAATACTGGTCAAGGAACAATGGTAAATTTGTATAAAATGCAGTATTTTAACAGCTCTCTTCTTTAAATCCTTTGATAAAAATCCTTTCTTGGTATCCTGCAGCAATGGTACTTGAGCAAATAAAGATTAAGAAGGCAATAGCAAATGCACTTTTAATTACAGTGCATTGCAGTAGTAGGTAACATCAAACAGTGCATCTTCATCCTAGCCTTGTCCATCAAATAAATGGTAATACATTTCCAGAAGTCCAGGAACGATTTATAGCCATTCATTGCAGGCACAGCTTGTGGAAGCCATACCTTTGTTCAAACCAGAAGCGTTTTTTGAGCAATTCCCCTCCCACCATTCCCTAAAAGATCCCTAACAGATTATTTACTTGACTATAGTTGGTTTGACCTTGTGTAAACCTCAGAATGATTATTAGTTTGTAAATGAACCACATTACCACCAGGGTTAGTCATTGATTTGGGATCCAGAATCACCTGGTGAATCACCTCAGCAGAAATGTCTCCCTGAGTCATGAATAGTCTCTGAAGCTCTGCATCTTTTCGGTCCATTTTTTGCCGCATGGGGCATCTTGACAATTGACCTGTTCACCATGTGAGATGACAAGGAATGCCGGCTGGTTGCTTATGAGGAGGTCTCAGTCGAGGCTCCTTGAATGACTTTTCCTGTGAGCTGGGACTCAGCACCCCAGTATGCCATTCCTCCAATTCCAATCTCCCACAGGTCATTTGCAAGCTGAATCTGGACCGTAGAAGGCTTATTCTCATTGCTCCACAGGGCCTAGACAATGCTGGTTCTCTGACCTCCTTGTTCAGCCTTCCTGATCCTTTCCTCTTCACCTTTCCATCCTGACTCAGGATTACAGCCAGATTTTGCATCCAGTGCTCAGCTCCCTGCCTCTCACAGTATGGATGCTGCACGCTTAGATGAGGAGGAAAAACAATCCGTGGAGGTAGTCTGGCAAGTCTTACCTAATAACAGGAAGCTTTCTACCAGGGTGGCCTATTCAGCCAATGGAAGCACTTCTCTGTATGGTCAGTAGCCCAGGGGAATTTAACCTGTGCTGGCTTGTATTCATGACATCTTGGAGTAGCTGTTACACCTTCAGTCTTTGGGTCTTGAACTTAGTTCACTGGGAGTTCCTCTGGCTGCAGTTTCATCCATCCACCCTTGGGAAGCTGGTCCAACTCCACGGCAGTGAGAGTCTTGAAAGGAGTCACTAGTCTTCACCTACTGCTTAAAGAGCCCGTTCCTTTGTGGGACCTTCATACTGTCTTAGTGGCTCTTACGGGACCTCTGCTTGAATTTTTGCAACACCTTTTCTCCCTTCTATGTCAGAAAGCTGCCTTCCTGTGGTGATAATGTCTGCAAGGAAGCAGGGCTGGATTTCCAGTTAGACAAAGTAGACGTGTCATGGGGCATCAGTGTTCTAGGAATCTAGGGGACCCTAAACAATGGCAGATTACTGCACAGGCCCATGGGGCCACCATGAGCACTGGAAGTCTGGCCCCAGCCCCTGCTTCTCCTCTTCTCCTGAGACCCTGGCTAGGCCTGGCAGCTGAAGCCTGTGGGGGAGCATGTTGGCATGGAACTGCCCCCCTAAGCTGCATTCATCTTCAGAAGAGCAGAGTCTTCACACGATGGATGTAGGGCAACATTCAGCTTTTTATCTAGAAAGACCAAACCTTTCCACTCCTCATCTCATTTGCTACACACAGACTGAGGGAAGGGTCGAGTGACCTCTCCGCAGGTGGATCTCTTCCTGTATCATGATAGCCCAGCTACGCCTCCTCAAAGGGCGCAAGCTCATTTCAAGAGACCCCAGGCAGCATCAGTGGCGTTTCTAAGGGACAGTCCAGTGTTGGATGTTTGCTGGGCTGCCACCTGGTTCTTTGTGTGTACTTTTACAAACCTCTAGGGCCATTACTGCTGCATCCAGCTAAGATGCAAACTTCGGGAAGCCAATCCTGCAGTTGTTTAAATAGGATCTGAACCCCACCTCCTGCATGTACAGTTGGTGAGTCACCTAATTAGAATACATGGCTGCATCTGCTCAAAGAGAAAACATAGTTGCAGGTCTGTAAATTTTGTCCTTTGAGATGCGAGGCAGATGTATATTCCAGAACTCATCCGTACCCTCTGCATCAGAGACTGTACTTCTAACGTTGGTGCACAGGAAGTGAGAGGGTCAAGGTGGCACCATCCTTTTATGGCCCGGGGTTGTGGGGGGAAGGGATAGTGCGGCAGGATGTGAGCATCACCCCATGGTGTTGCTAGGCCAAGTTCTCTGGCTCCGGTGTGCCTGGCATGCACATGTCTAAGTTGAATATACAGCTGCATCATATCTTGAACAGCAGTTACAGGCAGGTGACTATTTTTTCCTCCAACAGTGTAATCCAATAGCTCTTTGGTTCTTGACCTTTTCATAGCATCACTCCGTGTCCAACAGGGAAAAGATTCCAGACCCTTCTGTTTCTCCTTGGGAGATCCCCCAAGCCTGTTCTTGACTCCCCTCTCAAAAAGAGCAAACTTGTTACCAGACTCCCTGCTGCAGCTTCTGCTTTTCACCAAAGCCTGCATATCTAAGGTTGTAAAAGCACGATGTGCAAAAGAGTGTATTTAAATAGCTACCGTATGTTCACACAACAGAAGCCCTGAAGTACTGCTGATGGTTCAGGAATGAGCCACCTACAAAGAGGAACCAAAATGTAATTGAATCTGAACTGAAGTATATATTATGGAGCTGGTTGGATTATGGGGACCATTTATAATATTATTTAACATCAATATATCAGAATTACCATAATCCATAGGAGCTATGCCATGTTAGGTACCAATAGAAAGGTCATAATTTGCTCAGAATGTTTAGATAGTTTACGTGTATGAGTTGTATCTGTATTAGAAGCTATGCATATATTTGGTATATCTGTATTTTAACTTGTGCTGTGTTTCTGGGCCACACCCCAGACTGGTTGTAGAACCATAGCCAGCTTAATGGCACGTTAAGAAAACTCTCAGGTACAATGGGGCCTAGGGAGAGACATGATGAGCCACCAAGGCTTGCCCATGTGATTCCGTGATTTATTTCTGTAAATTTGCACAAATAGCATGGCAAAGGCCAGAGGACAGAAAAGGCAGCCACAACATAACCATTTTGTCTTCAGTTCAGTCTTTCACTTTACAGCCAAGACCAACCTCTGGATCTATTCATCTACACCTGAAGCTGTGAAACAAAGGACTGAGACCCATCCCAGCAAGGACTTGATGTATATAGACTTTTAATAACGTGTATGTATCTGATTGCTTTAATCCTTCACCAGTTCTCTCCCAGTTTTTCTTTCCTGGTATAGTAAACCTTTAGTTTTAGTTACTAAAGGGTTGGCTGGCAGCGTGGTAATTTGCAAAGATCCAAAGTTATATTGATCTGGTGATGTGACTGATCCTTTGGGGTCAGGAGAACCCTTTTGGTAAAGAGTGTGGAGTTTTAAGTAACGTATCTCTTTACTAGACCCAGTGGCTGGTTGGGGACCACTAGCTGAAATGCAGGAAAGGGGGCTGAGTATATTTTGTTTCAGCTTCTTGATAACCACTGTGGGGGATTAGAAGCATTGTTAGTGGCCAGTTGGGGAAGTCTGACTTCTGGTCACCCACCAGTACTGGGAGAGTCTGCTCTCCACTTTCAGCCTGAACTGTCCTTGGCATTTTCCGGAGGCTACCCTACGCCGACAGGGTCACACATATTACTTTTCATTTGCCCCTGTGACGGGGCGTATCGGCCCTGCACCAGTGAGGCGAGGGTTAAACAAATGTTCCAGGCTGAAGAGGCCCCGCCCCAGCGCATCTGCTGGGCATGCTCAAGATATAAAAGCCAGCCACCCCGCTCAGTCAGGTGTGGACGGCTGACCTGAGAGGAAGCACATCGCTGGTGCTCTTCAGGCTGGCACTCACCCACCCAGCAAGACCCTGGCTGTTAGGCCGTACTACCCCTGAACAGGGGAGCTGCTACAAGGACTCCGGCCAGTAGGCCCTACTACCCCGAACTGGGGAGCTCTCATAGACACTCTGGCCAATAGGCCCTATTACCCCTGAGCAGGGGATCTGCTACGAAGACTCCAGCCAATACGCCTTACTACCCCTGAGCAGGGGAAATCCTAC
>ML685818.1:989419-1038413 GCA_007922175.1 Pelusios castaneus
GCGAGAGTGGCCCGCGACAGCCCCATACAGTGCTCAGTATTTGCCAGCAAGTACACATTATTAACATTGTTCATTCCTAAAACACAGTCTATTTCTGATATCACCAGCTAGTAACTTCCAGCTCGTCTACTGAAAAGCAGAAAAGATGAATCCGTATCAAATTCAGAGTGTCCCCGGCCCGTTGTCCTCCCAGAATAGACAAAACTCAAGTTGAAGGGAATTTGGGCCGAAGGAGCAGACATTACTGAGGCGTTGGAGAAAGTGGGTCGAAGGACTAAATATGTGTAGCTTGAGCAAGCAATGAGAAGGGCGAGGGAGCTTGGGGAATGAGAAATACCTTCCGACTGTTTGGGCACAAAGAAGGGATTGTTGCCTGGGGGGGCGAGGGGAGGGTACCATCGGGCATTCTTAATGGCAAAGTAACTACCTAGTTTTTCCATTTTCAGAGCTCCTTCAAAATATTGGTCTTCCTGATAACCCCATGGGAAAGTCTAATAAATATTTGTATCCCCACTTTACAGGTGGAGAAGTCAAAACTAGAGCTGGGTGCAATTTATTTGCTGAAAAATGTACTTTCAGTGTCTTAATCAGCAGGCTATAGAGTCCTATTGTCTCCCCCCCCCCCCCCTTTCCAGAGCCAATGGATGTTTCATATGTATACTAAATGGAACAGCTTCAAGAGGAGAGAGTGAGAGCATGCCAGCCTGAACACAAATCCTTTCTCCAGAGTGGGGAATCAAACCCACATGTGGTTTGCTGGCCCGATATGGACTCTTTCCACTTGCTAACTAATTTCGAACAGTTTTGGAATTGAGTAATTTCTCTGTTTTTTTCAGTTTGTTAGCTGAACTGAAAAATCAATTATTCTCCCAACTCCAGTCAAGACAGAGAGAAGTTATGTGATTTGCTCAAGGCTTCAGGGTCAAGCCGAGATTAGAACTCTCGAATTCTTACCTTCTAGCCTCCCATTCAGACCATTAAAATGTCCTACCTTTTCTCAGTTTCCAATGCTGTTGATTTTAAAAAATTAAGTTCTGTATTACAACAGTGCTAAGAGAAATCAGCCAATAATCAGGATCCCTTTGCACTGTGAGCTTTAGAGAAACAATCCTCTCCCAGGAAAAGTTTACAATCTAAATATACAAAGGCAAAATTTGGAGGAAAAGAAGCAGAGTTTGCTGGGAAAGTTTTTAGAGCAAAATGGGAATTTGTTTGCAAAAAGGCATTTGTATCAGCAAATATTTATTGGCTCGCTGTTATAAACTGGATGAAATGCTTTCTGAGCCAGCAAAATATGTGCTCTGAGCTTTGTAATTGATGTATCTACATCTTAGGCTTTGTTTAAATACATTTTCCAAGATCGTAGAAAAATTCTTGTAATAGGATTAAGGGGGCTTTTTTATTTGGCTTCCTGAGATTTTATCTAAGGAAGTCTTGGCTTTATTACTAAATTATGTTTATTGTGTTAGCCACTAACGCCCACAGTAAAAACCTCTGGAAATAATGTATGCATCTCTCCATGTAAAATGTGGAAAATAAATATTAATAAATGTAATGCTGTAGTCAGATGAAAATTGAGACGTGACTTTCACGTGGCTCAGGGGACTGGAGATTAAAATACATGAAAATGCATACGAATCTACTTGTTTTTAAGGAATGTGTCTTCTATTACTGTGACCTATGAGTGCTGTATGTGCAAAATTACAATTCTTTTTGCCCCATGGAGTTTGTGGTAGTAAAATTCCAGGCTTATGGGTATGTTACTTTTTAACAATGTAGTATTTTTCTGACATATTAATGAGCGCTTTAGGCTTTTCTTTGCCCACTCCCAGTATAGAGAGAATTTAGTTTGTGAGTTTAGGGCTTGTCAGACAATTTCAGGGTGTCTTTTGTAGAAATATAGGAAATCTGGCTTGGAGAATTAGTCTCTTTGCTTCTTGACTTACACGTATGCAGTCTAGGGATCTAATGTAATGGACTAAACTTACTGATCAGGGTTATGAATCAGGAAGTCAGGGTTATGTATCAGACCCATCAATACGGTGTTTAAACAGAATAAGAATGCACACTGTAAAGGACTTTAAAAAGTGATCTGTGAGGTTGCTTTTATAAGACTCATAGACTCTAACGTCAGAAGGGACCAGTATGATCATCTAGTCTGACCTCCTGCACGATATAGGCCACATAACCTCACCTACCCATTCCTGCAATAAGACTCTAACCAATGACTGAGTTATTTACTTCCTCAAATCATGATTTAAAGACTTTAAGATACAGAGAGTCCACGAGCAAGTGAGCCATTCCCAATCCTACAGAGGAAGGTGAAAACCGCCCAGATCTTGGGGCTCATAAAGTTCAGACTCCATCGCTTCTGCAGGAGAAGCGATGTCTGAGCAGTGAACTTGGGAGCCAGGAACTGCCTAACTCAGATCTAGGCTGTGATGCAGACTCTCTCTGTGACCTTTGGGAAGTGATTCAACCTTTGTTTTCTGTGGGCGTATATTCTGGTATTTGCTTGGGCTGATGCTGAGGACTCAGTGTTTATAAGGAGCTAGAAAACGAAAATGCTGGTGTAAGCACATTACGGGTGTCTGGTTACAAGAGAAAAGCGACAGATACCTGTGAATCTGTCAGTCTATTTTGTCCCTTTTATTCTATTTTATTTGTGCATTGTCTTCCATTCCCAAGTACTTGCCTTTCCCTCCGAGAAACATTTACACCGTTTACCAAAAATGGTTTATGGTAAAAAAGAGGCGAGTCTCTAAAACTGGAAGACATGACTAAATTCTCTTAATGTCCTGTGAGGCAGATATTTTCCCAAATGTACAGATAGGGTAAATTGAGGCACAGAAGTTAAGGGACTTTCCCAAGGTTAAAACAGTGGCAGAGCTGGGAATAGGCTTCCAAGAGTCTTTACCCCTCCTCTGACCACTGAACGCGAGCACACACTTTCCTTCTCTCTCCAAATGTAAGGCCTGGCCTACACTTGGTGTGGTTTTCAGCGGGAGTGCAAGGGAGATACGCAAGTTATTTAGAATAACATCCTAACGTCCACTTACATCGATGTTTGCACTGCGCTGAGTCGAAGGGAAATGCCCTCCTTTTGACTCAGCGCTACTCTGCTTGATGGGGTGGACTTCAACCATCAGCTTCCCGATCGACTGAGCAGATCTTCAGAGACCCCTCAATCGGACTGAGAAGTTCGAATTTGCCGCCGTCAGTATAGACATGCCCTAAGAGAGATGAGGCATATCAGCATCCAGGGTTGCTTACGTGCTGATGGAACAACTTTGTGGCCTGGAACCTCTTTGCGGCTTGCCGCTGACTTGTGGGCTCAGATTTTAGCTTCTCTAAACTTTGGTAAAAGCAGAATATTCTGATTTCCTCTTCTAGGATTTCTCTCGGGGAACACTTAAGAAGTCCAAGAGGCAGCTGCGTGTCTGTGTATCTCATCTGTACTTGCTGTAAGAGTCTGTTGGCAGACATTTTTGGACAAAAGGGGACTCCTTATCCTCTGGCACACAAAAACAATGTTAAAAGAACATAGGGTTGCAAAGTTAAGCACTCAAAAGAGGAAATGTCAGAATTAATGTTGCCTGGGCAACATTCAGTCCCCTTGTGAGAGTCCATTATGACACAGAGTTTTAATTAGATGATGACTTTTTTCCCCGCAGGACCCCTCCCTCATTTAATGCACAGGATGGAGGGTGCTCCCTGAATGAGTGGCTGTTCAGGATTTTGTTGTATCCATATTCAGTGTGTAATTCCTGGTCTGGTGGGGTTTTTCCGTAGTTTGGGGGCGGGGGGTAAACTGCACCGTATTGAAGCCCTGCTCTGAATACAGCACTTTTAATTTCCTCATGAGCTTCTCTATGGTTCTCCTCACTACAGCATGTGAGTGCTCAGTCTCGAAAACAGCTTTGCCTGAAACAATTTAAAAAAAAAAATCAGCTGGAGGCAGATCCTGGGCATGGGAAATGAAGCCCTAGCAATTAGTTTGGCAAAATTATAAGCCTCTGAAAGCTAGATCTTATATTAGGAGGTATTGGGCAGCCTCACTAATAGGCGGGGCTGGTAGCAGTCTATAATTAAGGCATAAATATCCTTCCTACGTCTCCGTGGGGCATTAAAGCCCAGCTGTGTATCTCTTTGGAAAGGTGGTTGTTAAGCCGCCCATCCAGCCCATAGACTGGCGTCGGGTGGAATTGAAAGTGGAAATTGGCTTCATGAAATGACTGTAAACAGCTGTCTCAATAGGCTGTCGGAGCTGCAGCTCCTTGGCTTGTCTAAATTTCAGAACTAACAACAGGCAAAGCCTTGTGTCCCGGCTTCGCCTTTCCTTTGTCCCATGACCATGTAGTGGCAGGCCCACTGATATGGCGGGAGGGCAAAGGGGGCAATTGCCCAGGGACCCGGTGATTTTAAAAGGACATGGGTGGCAGAGGACGCTCAAGGAGGCCAGCTCTCTGTCCTGCCTCTTCTGCCCACTCTTCCCTGCTCAGCCTGCTTGCCGCTGCATCCCTCCTCTCTTCCACACCACTCTTCCCGGCTGGCCTCCCGCCTCTTCCCCTCCCACCTCTCCACTGCTGCATCTCTCCTTCCTGGCTTGCCTACCTGCCACTCTGGCTAGGGAGGTGAGGGCCATTCAATGTTCTGCCCTGGGGCCCAGAATCGCCGTGGCAGGCCTGTGTCGTGGCCATCCTGGTTGCCACTGACTGAAGGATTCTGACCTAACCAAGCATTTAAATGAAACTGGCACGGAGACTATCCAGCAGTAAAACTGAGTAGAGAGCATTTGTGGAATTCAATCAGTAAACAAGGTTCCTTCTAATTAAAGTATCTCCGGGTTGTGGTTTCACATCTGTGTCTCCCTAGCAATCAGCTGAAGGCCAACCTCAGTGTGGCTGACAGTTATAAGGATGCCGTGATTTTGCAGCTGGAGAAGCTCCCTGCTAGTCTGGACTGGCCAAAGAGCACTTGCGGCTGTGTAGTGTCAGCCCACATTTAGGATCCTGGGAAGCTGTGAACATTAGAGACATGGAAGATGGATGTTTTTATGGACGTGTGGTTCACACTAAAGGAGTCAGCCTAGAGTACAGGTGCGTCTACACTGGCAAGTTAGGTCAACTTAAGGAGGCTTAAATCGACCTAAACAAAGCCGCGTCCACACTGGGCTTTTATTAAGTCGACTTAATAACACATCCTTTTAGGTCGACTTAAGCCTTAAGTCGACTCCTTAAATCGATTTAAAGCCACTGGAGACAGGGATTAGCACTAAATCGACTTTATTAAGTCGACTTAAAGCCAATATAACGGCTCTCTCTGCTGTTAAGTCGACTTAACAAAGTCAGCTTAAAGTGTAGTCAATTTGGTAAATCGACTTAAAGTCGACCTTGTTAAGTTGACTTAACTTTGTAAGTGCAGACATAGCCTCAGAGGGGCCGGAATAAGGAGTCAGTGTCAGGGTCACTACTTTAGCTTGTACCTTCTTTAATCTCCTTTTTTTTTCTTGGTGCATCCCTGTTTTTCGGTTGCTTGGCATCTGTTATGTTACCTCAAAATCTTTCAGTCACAGCTCAGGTCTGCACTGCTGGCGAAATTCGGTGGCAGTCGGTGGGAGTTACGCAAAGTACACAGAGTAACTTAGTGACTCCAGGCAACTTCGTCACTCCCCTTCAGCGCAGCATCTTCACTGCGCTGCGCTGATGGGAAATGCGCCCCCATCAAGACAGCACTATGCCATGTGAGGGGGTGGTTTTAGTAAGAAGATCTCTGGGTTGACTTAGAGCGTCTTAACTGACTGCTAAGTAGATTCAGAAAGATCGATTTGATGGCTGTGAGTTTGCCACCATTCGTGTAGACGTGGCCTCAGTTAATCCTCTAGGCCGGTGGTTTTCAAACTTGTTTCCTCAAGACCCAGTTGAAAAAAATCATTTATGCCTGTGACCCAACAATTACATCTTTCAGCAATGCTTTCCAGACTTTCGGCCGCAGCAGGGGGTGCCACGACCCAGGACTGGCTCCTGACCCGTAGTCTGAAAACTACTGCTCTAGGCCATGTCTAAATACAAGTTATCCCATCCTTTCGACGTCGCTATAGCAACTGAATCAGTTAAATCGGTGCAAACTTGTGAGTGTAAACAAGGCCCGGCTTCCCAATGTATAACTTATAACACGTTGAGCATCTGTTCTCTAAATCCTCAGTGTTCTGATAAGCAGATCCTATCTGTGCAGAAAACTATCAAGATGTATTGGGAACATCCTAGAGCTGGAGAAAAATCCCTTGCTACTTACATTAATAATTCCACCAGTAACATTCAAGTGAATCCAAAATATAATGCAGAAGGAAATATAATGTAATCCAAAATATAATGCAGAGTGCTGTGTTTCATGTTAGTGACAGCATGTGACCACCCCTCTGCGGCACTCTTGTATAATTCAAGGAAGTTTGGCCGTATTTATAATACAGTCATCTGGGAATGGTGGTGTGGGGAGGTGACTGTTTTTTTATCAGTAGGGCCCTACCAAATTCACAGTCCATTGAGGTCAATTTCATGGCCTAAGGGTTTTGAAATGAATCAGTTTCACATTTTCAGATGTTTACCTCTGAAATGTCATGGTGTTGTAACTGTGAGGGTCCTGATCTGAATGGAGGTAAGGGGAGATCACACAGCTTTTGTCAGGGGTTGCAGGATTGCCACTTGTCACTTCATAGCTGGGCTCTGCAAGGAGCAGCCGCAGAGCTTCCTGTAGCCGGAGGAGGTTTTTAGAAGTGTAGGTGAGTGTGATCTCCCCCATGCTGCTGGGGTGGGAGCGCTCACTGCTGAGTTTTTATTTATGTTGCATAGGTTGAACTTTGCAGATCTCCTTCCATTTCAGAGACGGTAGCAAATTCTTGACCGCCTAAGACTTCGCAGGTGTTTTGCTGCACACGCTTGCCACTCTGAGTTTGATGCTGATGGAATTGAAGGGGCTTGCACCACTGATAAAGAAGATCCCTCTTAGCAAAAGGAGAAATCCCAGTACCTGTTAGCAATATAGGGTGTATGACACACTTGAGACGATTTGGTTTCCTGCAATCAGAAATAGTGAAGTTGACGCATTTTTTACAATGTTAAGCTATTGATCTTTATTCATTAAAATTGTGAATCTCGATCTCGGGGGGGGGGGGGGGATTGTTTTTTTAGAGTGCCATAGGACTTAAAGTTCTGCTGAGTTGGAGTGATCAAGGGATGGTGCATTTTTTCCATACAGTTCTCACACGTAATGTGAAATATTATCCTGTAGTGTCAGCGCACAAGAATATCTAATGGGCATTTCCAACATGCTCTTGTTGATTAATGTTCTTGGAAAATGATTTCAGGAGCCTAATGCATCCATCCTGCAATTCTCCAGATGCACATCAGTAGCTTAAAAGGGCAATGATTTCTTTCTCTTGGAGCTCTGTATATTAATCAGCTCCTTGTTGTAGTCAATATACCACAAAGAGAGAAGTGGAGGTTTTACTGCAGGAATAAAACTACCAAACTAGTCCTGAAGAAGTGTGTTCCCCAAATTATTGTCAACATCAAAAGTCCATAGGGAATTATTTGGTTCTTAATCTGTCTAATCAGGATAATTCGTATTTATCTTCTAGACCAGGCCAGACAAATCTATGTTTCTTGTCGCCGTGGTGACCAGTTTTAGTTGCCTGTCTCCTAGCTCCACTGCAGAAATGTAACAGAGGCGTGCCCTCTGGCAACCAAAACTAACCTTGCTGGTTCCTAGCTGTGAGCCAATTTTGTCCACCCCTGTCCTAGACCAGTGTTTCTCAACCCTCTTGATACAAGGCAGTGGCTTGCTGCCTTCCTAAACTGGGCCAGGGAGCTCTCAGGGACTGGCATGTGTTCACGGACCATTCATTGAGAAACACGAATCTAGATGAGAGGTTCTCAAACTTTTTGCTGCCACGACATGCTTGGGGGCCATCCAAGCGTGCGCAACATTGGGAGGACCCACTGCTGCTGCTTTTGAAAGTAGCTAAAATTAAAGCAGCCCCTGCTGCCACAAGAAACCTGCTTCTGCAGGTACTTTCTGTGGCGGCAGGCTTCAGGTGCAACTCGCTGCTGCAAAAAACAGCTGGGCATGGGTGCTTTCGGCAGCAGCAGATTTAGAGAGCAGCCACTGCCACAAAGAGTGGTGCCCAGTGGTGGCTCTTAAAGGGACAGTGCCCTTCTTCCAGCGGGGACGATTTGGCAGAGGACTTTTTGCCACAACACACTTTTGTGTTGTGACTCAGCAGCTGAGAACCGCTGAGCTAGACCATGATTAGTCCAAGTGTTCGCAGGACCCCCAGACCTCATGGAATTCTAGGTAGACTCTTTACAGCTGTGCAAAACACGTCTTAGAGGTATTTGTTACTCAGAAAATATGACCACCGGGTAGAACTCTGTGTAAGTCGTTGCCGTGAGTATTAAACAGACTGGGCAGGATTTGCTTCTCCAACAGCAATGCCAACCCATCAATGTGGCTGGAGGCGCTGTTGTGGATCTCAGGAGAATATGGCCCATTATGTTGAGCTTGCTCATCTTGACATCGTATCGCTTTGCAGCGGAAAGTGCCCCCCAGTGTAGTATTTTGTATGTACACAAGCATTATAAGAGTGAGGTACTTCGTCATACAGACACCCATATGAATAAGGCACTGATGAACTAAATCTGCTCTCATTTACATGGTTAGTTGGAAGTGGGGAGGTTTTTGTCCTTGTTGCCACTGCTGGTAGCTCTGCTCATCTGTGGTGTCTAGACTGATCCCCCCTCCCCGAGTTTGGTGTCACCCTCCCCCATTTTCCTTTGTCCACCCAGCAAGCCCAGCCCATAGCTCTGAATTAGTTTGGACATTGGTCACACAGCCACCTGACTCCTCTGATACCAGCTGTCACCTTAGGCCACTGTCATCATGGGGATTCAGTGTTAAAAATAAGTCAGTTTCCACCTGGCTTCTGGTGCAACAATCTGTGAGTGGGCTTTACTCATTAAACATTCATGCCTTTTTCCTGCTCATTAAACCATTCCTAAAGCCAGATGGAAACTCTGATATTGTCTAATCATACCTCCAATGTGCTAGTGGCCATGACCCTTTTCATTCACGTGGCCTCCTCCAACAAATACATTCAGAAATGTCACTTGTACTACAAAACTCCGTTGTATTTAAAACGACAGTGTTTCACACGCCAAGGGTCCATATAGAGCAGTGGAGCTCTCTGCAATTGAAACCGCAGTGTCTAATGGAGCTCATTCTGAGCCAGGCTGTCGAAAGAAACAATGCAGGAGCCATCGCTTGAATAATTTAAACTGAGTCTGGAGGAAACGCTGTAGGGAATAGCCCTGGGCTTTGCAGGGTGTGGAGTGGACTGCAGGGCTGACGAAAATCTCTCAGCCACGAATGTGAGAGTAATTTTAGGACATCTGTGCCCACTGGAGGGAGGGGAAGCTCAACCCACCATGTTTCAGTTGCTAGCCAGGTCTGTGGAACTTCAGATGGATTGTTCCATCCCTCCTGCTTTGTTGTAGTTGATTTTAAGAACAAAAATGCGTAAAATCCACCCTGAAAATGGTATGTAAGAAATAGGAACCAAAGCTTCAGACAAAAGTAGAATAGCAGTTTCGCTATTTTACATAGCACTTTGTACCCAAATGACTTCCCAGAAATCGCTTGAACCTGCATTCATTGGTCAAAGAGCCACCGTGCGTCTGGCATTGCATAAGGCAATGGAAAGTGTTATGGCCACCCCGCAGAGCCCACAATCTGAAATAAAGACACAAATCTGCCACAAAAGCAGGGGAAAAATAAAGACTATTAGCCCTCGTTCCCCACTGGATAGGCATCCCGTATCAGTGCCCATGGGTGCTGGGCACCACCATTCTAAAGTGGTTCCGTTTTCAGTAGAAGCTCCGTATCAAAGAGCTGAAGATTTTGGCCCTAGAACGTGGTGTGTTCTAAGACTGGGTTGGGGCACTGAGCAGGATGGACTACTAATGACACGGCTGCACCTTCTGTGGCAATCCATTTAGGAGCAGTAAAATAGTGAATATCCTTATCAGAGAAGAAAATCTCTGGACACCTTGGAGATTGGAGCAAAGATTTACCTTCCTTTTTTGTGGATCTTTTTGCTGAGTCTTACTGAAGATCTTTAGGAGAGATCTGAATGAGGATGGGGCACGGGGCACAGGACATGCACCGTAGAACCTGGTGATCATGAGGCTGTTTCAGCTGTAGAAGGCAGAATAGAACATGACACGAGAGAAATGAAGCAAGCAAGGAGTCCCTTGGCACTTTTAAAGACTAACACATTTATTTATCACATGAGCTTTCGTGAGTAGAATCCCACTTCATCAGCCGCGTGAAATGGAGGTTGCAGTATGAAAGGGGATGTAGAAATGCAGAGAAGGGTAAGTCACAAGGTCAGTTCCCATTTTTTTTCAGCAAACCAAGCAAGTTGTTTCAATTCAAACAGTGTGGAATAACAGCTAAGAAGGTGGGAAGGTTAAAAGAGGGAAAAATCACCTTTTGTAACGACTGAACCAATTCAAATCTCAATTCAGACCTAAGCCCGTGGCATCAAACTTGCATGTGAATTCTAACTCTGTAGACAGAAGTGGAAGATGAGAACAAAGGGAGCATGGAGAGAGAGATTGGTGGTGCGTGGGTGTGATGGCAATCGAGATCTGTGATGTAGGCCCGGGAAGAGCTGTGGAGAGCCTTGCAAAGCAGGGGAAGAGTAGAAACTGGATGCATAGCTCGAGATCAAGTCCACTGTGGGCAATTCCAAGAGGGAGCAGTAATGTGGTCTCATTGGGCAAGAAATGCATCTTTGGCTGTGACGTTCTGGGTATTTTGGAGTGCACGCCTGCTCCGGGCGGACTTGTCTTTTCACAACGAGGAGTTGTGTAGCCTGTTGCTGAGGAGGGACAATCTGCCTTTAAAACTTACTTCCAAGAGGCAATTTGTGCCATCTCTAATAAAGTTTGCGGATGACACCAAGTTGGGAGGTATTGCTGATACGGAGAAGGATCGGGATACCATACAGAAAGATTTGGATGACCTTGTAAACTGGAGTATCAGGAACAGGATGAAATTTAATAATGGGAAGTGCAAGGTCATGCATTTAGGGATAAACAACAAGCATTTTTCCTATAAGTTGGGGACGCATCAGTTGGAACGGACGGAGGAGGAGAAGGATCTGGGAGTAATCGTTGACCATAGAATGACTATGAGCTGCCAATGCCAGGAATTTTAAGTACCTTGCGTATCTCCCTTCAACTGCCCCCAAAATTGTGTGGGGATGGCAAGGATTAGGAACCAGGAACTAACAATTCCCGCACTGTTAACAATTTCTTTAGTTATGTGATCAAGTCATTACTGCTCCCTCTTGGAATTGCCCACAGTGGACTTGATCTCGAGCTATGCATCCAGTTTCTACTCTTCCCCTGCTTTTCAAGGCTCTTCACAGCTGATTAGTGGAGTTGATCAGTTGATCAGGGAGATCGATCTGACGGCAATGAATTCGCCACCCTCAGTGAAGACAAGCCCTTAGAGTTACAAACATCTATTGCTTCTGAAGTTGTAACATCCTAGTGCCAAATATATACCATCAAAATGAGGTGAAAATATTTCAGGCCAGTGAAGACAGTTATGATTCATGAACTGAAACACTCTCCTAACTTTTGGGCAAGTGTGAAACAAAACAGTAGCAGCACAAGTGGATGTAATTAGCTATTAATAGAAACTCTCTTTACAGCTTTCCCAAATAATGAGATGTCCAGTAAAATGCCAAAAACAAGGAGGGTCACTGTGGCACCTTAAAGACAAACAAATCTCTTTGGGCATAAGCTTTCGTGGGCTGCAACTGACTTTGTCAGAATCTCTGCTGCAGAGACAGGAATCCGTATGTTATTTTTTTAAAATTATTTTTCTGCTGCTTGCTTAGTTTTTCAAACTGGATACTCAGCCCAGATGTCAGATCAATAGCAAGTATCAAAGCCACTAGAAAATGCATTATCACTCGAATTGTAGCAGAGCATTGTAAATATTGTGTGTATTTTATGAGCTGAATTGTAGATAGAAATGGGTGTAAAAGGGAAATGCTCGATCCTTTCTCCCATCTGACTTTGTGTGAGGAGGGATAGCATCGACCACAAGCCCCTGGCATATGCAATATTCCAGTTGACTGAATTCAGGTCAGCTGTTTATAAATCCATCTGTGCTTGGATAGTTAGAGAATTCAGCACCACGAACAGGCTAGTTCCTGTGTTTAATTGAGCAATTTCTGTCATTTTTGCATGGAAAGTTATGGCATTGTGGCACATACATTTTCGGCATGAACCCCAGTCCATTTTGGTGACCCTGGCTGTCAATATATCAACTTTGGTGGCTGTACGCGGCTTATTATTTTAACTTGAACCATCTGACCCTCCACAGAACACAGCATAAACTTGGTTTTCTGGGGTGAGCTCACAACAGTCCTGAAGTGTATAACATACTTGTGTATAATTTGCCAAAGATCAGATTGGCTAATAACAGGTGCAGATGCACTTTCCATTGGGCTCTTTTTAATCACTGTGGTCCTTTGCTCTCCTCCAGAACAAAGAGGAAGCAAGGGAGATGTTGTGACTCACATGTGTGTCTCTGCGGTGGTGCACGGTGTCTAAAGACACCAACTAGCTCTGTGCATTGAAATGTTTCTTTTGATGAATCGTATCTGTGCGAGGTATGACCCTAAAAGAGCCATATGGTCCTTTTAATGCCGACTATCTGCTTCGGAAGTACTTGCTCTTCCATGTTCACCAGCTGTTTTCCTTCCCCTCCCCCTCTTCCTTTCAGGGTTTTCCTATCACAGCATTCGGCATCTAGTCTACCCACCTACCAGAATTGTTCTGTTATCTCGACTTCATGGGCTGAAAAATGAGGCTGGAAATTGCATGAAGTATTTCTGTTCTGGTGCGAGATTTCCCGCAAGACTAGGGTTTTCATGGAAAACAACTAGTGCTGAGATAAAACGAAAAGTGAACTTTGGTTTCTTGCTTTTTTTCAATCAGAATTGGGATGAACCTTTAGGAAAGGTTGTGTTCAGGTTATCGTCTTAAAACAATGAATGGAAAATCAAGGCGTTTGGGTACTGCTCGCAGGAAACCTTTCAATACACTACAGATCAGTATTTCAATAACACCTGCCATCTGAGGCTCTTGTAGCACTTTTAAGAAAAGCTCTTTTTGCACCAGTGAAATAGATAATTGTCCCCATTTTGGCAGCCTGGAAAACTGAGGCATAGAGTCACTGCCTTGTCCAAGATCTTAAGAGATTGTGTGGTGGAACTAGGAATGGAACCCAAGTTTAACTCAGTTTTATGTCTCTTCCCTCGCCTTTCTCAGCAAACTGTCCAACCATACAGTGGTTCCTAAGGAAAGCTGGACGTTTTCTGTGGCTGTGTCTAGTGACATCCAGCAGGCTAAATTACTATGGAGGATTCTCTAGGCAGCTTTTTTTTCCCAGAGAAAACATAATGTACTGTGGTCTTCCCAAATCTAATAGGATGAAGCTAGGTGTTGACTGGCATTTCTTTTATCTGTCACTGCAGCATATTAACTCAGTCCTGCTGAGCCCCTCCACATTTACCATCTTCTTTACAGAGCCTTTGCCTCTGATAAATATTTGATGGACTGAAAAAAAAATAGGTTTATTCATGCGGCAGCAATGGGAATGATTTATGTGCTGCTGATGGCAAACTCAAATTGTGTAGATGAGCTAAGAGGGGGTTGGCATGGACAGGGACATGGAACAATTTGTATAGTGCGGATGCAGAAAGCAGCCACCATGTATCTGGTTGTTGTTACTGCTTCAAGTCAGGGGGGGTTGCCACACCCCCAGCACCACTGGTTCCAGCACCCATGTGGGGGCTAGTGTGGTAAGACACTCCTGATATACACACCCAGGAATCGATGCCTTTCACTGATCAGAAAAGTCATTGCCACTGAGCAGGAGAAAGGACAAACACTGACCTGCTGCTCTTGAGCTGAGTGTAAGCAAGTGGCAGGATGCTTTGCTTTGATAATGAGTACAGAAAGGAAATAGCTGCAGGAGGAAAGAGGCGGGCACCCTCCAGTCAAGTGCAGGCAAAATGGTTATGTAACCTGACTTTGCTATTCCAGAGTTGTAAATGTCAAAGAAAATGGCTTGTCGTAGAAGAGCAGCAGTGTAGGAGTGTAAATGCTGCCGGAAGACACTTAGGAATACTTGGTCAGGTGGGATCTCTGGCTTGTCTATTGACACTCCAACGAATGGTATTAATTAAGGCCAAGGTTACTTTTTGTGAGACGGGCTAGTAGATATTACAGAGCCAAGAAGCTCTTCTGGCATAGAGTGGGCCATCCTGTAATTAGCAGAGGGTAACTACTGTTCTTCAGCACCGACCTGAGCTGGATTCAGGTAGTGAACAGCGCCATCTCCCAGGCATGGCCAGTCCACCCATATCAGCTGCTTCTCAACATTGTGCCCTGGCAAAAGCCTCTTTTTAACCTTTTAACCTGCTGTCCTGCAGGACGCTGATGGAAGAGGAGGAGAAAAAGCCAAGCAGAACACAGCTTACTTAGTTCGGCCAAGTCTACACTGCAGCTTTCACCCACTCAAGTTCTACTGACATACAGCCATTGCAGGGAGTGTATTGCTTGTACGTGTACGTCCTTGGCTCCTTGCGTTGCTGGTGTGCATATTCACTAGGAGCGCTTATGTCAGTGCGTGATGGGTAGGTATCCCAGTGTGCAATTTACCAGCGTCCGGCGTACTGGGGAAGGGTTGGCAATGCCTGGTAAGGCAGAAACAAGTTGTGTTGATGTGAGTTGGATTGTGGATCAAGTTCCCATCAGGCAACTCTCTCCATCCCATAATGCCATTCCTAGCCCATAACTTTCCTGCCCGTTTTTAAAATCCCACAAACCTGCAGAGGACTTGTCACTGTCTGCCATCTCTGACAGCATGGAGCCTTCATAGCTCTGCGCTATTGTCATGGTCATTGCAGGCACAGGTGCATGATCCTCCAGTGTCTGCGGAGTCACAAAGAATTGAATCAGCAGGGAACATGGTTTTGTGGAGGGAAGATTGCTGCGGGACAGACCATGAGGCATGTCACGTTTGTTGGCGGCATTCACAGAGCAGCCATACCTGTTGGAGCGCCATTTCTGGGCCAGAGAAAGGAGCGCGTTCTTGTGGGATCACATCCTAATGCAGGCGTGGGGTGGCGAGCAGTGGCTGCAGAAACCATGTTCCTGGATGTCTGTGCCGAGCTTGCCTCAGTCCTCCAGCACAGGGACACCTGAATGAGCAGCGCTGACAATGGAGGAATGAATGACAATTGCACTATGGAAACTTACAATGTTGGCTTTCTCCCAGTCTGTGGAAAATCATTTTGGGGTGGGGAAGATCCATGTGGGGGCCATTACTATGCCAGTGTGCAGGGTCATTAATTGTTTCCTGCTACGCAGGATGTGACTCCTGGCAATGTGGAGGACATGGGTGGATTTGCAGAAATAGGGTTCCCAGACTATGGTGGAGCAGTGGCTAGCATACGTATCCCTGTGTTGGCAGTAGACCGCCTTGCGCAGAATACATGAACAGAAAGGGCTGCTTGTCTATGGTTATGCATGGGTTTGGTGGATAGCGGGATGCTTCAGTGTGGGCTGGTCAGAAAAGGTTCATGGCACTTGCACCTTTAAAAACACAGGACTGTTCAGAAAGTTGCCAGCGGGGACTTGCTTTCGTGACTGACAGATTACCATTGGCAATGGTGAGATGCCAGTAATGATCCCAGATCAACTCTTCACTCCCCAGCTCACGAAGCTGTATGCCGGCCACCTCAACACCCTGAAGGAAAGATTGAGCTAGTGCGCAGCAGGGGCCGAATGACAGTTGAATGGGCTTTTGGTAGATTGCAGGGATGCTGGTGGTGTTTACTCACAGGATTGGATCTCAGTGAGAAAAATATCCCGACGGTTCACTGCATCCTGCGTCCCATAAAATGTCTGTGAAGCACGGGAGGAAAAGTTGCTGCAACGGTGAAGGTTAAACAGCTGCCTGCTGAGTTTGAACAGTCAGACACAAGGGCTAGCGGAAGTGCTCAGCGCAGAGCTATGCAGCTCAGGAAGGCTTTGAGAGCCTGTTAGGAATGGTGTGGTGCGTGGGGTACATCGAGGACAGAGGTGGGTAAGCTACGGCCCGTGGGCCGGATACAGTCCGCCTGAGCCTTTCATCTGATCCTTCAGTGAGGCATGGCTGGCAGCGCGGATCGCAGCTGCTGCTCCCCCCTCCTGGCCCTGCCCCCTCCCACCACATGGCTCCAGCAATGCCCTAGCTGGAGTGCAGTGGCCATCCCTCCCCTGCCCACCCCCAGGCCAGAAAGAGTGCAGCAGCTGCTCCCCCCTCCTGGCTCCACCTCTTCCTCCTGTGGGCCGAACAGCACCCTGGCCGGAGCATGGTAACCGCTTCACTCTCCCAGCCCTGCCTCTTCCCCTGCCCCACTTCCAGCACATGGGCCCAGTGGTGGCCCTCCTCCCCTCCAAGTCCTGTCCCTTTCCCCGCCCATCTCCCACCACATGTAGCCTACCATATGGCAGATATGGCCTTCAGGCCAAAAAGCTTGCCCACCCCTGATCTAGGAGTATAACGCCACTGGTGTTCCTACGGAAAGTATCATGGGCTCTCTAATGGCTCTGCTTCTCAGCCATGGGGTGGCTCAGTAAATCTGACATCCTTCCTTCAAGTTCTCTCACCTGAGTTTTCCATAGGAACTGTATGAACAATAATTACAATAGCTGCTGGGGTGAGTTTAGATGGTTATAATGAGAGAGGAGAAACCCACAACTAGCGTGGAATCTGTTCTCCACTGGATACACATGAACCCCCATTGAGGCTAACGAAAGTCTGGTCCCTTCCCTGAAAAGAGGAGCTGAACTCCTTCCACTGACTGAACGGTTGGCATTTTAAAATGCCACACTCAGTACATTGCAGAGGGAATTTTTCTGTTCTGATACACCTTTTAGGCAAGGCTTGACAGCTCCATGCCCTAAGGTTTGAAAAAGGGTGACAATAACATCATTTTTAGAGACTGGCCTTGTGTTTCTTGCTGCACTCAGTGATCTACAGCTGAATTAGAGCAGCCGCTGCAGGAGAACAACATTTATTTCAATAACGTGTTCTCTGCTTTCATTTTGACCTGCTGAATTGGATTGTAAACGGAGCGTGTCACACCTCATAGATCTCATTCATGTTCATCAATAGCAAAGGGTGCTGAGAGCTATTAGCTGGGCTATTACGGCAGTAAAATATGATGGAATTGGGGATTGGAATGGGTTTTTTAACTATTTTCAGTTGGCCGTATTGTCAGCAGCAATCAAAAGGTCAGGTATTCCTTCTTCCCTCCTTATGCTTTAGATCCGGCATCCAGTTCATCTGACTTCTTTGTATTATCTTCTACCATTAACCCGTTTGTTGGGAAATACCTTCTGTAAAACTCCTTCAGCACATTAAATGGAGTCATTAATTAGCAAACTCTTCTAACATCCTGGAATACGCCAGTCATAGCCTCAATTCAGCGCTCTTGAGTGATGTCTGCTTTTTGATAACATGGGGTCCTTTCCCACCAGGATTACATCATACTTTTTAAAGTAGCACATGAACGTAAGTTATAACTCTTACAAACTTTGAGATACTGAATGGGGACAGTGAAATTAAGGACGTAGGAGGTAGAAGGGGATAAAAGAGGGTGGAGAAACAACAATTTCCATTAGCAATTAGTAGTCTTAAACTTCTATCTTCGGTGGAGAAGTGACTAGATTGGGGAGAATCAAACATAGGAGCAGGTCAGTAGAAAACACTACATATACTACCTAATATGTTAGACCAGCGGTTCTCAACATCTGTCTCGCAACATATTACCGTGTTGCCAGATAACGATTGGTGTCACAGAGAGCCGGCAGCCCGCCTGCTGGAGCTGGAGCATGGCAGCAACTTCCCTGTAGGGACAGTGAATTTGGCACTGGGGAGCACTGGATTTGGCAGTTGTGGGGTATCAGGGGGACTGGATTTGATGGGGAGTGGTTTCAGCGGGAAGGGCACTGGATTCAGAGGGTGGGCTGGTGTGTTCTGTAGGGTCACACGCACTGCCAAGCATGTCACGACCCACAAGAGACTGAGAATTACTCTGTTGGACTACCACAGGGGAGCCAAGTGTATCCATGTCGGTCCAGACTGAAACTAACTTTTGCCATCTAGTGTTAAGAATGAAGAAATGGGGCTGAGGGTTCCTAAATTCTGTTTCTATTGACGATACGGCCTATCAGAGGTTCCATAGCGATCAGTCAATATTGACTTCTCATTTATAATTTTTAAGATTATTGGATGCAAGTCACTTTGAGTGCAAAGGAAATTAATTTTATTAAAGTCATAATAGTATATTTTTCCCTTGCAGTATGATGTTCAGCTGCTAGATGTTTGAGTGCTGTATAGCGTTATTATCAGGGTGGTAAACAGGAATGAATAAGCTGGAACTTGACCTATGTGGAAGCCTGTTTCTATATCGTGATGTGTGGTGGTTCTGTGTAATAAGCATATTCTATTCCATATAACATGAAAATTATGTTTAGTCTATACTTTCATTTGCATAAAGATTTAAATATTCAGTATAAGAATCATGAAATATATTACTAAAATACATCAGTTAATCTACTCATATATTTTGTTCTTGTTTCATGTTTCCTTTGGAGACAGACTGGAAAAAAAAGTGTTCTTATTAATCAATCTTTCAGGATGAAACAGCTCATTTAGAGCAAGCCTTATTTTGTTAGTTTAAGAGAAGTCTGGTTATTTTGGCCTGATGCGTAACATTGTACCTTCAATCTCCCCCCGTCCCCCCTTTTTGGAGGCAAAAATAGCTGAAACTAGGAGGATACTTTCAAACAGTGACAAACAACCTTAGGAAATTAGTTCTTGAAAATGTAATGGAAAATATGATAATTAAGACTTTATAGCAGAAGCTCTGGTGTGTATTCTGTGAAGACATATTTAGCTAAAGGATGTATCCAAGCACTTTTCTTAGAAGCTCTGGTATACAACTATCACTGTTGTTGATCATGGCCCTCATCCCGCACCAGAATCTGTCTGTTCTGGACACTAATGACTGGGAGTTTTGCCCAAATCAGGACTGTGCTCTAACTGAAGAACTTATGTGAAGGGAGGATAATAAATACAGGGGGTGAAAGTTGAGTAATACAACAGCTCACAGGGTTACTTTTGTGATTGAGCATTAGGATGGCTCAGGTGAAAAGGCCGACTGGAAGAACAATGGTTTATAATGAGAGAGTGAGAGCTGCGGAGGACTGAGGCGGATGGGGGTCCCAACGTAGAGGGGCACGTGGGGGCGGTGGTGGGGGACAAGTGCAAAGGGAAGGAGACGGAAACAAAGCAGGTGGTTAGTCCCAGGAGTTAGACTGAAGGAAGTGAGTGAAGAGTGCAGGGAGCTAAATGGTACCAGGCCTTGGCGGTATTAAGAGTGAACATTTGGGGCTTGTCTACATAATTAGAAACTCTGGAGAAATTTCTCATCTTTGTTAACAGCAGCTCAACCTCTCTGATGTTGCTACCAGCAGGAGCCCTTGCACATGTTTGCCACTGGCTGCTGCTGGAGCATTCAGTGGTGTGCTGGGCAGGCCTGCTCAGAAGACGGTTAGCTAACACGATGGTCCAAATACAGCTGTCTGTTTACCTTAGGGGTCCCAATGTTCCTAACACCAATGGAAATGACTTGACAGTGAAATCATTCGTTTCCTTAGTGTGGGCGAGGCCTGTGGTGCAGAGATAACTGAACTGGGACAGCTCATGTGGGTAAGGATAACAGAAGCTGGCCCTAAAGTAGAATGCAGGCACATCTACAGTAAAAACAGACCACAGTGGTGATTTATAGAGGCAACCTGGTCCAATGGTCGGGCACTAATCAGACCCAAGTTCTAGTTTTAGCTCTGGCATTGACCTGTTGGGAGACCATGGGCAAGCACCTTCACCCCTGCCTCAGTTTCCCTCCTTGATTTTCATCTGTCTTGTCTTGAGAACAGTGTAGCATGAGTGGAATTGGAGACCGTTCTTCTGTCTGTTTCTCAGTATGTGGCCTAGCACAAGGAGACTCTGTTCTTCACAGAGTTGCTGAGCACTGCCATGATAAAAGTGAATACTGATCGGGAAGCATCAGTTTTCTTGGAGAGGAGATTCTCTGACTTTCCATATTTCATGCATTGTATCTTTGGAAATGATTTAAATGTCTTTTTTGGATTACGGTTCTTATACCTAGAATGAACATCCAGCGAAAGCCCACTTCCAAGGTGACCGTAGAGGGGACTGAGATGGTGTAACTGACATACTGTGGTGGGACGTGGGAGAAGGTGGTGATCGTTGCACTGATTTTGAAATGCTTAAACTCCCTTACTCTGTTTTAGACAAAGCTACTTACCACTGCTATCCTCTAAATCAGTGGTTTTTAAACTCTTTCTTGGGACCCAGTTGAAAATAATCATTTATGCCCGCAGCCCAACAATGACCTCTTTGAGCAATGCATTCCAGTCTTTTGCCAACACCGGTGGGAGTGCCGTGACCCAGTGCCTCAGGGTCTGCGACCTACTACTGGGTCCTGACCCTACGTTTGAAAACCACGGTTCTAAAGAAGCCATTCCCCACTTTCACTCACACCTACTTGCCAGCTCTGTAGTGTGTGAATTACACCACCAGTTGTTTACATCACCATGTTCATCATCACTGATTCTGGCCGTTAGAATGAGGCTGGAACTTTCACAAACACCGAAGTGAGTAAGTCACACGACTCCAATGGACAGTCTAAGGCGTTGGACATCTAACGGAAACTTTTGAAAATCCCACCCTGGAAATGTAGTGCGAGCTCTGCAACAGCTACTGCTAGAGTCAAGGGAAAGATTGCTTTTGAATTCCTCGAGAATGCGATCAGACCTGAGATTCTTTAAGACTATTGCTTGATGTGCATGTTGTGTGAAACGTGCAAGAAAATTCATGTTTGAAAGCATAAAAATGTCTGAAATACAAAGAAAAAAACCAGGAAAGAGGCCATTTACCCATCCCCCCTCTGCATCCTCCTGTTGTATGAATACTCACCCGATCACTGACTTCGGTCTCCTCTTGCACAGTGACACTCCTCTGAAGCCCTGCCATTGTCACTGATATTAATTCTGGTCTTGGGTTGGCTATCGAAAGACCATCCTTCTCATGCCAATGTTGGCGGATGGGGCTGAAATTAATTAATCTCTTCCATCCCTCACTGCCATTGGTAGCTGCTTGTATCTGAGGTGTAGTGTTGAGATCAACTCTTCTACCCTCCCTGCGAAGGGTGGTTCTTAAGTTTTCTCTTGGGCACCTGCACTACCTCACACCAGTTGGTGTCCACTTGACAGCTTCAGCTGCTAATCTATGTTTGCACTGGAGTACACACCCCAGATACGTCCAGTGCTTCCTTCTAATTCTGGTGGAAGCAAGCTGCTGGGTGGTGGTTTCTTGGATCTGTTTATTGCTGATGGTCTCTACTCCAGTGCTCAAAAATTTTTGTAGGCGCTTATTTTCAATCTACCATTTTAATAGGTCTCCAGCTCTCATAGCCCTATGTCAACACTGAGATTTCATTTGAGTTCAAAATACTCCATTTTGTTTTGGTGTATATATCACTGATTTCCCTACACTGTTGAGTGGACTGCATATTGTGCATTATAAGCAGCTACACTAGCTATTCCTCTCAGTGGAGAAATGTTGAGTCTCTGTGATATAGCATGTTTATTAATAACAGAACCACCACATTAGGTCCTCTTGTGGTCAACAGTCTGCTAAGAGCTACCAGCAAGGGAGATGGGAAAATTAACTCCTTAGGAAAGTTTGTTCCCAAAGGTTAGTATAGCATAGGGTTAATGTGGAGAAATGAGTGTATTATAGTTCTGATTGCTATGATTATTAACGCTATATATGTAAAATGTCCTTTTTTTAACTAAAACAAGAAATATTTACAGTAAAATAAAGATTTTAAAATATTTTTTTAATGATTTTGAGAGCAAAAGCACAGAATAATAAAGAGGTTTAAAAGCATATTAAACAGACTGGATGTCACCCACTCTGGTACCAGTTCTTTTAGTCCTTCTTCAGGGGCGGTTTCCCCATGGACAAATGGACCCAAGGAATCAAAAAAAAAGGGCCTTTCTCTTTGGTTAAACTTCTGTATCAGATTGCCTTTGCCTCCTTGGCCTCTCGCACTCATCAGAACCAGTAAACCACTCCAGTATATGTAAACCACACCAGGGGATGGATCTTCTCTGGAGCTGTTAGTGGTCCAGGGTCTACAATTATCCCTGCCACCCCAACTCATACATGCACTGTTTTTAGTTTCTGAAAGTGCTGCGGTAACCCTCACCCATACTCCCCTCTCCAGCAGGAAAGAGAATACTCCATAGTTGGTGGTCCACATTCCAAGCCGACATCTCTCCTTCCACATTGGAGAGCTGGGTCAGGAGTACAGAAATGACTCTTCTGAAGCTGTATGTGTTCTTGTCACTTCTGTCCCAGCTTTACGGATAGCCTAGATAGTTATCAGCATTTAAAGCAAATCAAAGTCAGTAAACTGCTTTCCAAACTAAAGTGGATCCAAAAAATGAAAAAATATATCAACTACTTTTTGAAATACAAGGGGGGTGGGAGGGGACTTGAAAGCTGAAAAACAAAAACAGGTAAGATGTATTTAATTGATATTTACCCACAGAACTACAAAATTAATTATTTTTGCAATGATTTTCATCCACTTTTAATTTTTGCAATAAACACTGAAATCTCTGGGAAATTTCAAACAAAATAAAAACAGAAAACAAAGGGCCTTAAATATAATTTAAAATCAAGGTTAGAGCATGTAGCGATCTGGCATATTGTATGGCAATATCATCTGCTTCAATTACTTTTTTTCTCCTATTGTTCATAATATTTGAGGTTTTGTGGAAATAACCGATACATCTTAACCTTTTATAAATGTTAATGTGATTATCTTGCATTGCAGTCTGAGGACCCTTAAAGAGCAAGTTTACAGTGAGGGAATTGATAGTCAATTCTTGTTTAATTGCTTAAAGACAGCACATTACATTTCCATTTCATTGATTTATTTTTTAATAGATACTTTTCTAATTGTTAAAATTTTACTTAGGAGGCCCAGAATGTCTTAACACCTTTCTATCTACAAATTCTTCAAATTGCTTATCTAACAAAACAGTGTATCTGTCATCCAGTCCTTGCATTTTGTTTGGAAGAGTCACGTGTCTGTTTCTGAGGGGTAGCCGTGTTAGTCTGTAAACAGCAAAAAGCGAGAGTCCTGTGGCATCTTAAAGACTAACAAATTTCTTCGGGCATAAGCTTTCGTGGGCTCCAACCCACTTCATCAGATGCATGAAGTGGAAACAACAGTAGAGAGTGGTATATACACACGCCAGGAGGAGTAGCATAGTAATGGCAAGTGCTGACAAAGTCAATTCAATGGGGCAGGAGAGGTTCATTCACACCAGTGAATAGAAGGTGAGAATGTGTGAAGACCGACAGTTACTTTTTGTAGTGTGAGAACCATCCCAAGTCTCTGTTCAGAGCCAGTCTGATTGTGTCAAGTTGCAAATGAGCTCCAGCTCTGCAGTTTCACGTTGGAGTCTGCTCTCAAAGTTTTTTTGCAGGAGTATGGCAACTTTCAAGTCTGCTACTGAGTGTCCAGGGAGATTGAAGTGTCCTCCTACCAGTTTATGGATGTTACCATTTTATATGTCTGATTTGTGTCCATTTATATCTTGTGTAAGGAGAGTCCGGTTTGCCCGATGTACATGGCAGAGGCGCATCGCTGGCACATAATGGCATATATAACATTAATAGATGTGCAGGTGAATGAGTTCCTGATTGTGTAGCTGATGTGGTTGGGACCTGTGATGGTATCACTAGAGTTGATGTGCGAGCAGAGTTGGCAATGGGGTTTGTTGCAGGGATAGGTACCTGGGTTAGTGTTCTTGCAGTATGGTGTCCGGTTGCTGCTAAGTATTTGCTTCAGGTTGGGGGGCTGTCTGTAAGCAAGAAGAGGCCTGCCTCCCAAGGCTTGGGAGAGTGTGGGATCATCTTCCGGAATAGGTTGTAGATCTTTGATTATGTGTTGGAGGGATTTCAGCTGGGGGCTGTAGGTGGTGGCCCGTGGTGTTCTGTTGTTTTCATTGCTGGGTCTGTCCTGTAGAAGGTGTCTTCTGGATGCCCATCTGGCTCAGTCAATCTGTTTTTTCACTTCCCCAGGTGGGTACTGTAGCTTTAGGAATGTTTGGTAAAGGTCCTGTAGGTGTTTGTCTCTGTCTGAGGGATCGGAGCAAATCCGGTTGTATCACAAGGCTTGGCTGTAGACAATGGATCGTGTAATATGTCCAGGGTGAAAGCTGGAGGCATGTAGATATGTATTGTGGGCAGTTGGTTTTCAATATAGAGTGGTGTTAATATGTCCATCATGTGGGTAGGTATAGCTGGTTTCTGTAGTGTAGTGATTATCACGTTTGCCTCACATGCGAAAGGGCCCCCGATGGAAACCGGGCAGAAACAGTGGATTTCCCTCAAGTGAAAAAACACATCGACCAAGCTAAGAAAACAACAGAACACCACTGGCCACCACCTCCAGCCCCCAGTTGAAATTGTCAGTCTTCACACATTCTCACTTCCATTCAACTGGTGTGAACGAGCCTCTCCTGCCCCATTGAATTGACTTTGTCAGCACTTGCCATTATCATGTTACTCCTCCTGGCATGTATATATACCTCTCTACTGTTGTTTCCATTTCATGCATCTGACCAAGTAGGTTGGAGCCCACGAAAGCTTATGCCCGAAGAAATTTGTTAGTCTTTAAGGTGCCATGGGACTCTTGGGGGGGGGGGGGGTTTGTTTGTTTTTAAATTGCCTTCCTGTTTGCACAGCACAATGGAGTACTAATATATTTGGGGTTGAAGACAGTGGAATGGTGTTATTTTGTTGTTTGTTTACAGTATTGTTGTAGTAGTTCAATTCCAGGATAGGAGGCAAAGTAGCTACGCTAATATCTTTTATTGTGCCAACTTGTGTTGGTGAAGAGTAAAAGCTTTTGAGCCACACAGACCTCCATTTCCCTCCCTAGACATGAAGAAAAGCTCTGTGGAGATCGAAAGCCTGTCATTTCCAGCAACAGAAATGGGTCCAATAAAAGATGTTACCTCACCCAGCTTGTCTCACTCATTTTCTAATTATTAGTTGGCAGTGTTTAATGTCTTTTGATTTTTAGCCATTTCAAGACAGCCATTTCTCTCTCATTAAGAAATTGTTTTCTGTCCATTTTTGTAGGGTAAACCATTGTTGATTGTTCTCCAGTTTCTGTTAGAACTTAGTAAGACCAGACTGTTGGTCCTTGACCCACTACTCAACCCGATCCCAACAGATCACCTAGTTCTCCAGGACTCCATCTTGTGAGTGAAGATCATTGTGAAGAGGTGCCATTTAGTGTCGTCCTGGAGGTTCAATGCCATTTTCAGTTTCATAATTATTTTGCAGATGAATTGTAATGCCATGGAATATATCCATGTAGAGTCAATGGGACTCTGATCTGGAGTGTATTGGAGAAAGGGGATAAGGGAAGTGTATATATTACACAAGTTGGGACTTATTCAGGTTGATTGACAGACTTAAAACCCACTTCCCTCTAAGGCCACTATTGCTCTAATTTCCTATTGGTGGAAATCAGGACAAACTCCGAAGCTATTGACAGTACAGAATTGTAAACAATAGAGAATTGTAAACAATTTTATTGCATACAGTAGATGTTAGATGTGCAACAGCATTGTCTCTGTGACAGAACCAAACACTTTAGAAAATACTTGAAACTCTTTGTATCAATCTTGGAATGATCGAAGGGCACAGCCATCTCCACACAAGAGGCTATCAAAATGGATCTCCGGGGTGCATTCATTTATTTTACCAACAAATGAATGTACAGACCTCACTAATGGATCACCTTACCAATGGATCTCAGGGTGCATTCATTTGTTTTACCAGCAAAAGAATGAACAGACCTCACAATGTGTCAGAACATGATCTACCACAGCAATGTTGACATTCTGTAGCATTACTGAATTAATATATACAGAGCAGCTACGTGAGCCTTGGAACATATGTTCATGAAACATTATGCCATCCATCAGGCTTCAATATCAGACACATCGATAGGTTTAGCAGGATTTTCATCTACTACCCAAATAATTCCAAAGTCCCTCCTATCTAATGAGGAGTACTGCTCTATAGTCTCTGTAGTGAGAGAATACTGGTCAAGATCCAGGATCTGTTTAAACTTAGCCTCAGACCAGTGGTGGGAGTGGGGGGGAAGATCATCAATGCCAGCTTCATAGCGACACCTTACAATCCTGTAAGTTTGAACCATCTCAGCCAGGGTTTTAACACTTTATACAGTTGTAAAGTGATGGTTTCAGCCCTGACAGATCTCAATATCAGTCTTTAAAATCATGCCATTCTGATTAGCCACATGTCAACCAGTAACAATTGTGTCTAGGTGTACAAAATGCTGGCACCATCTTAATTACAAGAATGTGAACAGTACCATTATAGACCTAAAGTTTGAAAGTATCTGAAATTTTACACCTTTTTATACTCTACTATATTTTCCAGGGAACAAGTTTGTCAGCTTTGATATTTTGGCAGTCATACTAATGAGAAGCTTGGTTTTTTTAAAAACCTTTTCCTGACTTGAATGTTAAAATTCCAGGATGAAGACATCATATTAGCAGGTGATAAATTACTTGTACAACTTTTGACCCTTGTGTTCTCAAAAAGAATTATAGATCCACTTGGTGTAGTCTTATAAACGAAGCCTCATTGAGCAGGAGGTAGTGCTGTTAGTCTGGCAACATGGGCATTTTGGACACTTTCTAAAAAGGCTGGTTCATGCAGCAAGTAAATGAAGACTGACAGGCATGTGTACTAGTGCTATTGTGGGAAGTCTTTGCAGGGGCACACAGAAACAGACGCCATGATCACTGACAGCCATTAGATATTCCATGGCTCTTTCCCCTCATTGGATTTCAGTTTGAGTGATTATATTCTGCGTATCCAGCACTCCCCTTCTCTTTGGTTCCACCCAGTATGGTACTGTATTTCCAGATTTGATTATTAAAGACTTATATATATATACAGGCAGCAAGGCCTTGAACTGAATCAGCCAAGTTCATTAGCAATGAATGTACACTGCGGAATTCCGATAAGGGGATCAGAGAGGACGAAACAGTCCTCAGATTGTGAACACTGGAAATGCTGCAGAGGATAAAAGTAATTGATACGAATGCGAAACAAACAAGGAGTCTTGTGGCACTTTTAAAGACTAACACATTTATTTATCGCATGAGCTTTCGTTGACAGACACCTACTTCATCAGTTGCATTTAAACTAAATTTTTTTTTCCTAACTGTACAGCCACTTCCCATTTGGTTGTCTTCTACACTTGTAAGCAGTCTACCAGGGCCGCGACCTCATGATCCAGAACCTTTGTCTTGTAACCTAGCTATATAAAAACTTAGATTTGCTTTCTCCCATCACTCACCTGAGTGTGCTGCTTCAGCAAGTGAAGCACAATACGATGCACCTTCTGATCTGGAAGGACAGTCAGGCTAATACAAATGAATGGCTACAACCTCCCTGTAGCCCCTGCATTTCATGCATCTGATGAAGTGGGAGTCTGCTCATGAAAGCTCATGTGATAAATGAACTGGTGAGTCTTTAAAAGTGCCACAGCACCCCTGGTTTGTTTTGCTGAACTAGACTAACATGGCTACCCCTCTGGAAGTAACGTGAATTCTGTATTTGAGGTGCAGTATACATTCTTTTAATTTGAGGTAATCTTTTTAATAGGATATAGCCCTATGATCCCACACTGCCTTATTCACATCAGTTATGAGATACAAAATTCACAGGATGTACATGTTCTTAGGTCCATTTTAACAATGGGTAAAATGAAGCTCAGAAAAGTGACTTGAAGATCACAGTGTGAGAGTGAGTTGTGGCTAGAACTCGAGAGGCCCAAGTCTCAGATCCTTACTCCAACTCCAGGATGATCTTTTCGCTTCTAGTGACACGAATTTTGTCCATAATACGATGGTCAGTACCCAGGTTGATTGAAATACCAGCTCTAAAGAGAGCAATCGATAAAGGAGATGTATGTGATAGTCTCTCTGTGGAGCACGTCTGCTGAGATCACCACAGTTCAGAGGAAGACAGAAAATTGCTTGTTTATTTAAAATTAAAAAAAAAAAAAATTGAAGCAAGAATATTGAAAAGGTCAAGAGCAGACAATGCGTGTTCAAACTAGAGAAGCACATTTCCTCTCTTTTTATATATTAAATATACCTCTGTGCTTGCAATTTCTTATCTACTGTATTGTGCCTAATCAAAGTGGCATTTCAACAAAAAGAAATTAGACATTCTTAGAGTCAATGTCTCCACAGTCCTGGTTGAAAGACATCAAATATTCATTTCTAAAGAACTTTCCCAACTTTGAGCTGCAGCACAAAACCTTTCAAACCTGATGGCAAGCACGTCATTTCCAAAGATGATCTTTACTATGAAGTTGTATTGCAAAATAATCTTGTATTTGCCTACTTGGGACTCCTAGAGTTCCTTCCATCTGTGAATTCTGCATCAGTTCACAAATTAAATTTCTCTTCAGCACTCCCATAAGATATATGTGTTATTCCCAATATAAAAATGGGGAAACGGAGATAAGGAGAAGTTAAATCTTTCTGTTTAACATCTGTAAGATAAAGGCTTTCATATCCATCCACATAGCTAAAACTCACAACTTTCATCATCTCTATTACTTCGGCGGCCTTAACAAATGTAATTTTGCCCCACTCAAATCCTTTCAGAAAATTGTGGCAGAGATCATTCTCTTAGTCCAACAATTTGACTATGTCACCATCTCTTGTGCACCCCTCTCTTAGAGGTCCATGCTCAATCTTATCAAACAAGTCTTCACAGCATATCCCCACCCTATCTGTCATATCTTTGCTGCGTACTTGTTACATTTTCAAACAAATTGTGTTTGGAAGGTTCCCCCTGCAAATATCCACAAACCTATCTCATCATCTACCTTCAGATCCCTCCTCACAACTCTTTTGTCACCATGACAACAAAAACTTGTGGACAGCTCTCTCATCCCACGAGCAGCCCACTGCTTATTGTGGGAGAAGTTCTGTCTCATTGTTTCTTTGTTCTCCCCTCCCATTGTGGCACCTGTATCCATCTGTTGTTTGTCATACTTCCCCTGTAAGTTCCTTGGCACAGAGACTGTCTTTCTGATTTATGTTTGTACAGCACCTAGCACAAAGGGGCCTTGGTCCATGCTGAGGGCTCCTATTTGCTATGGTAATACAAATTATAAAAGTAATTAATAATTCGGTCAAACCCACACATCAAATTAGTGATTGACCTGTGAAGACAACGCCCCCTTCTGTGCTGTATGTTCTATACCTCTGTTTTAAAAACAGTGAGTTATGTATCATGATATACTGATTTTATTTTCCATTGTGGGGGTTCGCTTTTGGTCCCTGAAAGTTTTAATCAGCCCCTTCTACTGTGACTCCATCAATACATACCTTCACACATCAAAGCATTAGCCACAATGCAATTCCACCAGAGAATGAAACCACAGAGGGTCAAGGAATGCTTTTTTTTAAAAAAAAATATTTCCTCTGTGGCTTTGAAAATATTTTATTTCCAAATAAAACTATAAGCACTTCTGGGACAGTTCAGATAGCCCGGTGACTATTCTAATTTAACAAAGACGATTACATTAAAACAGATGAGATTGCTCATTCGCTTTTGCATCCGACAAAGTGGGTTGAGCCCACGAAAACATATGCCCAAAGAAATTTGTTAGTCTTTAATGTGCTACAGGACTTTCATTGTTTTTGCTATATACAGACTAACACGGATACCCCTCTGGCACTCATCCACTTTTAAATTATTTCAGTGTACTGCATTTTGAAATAGAGCTTTTCATTTTGGGTGGTTTCGTTTTTAAATCAAGAGATTCTTGTTGACGAAAGGTGATTATTTTTTTAAATTTATTTGGAGAAGATATATTAGCCACCATTAAAATGTCAGAATTAAAATGCCAAGAATAACCAGATAGTACCATCTGAGTTCACTTTCCTCTTTACTTACAATAAGAACTAACTTGATATTTGTGCGATTAAGGAAATATTGCCATTTTAAAAGCAACCTCTGTAGCTATTTTCAACCGTGCAATCACCAGGATCTTTATGATTTTTTAAAATGTGCTAAACATTGTTAGCTCCTTGACTCTTACAAAAAGAAAACCTAGCATTTTGAAAAGCAATTCTCTCCAGCTCGGGGGAAAGAAAGTCCTTTTTAAAGCCTATATAATAAACTCCACAGTGACTAGGAAGAGTTCTGATTCACCAGGAGGGAGGCGTTCTCTATCCACCCCTTACTGTAGGAAGATATTTGCTGACAAAGATGCTCAGGGTCATTCAGGCTTTACTCTGCACTGAAAATTCTCTTATGCATCAGTTCACTCAAAACTGGGGGAAAACATGGTTTATATACAGTAATAATAGAATTTATTTTGGAGAAAGACAAAAAGGTTAACAGTCACTTGACACTTGAATTTACGTGTTAATAAGACTTTGCAGTATTTATCTTCAGAATTGCATTCAACCATTAAATAATCAATCTTCACAACACCCTTGTGAAATAATTAGTGCTATCACCTTTTACAGAGGGAGAAATTGAATGATTTAGTGAATTCCCCAGTCATAAAGAGAGTCGATGTAATTTAGGATTAGAACTCAGAGTTATCCACTCAGATCAAACCGCTTTTTCAGGATTCCAAACACTAGGGTATATTTGAATAGCAACAGACGGTGCAGTACAGCTCTCTCTTAAGAATGCACACACTGAGTGCAGGTGCAACATTTTAGAAACAATTGTGTTTCTCTCTCTAAAGGAACAAAATATTATAGGGTATATTATCTGCAGGAATATCATTAATGACTTTGGACACTGGGAATACCATTTGATCTGGACCATATTCGCCACCTACTCATGACGTGACCTTTAACCCTTAAAAGTCTATGCATTGTTCGAGACTGACCGTTCAGGATTCCAAACATGAGTAGCAAACACGCTCAGTTATTGTGTAACAGAATTCCTCTTAATTTAGCAAATATTAACGGACTGTTTTTTTAAGAGAATAAAAATGCTGGCAGTACAACTTTCTCTTAGCTTAATTTGATTTTTCTGACCCAAGTTTCCTCTTTCCTATGTGGCTGGTGACTCCTAAAAAGTCATTCTCTGCATGTATAAGTGATGCCATGATTTTCATTAGACTTGTAACGCTCTTTTCCTCTGAAACAACTCACAAGACCAAGACTAAAATTTACAGAAAAATATATCAGAGGCATTTGATTTTGTTTTCAAACAGTGAGCCAAGCAAATATATCTAGGAAGAACAATCCATTATAGTGTGATGGACCTGAATAGCCTCTCCATCTCCACCCAAATTATGGTACCTGCATATAAATGCAGTGTAAATAAACTGCATTGAAATGTCTTGCTTGGCTTATTTGTTGAAGTAACTGTCATCCTGGGCATGAACATAATCCAAGGTTTATCCCAAAAAGATTGTCTCCTTCTTTAAAGATCACTCTCCTCATGTTAGTGTTGGTGTGAGATACATAAGAATTCTTTTGACAACCTTGACTTTTACTTCATAACATGTTTTGATAGTTTCTGTTACTGGTAATGCCATTTCAAATCCTGCAAGCCACAACTGTAAACACATGTTCAAACTCCATTCATGATAACTGAAAATTATTTGCTTTGGAAAATGTGTCCAGTGATTTGATGAACTGGACTTGATGACGGTAGTAGTTGCTATTACCGGATAAAAACATGAAATGATGGATGTTGAAGACTAGTGAGATTTTTCTGAGTACAGTTTACCTCTTAAAATGAAGAGGAGGTGTATTTGGTTCCGGCTCGGGGTCCTGGTGGCTCCAATAGCAGCGGAGCTCCTGTGGCAGGAGCTCCGCTACTTGTCAATTTCACTGCTCTGCCAGAGCTGCTCTGCACTGCTAGAGCAGAGAAATTGACAAGCGTGACAGCTCCAGTGTCCCAGCGTGGCCTCGATTGGCACTCCGGGACATTTCCAGCGGCTGTCAGAAGTGCAGACCGTACACACTGGCTCTACCCCGAACAGCTGTTCCCTGGCACGCCTAACCACGCTCGTTTAAGTGGTTTACCTGCTGTGCGGCAACAAGCAAGATTGTAGTGTGCACGTTCACAGCCTTATCGCACAGTAAAGCTCCTTACCGTGCGATACGGCTGGAGTGTGTACGAGTCCTGAGGCAGTAGCATGCTGGCTGCGCTATATCACTTCCTTCTTCCTGCAGGTTCACATGAGCCTCAGTGTTTACTCTGGCTGAGCAAAACTGTGCAGTTTTGTGTTTGGTGCTGGGTGCTTCAGAATGCATGGCCTGTGTTTGCACTCCCATAGATAGCAAGGCTGGGTTCACTTGTCGGTGGTGGGTGAGCGATGGCGTATAAGACCTCAGCACAGCAATTAGGCCACGTGACTTTAATTGCAATTGTGTTTGGAAGTTGCATCTTAAAAACCCTGAGCTTCACTCTCTTTACCCCAGTGGTTCCCAACCGTTTTGGCTCAAGGGTCACAGATACCATTTTTATAACCCTGAAGGGCCACCAGTCTCTGCCAGCAGACCCCCACTCCACTCCCACTGCAGCCAGACTGAAGGAGTTCATCTCTTTGGTGATCTCCCGTCTCCCTGGTGTAACAGGGAATCTGCACACGTCCTGTAGCCCTGCGTGTTCCATGTGTGTCCCTAGGTAGTGGCTCCCTTTTGCAGCAGGGAGGATGGGAGATCAGTGCTCCCCTTCCTCTGGCTCCTGCAGGGACCCCAGCATCTAGGAACTCAGGCAGAGTACTTTGCCATGCTCCCTGCCACAGCCAGGAGGAGGGGAGTTTTGATCTTCCATCCACTTGTCTGCAGCAAGGAGACTGCACGGAGTTCTCAGCCATGCAGCAGAATGCTCTGCCTGGGCCCTTAGGCAGTGACTCCCTTCTGCAGTCAAAAAGCCCCTGGGCCACAGGTTGGGAACCGCTGCTTTACCCTCATGCAGAGGCGGCCTTTGGCTATTGGGGGCCCTAGGTGAAGGCCCATTGTGGGACCCCCTATAGGCTCAAGGGCACTCCCTGCCAATGGCCCTGGTTCCCCCTTCTGTCCCCAGCTCCCCACGTGGCCGGCCCCAGCTTCTTGCCACCGGCCTCCTCCTCCTGCTGCTACCTGAGACACATGTGGCTTTTGGGGTGGACGAAGCAGGTGACGGGCCCCTTGCTGCTCGGGGCCCTAGGCGTGCGTCTGCTTCACCTACCCCAAAAGCCGCCTCTGCCCTCATGGTGATAATTTTTGACACGTCAGACATAGATGGGCTTTGGAAAGGAGCCTAAGAGAATTGAGCACCCAAATGCTACTGACTTGGTATCCAGCTCCCCTAGGCTTCTTGAGAATTCAAGCCATATCTCTGCATGAAGAATCAGAAATGTCTAGGGGAGAACACCCTTGTGAGCACAGGGGATAATTAAATTATTCAAGTCTGGAACTTTCTGCATCATTTTTGTGCTGTGGAGCGTAAAGCAAAAAGCAGCATCACCCTATTGGCATCTAGGCGTGAGAATGATGAATTCTAATCAAAATACTGTTACGTTAGTAACTCTGGCCTTAAAAAGGTGGGGAGAGAAGGAGATATGGCTGTGATAGTGAGAGAGAGAGAAAGTGTGTGTGTGTTTATTTAAAATCTTATGTGATACCAAAATACATCCTCAGTGGTTTGTGTTACATTGTTTCCTGTAATTGAAAAGCAAAGCCACACTTCACAGATGAAAAGAATATTTTGAAATCCGGTTAATAGCGTATTCAGAGTTCAGATAAAAAATTATAGTAGTTGAGTCTGCTCATGAATTTTTGTATGCTGTCTTGTTAATTCTGGAGGGAGAGAACTCATTTGAATGTTCTCTTTTATTAATTGAATTCAGATTTTGTTCCAAGTAAACTGAAAGGCATTTGAAGCGGAAGCATCTGCAGCACTGCGAACGCTACAGACTATAACCAGTGACGAAGCCACAGATGTGGTCTTAGCTAGGGACAGAAGAGCTTTCTCGAAATTCTTCTGCCTGAATGAACGTCTCTGTGAATGGAACACTAAGTGCTGTTTGCTGATAACGATAATCGAAACCTAAACATTAATATAAATCTGTTGTATGAAATATTGCCTCTTTCTCTCCACCAAATCATTTGCGGAATAATCTATATGTGGGTGGAAAATTAAGTGATGCAGATGGAAAACTCGGGATTTACAAACATGGATATCCAAGCGCTATGGACATGGAAAGGCCCACAGTCATAGGCAGGGGTTAAAGTAAGGGGGAACGCACTGGAACACAGTTCCGGGGCCCACAAATTTGAGGGACCAGAGTTCTGGGACCCCTAAAAATAGAAAAATCTGACAGAATGCATGTTCTGCCTTGCCCTGGCTGCTGGCAGGTCGTATGCCCCACCGTTGTTAATCACAATACTTATTGTGCTATGCAGGGTTTGCTAGTGACAATAATTGCTATAGACATAAATGCCATATAAAACTATAAATATTTTTATGGAGCGATAACCGATGCATGTGGTACTGAGAAGTGGTTGCAAATGCCTACCTGGGCTAGGGCCCGCACATGCATGAAGGGGGCCCAGACAACACGGGAAGGGGGCCCGGAGATTAGGAGGGTTCCAGGGCCCATCAAATTATACTTTAACCACTGGTCACAGGGTAGCGAAAGCTACCATTGAGAGAGCTCTTTGTGCACCCATGACATAGCGCATGGGGTCAAGTAGACACAGCAGTGATTGGCTAACTACACACTGTTACCAGCTTTGCCCACACACTCGGGGTGTGCTCATTGATTGGGGTTACTTCCTTGGGGGGAGGGGAAGGTTGCAGTTCTATTAGTGCACTGCTTGTGTCACTTGTGTTCCTTTATAGACCTCACTTCTCCCTTCTGCAAGTTTCCTCCCAAGGGAGCCACTCTTGCAGTATCTCAATTGCCCAGGCCTGGCTTCTTCCAGCCCCTGATTTAAATAACCACCCACATATACCCATTCACCGACTAACAAGGTGCGTCTGAGCAGACCAGGTCTATCAGGACTCTCAGCTGACCCCTTATATGTCCCTGAACACAGCAGGCTGGGTCACACAGCACTTCTCAGCTGCTACCCTTATATGCCCCTGGCACGCACTGGACTAGACTTGAGAATGCGTTTGAGCAGCCCGGGTCACACGGCACTTTTCAGCTGCTACCCTTATATGCCCCTGGAGTCAATCAGGCTGGTATCCCCACTATTACTCTACAATTATTCTAGTAGTAACCCCTTCAATGAGCAGACCTTACAGGATTTGGGGCTTCACAGGGATCTTTGGCTAGGTAAAAGAAGTGTTGCTGCAGAACATTATAGGGAAGCCAAGAACACAAAGGAGAGGGAATGAAGTTTTTAAGAGAGTTTGGCAACTGGCTTGATTACAAAAGTCATTTTATTGCCAAGTACCTAAACCTTACAGTAATAGTAATAATTACAAAAGGAGAGAAAAATACCGAAAGAGTTACAGCATTAATAACCCTACAGGGAAAGAAAAACACTCACTTACAATATTACCTAAAACCTATTATATCAGGCCTAGAGAGAGTTACAAAGAGCGAGAAAGAGAGTGTGTGTGTGTGTGTGTGTGTGTGTGTGTGCATGGATGTGGTGGGGGGTAGGGGGGGTTCACCACTGAGTGTAGCAGAAAGGTTCCCAGGAAACAGGCTGGATGAAGGCAGGCAGAGCTCCCACCACAATCTGTGAGAAAAGATGAAATCCGAGTGGAGGTGGTGCAGCTTTTAGATCCAAACATCAGGACTCTCTTCTTGGATTGAGTAGGGGTTTTTGTAGGAAACACTAGGGTTGTTTTTGAGGTAAATAATGACTTGTTTAAGTGGACAATACACATTCCTGGCTGGAGTGGTAATGGTTCAGGGAAGCTCACAATACAGTCAGGCAGATTCAGTATTTTGGGTTATCAATTAGCACGTATATCACTAGAATGGTCTGATAAGTGCTGAGCTTGTAGCCTTGGTGCAAGATCCCCCATCATGCACTGCTTCCCTGCTTCTTCAATCCCAGAGTTCAGTGCGGTTTCTGCTTTGGATCTTGGTTCTCCATACTTGATGCAAATGAAGCTCCATTCAGTGTGCTGATGGCTTTTTGATGTAGGTAGACAAGGATGTCTCCCATTGCCTCTTCATTGTTTTGGTTTCTGGTTCAAGCAGAGGTGGTGGGGGTGAAGGGGTTGGTTGTGTGGTGGTGAGTCACAGAGTCTATGTACACACGATCAGATTAAAGCGCAACATGGCAATCGCGCTATAAAAAACACATGACCTTTATTGCGGGAGAGCGCGTACACACGTCGCTCCTTGCAACACAACAGAATTATTTGCAATATCGCGGTGTAGCGCAATGAATTCTGGGCATCTATCCCACAGTTCAATTTTTCCTCAATCGGTGCTTGGAATCCTGGGATGAAGGAAAGCAACGCAAAGCGCCATGGGTAAACTCTCATTTTCCCGTGGTGCACTGTGTTCCCCTTGCATCTTCCTTGTTGCCAATAGCAACTCGCGCCTATTTTCAACAGTGCAGTGACATTCTACTTGCAAGCAATCACAACAGTGACAGCATGGATCCTGCTCTGATCTCCACTGTCGCCTTCAGCATTCTAAATACATCTCGGCTGGTTGCTCAGTACGCAATGAGCTCCGAGTCAGACGAGGACGCCGAGGAGCAGGGGCTGATCGATGCCCTGCAGAGCAACAGCACTGCATTGCTCAGCTCCTTCACCGATCATCTGCAACGCCATTTCTGGTCGCGAGAGACGAGCACTGAGTGGTGGGATCGCATTGTTATGCAGCTGTGGGATGACGAGCAGTGGGTACAGAACTTTCGAATGTGGAAAGCAACCTTTCTGGAACTGTGTTCAGAGTTGGCCCCTGCCCTGCAACGTAAAGACACCGACATGAGGTCAGCCCTAACCGTGGAGAAGCGTGTTGCGATTGCTGTCTGGAAGATGGTGACTCCTGACTGCTACCGGTCGGTTGCAAACCAGTTTGGAGTCGGGAGGTCCACCGTCAGATTAGCCCTCTCACAAGTCTGCCGAGCCATCAATGGCATTCTGCTACGGAGGACGGTGATGTTGGGCAATGTTCGTGAGATTGTGGACGGCTTTGCTGCCATGGGATTCCCTAACTGCGGGGGAGCCATAGATGGCACACATATCCCGATTTTGGCTCCAGACCATCTCGCGACCGAGTACATAAACAGGAAGGGCTACTTCTCCATGGTGCTGCAAGCACTCGTGGATCACAAAGGGCGTTTTACGGACATCAATGCTGGGTGGTCGGGAAAGGTGCATGATGCCTGCATTTTCAGAAACACTGGACTGTATCGGAAGCTGCAAGGGGGTACCTTCTTCCCAGATCAAAAAATTACTGTGGGGGTTGTGGAGATGCCCATAGTCATCTTTGGAGACCCGGCATACCCACTGATGCCATGACTCATGAAGCCGTACACCGGGAACCTGGATCGCAGCAAGGAGCGGTTCAATTACCGATTGAGCTGCTGCAGAATGACTGTGGAGTGTGCCTTCGGCCGCTTAAAAGGGCGCTGGCGCTGTTTGTATGGGAGGCTGGACTTGGACGAGGACAACATCCCTGCTGTAATTGCAGTGTGCTGTGTCCTTCATAACATTTGTGAAAATAGGGGAGAAAAGTTTTCCCCGGGGTGGGCTATGGAGGCACAGCGCCTTGAGGAAGCATATGAACAGCCAGCCACTAGGAGTATTAGGGGGGCCCAACGAGGAGCTGCTCGCATAAGGGAGGCACTCAGGGAGCATTTCAATGATGCCCTCCCGTAGTTCACTTCAAGGACGCATCAAGTGCACCTTATGAGATTTTCACTGTGTACAAATAAAGCCACTCTTCAAATTTTCTGTTACTGTTTTTATTAAAAGATGAACATGGCCCGAGAAATTATGCCATATGTATCGAAATTTCGCCTGCTGCTGCGTATCTGCGCTTGCACAGCAGACTCTCCCCAGATGCTGATCAGGTCCAGCACCTCTGCTGTGCTCCAAATTGGTGCGCGTCTTCCACGATGGGCCGCCATTGCTAGGTAAGATCGGAGCTGCACTCCAGTCCACGAGGAAGAGAACAGGAAGTGAAACAGAGGAGAAATTCGAAAATCCCGGGAATCGAAACAGGGCGGGGACTGTTTCGTCACGGCCACAGAGCGGGTGGGGGGAAGACCAGAGAGGACGACTTTGGAATGCTGGGACACTTCCAGAGGCCAATCATTGCGCGGTAAGCGTACACACGAGTGGAAAGGCGCAACAGCTGTTCCGTGTTAACTGCTACCACCCTTGTCGAGGTGGTTTTTGTATTGCGCTACAACTGGGCTGTTGACGTGCAAGAGCCCTATTGCACGTGTGTACGCTGTTGCTGTTATCGCGCGGTAATGACTCTTAATGCGCGATAAAGTGATTGTGTGTACATGGCCAGAATCTGCATAGTATGCTCCGATTCTCCAGAATACAGAACTAACAAGTAACAACACACAGCCCCAATGGGAATGGTGGTCTGAACAGTCACCTGGACCTTTTGAGAAAGAGAAGCCCATTTGGTGAAGATGCTTGGAGATTAAACAGTATTTCCAGAGGAAAGCACTTGCCAACATTAGTGAATAAGGACTATCAAGCGGGTATTGTCCCCATTTTACATGCAGGGAACTTGGATTACAGACATACAGGCTCTGTCTACACTAGGAAAAGTTAGGTCGACTTTGTTAAGTCGACTTAATAAGGTCGAATTTAGGTCAACTTAACAAAGTGCTTTCCCTTAACCGGTACTTATTAATGCAACCCAACTTCCCTTAGGTCGACCTAAGAAAGTGGACTTGTGCGTCCACACTGTGCTTAGTTCGACCTAAGGAGGGTTAATTCGACCTAACAGGCAGGCCTTACTAAGTCGACCAAATGAAAGCCTGGTGTGGACAGGGACTAAGTTAGGTTGACTTAAGCCTCCTTATGTCGACCTAACTTGCCAGTGCAGACACAGCCTATATAGTGTCTTGTTCACATAGCACACCAGTGGGATATCTGGGAGCAGAACCTACATCTCCCAATTCCAAGTGCTGTGTTAAATTGTCATAGCCATCATGTGTGGAAGCAGTTATACCAGGCTAAAGATAGCCACACACTTTACATTTACCAAGAATAGCTGCACCAGAATAAAGTTGTTTATACCAGTACAGCTGCATCCACACCAGAGAACTGAATTTGCTTTTCTATCAATTTAATGAAATTAATTTGTCTGTGTGTAGACAACACATGAGACTTTAACCAATTCTGTTACAGTGTTGTAATCCTTCCTAATGTTAATTTCCCTTGCCTCCACAGTGGGAGCGTCTCTGGTTTCTAATCCTCATCTTCACCTTCTTCCTGACACTGGTCTGGTTTTATTTCTGGTGGGAAGTACACAATGACTACAATGAAATCAACTGGTAAGTAGAGCTTTTGATGTGGTCAGCATATGCAGATATATACGTTTGTGTGTGTGTGTTTCTGTATTGATATGTGCTATTATCTAGCCACTAGGCATGTGCTGTACAGGGTTCCAGGAAGATGTGCTCCATGGTAAACATGAAAAGCAGAGCTGGAACTCAAGTTGCTGAAGCTAGTTTGTGTCTATAGTTAGTTATTTTATTTAACAATTGCCTGTTGTAGAAGAAGGTATTGTGATGTCAGATCTGGTTGTTTCCTGTCTTCCATGGAACAAAGGTAAGGTTTCCCGACTTACTTGTCACCAGTGGTTACCAGCCTTTTTAGCTTGAGGGCCACAGATGATATTTTTACAGCCCTGAAGAGCCACCGGTCACCGCCAGCAGCCCCCGTGAAAAGCAGTTTGCCTTCTCGCTCGCTGATCTCCCTTCTCCCTGGCTGCAGTGGGAAACCACACACATCCTCTAGCTCTGTGAACCCTATCTGGATACCTAGGCAGTGGTTCCCTCCTACAGCCAGGGGGACGGAAGATTATTGCTCCCCTCCCTCTGGCTTCAGCAAGGACCCTAACATCTATGGATCTAGGCAGAGCGCTTCGCTGTGCTCCCTGCTACAGCCAGGGGATGGAAGCGCTAAGCTCCTTCCTTTTGGCTGCAGCAAGGAGCCTGAACTGGTCTTTTAACTCTGCAGAAACATGCTTCACCTGGACCGTTAGGCAGTGACTCCATCCTGCAGCAGTAGGAGGGAAGCCGAGGGCCACTTTTGGCCCCTGGAGCACAGGTTGGGAATCACTGATCTTAACGATGCAACATAAACTGTCTCCTGTGAAGTTGGTTGGGTTTTTTCTGACATAAACTTACTCTTGCTGCTCCAGGGAGGTTTTAAGATCCTATCCATAAAAAGGCGCAACTGTAGAGCCCCGATACATATCCACCTGTCACTCCCATCTCACTATTTTTTTAATTGTTTCAATACGATGCGTTGCTCTGGGAGCTCCATTGTGGTAGTTTATTAGCAAAGTGGAAGAAAAGAAGAAAAGCAAACTGAAAAAATCGATTCCATCATGTGGCATCACACTGACAGTCGCATGTGTCGCTAGCAGGGCTGAAAGCTTTAGGACCCCCCCCCCCCCCCCCCCCCCCCCCCCCCCCCAGACCTCTGACACTTGAATTAATGGAGTAACTGGTCGGAGTAGCAGGTTGTCATCCTCTGTGTAGAATGACACTAATGGGGAATGACACATATTTTGCCAGTGGGTTTCCTCTAGCTCCTTTCCTCAGCCTCTTTGCCCAACCAGCCCCAGTCCATTTTTAGACTTCTTTCCTCCCCCATTTCTTCCAATTCAAATGGATTCTTAGTCCCAGTCTCCTTGTCCAGCCAGTTCCAGGTCACCTTCCCACCTCCAAAATCCCTATTCCTTATCAAATTGCTCCTCTCCTCTTTTGCTCCTTATCTTCCTTACGCAAACCGGTCCCTAGCCTTAGTGTCCTTGGCCAGCCAGTTCCAGTTTCCCTCAAGATTTTCATGAGACCTCATCTTCCTTCTCAGCCAACTGCTCTCTCATTCACCTCCCCAGATGCCAGTCTCTCTCCTTCACCCATGGCTCCTATTCCCATCTCTTTCCTCGAACTCCTACTCCATTTCTTTCCCCACTTCCAGTCCTCAGTTTCATTAGGCTCCTTTTCCTGATCTCCTCCTTTCCCTCCTTCTTAGTTCTGCTGTTGTCCCCTTTGCATTCAGATCAGATGGCTTCCTTCTCCATGCTACTTGGATGCAGCAGACAGGTCACAGCAGAGAGATGCTCCTTCTTGGTAGTTCTGGTACCTGGCCCCACCCTAGCCCGGAGCAGCTATTTGGGGCCTGGTCTACACTGCCGGTGAAATTCGGCAGCAGTCAATGGGAGATGCACAAGCTACCTAGAGTACTTGCGTATCTCCTGTTGATTTTCTAACTTCTGCCTACCATAGCGTCCCCACTACACTGCGCCAACAGGAAATGCCCTCCGACTGATGCAGCATTACGCTTTTTGCGGGGGTGGATTAACGGCATTGGCTTCTGGGTTCCATTGAGTGGGTCTTCACTGCCACTCAGTTGATCCCACAGAATCGATCCTGCACTGCTGACAATACCAGCAACAATGTAAACATGCCCTCAGTGAAAGCTCTTCTGAGCTCCTGTTGCCGTAGGTAAGAGTGTATGTTGCTTGAGAATGGAGCAGGCATTTCATTTCCTCCTTTCTTTCTTTCTTTCTTTCTTTCTTTCTTTCTTTCTTTCTTTCTTTCTTTCTTTGTGTCAGTCTGCATTAGACAGCCAGTATGGGAAACGTCTGTATAAACAGGTACAATGTTATAAAGTTATAAGCGACTAAAAGAAAGCCTTTTAAAGGAAAGTTCAGGCAGTCTCACTAGGGCCCATCTATAATAAAATTGAATTTCTTGCAATAGGTCTTCGCAATTTTCTAAAATGCTTTCGAAGTAAAGCTCAAGTGGCTGTCAACCAAACCACTTCAGCAATCATCTTCCTGTCAAAGATGATGTGCAAGTTCTATTTAAAATGCAACTGGTAGCTGATCTCATAAACAAACTGCCTGTTAGGATGCTGAAGTTGTGTGCAGGAGAGGGTTCAAAAAACCTTAATGACGCGAGCGATTTTCTGCCAGGAATGACTAACACGAGACAGGGCTGTCTCTAAACAAGTTCATGTTCTCAGCAGTGAGGTTAACGTAGTGCTCCTGAGGAAGTGTTTGTATAAGAGATGTCTTTGGGGGCAACTTGTATCCTGTCAATTCGTTTGACAGTTGTATTGAGCCTGGCCTGTCCATTCTCATAGATATTTAAAGCAGGACGTGTTTATTTTCGGTGATTTATATGCTTGAATAACTTTACGTGGGGGTGGCGGTGGGGAGAATATCTTAAAGTGCTGAAGAGAAATTCAGCCTTACATTTAGGCAACGTGATGAGTTGCTTTTAGACACCGCTCACCAATCCTCTGGGACTTCTGTTGTTCCGTCACTCATGGCGCTTTATTTTCCTTCTCGTTTTCCTCTCCATGGTCTCCCACATTGCTTATTTCAACTGCTATTTCCTTGTGCTTCCTGTATCTGCCTGTTGTCTTTTGCCTTTGATTGTAACCTGTTTGCGGCAGAGGCCATCTTTTGTTCCACATCTGTACAGCACCTGCCCCAGTGTCTCCTGGTCTGTGACTAAGGCTCTTAGGTGCTATCGCAATATAAATAATAAAAGATTACCTGGAGTCCAAATGTTCAGCATCTTTGGAAAGACCCATGTGGCGTAACTGCTGATGTTCCGAGATTTTTTTAAAACCTGAGGGAAAAGTGCAAGTGCGGGAGGAGGGGGCTGGGTTTAAATTTCCACCAAGACCTTGATATCTTTTCTTCTGTCAACCCACCTGAAATACCTGCGAAAGGCTGAGAACCACTGGTCTACACACTGCAAGTCTGAGACTCACGCTGTGGGGCTAAATATAGCGGTGGAGACATTTGGCCTTAGTCTGGAGCCTAGGCTCTGAAACCCGGTGAGCCAGAACCTCTACAGTGCAGTTTTTAGCCCTGTGGCAGAAACCCCCAAGCCTGAGTCAATTGATCCAGGCTCAGAGGTTTGCTGTCGAGACGGGGATGGGGGAGCTGTTTTCTGTAGACGTTCTTAGAGAGAACTGGCCAACACGTCTTTCACCACTGCTTTTGCTTTTCATAGCAAAGGAATGCAAAGAGAATACTTCAGGCTTCTTTCAAAGCCATTCTGGAAATGTCTGTAGCTTTTTTAATCTCATGATTAGGTAGCCCTTTAAAGACAATCAAGCCACGTGGGTAGAGTCCATGTCAGATGTTTGCAACACGACCCAGACTGTACGCAACTCGCTGGATTTCAGATTCACAGTGGAATTTGAAGCCAAAGTAGAGCAGCATTGCAAGGGTTCTGAGCAAGCCTGGGCTTCTGGGAAGTTTTGTAAGGTCTTTGGAAGAAGTCGGAGCTGTTTTTGATAGAGATGCGGTTGAACCTGCGGGCTGAACTGATATGGATCCCAAAACAACCAAAGGAACTTCTGCCAAGGTTGGCTGCCGAGTTTCATTCAAAGCACCCCTGTAAGGAAGGCAATATTAAATCTAGAAGATGTCTGGATAAACTGAAGCACAGAGCTTAAGTTACTTGTCTAAATCTACCTTTTGTCTCACTGGAAGATCTCTTAAGTCCTGGCTCATGATTTTCCCTTCTTGCATTAGTCTGTAGAGCCCAGTGAAGGATCCTGTTCCATTCACGCTGCTATTTGTCGCTCCAACTCTGTAAGGGAAAATGGGTCCAGTTGCTTTGTACTGCCTGCAGGCCTTTGAGCCCCTGAAGCATACTGGTCATGAGCCAGCAGGGTAGGAATGATGGCACTCTACAGTTTGGAGTGGTGCTGGCAGATGCCTCATCTTGTTCAGTCTCTTGGCTTATTCCATTTTGAAATCCAGAAGGAAATTTTTTTTTTAATGATGCAAAAGCCCTCAAGGAGGACTGGAACAGGAGGTCTCATTTGGGTCTGATCACAGATGGCAATAGCTCATGCCAAGCCTGCAGAGAGGCAAGTGAGCATCTTGCTTAGGCTGAAATCTTCAAAAGTGGCTGAAGACTTTGGATGCATTTGAATGCCCATGGTTCTGTTGACTTCCATTTACGGGAGCTCTGCTCTTCTCACCAGAAACTGGAGCACCCAGAAATCACAGACCATGTTTGAAAATGATGGTGTTACATGTTCCAGAAGTCAGAACAGGGCTGGGAGCCAGGAACCCCTCATTGTTACCTGCCCTCCCCCAGCAAGTATAGGCAAATTTAGCGGGGGGCTGGGACTGGGGAGGGGGCCTGGTGAGGCCAGCAGCGGGGGACCTGGTGAGGCTGGTGGGGGCCCTGGAAAGGTGGCTGGTGGGGGCCCCCAGCAAGGGAAAAAAAGTCAAGGATGGGGCCACCTATGTGGCATGAGGGAGCATCCTTTTACCCAGGGCCCCGGAATCCCTAAGACCGCCCCTGCCAGCATGACTGTTTCCCCTTCAGTCATCAAGAGCAAGTCACTTGGGCTATGTCTACACTTACAAAGTTAAGTCGACTGAACAAGGTCGACTTTAAGTCGACTTACCAAATGACTACACGTTAAGTCAACTGAACAGCAGAGAGAGCCGTTATATTGGCTTTACGTCAACTTAATAAAGTCGACTTAGCGTTAATCCCCGTCTACAGTGGCCTTAAGTCGATTTAAGGAGTCAATTTAAGACTTAAGTCGACCTAAAAGGAGGTGTCATTAAGTCGACTTAAACTTTCCTAAAATCGATTTAAGAAAAGCCCAGTGTGGACGCGGCTTTGTTTAGGTCGACTTAAGCATCCTTAAGTCGACCTAACTTGCCAGTGTAGATGCACCCATAATGTGCAATTGAGAAACCTGCCAGTTTATCCCATATTCATGTACTGATCTGATAAACGTACTTGGCCTCTGCCCTTCATCTGTACCTGTCTGGTAAGGATTGTCTCTCTTTGTATGGACAGCGCCCAAACAAGTGGAGCCTCAATCCATGACGACACCAGTAATAGACCCCTGCGCTCTAAATGTGGCCTGAGTGTCAATCAGCCACTTAATCAATCCTAAAACATAGTCCGCGGTTTCCTTCTCCTTGAAGCTTTGCTCTCATCCTGGAGCTAACCTATTCAATGTCGTATTACTGAGGAACACAGCAAGCAAGTCTGTTCATCCAGCTATGAAGAGCATGAGACAACTGGTCTTTTTTATTATGTACCTTCCTCCTATTGGCAAATGCACCAGTTTGCTTTTGGGAGGAAACAGGAGCGATGTATTAAAGGCATATGGTGGTCTTGCCAGGTAACAAATGGAGATATCAGGGATTGAACCACCCGGCATCCAATGTCTTCCCCAGGAGCATTGCTGCATAGGAAAAAGATTTGAGGCACAGGCCCCAGCCTCACCCAGCTTCTAAACCCTGCACCGCTATTTCCTCCACCTTGCCAGGCTTCAGAACCCTCCCTCCCCCCCCCCCCACTTTTGCACAAGGCTGCCCCCTCCCGTCTTCTCCATCACGTGAAGGCGAGGCGGAGGGGGATGCCACATTCCACCCAAAGCCCATGCCAGGCACCTGATTGCAGCAGACCCCCCAATGCTCCCTAGACTGGGCATCCAGCACCCACCACTGAATCCCCCCAGGAACAGATGCCAGAGCAACCCCCAAACACTCCTGCCCCCACCTAGATACACAGCGGGGACCCTGTGATATACCCCCACAGCCTATACCCCATACATCTTCCCCTTACACCCCTGATAAATCCCAGCTGTCCAGACTTCCTACGTACACTCCTGCTGGTGCGGACCCCCTCATCAGCCCCCATGGATACTCTAGAAACATCCTCCCATAATAGAGCCCATTTGAATCAGGTCCAGCCTCTACCTCCAGTCCCCCCTCCCCCCCAGCTACCTCTACTTCCCTCTCACCCGAGATGAAACCCGTTCCCCCAGTCCCCCATTCCTCATTTACTCCCTCCCCCACTGACCCCTGTGGATGACCTAGGGAGGCGTCTATATATATTAGCCCTACATGTACCCCAACCCCCACGTTTCCTCTCTCAGCTCTATTTTCTAATAACCAACACTTCCCTCCCATCAGGTTCCTCTGTGAATGCCCTCACCCCATCACCCCCCAGACACCCCCAAATTAAACCCTCCCATTCCTCCCCCATTTTCCAGTTACCCTGCTCCCTTCCTTCAGCTACCCCATCCCTCTGGGAAGGCCACTCCTACATCGCCGCCCCCCATCTGTCCATCCTTCCCCCAAAGTACCCCCATTCCTTGGTCAGCCCAACATTTCCACATTTGGAAATAGGACCCAGGGTTGCCAACCTTGTATTTTACTTTTTACTGATATGAAGAGCTGAAGTTGATTTATTTTTTTAAACTGACATGGTAAACTTTTTACTGACCACTAAAAACAACACAATAACATCATTATATCTTAATGTCACTCTTTGGGACACACAGTGGGGAGAGATGGGGAAGGAGGGGAGTGGTAGGAACCCCACCGCAGGCAGGATTGGGGCCCAGGGTCTCCAGGTACAGCGGCACTTTGGCTTCACCCCAGGGAGCACAGAGGGCCCCACTGATCATTGCCCCAGCTAGTGCTAATGCTCAGACACTGCTCCCTGCTGAAAATGGTCACAGCCCCCCCCCCCCCCCCGCACCCCATGGAAATTCAGTCAGGTTAGGTAGGAAAGGGTTACAGTTTACTCAGGCCTTGTACACACGATCAGATTATCGCGCATTAAAGCTCATTACCGCGCGATAGCAACAACGGCGTACACACGTGCAACAGGGCTCTTGCGCGTTAAGTGCCTTGTTGTCGCGCAATCCAACAACCACTCCGACGAGAGTGGTAACAGCTGTTGCGGATCATATATTGCGCGTTTGAGCTCGTGTGTACGCTTACCGCGCATTGACTGGAGTCCGGAACTGTCCCAGCATTCCCAAGTCGTCCTCTCTGGTCTTCCCCCCACCCGCTCTGTGGCCGTGACGAAACTGTCCCCGCCCTGCCCCGAACTTATTCCCGGGATTTTCAAATTTCAAGTCTGTTTCACTTCCTGCTCTCTTCCTCGTGGAGTGTGTTTGTGCTCCGATCATCAGTAGCAATGGCGGCCCGCCGTGGAAGACGTGCACCCCTTTGGAGCACGGCAGAGGTGCTGGACCTGATCAGCATCTGGGGAGAGTCCGCCGTGCAGGCGCAGCTACGCGGCAGCAGGAGGAATTATGACACATTTGGCATAATTTCTCGGGCCATGTCAGAGAGAGGGCATGATAGAGACACAGTGCAGTGCAGATCAAAGGTGAAGGAGCTCAGAATTACCTATCACCGAGCGAAGGAGGGAAACCGCCGTTCTGGATCAGCGCCTGCAACATGCAGGTACTATAAGGAAATAGAAGCCATCCTCAGCGGGGACCCCACAACCACTGCCAAAAGTCCCGTGGACACTTCAGCCCCTCCTCGTCCGGTGATTGCCAGAGCCGAGCAGGATGAGGACGTTGTTGAGGAGGAGGAGGAGGAGGAGATGGAGGATGACACGGAGGAAAGCGCAACCGCGTGTAGCCAGGAGCTCTTCAGCAGCCCCGCTGAGACGTCCACCCAAGGCTTGAACTGCAGCTTGTTCTCTGAGGCGGCAGAGGGGGGTTCAGGTAAGTTTCTCCTTCATTCAGCTCTGCTCCTGCTAAAATATCATTGTCTGGGGTGGGGGTGCTTGCGGGTCCCCGCTGTGCACGCTATTTACTCTGCATTCATTAGCAGGGCATCAATACAAGCAGTGATTGTAAAATAATCATCTGCATTTAGGTCAGAAAAGGTTTCCTCGATGTACCTCCAGAGCCTAATACTCAGGTTAGATGGGAGAGCGTTTGTGTCTGCGCTCCCAAAGACGGACACTCTGCCTCTCCAGCTGCAAAGCACAGCCCTGGGAACCATGGCAGCACACAGTGCAGCAGCATACGGTCCCGGCCTGCTACCGGCGGCATGTAGGAGATGTATTCTAGATGGAAGGGGCACTCTGAGGAGAGGGATATTGGGTTCCATCTGTGTGCCCTCTTCCGATTCTTAGCCCCCGGTAAGCCGTCTATTAGAATGTACCTTGTCTGCTTCAGCGCAGCGTAGTGTGTTGACCGCCCTGTACCTTCCAGTGGAATGTGCTACTGGAAGGTTACATTGGCTATCTATGCTATGTGTTAACAATGTCTATATTGTTATTTTTGTATTAGAATTGAGCTTCACAAGGCCGGTGTCTACCCCAGCTGACCGAATGAGAAACATTAGGCGGCGTTCTCGAAGAAACAGGGAGGATATGTTTAATGACCTGCTGAAAGCAACACAAGAATCCGCAAGGGAGAATAGAGCCTGGAGAGAGGAATCCCAGCAGAGGAGGCAGAAACACAGGGACGAACTGATAAGCGTCATGAAGGAGCAAACAGAACTGCTAAAGAACATGATAGCTTTGCAGTCCCAGGCGATAAATGTCCGGGCTCCACTCCAGACAGTTCAGCCGTGTATGCCTCCCACACACCGCAGTCCCTCAAAGCATTTCTTTGAAGGCCACCCTCCACCCCGGTACAGGACAACATCCAG
>ML685818.1:1038813-1157517 GCA_007922175.1 Pelusios castaneus
TAAATCTGTTAGTCTTTAAAAGTGCCACAGGACTCTGTTGCCTTTTCTGCAAGTCATTCTTAAGTGCCCACCCATCCAGGTGGAAGGCTTTCCCTGCAGGGGATTTAAAAACACCCCGCCCCCAGCTCCCAGCCTGTGTGAGAACAGAGCGAACAGCTTCCCTGCGTTGATCTTGGCTAATGCAGGCAGGGAGGCTGCTACAGCTCAGGGCTCAGGACACAACATTCGGCGCATGAGCCCAGGGGGCCAGCATCAGCAATGCCCCTGGTCCTCCCCTGTGACTCAGTGCTGGCTCTGGTGGGTTGAGTCAGATGCCAGCATCCTGTCCTGCCAGCTTTATGCATTTGATCCAACAAGGGTTGGATGGAGCAGACCTCATGGATGGCTTTGCCCATGTTGAAGGGCTTCTGTGCCTTCTGACCTCACCCACCTGAGTTTTAATAGGGAGCAGGTTGCAATATTGGCAGGAAACTGGGCTTTCTGGAAACGGCTGATCTGAAGAGTGCATTGTGCACTTCACAAGGAGGAGAATTAATGTCTGACGTGAAGGTCTTGATGTCACCCCATGATGAAAGCTGCTGGGAAGGCTGCTTTGGCCATCGAATGTCCCACTGGGAGGAAGATGTTGCTTATTAAAATTCGATTTCAATGGAACCTGTGTACCAGAGAGAGGGTCGAGAGGTAGGGCAGGTGAATGGCCTTTGGAAGAAATCTCCCACGTATAATAAGAGTAGCGGCGGAAGATGCAAACTGGACTGGAAGTAGCAGGACTCTGTGTACCGATTCAGCCACTCAAGCGTTGCAGTTTGATGTTAAAAATGGGCTGGCTGCTCTGTATGTATCAGACCCCAATTAACCACCTGCTTTGGGGTACAGTCCACTCCTGACATCAGTGGCATACGGAGACAACACGGTTTTTAAAATAGCCTAAAATTCTATGAAAAAATAAGAAAGAGGATAATTACCCAGTGTGAGGCTTTAATTGCTGTGAGGCTAATCCCGGGGCTGGAGGAAATGTCACCTTCCTCTGCATTTCCCCAGGCTAATCCTGGCTTTTGCAGCATAGACGTTTGTGATCTAATAAAGTACCTGAGTCATCAAAAAAGTGTCCAATCACGAGGCATATAGGAGAAGCAGAAGAGGTGGTGGTACAGGCAGAGACACTTGCGCTGGTGACTGATGTGCAGGCAGTACGAACAAGGATCCTCTTTAAACTGGTCTCTGCTGTGTTGTCTACAAGCCAATGAGATAATAGTGCGGCCAGTGGTTTTTCATTCACCCGTCCTATCCTGTGTCAGGACTGTCCCCAGTCCTTTCAGTTCTCACTTCACTGACAGGAGTAGAATCCAGAGTCTAGCAACAGGCAATACAACAGGTTTATTGGGATCTTTTCCCCACAAGCATCTATTAGGACCCCCTAGTCCTTTACACCAATAAATTTTCCCCCGACCTCTGTGAACCATGAATGATTTTAACCAATCATTTCGTTAGTAATATTACAAGATGATTCTTTAATCAATCCTAACATATTGTAACCCCGTTCTTTAACCAATCATACCCCATCACCTTAACCGATTACAATTAATTAAGAGACAGACGGAAAGAACCAGAAAGAAGTTATCAGAACTGTGCATGCCGTAAGAACCAAACAATACAGTCTAGAGTCTATAGCCACAACTCTTATCAAGTATTTAAAAGCCAGAAAAACATTACTAAACAAAGTTCTTTTAAGTGTTCTAGGGTTTTTTCTTGATCTGGAGACTGCCTTCTAAACAGCTTGGTGTGACCGTGGGTTAATGTCATTTGATTGGAATGTGTGGATGTGACCATACGCTTCCTGTTTTATGGCTGCCCTTGGTTTGCTTAGCCAAAGGCCTCAAACTAAAGAGAAGCAGTCTGTGATTTTGATTTTGATTTTGTTTTGATACCCCTGGAACTAGTTAAGTAATAAGAACACACTGAAGAGTCATAGAATCATAGACCTTTACAGGCAGGCCTAAATATCGATATTCTGACAATCCCATTGCAACCTAGATTGTAAATTCTTTAAAGTTGGGGCTGTCTTCATACAGTACAATGGGCCCCTGATCCCTTAGTGGTCCTTGAATCAGTATGATGATGAAAAAAAAATTAGTTGCCGATGTGGCCAGCTGGCTTTTTACAATGCCTGCCGTCTCTTTCAGAGGCCATGGCATTGAACCTCTTCAGCCTGTCCCAATTAAAGTGTGAAAAAAATACTGAGTGTAAATATAATTGTGTATTACAGTGAACAAATTGTTGTACATACATATGCCCTATTGCATTCCGCCTGTCTAAAACTGCACCGGAAATTTTAAATGGATACAGTCTTCATAATTTCCTGACCCAGATTTTGCATAGCTCTGCCAGGGGCTGCTAATCAGTTGCAGCGTGGTGATCCCTGTGGATGGTTTGTATATCATATTAAGGGCCCAGCCTGTACAGATTTCCCCAGGTAAGCAATTCCATTGACTTAGTAGGTGGTTGATGTGAACAATGTGGTTTGCATGGGCAGGTGTTCACAGGACCAGGCCTTTAAAGTCGACAAGAATTATGGAATCCTTTTGAGATCGAAAGAGACAAAGCAAAACCACAGCTTGCTGTGCGTTGCTGCAGGCTTTATCTAAAAGGCTTGCAGCCTTGAATCTGCAATGCCCTTCCTACTTTTGATGCTTCATGCCTCAAAACTATAAAGTAAATATTTTAAATGTATTGCCTGGGGTGATTCCTTTTGGGGCATGTATGGAGCTGTTTCTATTTCAAGTCACCAGTGCACAGAGGTTATATCTATGTAACCAAACCTGTGGATGAAAGGTACACGAGGCTTTAGATCTTACAAGGTTTGATCCTATTCCCCTCTAAAGCTATATAATAACCTCTTAATTCCTATTTTCATTTGGATTCTGAGCAACGTTGATCAGTTTCTTATAACACAGTAATGTAGTTTTTAAACTTTAATATTAAGCACCAAGTGGAGACTTGCATTAAAATCCAGGGTGACGTCAATAGCGAAAGCAATAAAGTCACCAAAAGGTATTATCTGAGCTGTGTGAGGCTCTGCAGTTCAGGCTTTCATGAGTGTCTGTTAATCCTTTCCCTCCACTTCAGTTTGCTTGGCTCAAATTTCCTTATTTTATGGATCTTGGAAAATCAGGACTGAAACCTTGAGCTGGGCTCCTGTGTTGAAAGAGGAGCACCAAGTGAAGTGTTTTGGGGGGTTTGTGCTGCCGTGCAAATGGGCTGTTGTGCTTTGTAGCCAAGAAATCTGCATAAGCTTTATTGTAGCTTTACTCCTAGGTACAATCAGCTACAGTGATCAGACCTGGTGGACATGAATGCATAGCTCAGAAGGTCTACTCCCAATAGGACCGGGCTACTTGTAGATGAAAATGGGCATTGTGACAGATATGGCAACATCCTGGATGAATCTTACTGATTTAGGTTGAGTTGAGTTTATTGTATTAAACATCCAAATATTTCTCTATTATTGTGGGTTGTGTGGAACTTTTGAAGGAGGAAGACATGACTAATGCAATTTGTGGGAAATGTTATGAACCTCAAAAAACTGGTTTGGACAAGAGCTGGAAAGTAGATTTCCTTGGAGGTACTTGGGAGGCCTTTTGAAGATACATCCTGGAAATTAAAACCCATTGTCTCCTGGTTACCTGCTCTTGGAAATTCCTGATCTAAGACTCCTGGGCTGTATAAAGAGTGCACGCTACTTGCTGTGCGACATGAGGGATCTGCACCCACATCCATAAAGTCATTGGGGAAAACTCCTATTTACTCCCATGGCCAAGGACTGTGGAACATGGGTGATGGCACCCTTTTGTTTTTGATGCAAATGCAGTGTGAATGGTGCATTGCTGGCAAATAAATCCATGTTGTTTCACAAACCCTCCACCAGCTTCATTGTAGGATCTAGTCACTGGATGACATGGGGAGAGGATGGAAATTTTGGGGATTCTACAGTCCAGATCCACGCAGAAAAGGTTGGAAGAGCCAGGAATAGGCATGGTTCTATTCCCGATCCCACAGCCCATTATATAGTCAGTAGTGTTCCACATTGTTGTGTTATGTGAACCTTTTAAATAGGATTCTTTCCTTGGATCAGCAGAGCGAGGGATGCCATAAAGGTTGTTTGAGAGGACTGTGGCGATATAATCAACCATTTGGTATTATGGGACTCGAAAACCAGTCCTAAATGAACTTGGGAGTCATTACCGCATCTCCTGTCCAGCACTCATCCTCTCTGCCCTGCTGCCTGAAAGGATTCAACTGGCATTTTTTGTCAAGAAAATAAACCATTGCAGAGCCTGATGGATTGTCTTTTTCTACTTTGCTTTCAAAAACATCAAACCACACCATAGAGGGAAACAAAGCACAGGGAAACCAATAGAATATAAAATTATAATAAGGATCAGAGTTAGGTTTACAAAAGCTTTCAGCGTTGGGCTTCATTTGCACCAGGGTACCTAAACGCTACAGGACCTATGCTACATATGGGATTTGCTCCTGCCATGGAAGTCATAGGGGGAAACCTCCCATGGAAGCAGGCCGGGACTCAAGAGCTTGCATTAACCTTAGGCACCTGATATACTGCACCTACGCACAAGCATGAGGAAGATGGAGGATCCACCTGCCAACGTCCTACCTTTTGGAGATTGAGGGAAGATTGTTGGTATGAGTTTGTAGAAGTTTAAAAATAGAAAAAAATGGTCTTTGTGGCTCTCTTTTGCTCTTCCCAGTCCTTTTGCCTGCAGGCTTTTCGTTGTTTTAAGACTTTTCTGTTTAAAATCTCAGTAACGCTAATGCTACAGATGCTTATAGGTTCCCAAGTCATGTTAAGAAGCCCTTGCACGTAAAAAGAGTCAAGCGCTATTTCTGGGCAGCACCCCAGGAACTCCAGAGGTTATTTGAGTATTTTTTGTGCAGATCCCTGAAGAATTGGTGCCAGTTTTCTAACCATTTCAATGCCCATTTGTGCGTCACTGTCCCGGTATCCTCTTTGCTCCTTTATTTCTCTGTTTACTGAAGAGGGCAGGTATGCCAGGAGAGTCTATAGAAATGAGGTTTTGGCATGCATGTCCGCACTTATTGGCGGTGCTTTATGACCTAAGGCATTGGGTGTCAAACCATGGGTCGGGACCCAGTACTGGGTCGCAGACCCACAGGTACGGGGTCACAGCCCCCCCTGCTGCCACCGCTGAAAGACTGGAATGCATTGCTCAACGATGGAACTGGTGGGTCACGGGCATACATTTTTTTTTTCAACTGGGTCCTGAGAAAAAAAGTTTGAAAACCAGTGACCCAAGACATTTCTAAAAGCTAGCACTGGAAATCAAACCCATGCATGCACTTATGTATGGGATCTCTATTGAGCGGAGCATGAGCTTTCGCATTAGTCTTTAAATGTACCACTCTGTTTGTTTTGCTGAATTAGACTAACATGGCTACCCCTCTGGAACAAGCCCGTCTTGTATTGAGTTGCTTTCACTGATCATTACCTGAAAATAGGCAATACTGTTTGCTCTTTAATTATGGCTTAGTTCTGGCAGAGTTTTATCAGAAAGCGTATCTCCATTTAAATGCAAGCTTGATGTTTGAAGTCCAGTGAGAAGGGGGCAGTATCTCTTACAACACTGATTATTGCCTACTTGATTAAAACTATTACACTAAGGAGAAGGGAATAAAAAGTTGAGAAGGAAATAGTGACAAGTGACGTGGGGAACACTGGGAAAGGGTATACAATAAAGGCTGAAGAAGGGACGCACACAGATATATATATAGAAAGAGAAGTGAGGAGCTGGAGCAAGGGAAGGGAGAACAAATTTTTCCACTGAATGTCAATTTAGCTGATGAGCATTTAGCAGCTGAGGTGGGGTAGGAGGTAGAAATAGACCTGTGGGGTGGGGAGCCACTGAAAGTTGCTTCTAGGGGGGGAAAAGGGAAGTCTGGCAGGGAATAGGGAATGAAACAGAGATGAGATGGAGAAGAAAGAGAAATGAAGGGCAGAAACGGTGATGGTGACAGTCCAGTGCTTGGACAAGTTCAGCTCCTGGCCAAAGAACAGCTGGCTGACACTGAATTCCAGCAAAATGTAAGTGATGAATGGGTAGAAGAAAGCACTTGGAGGAGATTGTGGCCATGGTGCAGCCTGTGTGTGGAAAGCGCACACCCACAATTGGCCAGTACAGTTTGTAGTGATTGCTCACTGGTGCTAAGCTCTCAGATAGCATCATCCACAATAACCTGGCTTTGGTTACTCACTTCTCCAATAATGCTGGGTAGGAAACCATCAGTGTTTGGAGAAACTCCAGCTAGATGATGTCTCCTCTGCAATACGGGCTACTGCAAGCAACTCCAACCTGTCCTCTGCTTCTATACTGGCTTCTCATAGAATAGTGAGTCACTTTCAAGGTCGTGGCCATCATTTTCAAGGCCTACGATGGCTTGGGCCCAGCATATCTAGAGGAGCTTAATGCTCTGGGAGAAAGACCTGTGGTCCACAACTCTGCTCCTCCTGCTCCATTGAACTTTCAACCCTGAGGGTAAAGTTCTTCTGTGCAGGGGACAGAGCTTCCAGAGAGGTCAGCCCCAGATAAACCCTTCCTATCAAAATAAAACAGTCCACTGCATGTCCCAGTCTCCTCCTTGAGAGACAATGAACCACGTGACAAATGTCAATCATGTCTTTCAATGCCCTGCTGGCAGGTGCTCAGGTGCTATGGGGATGAGGGCGATACAGAAAATAGTGATGGTCCCAAGGGTGAGTGTATCTGCCCACTATAGAATGAGGTGCAAAAATGAGGTGCTGAACAAATAACTTTTTGTTATACACAAGCTGCAGTGTGTCCTTGATCTTTGCACAAGTTTCCCATTGGTGGCGGTGGGAGTTTGACACGCATGGAAGAGAGAGTGCTTTGTGCCATAGCCAATAAACAAAGGTTAAAAATGGAACTCAATTCTTTCCACAGAAAGAGTTTGACACCTCTGGTCCATCTCTCCTGATCTAAATAGCCAGCACATTGAAGACTGAACCAGAGGGAGAAGGTGGGAGGTGTTGGAGGCAAGAGTTACAGATAAAATAGCTTGAACGTTATCTTGTTTGGAAGGAGTTTTATGTATTTTTCTTGTTCTGAGGGACATGGTTGTTTTGCTTGTTCAATTCTCAGCCCAGCAGTGTAGTGCCTGAAGCTACCACCATCTGTTTCCCCTGTGTGCAGTGAGTTGGTGCTCTCGTTCCAGCTTCTACTGGATAATTTTCCACATCTCCAAAAATCACCTTCTCAATCCAACCTCTTGTTCACCAACTCATTGGAGATTGGACTAAGGACTGAGTGGGCCATAGGGACTGAGCTCCTTTTTATTCCCTCTAGATGGGCCTCCCAGGTCAGGGTTTGTGGCATTGTATCGGTGGTATGGGAGAAGCCTCAGTATCCGTGTCTTGTGCCATAAGCTATTCCGCCCCTATAAATGGAGCATTGAGTTTCCTGGCCTTAAGACTGCCATGTTATACACCACCAAATCCCTGGCATGCAGTCTGGTCTGATCACTTCTGATCCATAAAACTATTAGTCTTTCTAGTGAAAAGGCTTTGGCTACGGACAAAGATACACAGAAGTTGTCACTTGCCCAAGGTCACATAGAGTGAAGATGTTGCCAAGCCAGGAACAGAACCTCGGACTCCTACTTCAATTCCTTCTCTAATCAGCAGACCACACTGTCTCCCCAACTCTCCTCTAAGCAAGCATGCACCTAACCTGATAGACACGCTTGCCTTGCACTGTTAGACGGGGTATGTCTACACAGCTATTAAACCCCTACAGGCAGCTCAGGTCCACTGACGCAGGCTTGTGGGACTGCGTAGATGTTCAGGCTCAGGCTGGAGCTGGAGCTGGACTGCGGGACCCTTTCTCCTCACAGGGTCCCGATCCCAAATGTCTGCACCGCTATCTTACAGCTGTGGCCCAAGTCCCGCTAGCTCAAGTAGCCGGTCCAGCCACGGGTGTTTAATTGCTGTGCAGACATACCCTGAAAGGCTGGTATTGAGTTATTTGACACCTTCCAGTTTCTGCGCACAGTCTCCGAAATGTAGATCAGACCCAATTGCTATCACCACCGTTTTTTCTCTTCCCCTCTGCCAGGGACTCAGAGCTGGAGTAGAGTGCCATTATGGATAGTGTACCTCTGTTGTTTTACTCCCTCTCTTTCCTTTTTGATATATCATTGGATTGGTGAAATGGCCTATCTCTGAATGCCAGGTTGTGCAGAGGGGAGTGAAAATCCTGTTGGAATAACTGTGTCACCGTCTCTATTTCACTTGTTTATATGGATTTATTTTTTAAACCCAAACCTCAGTGTATTTTCTCCCATAGCACCGTGTGGCATTTAAAGTGATTGTGCAGCATGTAGGTTCACAAGAGGGATCAATATACAAATGTTGAGGTTGGGTTTTTTTTTTTTAATGTCTTATTTCTTTCATCTCCCATCTCTGATCTGCTTGCTGGGAAAAGATAGGTCCTCTCTTTAATCCTTGTTTAATCAAGCAGAATTGCAACACTACTGACTTGATCCCTAATCTCTTTGTTTTCATACTTATCTTCCAGGTATTTATATAACCGAATGGGATATTGGAGTGACTGGTCCATTCCAATACTTGTGACAGCTGCTGCCGGCTTTACGTATATTACAGCATTATTGGTATGTAAAATGAAAACTCTCTATGAAAGCTTGTCGAGAAAACCAGGGCGTGAATTTGAAAATGCTCTGTGCAAAGGGGCTAATGAAATCATACTTTTGAGAATGGCTTAGTTCCATACAGTGTGTTTCTCACGTGCTCCCCTCCTCAAACAACCGAGAGTAAATGGAACATCAAAACTCCTTTCAGCTTGGGATGACAGCTATGGTGCTTTACCATCATTGTTACTGGCTGCATAGCTTGCAGAAATTGCAGTGCACGTATTCACGCTGCAACTGGCCTTCTGTGAAATAGATCTCTCGTCTCTCATATTCATGGTGGTTCGGTGCTATCTGTTCTTGCACTAGCAAGCTTTGGTCGCTCAGCCACGTGCAAAGTCTGCTTCACTGCAGACTGGCCTGCCACGGTCAGTATCTGACACTTGAGAAGACAGCCAATTCTTTCCTGACGTAATGCAGATAGTGCCGCCTGACAGCTCCATTGTCCTGCGCAGTAACACCAGGGGCTCTTCAGTAGTTTCCCTCCGAAGGGGGATAAAGTCTATTTGTTAGATAATTCCTGTGCTGAAGACTCTTCTCTACAGTTGCCACAGTCTTCAACTTTCCTGCCAGCCCCATCCTGTAACTGCTTCCTTCCATGCTGATAAGCAATTCCTTATTTGAGGTGCATTTCCTTTACGTGCTGAATGAACACTTCTGGCTCATCCATTCCAGCCCCTCACTGGTTTCTCTTTTCATTGATCTTTCAGATTTTAGCACTATGCCACGTCGCGGTGGGACAGCAAATGAACCTACACTGGCTCCACAAGGTAAATGCCCCTTCTCCTTTAGGAAACCACCCGGGATCCTAGTAAAACAAAGGAGGCAGCAGGAATGTACAAAGGCTCCAAAATGTATTGCTTATGCTGGAGCATCATAATTATTTGCTTGGCAATGGCTCTTGGCATTAAATCTTGTACCTGCACATCTGGGGAAAAGGGAGAGGCGGTATCCCAGTCTGTTACGTACTAAGTAGAACCAAAGCCTTGCACTCTCATAGCCATTAAAGATTGGGATCATTTGGATTTTGCTTGCTGGCTTACTGCAATTTCTCATGCAGCGTCACAGAATCAGAGGCTGTCTACACTTAAGTCGACTTAACGGAGCGTCTACACTTAGTCGACTTAAATTGACCTCGTTAAGTCAACTTAACAGAGCCTGTAGTGTAGACATACCCGTCTACACTGGCTTTATGTCAGCTTAAGTCGACTTAAGCCTTAAGTCGACCTTCAGAGTTGGTATTATTAAGACGACTTAACAAGCGCCCAGTGTGGACGCAGAGTTCTGTAGGTCGACTTAAGCGTCCTTAGGTCGACCTACGGCGCCAGTGTTGACGCACCCACAGAAACTGGAAGGGACCATGAGAGGTCATTGAGTTCAGTCCCTTGCACTCATGGGAGGACCAAGTACCATCTTAAACCATCCCTGACAGGTGTTTGTCTGACCTGCTCTTAAAAACCTCCAAAGATGGAGATTCCACAACCCGCCTAGGCAACGTATTCCAGTGGTTAATCACCCTGACAGTTAGGAATTGTTTCCTAATGTCCAACCTAAACCGCCCTTGCAATTTAAGCCCATCGCTTCTTGTCCTATCATCGGCGGTTAAGGAGAATAATTTTTCTCCCTCCTCCTTGTAACAGCCTTTTAGGTACTTGTCAGTTAGATATGTTATTTTTCATTGCCGCAAACTGTGTTGTGGTGGTGGAGTCTTTTCACCAACTGGTAACAGTTTTTCAGTGAGGCAGACAGACTCCAATAGAGTTTGTTAGATGCTTTGGCATGTAATGGTTAGCTCCGTACCTGGCTCCTGTGGGTGTGATGGCCAAGGAAGAGCCATGTGAAATTATGCTGTACCCTAATGATTTTTAAATTCCTGGTCGAAGATCTGAGTTCAAAAAGGTTTAATGGTGGCAGGTGGGAGTCTCTTTTGCAGAGGGTATTATTTGAGCACTGCAAGAAAACACAAGTTTGGATAGCAAAAGTAAACACCAGACAGTTACTCCCGTTACTCTGGAGCACAATAATATTGAAGCCTAGGTTGTTACCTTATGTAGAAAAAATCTGTCAGCCGCACGCAACTTCTTAATGTTTGCTTTGCGGAGTTCCCACTTGATCATTCCGTTAGGGAGGGCTGGGGGTTTCCCCACCTGTGGAGTGAACAAGAGGTTCAGCACTGATAATTTGGAGAACTGAGATATGGATGTCCCAGGGCCAGCCCAACCATATAGGTGAACTAGGTGGTCTCCTAGGGTGCCAGGCTTTAAGGTGCACCAAATTAGATGAAAGTGATTTTTTCCTCTATTTAAAAAAATATATTAATATGTCACCTCTCATAACGTGGGGGAGGGAGCCCCCAAATCATAGTTTGCCTAATGTGCCACAAACCTTTGTACTGGCCCTGTTCACACCAGCTTCCAGGCATCCATACTCCCCTTGTGCGCTCCCACAGATCCTTGTCCCCACAGCTCCTGGGAAGCTTTCCCTGGCAGTTTCTGTCTTAAAGCACTGCCTGGCCAGAAAGGGGGCATCTTATTATATGAGGATCACAAGTGTAAACCCCATTTGGCAAATAAACGGAGGGAACTGCACGGAGAGTAAGTGAAGTCCTGCAGTACATCAGAGTGCAGCTGGCAATGCTGTTACTTACTGCATATAAAAGGCTTTCCGTTTTCCAAGCACTGCACAAGGAACCTGACTTCGGGCTCCCTGCTCGAACCACTAGGTTTCTTCACTAAGACTGAAGAGAAAGCTTCCACTCACCACATGGGAGTTGGGACCTGAATTCTAAGCAGCTGAGCTACCTTTTTGCCTTCAGGGGACGATGTGTGCTAGAGGAAGCAGCTCCCATTGTGAATTTTAATTTAATTTTTAATTTAATTTTAGTAGCCAATTTGCTGCAAAGCACAGATGTCCCTTGGTGCTTGGAAACGTCTGCGTGCCTTCTTTGATTTGCCAAAACACACAGGATTCAGGCTTCAATTTGTGTGTAATGATTTCATGTAGCGCACCAAGTTTCTACTTGGCACTATACAGACTTGTAGAAAACATGGGCTCCCTGTGCTGTGTAATTCAGACACGCACAATGTGCTGGAAGATGGTTCAGGCACAAAACAGGGCAGGTGCTGACAGGTTTCGTGAGCGATGAATGTTTTCGAGGGGGATGTGATACGGTGTGAAGGAGATCCCATCAGGCACAAGGAGGAGAGTGTTCCAATTAAAACGGCAAAAAGTTTGCAAGAGAAGGCTACAGAGGGCGTGCTTGGGAGGTTCCCAGGGTACATCTACACTGCAATTAAAAACTCGCTGCTGACCTGAGCCAACTGACTCAGGCTCGCAGGCCTTGGCCCAAGGGCTGTTTAACTGCAGTGCAGACTTTTGGATTCAGGCTGCAGCCCAGGTTTGGGGGTCTTCCCACCTCATGGGGTCCTAGAGCCCGGGTTTGAGCCTGAAAGTTTACACCCTTAGCCTGAGCTAACTGGCATGAGCCAGCTGTGGGTTTTTAATTGCAGTGCAGACAGACCCATAAAGGCCAGGAAAGGGGAGGCGTGTACAGTGGGAGGGGTGGTGGTACGTTGAGCCTTGAACATGAAAGCGAGAGGAAGCTGTTGAAAAAAATCATCTATTGGCCCAAAACCGAGCAAACTTTGGCAGTGTATTGCTTCAACTTTTCAGTTTGGGTGAAAACTGGGGACCGCCTACCTCAATAAATTGGAAGAGAAATGTGTTTCCACGCACCAAAATCCACAGAGTGACTCAGTGCTGTACAGAGACACAGATCTTGAGAAGAACAAGCATTAGCTGGAACGCTGCCAAGTTAAAATAGACAGACACAAACACGTCTGTAATAAGTGATTATGGGATGAATCCCTTAAGCACTCAGTACATAACTCTTGGTGAAATCAGTGGCTTGGACCCTAAGCGAGCAGGGACAGGGGATTTAATTCCACCACTTTCCTGTCTCTTTCCTCTTTCCGAAATGTGTTGTTCTTGGGAGGTGGTGGGTGGGGGGAGGTGAAGGAAGGGGGGTGGAGGATGTCTGCTGCTGAAAAACAAGTTGTTGATTCTTCAGCACAATGTATGTTTCTTGGTGAGGCGTCTGTTTTTCAGACACATTCCAGGTGGCTGGTGGGTTTGGATGAGTAATGTCAAAAGGGAAATAAGCTACAGGAATCCATTGGTGGTCGCCTCCCCCTTCTTCCACCCCAGATTCCAAACTGTACATGTCTGTGTCTTTCCCTTGAACTTTCCAGATGCTGAAAGAGGGGGCTGAGAGGAGTGGGTCATTTTCTGTTGACACAGGATGGCTGAAATCACATGCCATGTCAGTGATCCATGCACTGTTGGGATGAAGTGTCCTGTATTTGTTGGGCATGGATTCTTGTCTCTTCCATGATCCTATGAAGAGTTCAGGGGTATGTCTACAGTTGAAAAAGTTTTCGACTTTGTTAAGTTGACTTAATAAGTGGCTCCTTTTAAGTCGACTTTATTAAGTCAACTCAACATTGGATATAGGCATCCACACTGGCATTGTCAACTTAATAAAGTCAATTTAAGGGCTACTCCCCATCCACACCGTCCTTAAGTCGACTTAAAAAGTCGACTTAAGGCTTAAGTTGACCTAAGAAGGGGTAATTATTAAGTTGACTTAACCTTCATTAAGTCGACTTAAGGAATTTCTTAAGTCGACTTAATGAAAGCCCAGTGTGGACATGAAGTAATTTAGGTCAATTTAGGGTCCTTAAGTGGACCTAAACTGCTAGTGTAGACATACCCAAGGATCATAGCCAAAGTTCAGAGGCCATATATAACACAGTGTTCACTAGATTCCTTTAGTTCAAAGGCACTGTCTTCATGTGCACCTTCTTCCCATTCTTCTGTGATACTCCAGCATGGTTTCCTTTGCATATCCAGGGTTGGGGGGAGGGTCTCAAAGGAGCCTAATTGGCCCTACCTTTACACATCACCACTGAATTTGACCCCAGTTTGGAGTGAATCCAATTAGAACACTCAAGCATTCAATTAATTGACCTGCTTTTGGCTGAATTACATGGGCCAGCACGCCTTTGCCATGTCACCATACAACTTGAAGGTAAGCCGAGTGGCCATGAGCATCCCATGGATTTTCACAGTTCTGTTGACAGGGTAAGGGATGAGGGGATAGTTCTGTTCATAGGCTGCCCAGATCAAATGCACATACCTCTATGCCAGCTATTATATCCTGGCCAGAGCCCCTGAATGGGTTCTATCAATAACCAACAGTTACGGGTGCCAAAGAAATGGATCATGAATATTGTTGAGGGACGTGTAGGCAGAATACAAGCAGTATCTTGTATGCTGATGAGAGCTTCCTCCCAAGAGGATGTACTATTGTGGAGAGGGCTATAGGAAGGTCACTAGTTATTCCAGAATTTGTGTAATTCCGCCCGCTCCAGCAACCCTGAAGGTTAGGATTGAGTTAACAGCTGTCAAGCGCAGCTGTGGAATTCCCCCATTTCTTATGGAACTTGTTGCAAAAACAAGTGATCTCAGGTTTCACTTCCCCAAGGTACATAGATTGAGTAAATCCAGTATGATCAGGAAATCACTGGAAATAATGTGCCGTGCTACCATATTCAATGTGAACTGAGAGATTTTTGACTAGGCCAGCCAATCCAAGCCCTCTTCTTATCTCCAGTGCCATTCCGACCAAGTTTAGCCTTAATCCATCCTGGACCCTCTTAGTGTAAACATTACCTCTTTTCCCTATGGGAAGCTCTCTGACCTTTAATACAGGAATGAGAGGAAACCAGATTGTTGCAAACTTCCATTGTACCATGAATGCTTATGGCCATGAGTGTCTGAGCATTATGCACGTGCACACACAGTCATTCCTGTCACCCAGGATTTAGGGCTGGTGTAAATTCACTGATGTTTGAGAAATCACACCAGCTGTCAGTCTGCCCCCTACAGACGGGGTGACTATTCAGGAGGAGAGACACGGACAGTGATGTCCTATCTTTTACTGGACTAGCGAGAGACCAGCTTCCTCAGATCAGCACTGTGTAAACTCAAAAGCTTGTCACTAACGCCTCCCTCCGCCAAAATTTTACCTCATCCACCTTGTCTGGGAAATATCCTGAGATTGACATGGCAAAGACAAGAGTTCATATAAGGAAATGAGGCTTTACAGGGGTCACACATGAAGAGTTGGGACTGCTTGAAGAGGTGTATTAAAAAGAGTTGGAAAGGTGCATGGCAGATCAGGCCATAGGAATTAATCTAGATACAGGAGAGTTTCCTTTCCAGGTTAGAAATATTTTGTTCTGAAATAACATGATCAGTTTTAAAACAAAATAAAAAATAACAACAACCCCCCCCCCCCCCTCAAACTGTGGGAAAAACCCCGAGCTCTTTTCATGGCGATAGATGGTATGTTTGGATTTCAAGCAAATCTAGATAATTGTATAAATCTTGTATTGTATGTTTTGACTGACCTATGCTGTTTTTCTCCCTCAAAGACTTTTTGGCCTGTTTTTTCTTTCTCTGCTCTGAAAATTCCTGTAGAGAATCCAGATACAGCCAGTTCATGAGATCAAGGCTCAGAACAGCCGCATCCTTTGAATCTAGCCAGATATACAGTGCAGGCTGAGATACCAGGCAGGGAGGACAGCAATATTCTGATGCATTTGCTGCAATGTTCTTTCGGATAGGAAGGATGGATAAGTGAGACCTGGCAGGCTAAAGCTGAAGTTATTTCTATGCCATCATGAGGCAATTTTAATCTTTGGCGTTGAGTGAAACCCGTGATTTTTGATGCTGTGTCTAGACTTGTTCATTCTGATTATTCCAAGTAAACGCGAAAGATGCACTGAAATAAAGGCAAGAGCAATGTATTACATCCTGCATTTTCTGGGTCAGAGCTCAGCAGGAAGTCAAACCTAGAACTTGCTCGGTTCCTCTCCGTAACACTGTGCACTTCATTGCAGATGAGCAAGTGATGCCATTTCAGTTGGCGAGTCGCTCCCTGGGAAAGTCATGCTGAACCAAGCCCAGCATTGAGAGATGACTGTCTATTAGAGTTTCCCTGCTGCGGTGTGTAGGTACACGTTAGTGATGTGTCAACGTGACACAAATGCCAAACTTCTGAACTGGGATCCTTTCACTGGCTGCAAGCTACATTTGGAGAACTGCCCTGATAAAAGTGGGAAGATCCCTGACAATGCAGTGTAAATGACAACCCTTTGTCCTTTTTATAGAGTCCCTGACATCACTGATGTGGGAGCAAATTCTCTGACTAGGGTTTTCCACATGTACCACTGAGAATCTAGTTCCACGTACTGATGCGAGTGAAATGTTCTTGTTTCATCAAATACTTCTCAGATGATTCATACTTTATGAGGCCTGCTCCAAGAAGGGATGAGAAAAAGGCAACAGTCAATTTCATTGATCGCTTGAGGCTGGTAATCTGACTGAATTAATAAACTAGTGGAGAATTTAAGACTGGGTTTAACTAGTGATCACCGTGGTTACTGATAAGTTGATTTTGTCCTGGGAGAAAAAAGATTATATCGACTTGTTTATAATCAGACCTGCCTTGCTTCTCTGTGAAAAGGGACTGAATTGTGATATAGATCTGTAAAGAGAAAGTGGGCAGTGTAGTATGATGATTAAAGAATGTGATTAGAATACCAATGTGAGTGAATGGAAGATTTGAGCCAGATAACACTCTCTGTAAGTAAAACTGGTTTTCTTTTTGTGTGTACTTCCCATTATGGGACGCATTCATGTTTCTAGCAAAAAATGAGAGTCCTGTGGCACCTTAAGGACTAACAAATTTCTTCAGGCATAAGCTTTCACCCACTTCGTCAGATGCAGACCGGGCCCTGGCGCATCAGGGCCGCAGCAGCTGCCCAGGGCTGGAGAGAACAGTCTGCCCACCACACCACTGCTCGCAGCCGTAGCCACCCACTGCTGGCTGGTCCGCGGTCATGGCAAAGCTTGCAGTGGCCGGGCGCTGCAGTGGGCGGGGCTGGGTGGGCCTGGGCCACCCGGACCCACCCCAGGCCCACCCATAGCTACGTCCCTGGTTCAGTCTTGCACACACAGCACTCTGCGCAACACCACAAGACCTGTGCACTCTTACGGCATCATGGCGCACTGTGTATGCGAGACTGCGCTCCACAATGCCACGAGACCACGCTCTCTGCCTCTTTTAGAGAAAGCGCGTAGTCTCATGGCGCTGGACAGCACAGTCTCGCACACAGAGCTCTCTGTGCAATGCCATGAAACCTGTATGCTCTCCCCCTCTGCTAGAGGGAGAGAGTGTACTGATCCTGCAGCGTTGTGCGGAGCACCACATAGACTGAACCAATGAGGTTGGTGGGCCGCGGGCTGTATGTTTGATACCTCTGCCTTAAAATGTGCCCTCCAAATGAAATCTTTCACTTCATAGGGTCTTTGACTAGTATTTGCTGAGTTTCAATCACGGTTAATCATTTTAGCAAAGATCAGTTGTTTTTCTGAAATATGTGACTTCACACCTTTTGAGGCAGAGAACATTTAGTGAAAACTTACAAAAAGCAACATTCGGGAGCTACAAAATGGGCTTGAGATGACTTTTTTCCCCCAATATTGTTCAAACTAATATTTTCTATTTCAGCACAACCCTGATTGCTAGGTAGACTTGCTCATGATGGGGTGGAAAGGGGCAATTGCCCAGGGGCCTGCCCACATGCCACCCCTTCTCCACCTCTGGCCCAGCCTCTCACTGAGTTGCTCCTTCCTCCCCCAAGTCAGCCTCACTGCTTTCATCCCTCTTCTTGTTCCCTGCTCACCTCCCCTGCCAGTGCGTGACATTTCCCCCCAGCACTTAACCCGCCCCGACAGTCACTTGCCGTGCGGAGGGGAGATGGCACGTGGAAGAGACGAGGGGACTGAATGGTGGCGGAGGGGTGTGTGGACATGGCAGTGAGCCAGCTACGTGGAAGGGGCTGGGGCCTGGGGTAGACTGTGGGTGGAGCCACAGGCAGAAGAGGTGGTACGGGACTGGGGCCCAGAATTGCTGACAGTGGGCCCGTTGCTAGGAAACTTTAATTTCCCTCACAGATGGATTGTTACAACCTATAGCCACAGAGCATCACTTTGTATTTCAAGTGGGCTCCGTGTCCCAGCACTGCTGCTCTGTTGCTAAAGAGTGGGCTGACTAGAGTGTCAAGTTTTACAGAGGAAAAGCACATACTAGAAACATGCTTGCTGTGCACCATTACTTGCTCTAGATTAAAGATGTCATCCCGTTTGTAGATCCGCAAGTAAGTCTGAGTTTAGGCTATAGAAAGGCAGTTTGGCCTACTAAGAGCCATAGGTAAGAGTCAGAGATCATAACACTGATTCTGAAATCAGTGAGGTATCATGGGGGATAGCTGATTGATGGCAGATTTGGACCGATGGGGCTCGTTTAGATTCTGCCATTGATTGCCCTTTGGCAGGCCATTAAATCTCTCTGTCCACAGTTTGCCCATGTGTGAAATGAGGATAATATCAAATCCACCTCATGAGAGTGTTGCCAGATTTAATTCCCCTTTGTTCGGCACCTAGGAATCCCCAGATGAAAGGTACAATGTGAAGTGCACCATATAGCAACAGTGTTCATACTGGGGATTTCATTGGAAATGCTTCTTTCGTTTCAGATTGGACTGATGGGCACCTTGATAGCCACTGTAGTAACCATGTCTTCTATAGGCCAGCTTTGGGATGATGAATGGGAGATGGTAGTTATTTCATTACAGGTAAGTTGCATGGTGTGTTTGACAGCATAAAACCTTGTTGCAAAGAACGGTGCTTGTTCTGTAGTTTCAGTACATAGTGTGAAATCCTTTCTTCAATCAAGTCAATGACAAAATTCTCACTGATATCAGAGGGGCCAGGATTTTACCCATAGTCTATCTTTGGAATTTAGTTCTTAAAAATGAGGCTGAAGCAAAGCTACGAAACTGGATGTACAAAATATTGATCTTGGGTGCCATGCAAAGCCCTGTGAAGTCAGCGAGACTCCATCAAACTCAATGAAGTAGTTATGTTGGTTTCGGTTTGTATAACTGTGCCCCAAATATTTGAATTCTAGGAGTACATACCAGGAGCTTTAAAATTCCTCCTGACCTCAAAGGGGAATTTCATTAACTTTTTTTTTGTTGTTCCTGTGCTTACGTTTAAAAATTAATTAAAAGATAGCCCTCGATTTCTTTAGAGCAAAGTGGAATTTTCATATAGTAAAGTAAGGTGAATAATGGGGGGAAATGATTCCCCAAATATTTTGGTGAATACGGAATTGCAGTTTGATCCGGCCACTTTTTTTTTTTTTTTAACTCTTTTTGTTCACTTCCCCAAAAATGTTTACTGGGTTTGGGTTGAGGTTAACTATTCTTCTTAGCAACACCCAGATGCATGTGCAGCGAAAAGGACACATGCATGAATAAGGCTGTTTGTGCTAGAAGTGAGTTCTCCTGACTTCTAAAGATTTAGTTGTGCAGTTATGGGGTGAAAGCAGAACCGTGTGACTAAGACGACCGGTCACACAATGAAGTGAACTGTTACAGCATTTTGTTGGTGTATAAACATCAGGCTAGGTTATGTGTTTAGTTGTTCCCTGAGCAATCTAAATAGCCAGGATTTTGTACTTCCTATTACTATTAATATTAGATAACTGCAGCAGTGGTAAGGAAGAGTGGGAAAGGCTATAGGAATATGAAATCTAGGCTGCAAAATGTGAATTTCCTCCTACACACTTATGAGTTTTACCTGTGCTGTGTTTAATCTGCTGTTTTAACAAAAGTGCTGTTTCTACTAGACAGCAGTAGGGCCCGCTTCTGATTGTACAAGTGTCCTCTCACTTCTCTTCAAAGTGCCGGAATGGCACAGCTTTGCATTTTTTGATGTCCAAACCATTGCCGAGGCTACCGTGGTGCAGAGTGGTGATAATGGAAACTGGTAGAGGTAAAAGCTGATGAGGTTTAGGGATACCAAGAGTATGGGGTTGTGTCCCTGGCCATCTTGGCTAATAGCAGTTGTTAGACCAGTCCGAATGAATTCAGAGCCACTTTGTTGGACATGGGATCTGTGTCAGAATGGGGTAAGCAGATACCCTGTTTGCCTGAGAGAACTTGTCTTGAGCTTGTCTATTGCCTATGTATGTTAACTGTCAGAAAAGTCAAGTGAGACTACCTATTGAATACCTTCTATTCAGTCCTTTTTGTTTTTTCCTAGGCCACAGCTCCCTTTCTGCACATAGGAGCCCTGGCTGCAGTCACAGCCCTGTCTTGGTTAATAGCTGGGCAGTTTGCGAGAACGGAAAAAGCCAGTGAGTACCAACCAGGCTTGACCTCATTTGCCCATGTACTTGTGTGCTGAGATACCTTCTTAGTGGTGTGTTTTCAAAGAAGATTGGCTGTTGGCTGACAAGTTCCTAGTGTCAAGAGCAGCCGATCATTCTAGGATCTCTGTGAAGCTACTTCCTCAAATCTAGAATTCACAACTGGGGGAGATTATGTAGATAACTGGACAAACTGAGATTGAAGGAGGAGTAGGTGGGCCCAGTCAGGCGGTAGTAAATCACTTGCTGTTTCTCTGTCAGTAGAGGCATGCTATAACTGAAGAATGTGAAAAAGCATTTTCCTAAGCCTTTTTTTAAAGATTTCCCCAGGAGCAAGAATGAAGTAATTTCATATAACTCTGCTGAAGCATGTTGTTCTTACATACGGTATCACCATCACCACAAAACCCTCAACCCAAATCAGGTTCCTCATTGATTTCAGTTCATAAATACCCTCCTTGTTTTTAAAAGCCTTCATGTACTTATTATTTGTATTACAGTAGCACCTAGTGGCTTGAGATCTGACCCCATTACTCAGGGCTCTGCACAAATGCAGAGTCAGACCCTAGCCAGGCTCCAAAGGGACTTATCTAAAGAGACAAAGGATAGAAAGGTGAGTCGTAGAGATGGGACCTGAACCTGTAACTGGTTGAAAGCTAGGAAATAAAGGGTAGGAATAAACGATCCATTTTCACAATGGAAATATGTTGATAGCTGGGGCCCCTAAGGATCTGTACTGGGACCTGTGCTGTTCAACCTATTCCTAGATCACCTGGAAAAAGGGGTAAAGACTGAGGTGGCAACGTTTGTAGACAATACAAAATTACTCGGGATAGTTAAGTGGAAAGCAGACTGCAAGGAGTTACAAAGGTGTCACACTAAACTGGGTGACTTGGAGACAAGGTGGCGGGTGACTATCCATGTTGATAAATACAAAGTGACGAATTTTGGAAAAATAATCCCAACTGTGCATTCAAAATCATGGTGTCTAAATTAATAGATATCACTCAAGAAAGACCTTGGAGCCATCCTGGGTAGTTCTCTGAAAACATCCATTCAATGTGCAGTGGCAGTCAAAAATGCTAACAATGTTCGAAACCCTTAGGAAAGGGATAGATAATGAAACAGAAAATACCATAATGTGACTCTCTCAATCCATGGGGTGCCAACGGCTTGCATACTGTGTATCATTCTGGTTGCCACATCTCAAAAAGATGTATTAGAATTGGAAAAGGTAGAAAGAAGGGCAATAAAAATGATTAAGGGTAGGGAACAGTTTTTGTATGTAAAGAGATTAAAAGATTGGGGCTGTTCAACTAAGAAAAGAGATTACTAAGGGCGGGGGAATATTATAGGGGTCTATAAAATCATTAATGGTATACAAAAAATAAAAAAGGGAGTGTTATTTACCACTTCACGTAACACAAGAGCTAAGGGTCATCTGCCAAAATGAATAGGCAGCAGGTTTTAAATAAATATAAGGAAGTACTGCTTTTCACAACAGTCAACCTGTGGAACTCATTGCTAAGGGGTGTTGTGAAGGCCAAAAGTATAAGTGGATTCAGAAAAGAATTAGATAAATTCATGGAGGATATGTCCATCAAAGGTTATTAGCCAAGATGGTCGGAGACATAACCTCATACTGCGGGTGTCCCTAAGTTTTCAACTGCTGGAAGCTGGGAGTTGATGACAGGATTGATTTATTTGATAATTGCAACGCTCTGTTTATTCCCTTTGAAGTATCTGGTACTGGCCAGTCTCCGAGATCAGGCTACTGGGCTAACTGGACCACAGGTCTGAGCCAGTCTTGCTGTTCTTAACCCAGTTTTCTGACTCCTTGTCCAATGCCCTGTTCACTGGACTAAACCGCCTCTACTCTAATCTAGCTTCATGTGTAATCTGTATTGTCTCATGGGCCTTGGGCCATTCTGCTGTCTTTACCGTTCCCTCTGTTCACCTGGCACTAGCCACCTCTCTTTGCCTTCAGCAAATATCAAATATATCTTCTGAAAGGCTCAACAGTACAGCCTATAAAATTACAGTGCCAATTCCATAAAATGATTTAATTAGCAATTAAATTAATTAATTCGTGAAATGCGAGCCTGGGGAAGGTTTGGCAGTACTTGCAAAAGATTGTCAAGAAGTGGGTGTTGAGAATGTGGAGGTAGCACCTGAGTGCAGGGAAGAATTTTAAAGATACAAAGAATTAATACTGAGAGATTTCTCCAAAAGAAAATTGACTGTAGCTTCATTTCCAAATACAAATGGAAAAGCTGTACCCATGCAACAAGAAAAGAAATAATAAAATAAAATACACTGTGTAATTACTCTGCCACTCAAGACGGGTGGGAAATCTCAAGTAAGCCTAGATTAGATGCTACATGTTCTTTTTTCATAACTTCAGTACTGAAGTTCTCTTCTTTGAAGGTGGATTCTCTGTATTGTACTCTTAACTATGCCAGGAAAAATAGTCACTTGCTAACTCTGATATTTCCTAATTTTGGAACATTACGAAAGTATAAAGCACCTTTCACAGAGTAACTTCCGCTTTTACAACATGCATCACAAAGTGCCTTGCATATATTGACCATCACTGAAATGCACCCACCCTAGAGGTATGACACAGCAGCTGTTCAGTGGTGCAAACCTGCATAATACTGAAGTATACGACAGGAAGTGCAGAACGTTTCATCAATGGTAACTGCTAGGGGAAAGTAAGGAATGCGAACACAAATCCGCAGTACAAAGAGAAGGTTGCATCTGTGCTGCCCACCTGACCATGGTCATTTATAGATGTCGCCCAGCGTCATTGGTACGGGACTCTACTGTTCTTGTCCCATTTCAGACATCAGACTATTTAGCTGTTCTTTTTCCAAAATACAGAATATAAAACTCAAGATAAATTGTGTCTTTATAGCTCAGCTTGTTTATAAGTTCCTAGCTCTTTCAGAACTTACCCAGGTCAAAGAGAAAACACTGGATTAAAAGAAGCAGTAAAAATAACAAGGAGGCAGGAAGAGTGCAGTCAATAAGCTAATTCAAGGAACCAAGTAAAATGTGGTGTCAAGAATGGGACTTTTCACCAGGGCAGAAGGGAAAGGAGAGGAGAAACTTACTCAAAGAAATAACATTGTCTTTCTGCCTCCAGAGTATAAAATGTTTATTGGTGATTACTGAAGATAACGGTCTCCTTTACTTACCTAAGTTACACTGTCCCCCAAGCTCTTCATTGCACAAAGCAGGGGATTGCCTTAAAACTGTTGTGACACTAACTTTGGAGCGGATTCCTTCTGTTCGTGGACCCCTTTTATGATGTGAAGAGTCCCTTAGGGTAGGTTGCCAGGAGAAGCGATCACCAGGTGCATGCCTGACAGGGTGGCAGAGGAAAGGATATGAGAGCCTGGAACTGATGTAGAGGCACAGGACCCTCATGGAGCTCGCCCTGGCTTCTGGCAGGCCTTCCAGGTTATGAGAGTCTGCCTGTGAACCAAGTGGCTTTTTCAATGGAGTGCATGGGACTAACTTCAGGTGGGAAAATTCCTAGGAAACTCCACCAGGGGACTTTCCACACAGTCACTAGAAACAGGAGGGAGATTACTGCATCATTTGTCACCACAAAGGTCTTTTAACAGCCACAAGGACTTTGCTCACGACTCCTCTGGATCCTAGCGGTGAAAGGCTCGTTATTCCATTACGTACATCGTCGTTCATACAATTCCCCCCATAAACAGGGTTTGCTGGGACTCCTTTTCCCCAAGGCTTAGGTACGATTGAGTGGCATGTCTGGTTTTCTGTAACCACAAGTGTTTTCCAGTCTAACTCGGAAATAGTTTCTATCTTTTATCAAATTCTGCCAGGTTACTTTTGAGCAGTACCCACCGTCCCTCAACATGCGAGGCACATTTTGTGATAAAAACCAGACTTCTCCCTTTGTCTCCTGAATAATGTAACAGTTCAAGAGTCTGCTCCACAGTTAGAACTCTGTCGAGGGGGAATGTGGTGCCAAGGTGCATAGTGTTAGAAGGAAAGGGACACCTGCAGCTGCCTTCCACGTTGTTTTGTGAAGGTAATGAGCATGAGCTTCTAAAAAGATCAATAGGCTTCCTGAAAATAAATTTTAAATTTCCCAACATTTGTGACTAATGGTGGGATTCTGCTTCAGTCCTTTTTCCCAGTGGTGTCTGTCCTCTGATCTGTGCTGGGTGACCTGGACCTTTCTGATGCAGGTCAGTGATCAAGATCTGTCCGAACATCCATATTTCATTTGTTATTTGCACCAGGTCTGGATCACTGAGCTGCATCATCTCAATTAACAGAGGTGGATAGAAAGGGAAAGGACCCTTCTTACTGATAAAATGGGATATTTGAGTCTTGGTGGAATTAAAGTATGTAGTGCTGGGGGAGGGAAGTCCATGTGGAAAAAGCCATTGTAGAGTGATCCATCTGAAGGGCATGGCAAATTGGAATCACTTAGAAATTTTCCCAGTGATATCACTGATCACAATTATGTGATGCTGTACACTATAGAATCATAGGGCTGGAAGGGACCTCACGAGGTCATCTAGTCCAAGCCCCTGCTAAAAAGCAGGACCACTCACACCAAATCACCCCAGCCAGGGTTTTGTCTAACTGGGCCTTAAAAATCTCCAAAGATGGAGATTCCACAACCTCCCTAGATAGCCCATTCCAATGCTTCACCACCCTCCTAGTGAGAAAGTTTTCCTAATATCCAACCTTGACCTCCCCAGCTGTGATTTGGAACCATTGCTCCTTGTTCTGTCCTCTGTTACCCTCGAGAACAGCTTTGCTCCCTCCTCTTTGGAGTACCCCTTCAAGTAGTTGAAGGTTGCTATCAAATCTCCCCTCAGTCTTCTCTTCTGCAGACTAAATAAGCTTACTTCCTATGCTGGCACCTAGTTACTTATCTCTCAACCTCTCAGTAAGGACTGGAGTCCAAGCATGGTTATCATCTCATTGTCAACTCTTCCACACTTATATCCTGGTCTCATTGATTGGCAGGTGGCTGCATGCTTGAATAAAGAGTTTAACTGGTAAAAAAGGGCAGCTTATAATGGAGGCAGCAACAGAACATGTGTTCAGACCATTAGGCAGACTGTTCCTGGGACTGCTGCTCCTCCTAGGAAACTGCTCCCTCTTTTCTGTCTGTCTGACTTCAAATCAATTACCGCCAAATATCAGGGACTCGCTTGAAATCTTCATTGTGTCAGGGCATTTGCTTGGCAAAAGAAAACGGAACCCTGCCTGGACTTAAATATCAGTGGGTTTAAGTGACTATTAATGGCCCATCAAGTTAAAAAGCATCTGTCAGCTTATCAAATGCAACTTGGTCGGGAGCTAGCAGTATCTCTTCTAAAGATTCCCATCTCATTAGAGTGAAGTCATTAGAAGTCAAGGAACTCCTGCTCTTTCCAAAGCACAGGACTGAGGGCCGAGAGGTGTGGGTTCTGTTCCTGGATATGCCACAGGCCTCTGGTGTTGCCACTCCCAATGTTTTATCTTGAGACTTGCAATATTTATTGTTTCTCTTAACATCCCACCTCCTGGAGTTGAGTGATTATGTGAGCCTTGCTCTTTTCTTTTTCTTTTCTTTCTTTTTCCCCAATGGAAGCTAAATTTCTAGGTCTCATGATTGTGGAGAAGATCCTGAGAATGTGATTCATGTGTACTCTTGACCCAACTCCCTCACCTTTTTAGCCTTAACTTATGGTTTTTGGAACGCTTGGGGTGAGAAAGACTGATCTTCGGCAAGTCAGTCAGTCTCCGTTTTCTCCCATGTGATGGCTGGCTGCCTCACAGGAGTGGTGTGAAAATGAACCCATAGGCGAAGCTGGTAGAGATGCCTAGGTAGGAAGCACTGTAGAGAGACAAAATATTTCTAGTGTTTATATTTACCACTTTTGCTACAATACTTAAAAATCACACTGTGCATATTTGTGCTACTTATTTCCATTCCTATTGCTGGCCATTGAGTTTACCTACAGTGGAAACCAAACCCGAGGCAGGCTGGAGCCATTAGAGGACAGCGGACATGGATTCCAACCCATTAGAATCATTATTCCCTCCCAGCTGCATCTTTATGTGAGACATAGTGCTCCAGAGAGCAACAGTTGGTCCTGCTTTGTAGGACTGACTCCTTTGACCCGGTCCCTGGACTGGACTCTGGACTCCCTAATGGCACTGTAAATATCTGAAGTGATTACACTTCCCAAGACATTTATCAGACTAGGGTGGATCCAAAGAACTGTGCTATAAACTAAAGTATTCATAGTGTAGGGTAACATTTGGAAGAGCATATTAAAATTTAACAAAGAGGTTGTAATAGGGTTTAATAAAAAAAACATAGAGTGTTTAACATCTGCTCAATGTGCAGAGACCATGTTTACAATTTTTTTTTAAAAAAACAACAAAAAACCCCACAAGGCAAATAATGTTAGGAAACATTAAGAAAGGGATAGATAATATGAAGAAAATATCATAATGCCACTCTATAAATCAATGGTACACTCACACCTTAGTCATCCCATCTCAAAAAAGTTGCATTAGAATTGGAAAAAGTACAGAAGAGGGCAACAAAAATGCTTAAGAATATAGGATGCTTTCCATATAAAAGAGATTAAAATGACTGAGACTGCTCGGCTTTGAAAAGAGACACTAAGAGGGGATGTAATAGAGGGCTATAAAATCATGAATGCTGTAAAAAATGGAATACGGACGTGTTGTTTATCCCTTCACATAACCCACAAACCAGGAGTCAATTGACTAAAAGAAAAGGCATCAGGTTTAAAACAAATATAAAAAGAAGAATTTACACAGCGCACAGTCAGCCTGAGGAGCTTTTTGCCAGGCAGTGTTGTGAGGGCTAAGGATGTAATAAGGTTAAAGAATGAATGAGATAAACTCATGGGAGATAGATCCATCAATGGCTATTAGTCACGATGGTCAGGGATACAACCTTATGCTCTGGGCGTCCCTATGCCGTTGGCTGTCAAGAGCTGGGACTAGATAACTCAATAATTGCCCTGTTCCATTCATTCTCTCTTAAACATCTGGCACCCACCACTGTCAGGAAACTGGATACTGGGCTAGATCAGCAATTGGTCTGGGCAAGTATGGCCATTTTGATGTTCTTATGAAGCATTATCTGAGTCAAAGGATCTATTACTACAAAACAATATAACCAATTCCCTTCATTGTCCCCAGCAAACACTCTAAGGCTATGTCTACACTGGCAAGTTAGTTCGAATTAAGGAGGCTAAATTCGAACTAACTAAAGCCATGGCTACATTAGGCTTTAGTTCGTTCGAATTAAGGGCTTCCTTAATTCGAACTAATAAATTCGAATAGGGTATTCGAACTAAGGGGTTAATTCGAACTAACTAGTTCGAATTAACCAATGTGGCCATGTTAATTCAAACTAATTTCTTAGTTCGAATTAACCGGCCATTGAAATGAATGGGGATCGCTAATTCGAACTAAGCAAGTGATTGCTTAGTTCAAACTAACATTCCAGTGTGGCCATGCTAGTTCGAATTAAGCTAATTCGAACTAACTAAAATTAGTTCGAATTAGTTAGTTTGAAATAACTAATTCGAACTAATTTTAGTAAGTGTAGTTACTGTAGTAACAGATTTTTGCAACCTCAGTGCAGCCCAGATTATCCTCCTCCTTTTTTAATCCCACCAGTAGACCGTCTTGTGTGCCCAACCTTCTTGTAATAGAGTTGATTACCTAATGCCCCCTTATATCTCCTCAATCATCCGGAAAAGATTTGAAGGCCTGTTTCCATTTAAAAAAAACATTGCATCCGTTTTTAAACTTGTGTTAGTATAATGGTCTTAAATGCAGCTAGTCTATTTTAACACTTACTTTATATTATTTTGATTTACATTGATAAATTAATAAAGTATGCTAAAGCTATTAAAAAGTCTACATTATTATTGGCATGCACCAATAATTAGATTGATTTAAAACTAAAGTTAAACTGGGGCAAGTTTTCTAAAGTACACCATACTTGGAAGTAAAATAGTCCATCTGTCCCTCCACTTAGAGACAAGACTGGGAACCAGGGCCATTTGTATATCTGGTTCTTACTGGCTATTAGCAAATCACTTAGGACTAGCTACTCTACAAAGTTAAACTGGCTTATTACATTGCTCAGGGCTGTGAAAAATTTCATCCTTTGTGTTATGTAGTTGAGACAACCTAATCCCCCATATAGGCTCCACTAGCTACATTAAAGAATTCCATTGATCAGGGCCGGCCCAAGGGTTTTTGGCGTCCTATAGGTGAACTACGACTTTGGCGCTCCTCCCCCCACATTCAGTATAGAGAAAAATGATAACATAGTAATTATTTTTTAAATAAAGAAAAGAAATTCACTTCTGTCTAATTTGGCGCCCTGGAAGCCCAGTGCCCTAGCCTGCCACCTAGTTTGTGTATATTGTTGGGCTGGTCCTGCTGTTGATCTAGCTACTGCCTTTTGGGGCTGTGGATTGCCTACAGTAACAGGTGAACCCCTCCAGTCAACGTTGGTTGGGTCTACGCCGAGGAGCTGCAACTGTGCCACAGGTGTGTTTCAAGTGTAAACACGCCCTCAGAGAGAAGGATTTACTGCAGCAATGGAAGAATCCCTTTCAGTGGTTAAAGTATAATTTGACAAGCCCCAGAACCCTCCTAATCTCCGGGCCCCCTTCTTGTATTGTCTGGGCTCCATTGTCACAAACTAGCAAGCACTGCATAACACAAGAAGAATTGTGATTAACAATGGTGGGGCATAGGAACAGCCAGCAGCCAGGACAGAGCGGAACATGCGTTCCACCAGATTTTTCTATTTTTAGGGGCCCCAGAACTCTGGTCCTACAAATTTGTGGGCCCCGGAACTGTGTTCCGGTGCATTCCCCCTTACTTTAACCCCTGGTTATAGCCATTGTCTACACAACAGCCTCACTATAGATATACTGCCGAAGAGTTTCGAATACAGACATAGCCTAAACCTCTTTGTTTGGGTTCCCTATCTGTAAAATGAAGTAAATACCTATCCTGGGATTAATAAAACACAGTGAAACACTGGAATGGAACATACCACTGGGCAAACACAAAGCTTTGCTACTCCTTGTAGCTGTAGGGAGTTGCTGTGTCTTGTCCATTATGTTAGAAGTAGTAGTATAATGTCTTTCATTCATTTTATCTTGTGTGATTTTGTTCTGAACCAGCATTTTCACTGGCTGCATTTGTGTTCAGCTTCACAGATGTTGATCTTCACTGTGTACTTCGCCGTCGTAGTTGCACTTTACCTCGTTCCCCTCACTATCTCCTCCCCTTGTATAATGGAGAAGAAAGACCTGGGACCAAAACCTGCCATAATTGGCCATCGTGGCATTCCAATGGTAAGTAGCTTCACATTATAATCCATTTCTGTCTCCTCTCCTTGTGGGCAAATTTATTGCCCTGGAGACCTAAATCTGCTATTCATAGGACACGTGCAGCATGGCTTAAGATTTAACTTTGCTCTACTTCAGCTTGCTCACCTACCCATCTACTTCACAGTGGGTTGGAAAGCTTGGTAAATTACTTAGTGCTTAGAGATTTTTTATGAAAGGCACTATTTTGCTATGCAAGACCACCTGCCCTGAAATTTCCAAAGTCCTGCTGATTTTAATGGCTCTTTGCTCCCCATGAAGCAGTGGTGTAGTGAGGGTGTCTGGTGCCTGCCAGTGCCCAGCCCACATTTATGCTCCCCTGAGCACCCCACACCTCCCCATGCCTTGGAGCTCCCCTGCCCCAGTGCCCTCCTGCAGCCTGGGGGCTTGCCCCGCTTTTCCCCCTTCCGTCGCTATGCCACTGCCATGAAGCCTGCTAAAGAGAGTTTGAAAGTCTCTAAAGATACTTTTGGGGCTCCTAAAACTTTTATGTAATCCACATTAACCTACAGTGCGTCTTTATCCTTCTGTGTAGCTGGATCATATGAGAAATGTGTTATTGCCTGTGACTTAATGAACTTGGTCTTTTTGCTGAAGCAGTAGAAAAATATGCTTTTAGATCAAGGTCCTAGATTCATATCCTTGTAAGTATCTATCCAAGGCTATTTAAAAATGCATCACAAAAAGTATTTGGTGGGTGATATTTTAAGAAGCACTGCTTATATATGCCATGTATTGCAAGAATACAACATCGTGATAAGTTTTACATGAAACCTAAAAAAATAGCAATACTAAAAACTGCTTGTAGCTGATTTGTTAGTTATTTCCCAGTGGATCAATACCACTGTATGTTTCTTTTGTGACTGACCAAACACCATTTGTTTTCTGCATTCTGGACGATGGTTGCTGCTATAAATATAAGAGTCTGTTGAGTGACTGGGAGCAGGCTGATGAAGATCTTTTCTTGGCTGATATTCACAGTTAACCCTAAGCTTTTGTAACTTCTGAGAAGCAGTTGAGGGCTGTTTGTAGATCCTCCTTTGAATGTGCAACTACAGCACAAACATCTGTATACTGGAGTTCGATTATTGTTGTTGATGTTATTTTAGTTGTAGCACGGAAGTGAGAAAGGTTAAAGAGGTTGCTAATAGTCCAATATTGGATGCCAGTGCCCTGTAGCAGATGGCTTTGGATTAGTCTTTTCACAACTGCTAGGAGAATGGAGAAGAAAGGGGGTGCCAGTACACACCCTTGCTTAATGCCAGATTCAATAACAAAGGGCTCAGCGGTAGACCCATTGCACAGGATGGAGGCAGTCAAACTTTGACATGATTTTCTACATAACCTCACAGTTGAGGGAGTTGAAGGCTTTGGTCAGATCCATAAAAGCCATATACAGTGCCTGGTGATGTTAACATTTTTCCTGGATTGCCTCGTTGCAAAAATCATGTTGGTGGTGACTTGTAATGGTCTGAAGCCACATTGGGACTTCGGGAGTACTTTCTCTGTGAGCGGGAGCGCATGATTCAATAAGATTCTAGCAAGAATCTTCCCAGCGATGGAGAGGAGGGCAATGCCACAGCAATTGCCACGTTGGCCTTATCTTAAAAATGGTGACGAAGAAGAGCTACATCAACAGAGAGGAACTGGAAAATATAGAATGCTTTGTCTGCCTTGGCGGCCATCTTTCAGAGAGGTCATAGACATCGAGATTCAGCACAGAATCCTTTCTGCCAACCTTGCCTTTGGCAGACTATCCTTCTGGGTGTTCCATAATCGTGATATCATAATACATAGTAGACTTTTAGTTTATAAAGTGGTGGTAATCCTAACTCTCCTCTACAGCTGCGAGACCTGGGTGACCTACAGAAAACATCTAAAAAACTGGAACACCAGTACCAACATTTTCTCCTGAACTTCCTTAACATAAAGTGGGAGGATCATCATGGTAACATCATGGAGGCCAACTTGTTCAGTGCTGAGGCTGAATTATTCAACATCAGCTGAGGTGGGAAGGCACTGCTGGTGCATGCCTGATGCATCCCTCCAAAAGAATTGCACTCAGTTCACCAAAGAGAAAGGAAACGGGGAGGCCAAAAGAAATGCTTCAAAGATGCCCTCAAGACAAACATCATGGCGACAACATCACATACCCTCAAGACAAACATTAACATCACACAGTGAGAGAGAAGTCCAAGATAGCGCTAACTGGCAAAGACTTGTTGGAGAAGGAATGAGCATTTTTTGAGGAAAATTGCCTCTCCCTGATTGCAGAAAAATGCCAGAAAAGAATGGACAGACTCCTGTCATGCAATAATCATGACCCAAAGTTGCATTCCAACAGTACCTGCAATATCTGCCAATGATTGTGTGGCCCAAGAATCAGACTTATCAGTCACCAAAAGACCCATATAAAATAAAACCCGTGAAAGAGATCATCCTCGATTCAAGGAATCACTGTGCCAATTATAAATATGTAGGTAGAAAACGCCATTTTTGGAGATAATTTGCTTTCTACTGATGCTTGCTTATTCTGTGGTGGCAGCAGTGTGCCTCTGCTGATTAGCATCTCGAAAAGCATGAGATGGATCCGGTGCTTTTGGAGGTGGGCCTGTTGCTAGCTGGCTAGCGTGTTGTGCTTAATTCTTGTGAGTCTAAATGCATGTTGCAGCTTGTAAACAGATCAGCTGCAATGGCAATTGGCCTTCTGATGATATTGGCGTGCCACATCTTCTTCTGTCTTGGTGTCTGTTCCATATGACTGCTTCATGGGTACACCAGAGCACCTTATGACTGTCTCTCTCCTTGCTTCCTGCTAGAGTGCTCTCTGTTACTGTTAATTTTGGTAGGGGGAGGAGGAAGTAGGCTTCCATTAATTATTGGGATGGAAACACTTTATCATTGTAAGTGGGTACCATAAAAGCTACTCATTCTTATAAGCATCCAGATAGAATTTGTCTGGAAGGCTGCAAGCCCCCATCTCCCTCTATCATCTGTGTCAATGGCTCCCAAGCTTGATTGGTTCACATATCACTACCTTGAAAAGTTTCACTGACGATAATGGATGGAATGTCAAGCTCATATACCAAGAGCGATGTATGTATTATGGTTTAGGACCGGCACCCCAATCTGTGTTTATTCCATGTTTTCTTTATAATACATAGGACCTTCCTGTCATCTAAAGGACTGATATTATTTGCCTCTTCAATGGCTTTTTAAATAATTACTTGTATTCAAATTTTCTGAAGACCTAAAATGAGGGATTCACTAACATAGAAACCACCTTAGGCTATGTCTACACTTACTAAAGTTAGTTTGAATTAGTTAATTTGAACTAATTCAAACTAATTTTAGTTAGTTCGAATTAACTTAATTCAAACTAGAAAAATTTAGTTCGAACTAAGCAAGTGCCATTCATGGCACTTGCTTAGTTTGAATTAGTGAATTGCATTGAGTTCAATGGGCCGCTTAGTTCGAACTAAGCACTTAGTTCGAACCAACGTGGCCACATTGGTTAATTCGAACTAACTAGTTCGAATTAACCCTTAGTTCGAATAGCATATTGGCATTTATTAGTTCGAATTAAGGAAGCCTTAAGGAAAAGTATAGTGTCGTGTAGTGAAGCCTAAAGGAAACTGTAGTGTAGACGCAGAGTAAATTAAGTCAACTTAAGCAAGCTTAAGTCAACTTAATTTACAAGTGTAGATGCACCCTTAGTTATTTTGTGTTAGACGATAGAAAATTAGGGTGGGTGGGGTTTTTAATGTATTTTTAATGTATTTCTCCTCCCATCATTCCTGTGAGGTAGAACAGTACTCTTTTTTGCACTGATGGGGAATGCCAAATATATACTACCCATCTGCAGGCAAAAAGCAGGAAGGAAGATTATGTGTCTTACCCAAGGCAATGCAGGAAGTTTGTGGCAGAACACAGAAATGCTGAGGGTCTCCTGAGTCCCAGTCCAGTCCCTCAAGCACTGGACCACACTTCCTCTATCCAAAGGGTCACTGAATCACCCATCCTTCCACTATCCTGTCTGTTCAGAATGTAAACTTTTTCCTCTGTTTGTGTAATGCCCAGCTCAACAGGGCCCTTGTCTTGAGAGGGGCCTTTGGGCATTATTGAGATATATACAATACATGTGTGTCCATGGAACTGTGAACTACCCAAATCAAATGTGCACCGAAGAAAAACTCCATCTTCCAGAACTTGTTCTGTCCATGCTATGTTTTGATGTCGAGGCTGGTTATAATTTCTCACCAACAAGGTGGCACTCAGTACAAAATACCAAGAAATTCCTATCTGGTCCTTATAGCATATAATTGTAAGCAGGAGTCAAGTCCTTCCGTACAGCTGGGTGAACAATGCTGTGAATGTTCTGTGATTATTCAATTGACTTTTAAAATGAACTGAGTTTGTTTGCACCCCTCCTTTGTTCACATCCAAAAACATTCACACAATCCAGGATGTTAGAAGGAAACTTTGCTTGCTGTAACAAAAGTTCTTGCATGCTCAGCCAGTCAGAGGATAGAAACAATATTGTTTGACCAATTGCAGCAAAGTAGCTCAGTTCACATTTAGAATATTCACAACAAATCCATAAAAGAAAATAATGCAGAAGGATATTCAGCTGGATAATAAAGTTGCAATTGGCTTGGCGATGGTCTGTGTTGAAAACAGACTGAATTTTGTTGACTGAGTAATTCACTGCCAGCGATTTGCTCCATTCTCTCCTTTAGCAGCCACTGGGAGGTAAATTTTGGACTGACCAGTGCAAATGATCAGTTAAATCAAGCTGCACTGTCGAGAACAAATTTTCCAAACACTCTTCACAGAGGATTCCAACCGATGTCCTGTGGAGTCTTGATCCTGGTGGGGGGCTTCCATGATCAGGCCTTAGAATGAAAACATTACCATTTTCATTCCCTTGGGTTTCCTTTCCTAAAACTTTGTTCTCTGAAGAAACCAATTATACCAAATGGCAAGAGAGCAAGGGCTTTCGAAAGAAAATCTGCCTATTAACATTGGACTGCGGGAGGAACTTATTCTAAGTAGTGATATAAATATTTATATCTGGAAGTGATCCATCTCTGTTTTACTGTTTTTGTTAGAGAATTTTTTTAAAAACCCAGACCCTGCACCCTCCTAAATTTCAAGTGAACGACTGGTGTGGGAGTCTTGAGCACATCCGTGCTAAGTATGCCACTGTTTGCTTTGCTCTTCCTAATTTTCTACAGAGAAGGATGGCTGGTGGGACTAACATTTATTCCCCTTGGCTAATCCCTGTGCTTGTTTACAAAGAATCCTCTTCAAAGCTCACAGCTCTGGTTTTAAAATCACTTTGTTGGCGTGTCAGCATGATGCGGCTGGGCAGGGGCACATGCTTTCCTAGCAGTGCAGCACAAACCTCCAGGAATAAACAAAAGCTTGTCTAAAGGGAGTGTGTTTTTAATTTATGAAGAAGGTCCTTGGCTCACTTACGTTCTCTCGGATGCTCTGTATAGTTGTATGTGAAGGCGTAATAAAGCCAGCACTAAATGACACTTCCCTATGCCCAGGGATGGGGAATAGTGAAGTGGTTTAGAAAGTGGTGAGGGAAGAGGCCTTTTGTGAAAAATGGAGAATCAACAGCTGTAGGTGAAGGAGAGATTGAATGTAAATTCTGATTTTATTTATGGATCTGTATTGTGGTGATACCCCAGGACTCCAGCCAGGATCACGATGTTGTTATTTGTATTCCTGTAGCATCCAGCAGCCCTGGGACCATAACCCTGCTGTGGTTGGGGCTGTATAAACACAAAATAAGAAGAAAGTCCCAGCCCCAGAGAGCTTACAATCTAGGTATGAGATGGGACAACAGATGGATACAGATGGGGGGGAATAGAAGGAAACAATGAGATAATAGAAGTCAACATGGCAAGCAGTGCTTCAGTACACCAGTTGGATTCTGCAAACGCACACACAGGCAGTGGACTCATAGAATCAAAAATTAGAAGTGACCAAAGGGGTCATCTCAGCTAACTCGATGATCTTCAGGGCATTCCTTGAGCTTTGAGTACCTTAGAGCAGCTGGCGATGAGATCAACAGATGAGTATTGCACACAGAGGAAGAAAAGGGAGCTTACAGAGGGTAGGTATGTCCTGTCTACAATGGCATTTCTGCTAGCAAAACTTTTGTCTCTCAGGGGTAAGAAAAAAAACCACACACCAGATGAGGTATGTTTTGTGACGCGTGTCCATGTTACGTCAGTGGGAGAGAACTCTCTCGCCAATGTAATAAAACTACCTAAATGAGTGGCGGTAACTATGTCGATGGACAGCGTCTCCTGCCGACATGGTGTTATCCACATTAGCGCTCATGCGGGCAACCTTATGCTGTTCAGGGGGTGGTTTTTTCACACTATTGAGCAACAGAATTTTTGCCGGCATCAGTAGCTGGTCATGATATCACATGGTTACGTAAACCAAGTATCGCACAGCTTCATAGCACTTCGTTACAGCATCATTGGAATTACAAGAAACACTGCCCTTAGAAAAGCAAACAAGGAGCCTTGTGGCACCTTGAAGGCTAACAAATATATTTGATCCTTTACTGTTTCTTCCTTAGCATGAGATCCCACAGGATCACAGTCACTGGAGAGTACCAAACGCGAATTCTGATGGCACTGGCCATACAGCCTCCATTCCTAGAGCTGTGTTGCAAAATGCTTGTTCCTTTGAATGGCCAGCATTTTAGCACCAGAGCAGAGTGTGTGTATAAATCGAGGTTTTCTGAAACTGGTGAATCTGGGTCATGTTTTAAGTGACCCTCAGCTGATTTGTGGTCCTGAGCAGAAATCTTGAGAAACCAATGGCTTTTCAGGGTGTGCAGCCAGACAAGCCATGGTTTCTGCTGAGTTTTGCTTTGAATTTTTTAGTTCCTTAAAAGTGAAACTGAACTCTGCAGGGCTCAGAGGAACTGAAACAAGCTCTGCAGAAACGCCTGCATGGCTTGAAACTGCATTTTCAGCCAGCCCTGGTTCTGTCTGAGCATGGATACTGGGATTTTCAAAACTATCTAACGGGGGAAGTTGGGAACCTGACATTGAATTTTCGTGAACGTCCCAGCTTTAAACAGCAGTCCTCACTATGGTGTGTGTGTCAAACCAAAGTGTATCCGGTGTGCTGCTCAGTACAGCCTTTAGACAGTCAATATTATATGGACAGTTGGCAATCAGGACTGGGTCCCAAAGAAGCAGTTTTCTTAGTAAGCTTTGTTCTTGATCATTTGACATGTGTGGGTGTTAAGATCAGAGGCCCAATGGTCAATCTCCAGGTGAAAGATTCAAGCAAGTTCTAATGGCTAAAATAGTATATCCCCTTTTGGGTGTGCGCGTGGACTCTAGTGCCGCTCACACCAAAGGATCCTAAAGAGCTTTGCAGATACAAAAATCATTTCACTCACACTGAAGCACAGCTGCTTATGGAGGGAGTAGAGCTATTTTACTGGTGCACAATGAAGCCACATATATTTTTAATTTGGTGTGGTCTAAACTGTTGCATGTTTTACATTGAGTCATCACAAACTGCTTGTGGAGACTCTTATAGGCTGGCTGGCTGTGTCAGAATCTATTTTTATTACGTTTCCTTTGTGTTTCTGCTTCCCCAGTTTGTTCCCATTGAGGCCATGATCCCATAGCCATGGAATTGGCTGTCATTCAACTTTGGGTCCCTCTGTACTACAAAGCCTACCACTTTCTAGTACTGCTGATGTCTGAACATTGGCTGGGGTTGCCTGCAGATAGGCCCAAACAAAACCTGCATTATTGGTTTAGCTTGGGTAAAGAGCAGAGCTCCACTTCTTCTCACCTACACAGACAATGTCAAAGCCTGTTCTCTCTTGGCTGGGGGCACTCCTGTGCTGAAGCATGGTGTTTAAATGTGGAATCTGCAGTATGGGCAGGATTTTATTCCTCCAGACACACTTCTGCCTTGGGAAAATTTGAAGAGCGATAAGTGGGGAGGGGAGACGGAGGGCAAGCTAATACCTGTTGTTGGACTAACTTCTGGAAAGGAAAGGACGAGTTTTTGAGCTACACAGAGCTCTTCCTTAGCACCACCGTCATCCACATTGAGTGCTGGTCCCATTGTACCCGAGTCAGGAATTCTAACAAATAGTGTCCACTGGCCCACCACGTGCTCCTGATCTCCAGACCAAGAGTACTGGAGGCCGTGTGGGCCGACACGTCTCCAGTTCTTTCTTACCACCGCATGGTCTGAGTCAGGATCACTGTGTCCATGGACTTCTCCAGCTTTTCTCTTTGGTAGCCTGTACACAGCTAATGTAAATAGTTTCGTAGTTTCATATTTTATACTTAGAGCTTTGTAGTATAGTTTGATTTTTTCCTTTTCTGGTCAGATACCTTTTAAACTGGCTTTAGAAAGTGGAGGTGAGGCCTGTGTTCACATGTCTCCTAACTTAGACACTGTGTCCATACAGCCTTATCTCTCTTTCTCTCTCTAGCTTCCCCCTGTAGGGTCAGGCTCATCTTCAGTTGCTAGCCTGTTGTTCCTGTGTAAGTGCCGCTTGTGAAAGAGACTGTCAAGTGATGCTCAGTGGAAACAGGATCAGCTTGCTTCCTTCATCTTAATGAAACCTGAGCTACTTCGTAAGGCTTGAGATTCTCAGCATTGAGAGCTTTGGCCAAGGATAAACTCAAATACGTTTGCTGTCAGGCCAAGATCTTTGCTTGCATGCTGCCCCCTTCTGACAGCCTTGGACATTGCACTTGCCTTTGAAATAGTCATCTTTATCATAACCCCAGGTGACCCTTTCTGTGTGTGAGAGCGGTGGGTGTATGTTCCTCTTTTCCTTGTCTGTTTGATTAGTCTGTCTTTGATGGGAAACTTTTCTAAGCAGAGATAGTGGATTACTCTTATTTTTGTAAACAGCATGTATATTTACAGTGTTTAATGTGTGATTTGTAACTGTAACAATGGGCCAAATCCATCCCTGGTGTAACTCCCCTGGAATCAGAAGTATATCAGAGTTCTGATGCTGTCTGATAGCAATAAACAGCTGTTTAATATCTTTACATGGAAGCTCATTAGCAGGTAAAGTTTATGATGATTCCAGTTTATGATGATTAGAATCACGAGCAGTTTTTCAAACATAGCGGTGGTGTTGCTAACTCTCATGATGTTTGGTGCTTCTCTTGAAACCCTCAGTGCCTGCGTTTCTGTTGTTATATGAGAATCTTGGCTTTTAAATTAAAAAAAATTCTAGTCCTTATGATGGTGATAAAAATCTTGTAATTGTGACCTGAGTGCCTCCTGAAGGCTCAAAAACAGGAAGAAAGGAAGAGAAGGAAAAAAATCACAAAGACAAATTCTAGTCCTTTTTTTATTTCAAATGTCATTAATTTAAATTCAATTTCTTGATATTTGAGGGGATCACCTGACTCATGATTTTTGAATATTCGGTTCTGGCAACACTGTACCACTTTCTTTAAAAAATCATTTTTGTCCACACTGAAGTTGTTAAATATTAGTCCAGCTCTGTTCATTTCAGCTCCATTCAAAAAGGAAGGAAACAAATAAAATGTTTTTCCCCTCTCCCACAAAAAGCTATAGATGAGGGCCATGGAGAGAAGCTGTTTTCCATGCTTTCAAGACGATTAAAACCCCCGGTGAATTGAAAATCTATAAAAGTAAAATATGTGACAGGCTCATGCTTTTTTAAAACTGCAAAGGATTTTTGATGTAGCAATAGACATAGCGGCAATTTTCCAGTGAAAGAATAAGTATGTGAAGTCAATGCATGAGCAGACCAAGGGTTCTTTATCTTCCTGTAGCCTGTGCCATATCTTAGGGGCAGGTGTCTTATGGGCACCTCTCTTCCCACTTGTGTTGACAAAACTTCCCTTTGGCAATGGTAGCAATTGCTTACATGGGAAAGTAGAGAAACAGAATAACTACTGTCTTTTCAACTGACTGCTAACACTGTCAAACAGCTGTGAATGAGGGGGCCAGGTCCATGTAACCAGTCAGCCTCTATGGGCACACCAGCAAGCCCTCTACAGACCATCAATCGTCTATAAACCACAATTTGAGACCCAATGCAGCTGACCGGTATAGGTCACCAAAGCTTTTAACAGTGTGTGATGCAAATCCAGAGCTATCGAGGACTTCACTGCAGGTCGGCATCATTCAGTTGAGACATCAGATCTCGCTGCTTTGAATGAACTAGTCCCTACCCACTGAATAAAGGAGACTCTCTTAGCAAGTTTAAAATATGAATTGGGCCAATTGAGTTCCACCTGGGAAGGGTGGTAGTTATTATACACATTAGCCCCAGCCAGTTTATTTCAATAATATAACTTGATTTTCAATGAGCACATTCTGTGAAGTCTTGTGATTTTTTTCAGTAACGCTGCTTTATTGTCACCTCAACTTTTTTATTATCTCTTATAGGTATTTTGATTTATTGGTTGAGTTATTGCTGCAGCATCATGTGCGACTTACCAGGTAGTGCTTTGCAAATATTACTAGTTTATTAATGATTTTTCTCACTGCTTCTTCCCTAGCTGGCACCAGAAAACACTCTGATGTCCTTCCAAAAAGCAGTGGAGCAGAAGATATATGGAGTGCAAGCTGATGTAGTTATAAGGCAAGTAACTGTTTGCTTCAAGTGCAAAGATGTTCTTGAGCGATGGGTCCAACCCAAATCCCTAGCTCTACTTTGTTTTGCATCCGGAACTGAATTCTGCCATGTGGGTTTTCCACTGCAGCATCCTCTGAGAAGGGCCTCCTTGAGAAACGCACTCATACGCTGCTCTGTCTAAAGTGTGTATGGGGTTAGTCATTTGGCTGGAACAATGGCTAAAGATTAAATTGTAAAGGAAAATAAAATTTCTACTAATCTTCATATCAAGGGTCAAAATTCACTACAGGGTGCCTTCTTGGAGATATTTTACTCTATTGCCATGAAGTAAGGTAATGTGAGATTCTCATGGCTTCATTTTGCTCCCTGACGGTCAATGAGCCTCTCTTGTCCATTTGATAATGTCACTGCAGTCGCAGGGGGTGTGGCTCAGGATTTTCTTTGGTGGGTTACGTTATCTGACGGCAAAAAGATAGACGTGTGCGTTGTGGAATTTGAACATCAGGGCGTCTCTTTTTCAGTGATTGTCGTAGAACAGATTTAAACACGAATGGAAGTTCTTGTCTGTGGAAAGAGCTCATTCTGCAGTGCTAGTCAGGGCTGGATCAAGGCCCCAAAGGGGCCCGGGGCTGCCCACTGTTGTGGGGCCCAGCCTGGGGGGTGGGGCAACCTGGCCCCACTAGTGCTGGGGAGTGGGAGTCTGGGGCACAGCAGGTGCTGAGGGCAGAGATCTGTGGCGGAGGAGGCTCTGGGGCCCACAGCCTGGTCGTGCTGCTGGGGGGCTGGGTCCGAGGCCCACGGCCCGGCTAGCTGCTGGGGGGTCCCTCAGGCCAGAGGCCATGATCCACAGTGCTCCTGCCCCACCCCTGGGCTGGAAAGTCTGGAGCAGACCATCCAGCCCTGGGGCTGGGCAGCAGGCCGAAGGTGGGTGGTGGAAGCGTGCCTCTCAGGCCAACGAGGGCAGGATATTTGGGGGCCAATGGGACCCCACGCTTGGCCAGAGCCTGCAGCACCTGAAGCCCCTGCCTCAATCTGGCCCTGGTGCTAAAGAAGGGTTGCTAGCGGTTCAATCCCTTCAGAATCCCGGGCCGGCCTTAGCCGTAGGCAGGCGAGGCAGCTGCCGAGGGCTGCCCATGGTAGGGGGCTGCCTGATTTTCCTAATGCTGGAGCCGGTGCCGGACATTTTAAATTTCCTGCCCTGCCCCATTCCCAGGCACATAGCCCAGGGGGGAGCAGGGCGGGAAATATGCACAGCTGCTGCCTTCCCCTGCCTCCAGCTCCAGTGCCTGAGGCCCGACTCCACAGCAAGGTAAGTGCTGTGGGGGGAGCCTTGGGGGTTGGGAAGAAGGGGTGGGGGACGGTGGCAGGGATCGGGGCCGGGCTTTGGCCCAGCACGGCACGGCCGGGGTTGGGGAAGCCCGGCTTGGGACAGCCGGTCCTGGCGCGGGATGAAGGCGGGGGGGACAAAGAATGCTGGGGGGGGGGTCGGGAGGATTGGGGAAGGGGCTGGGGCAGTCGGGGAGAGGGGTGGGTGGGGAAAGGGTCATGGGGGTGTGGGGGAGTGGGAGAGGAGCAGGGAAGAGGGCAGGAGGAGTGAGAGAGGATAGGGAAGCTGGCAGGGAAGGGGACCGGAGGGTTTGGTGGCGGGGGACCAATAGGGGGCAGTAGAGGGGGCCCCCTTGGGGGCCGCCAAGAATAAATTTTCCTAGGGCCGCCAATCGTCTAAGGCCGGCCTTGTCAGAATATGCAAAGCGAGTTCGTTAACCATTGCAAGGTAGCACTATTGGAAGCCCTGCGTGCTCGGAAGTGATTATTTCGCTTAGAGATGATCCCGCTCATTTTGCTTAGTTCTAGCAGATTCAGAGTCAGTGACCTTCCTGAGGAGCAGAATTGAACGTTAGCTCTCAAGCACTGAACCAGAATCAGTTCCTTGCAATAGAACCCTGAGCAGCCTTCATCTGAAAACCTTTTCTCTCTCTTCCCCGTCTCTTGCCCAAGAAAGCGTGGAGACTGCATGTTTCCTTGATGTCGTTGTGACCGGGGTCTCCTGGGATACCCTCCTGGATGTGCAAAAATCAGGGCAAGCTGCAAAACCGGGAGCCAAACTCCCCACACACTGATGGGTGGTACTTAAACCAGTATCCCTATCAGTCACAACCAGGCTTCTCGTACCCCACACCAGGTACCAAGAAGTCCATCCAAAATAGAAACAGCTCCCTTTATTGCACTCCAGCTCCTCCAGCTCCCACCTAGCTGCACGGTCCCTTAAAGATATAGGTTCTCCTGACCCCAAAGGGCCAGCCACAGCACACAGAACAATATAGGTTTGGATCTTACCCAAAATACCACACTGGTAGCTAATCCTTTAGCAACTACAACTAAAGGTTTAATATAAGAAGAAAAGAAGCAAAATATGAGATGTTAAAGGGTCAAAGCGAATCACATACATACAAATGATTTAAAGTTCATGAAAAGCAGTTTGCAGGCTTGTTCCTCTGGAGTTTGCAGGCTTGTTCCTCTGGTAAACACCCAGCATCAAGGTGGGCCTCAATCCTTTGTTCAGTCTCAGAGGAATAGTTCCAGAGATGGGTGTTGGTTGTAGACTGGGGACTTGGGAACAAGATGGAGTCGGGGCTGCTGCCTTTTATCCCCTCTGGCCTTCTCCATGGTGTGTGCAGTTCTCTCCAATCAAACTGGAGCTGAGTCACATGTTCAAGTCCTAGTGGCTCAACAGGTTTTCTTCTTCGGCCCATTATACTGGGGAACTTCCTTAATGGGCCATTAAGGGGACAATGGCTGGGTAGACATTCAGTCTGGGGAGTTTCCCCAGCTTTACACAAGTTAAAATATAACAATCATATTCCTAACTTCTAATATGAATACGAATCCTACACATAAATTATATAATCATTCCCCACAGATTACTACCTTTCTATTGACACCAAACATGGCATAGTTCCTATGGATTATAACACTTTTAAAATATTAATACAAAATAATATCATAAATGGTTCCCTAAATCCGGACAGCGTCACAGTCGTGTCGCCCGTGACTCATTAAATGCACCTCCCAGGATCTACATAAAGTCAGGGCTCCACTAGCCATGCATTTTGTACCTGTGCATGTGTAGCATGGTGCTACATAGCCCTGGGTTCATGTTTTCCCAATAGACAATAGACCTGGAGGGGCCACGGAGTGGATGGAAATGGGGAGAGAACATTCAACGTCACCCCAGCTTTCTGCACTGCACGGTGGTGGTTAAAAAGTGACAGATTACAATGTACTATATCTTGGGCGCCTGTCTAGCCTAAATATTCAACATGCTTAATGCCTTGTCTGCTTGCCATCGTTAAACCGTATTAAAAACCGTCAGAGGTTGAGGCATAATGTGCTGTTGGCCATGGCTGGTGCCATGTCAGCACATTGCTCTGGGTGGAAAGGGGCTGGGGGGCAGTTTATGTAACTCAGTGCTAGAAATAGAAAGCTCGATTTGAGTGACATTTCAGATAAGGGCTTTCCGCAGACAGGGATGAAGTTAGGACTGCATTTGTTTTATCAACTAAAGTAGGTTTTCGTACCACTCCCAGCCCAAGGCGGACTCCATGGCTTGTCTCCTGCTTAGATTCAAATGGGTTTCATGGTTAACCTTGTCCATATTCAAGATCTCCCTCTTGAGCCTGGCTTTGCCTTTTCCAGGGCTCTCCCCATAGCTCAGGCCCGCAGGTGACTGGAGGAGTGTGGAAGCAGCTTCCTCAACCCATCTTCCCCACTTCATTCCTGCTGAGAACCTTATTCTTTGCTACACTGCTTTGTGGTAGGTTTCAAAGAATTCCCACCCACAGCTCTGGGTATCTTCAACCTCTGTGGGATTCCTCCCCCCTTTTAAAAATGTAGCCACTTTTCTGCCATCTTCTTTGACGTGCTTGTTAAACACCTTGATGGGGTCCGTGGGCACTATGTAGATACAGCTGTTTTATTTCCAGGGGCAGAATTCTCTTCACAGCATCTGCCCCTCCTCTGCTGCTACTTCCGTGGGTGCTGTCTTCAGTATGGTTTATTCTGAATCTAGTACACCTCTCTAGGTTAACCTATATCTTCAGAGGAAATTGGTGTGTGGTTATGGTCAGAAAAGTAACTCTAAAAAGAACAGCTTTTAGCTCAGCTCATCTGCTGCCTGATATGTATTACAAGTATGTCTGGTTTTTCTGACCAAAATACGGACCTTTATAGCTCCTGTTTTAGCACTGCAGAGCCAGCACAACTATGGACAGCAAAGGGATCTTTTTCTGGCTCCCACATCTACCACAAAACTGTACTAATTTCAGTATGCAGAGGCTTTCTCATGCAGCTGCAATATTTGCCATTGACATTAAGTTCACAGGTTGAGTTTGCAATGCTGTAATTCAGCAAACAATCCTTTTCCGTAGCCAGTGGTTTTCAACCTTTTTTTAAAAAAATCTGTGGACCCCTAACAAAATTTGAATGATGGCACGGACAGACCCCTTTGGAAATCTTAGATGTAGCCTGCGGATCCCCAGGGGGCTGCAGACCACAGGTTGAAAACCACTGTGGTAGACAGACAAATGACATTGAGATGTTCCATCTCGACTGCCTTATGTTGACCCCAGATCACTTTTGCTCAGAGTATATCCATGTTTTGAAGCTATGGATGGTTCTCTTGGTGAAAAAGCTCATGATATAAAGATAAGCAGGTGGAATGTGACCACTGGATTAAAGATCCAGAGCGCTAAACCTAATCCCAACACTATCTGCATCTGGGGTCTGGAGTGAGTCATCTAATCCTATTCCTAGTTTTTCCATCTGTGAAATGGGAATACTGCTTCTGTACTTCACAGGAGTGACGTGAAATTTAACCAGCTCATGTTTGGAGAGCTCTTTGGTGGCTTAAGTCCTTTATGCTATTGCTGAGAGCAGTAATAGTTTGACCGTTTAGTGCAAGGTGAGTCTTTTAATGCTGCTCTGAATTTCATGTTTGCTTTGGATGTTTATCAGAACTTTTTGCAAACTTGGGCTGGGAATCTCATGAAGATAGGTTCTCTTGTGAGACCCCACTCTCAGCATCTTCTGTTTCCTACTGGCTTGTAAATAACACATGAGCTGGGCCTCTTGTGATATTTGCATGCTCTCTGTCCCAGCCAAGTCCCAGGATTGCAGAAGTGGGTGAAAATGAAAAATGAACCATCAAAACACATCCACAACTGGAGTAACAGCGTAATCTTTCTTCAGTAATCTTCATCTTCCATTCCCACTGCACTGTTGTCGTCATTCGTTGCTCATGGGGTGACATTTTCAAAAGTGCCTAAGTAAAAGTGACTTAGGCTTAGTCTACACTGTGCGGCTACGTCGATAGGAGATACACAATCTGTGTGCCACAGAATGCGTATCTCCCGTCGACTTAGTTATTCTTACTTCCCGCGGTGTCTTTACTCGGCTGTCTCAACGAAGCGTTACTCCTTAGAGGGGTGGAGTTACTGAGTCGATGGGAGAGTGCCTCTGGGATTGATTGAGGGGGTCTATGCTGGCCACTCAATTGATTCTGCTGCGTGGATCCATGAGGGTTGATGCAGCATTTTCAGTATAGACAAGGCTATGTCTACACTTCGGGCAGGTTGCTGAGTACATACACTGCATGCCCCCCAGCATGGGTTTTAATTGCTCTGTAGATGACAAGACAGGGCTTACGCAAGTAAAGACATGGTGGAACCTTAGGTAGATACTCTACAGCAAATGGTTCTCAAGCCTTTTTCCATCACGACACACCTGACCAGGAGCGTTGTTGGCCCCCAGGGCTCATGCCCCGAATGTTGTGCCCTGAGCCCTGAGCTGTAGCAGCCTCCCTGCCTGCATTAGCCAAGATCAACGCAGGGAGGCTGTTCGTTCTGTTCTCACACCGGCTGGGAGCTGGGGGCGGAGTGTTTTTAAATCCCCTGCAGGGAAAGCCTTCCACCTGGATGGGTGGGCACTTAAAAATGACTTGCGGAAAAGGTGAAGTGTTAAGTGTTACCTATTTTGCAAGTCATTGCGATCTGGAAGTCTGTGTACTGAGTAAACTAATTCCAAAGGGGTAGCCGTGTTAGTCTATTGTAGAAAGACAACAGAGTCCTGTGGCACTTTTAAAGACTAACAGATTTATTTATCGCATGAGCTTTCGTGGGAGAAAATCCCACTTCGTCAGACGCTTTGAAGATAGGAAAGTTACAGAGTGGGAGGAAATTAAATGCAGGGGAGTGTATGACATAGCATCAGGTCAGGACTCCCCTGCATTTAATTTCCTCCCACTCTGTAACTTTCCTATCTTCAAAGCGTCTGACGAAGTGGGATTTTCTCCCACGAAAGCTCATGCGATAAATAAATCTGTTAGTCTTTAAAAGTGCCACAGGACTCTGTTGTCTTACTGAGTAAACTGTAACCCTTTCCTACCTAACCTGACTGAATTTCTGTGGGGTGCAGGGGGCCTTTGACCATTTTCAGCAGGGAGCAGTGTCTGAGCATTAGCATTAGCACTAGCTGGGGCAATGATCAGTGGGGCCCTCTGTGCTCCCTGGGGTGAAGCCACAGTGCTGCTGTACCTGGAGTCCCTGGTCCCCAATCCTGCCTGCGGTGGGGTTCCTACCACTCCCCTCCTTCCCCATCTCTCCCCACTGTGTGTCCCAAAGAGTGACATTAAGATATAATGATGTTATTGTGTTCTTTCTGTTGTTTTTAGTGGTCAGTAAAAAGTTTACCATGTCAGTTTAAAAAAATAAATCAACTTCAGCTCTTCATATCAGTAAAAAGTAAAATACAAGGTTGGCAACCCTGGGTCCTATTTCCAAATGTGGAAATGTTGGGCTGACCAAGGAATGGGGGTACTTTGGGGGTGGGATGGAGAGATGGGGGGCGGCGATGTAGGAGTGGCCTTCCCAGAGGGATGGGGGAGTTGAAGGAAGGGAGCAGGGTAACAGGCAAATGGGGGAGGAATGGGAGGGTTTAATTTGGGGTGTCTGGGGGGTGATGGGGTGAGAGCATTCACAGAGGAACCTGATGGGAGGGAAGTGTTGGTTATTAGAAAATAGAGCTGAGAGAGGAAACGTGGGGGTTGGGGTACATATAGGGCTAATATATATAGATGCCTCCCTAGGTCATCCACAGGGGTCAGTGGGGGAGGGAGTAAATGAGGAGTGGGGGACTGGGGGAACTGGGGGGAGGGGTTTCATCTCGGGTGAGAGGGAAGTAGAGGTAGCTGGGAAGGGCAGGGGTGGGGGCTGGACCTGATTGAAATGTTTGTTCTGGAGGATGCAGCACCCCGGGCCCTGGCTGGGGGCAGGGTCAATAGTGCAGGCTGGTGCCCTGCTGGCAGTTGTGTGGCTGGCGCTGAGCACGCAGGGCCCTGGGTCTGGCGGGGACCTGGGGCCCGGCTGCCACCAGCCGCCCAGTTCTCGCCGGGGCCGGGGATCCCGCCACGCTGCTGCCAGCTGGATCTGGCCGGCGCCCGATGCGGAGCCGCCAGCAAGATCCAGCCCCCGGGAGATCCGGGGCACATCACAGAGCCGCCAGCCCCATCTGGTCCCCTGGCGGGGTCGGGGTTTCGGGGTCTGCCACGCTGCCGCCAGCAGGGCCGGGGATCCGTAGCCCAGCGGCACCCGCTGGCAGCCGCCATCACCAGGGCTGGGGCTGGGTATCCAGGGCCCAGCAGCCCCCGCTGGCAGCCCGCTGCAACCCCCGCTGGCACCCCAGGGCCCTGCCATCCAGGGCGTGGCAGAGGCAGTGGCTTGCTGCAGCCCCCACCGGGGCCGGGCCCCAGGCTGGCAGTGGTAGGGGCCCAATTCCGCCGCTGCCGGATCAGGCCCCCCAGTGGCTGGACCAGGCCCAGGCTCTGGGCCTGGGCCCCGAGTCTATTTTGGGGGCAGCAATGCCCCTGCCTGGTGGTCTGGCTCAATGGGGCCGGGTTTATTTTTGTGGTGCAGCTGGTTCCCCCCTCCAGCCCAGGATCTCTGGGGTGCAGCCCCTAAGACTCTTTACACATCTGGCCCTGGCTGCTGCCTGCTGCGGCGGGCGGCAGGAGCCCCAAGCTGGCTGCCAATTTTCCGTGACACACCTTTGTGTCCCGACACAGTGGTTGAGAACCGGTGCTCTGTACGTTTGTCTACTCACCCAAGCAGTGGGGAAGGTTCTGGTAGCGGAAAAAGGCTCTGGCAGAGAAGTTGCGGCTCCCCACTGATGGAGCATTTCCTTGCTGGATTCCTTCCCCCCCCCCCCCCAACCCTGACTTTTGCTGTTGCATGTAGCTATACACCACACGGTGGACACAGCCTGCTTTTCACTGCAGCATGTAACTACACGGACCCTACACACTGTCACCACCGGTGGAGACTAGGCATCAGGCACCCAGTAGCCTAAACCTTCTAGAAATTCAGCAGGACTTCAGGGTCCTACATGCGGAAATTGGGGCCCTAAGTAATTCAGGTGCTTTTGAAAATTTTACCCTTTGTCTAATTTTTAGTTTGTGAGACTTTCAGGGCAGGCATTATTTGCTTTACACATGTATAAAGGGCCCCTCATGCTAAAATTAAATGAACAGGATCAATAATGAATTTTCACTGGCTATGGAGCTGCAGCAGGTGAGGGTGAGTTTCTGGCAATCATTTAGGGTGAGGTAGGGCGAAGTTCTGTTCTTTTCCAAGTTAGTTTATCAAATCCTTAGAGAAACTTTGAGTTAAGGGTGGAGCTGTACAAACCTTTACATGGATAAAAGCATCTGAAATCATTTGAAAGGTAATTTTCCCCCTGCATGTGTATCTTTTTGTATGACTCAAGACCACAAAGGGCCTGCTAAATTAACCGGGGGCTTGACCACATTTTAAGCCCAGTCTGAAAAGCTGGAGAGAGGACGGAGCAGAAACCAGCTCTTCTTTCTAATATGTATGTATTCTAGCTAATATCCATGGATTAACGGAAGTGCTTTTTTTCCTTTGCAGCTATGATGGAGTGCCATTCCTAATGCACGACAGGACACTAAGGAGGACAACCAATGTGGAGGAAGTGTTTCCAGAGCGGGCCTACGAGCCCTCTTCCCTGTTCAACTGGACTGACTTGGAACGGCTTAATGCCGGGGAATGGTTCCTAAAGGTGCCTGCAGTTATCTACTGAAGATAGGGTCCCTGCCATCTACATGCTCTTTATCAGAAGCCAGGATGTTGGGTGAAAGTTCACAGTGCTGATGTTGCTGGGTAGATAAGAGTATTGCCCCCTCGATAAAAGGGGAAAATGAAGTGTAATTAGACCAAGCCAGGCTCCTGCATGCTGCTCTGGGAACTCCATGCAACTCTGGCCTCCATTTGCTCCACAGTGCTAAGTAACTTAACTCTGCTCTTTTTGTTGATTGTTTGGCATAGCACTGTAGCCAATTCCAGCCCGTCAAATGAAGGCATTTTTAGAAGCCCTCCGCCAGGGCTCTAAAACTGAATGCACAAACGTTGCTCCATGTTTGCACACCCCGAAACTCTGACTTGTGTGCACAACATTTAATTTTACATTTGACTCTGTTAGGAGGTGGTGTGCAGTGGGTTGGGGTAAGGGCAGGGCGGTAGCCATGGGTGGGCCGGGGCCCACCCACTTTGCTGGGAGGCCCGCTCATCTTCCTGCTCAGGAGTGGTGGGAATTTTGCTGCCACAGCCGTGGGGTTGCCCAGCAGCCAGCAGCTGCGACTGCAAGTGCAGCAGATGCGCTGGCGCCAGTGCCTCTGTCCTGGTTGTGGCTGCGGCCATGGGTGCGAGCAAAGCACTTGCAGCTGCGGTCACCGGCTGCTGGCCAGCCCTGTGGCCAGGCCAGCAAAGTTTGCGCCACAGCCGGGCTCTGCGCCTCTCCTCCCTCGGGGAGGGGAGAGGGCAGCTTCTGGTCACGTGACCAGAAACTACCTTTTGCCAGGCCCATCCTCCTCTCTCAGGGGCTTGGCCAGAAATCAGGGGCTGTCTACATCCCTGAATAAGAGTAAGGAGACCTGGGTTCTAAAACTGCTCAGCTGTCTAGCTTGGCAAGCCACTTAAACTGTTTCTCAGTTCTCCATCACTGAAATGGGTTTAATAACAGGACAAAGATATGCTAAATATTATTCGTTATTGTTACTGCTCTGAGTTTGCCTAGAAGGTCCACAAATGTTACTTCACATCAGACAACAGCTTCCTCCATCCTGATGTTATGCAGAGGCAAGTAAGGAAAAAGAAAGAGATGTGTTTATATTGAATCAGATCCTTCCAGATAATAGAGCACTCATCCTTTCTTGCTAAAATACTCCTGATTGTGAGGCCTTTAGACAGCCTCTCAAAAATGAGATCTTATTGATGTATCCTGCTCTCTCGCTGCACATCAATGGGATGTTGCAAAAATACCAAAAACAGGCTATGGCCTGTGAGTGCTAATGTTTTTAAAATCTTTAATGCAATGTACCAGTCCAGTAACAATATGCCTCCTCTCTTATTTCTCTTTGAATAATGCTTACAGTGCTTTCCTGTGGTGGAGGACTTAAAAGAACTAAAATGTAAATCACATGGTGGGGTGAATGGATTCTGTGCAGAAAAGGTCTCCATTTTTCTATCAAATACCATTTCTTTCCTTAGAGAGCTGGGGGAGATTCAATCTCTTCTGAGCGCAATAGAGATTACATGGAGGTTTAATGGAAGGTGACACTCAAATTTAATGAATCTCTCCCTGCTCCTCTACACCTGCAGATAAGAAGCTCTCCAGACTGCATTAGCGACTGGCAGCTTTCGATCTGTCTGGCGTGTCTTGTTGATAGTGACATCTAGCATTTCCCCTGCCACAACATCCATCAGACGGTGTCACTACAGTGCCGTGGCCAATTATGGACTAATCCGAAATGCTAAATCCCCCGGTTTAATCGTTGCCTGGGGTGTGACTTGCATGATTTTCTCCCATCATGCAGTTCTTTTCTTCTCTATTTAGAGAAGCAGTGATGAATGGGGGAAATACTCACTGGGGCCGGATTAAAGCAGAGACTTTCGGGGTTGCAGCCCCGGGCTAAATGGGGTCTTTCTGCCCCACAAAAATCCAGCCTCAGCCTGAGTACTACCTCACCAGTGCCCTGGCCCTGAAGCACCGCCACCGGTCTGCCCCATCCCATCCCCCTCCCCAGTGGTCTGGTTGGTGTGCCCCGTCTGGCCCGACAGCGCACTCAGGAGTCCCTGCCCCTGGAGAGATGCCGCTCCCCATGCCCACCGTCAGCCTGTATGTGTCACGCGCCAGTCTGCCCTGGTCCCAGACCTGCTGGGGCAGCCCGTGCAGGAGTACCGTGAGCTGCAGCCTCTGGTCCAAGCAAGCCCACTCTGCACTGGGCCCCAGCGCTGAGCACCGGCCTAACCCACGCCCACAGCTGGCTGGTCTGTGGACTCTAGACTTCCCCCCGCCCGCCGCACTGGCTGGGCCACCGTGCCGAGTGCCACCCCACCCCATGGGGGGGGGCAAAAAGGGGGCCCTCAGGAGCCTTAATCCGGCCCTGGATACAGCTTTATCCAATGTGTAGCTGGCAATGGTGTGCCTAGTTTGCAATTCTGCCTGTCCTGTTCCTGGACCTGCAGCGTGAATTCTGTTGGCTGATATTGAGTTGCCATATATGGGTGTCATTGGAAAAAACAAAAACATCCCAATAACTTCCTGTTGCTTGGGAAGAAAGTGTAAAGGCTCAGCACTGTAGCTTGTTTTTATCACCGAGGGGCTGATTTTTGATGCTGGCTGCCTTCTCTTTACTCTTTGTGGTTGGATGACCATCTTTAGATGGTCTTAAAAAGCCACGGCCACCCCTGATAATGATAATGATAATTAGCATTTACATAGAACTTTACACCAAGGGTCTCAAACCACTTTAGAATGGGTGATAAGTAGAGGAACACAGGAATTATCAGGGTGGATCAGACCACTGGTCTGTCTAGCCCAGGATCCATCAGTGACCAACGTCTTCGGGGAAAGAGGCAGGAGACCATGATGGGGTATCCTGACCCCCAATAGTTAGATGTTGCTTTGTGCTTTGAAGTATGAGGGGGTAAAACTCTGCCAAAATTCGTTTGTTTTTTAATCTGTACTGTAACAGCCTCTTCAGCCTAGCAGACTGAAGATTCAATGGCAGAAAGTTGAAACTAGACTAATTCAAATTAGAAATAAGGTGCAGATTTTTAACACTGAGGGTGATTAACCATTGGAACAACTTAACAAGGGTCGTGGTGGATCTTCATCACTGGCAATTTGTAAATCAAGATTGGATCTTTTCCTAAAGGATCTACCCAAGTTCAAACAGGAATTAATACAGGGAAGTCCCAGGACCTGTGTTGCACAGCAGTTCTAGAACAATGGTTCCCAAACGGGATAACAATGCCCAGTTGTGAGGGTTGAGAGCTGGTGGCTGGGTGTGGAGATGTGAGCAACCCTGACCCTGGCCATCGATGTGAGGCTCTGAGGCTATGTCTACGCGTGTACAGTTAAGTCGACTCTGTTAAGTCGACTTAACAAGTTTGACTTTGTCGACTTAAATTCGACCTTGTTAAGTCGACTTAACAGAGTGGCTACACTTTAAAGTCGACTTAAGTTGACCTTCTTAATTTGACTTAACAGTAGACATAGCCGTCCACACTGGATTTAAGTCGACTTAAGGCTTAAGTCAACCTTCAGAGGTGGTGTTATTAAGTCGACTTAATAAAAGCCCAGTGTGGACACAGCTTTGTGTAGGTCTACTTAAGCGTCCTTAAGTCAACCTAAGTTGCCAGTGTAGACGCACCCTGAGAGCCTGGATCCCCTCTGGGAGGCCGGTTGTGAGCAGCCCAGACCACGGCCAGGTGCGGGAGAACTGTTGCCAAAAATGGCTACTGCCACTGTTAGTGACCAGTCTCAGTTACATTTCTGCAGCCCAGACCCAGCAGGCATCTCTGCCCGGTGGGTTGTAATTGAAATTGGATTTGTGGATGCGGGAAGAGCCATCGACGTGGTATACCTCGACTTTAGCAAGGCTTTTGATACGGTTTCCCACAGCATTCTCGTCGGCAAGTTAAGGAAGTATGGGTTGGACGAATGGACTGTAAGGTGGATAGAAAACTGGCTAGATCATCAGGCTCAGCGGGTAGGAATCAATGGCGCGATGTCTAGTTGGCAACCGGTAACAAGTGGCATGCCCCAGGGGTCGGTCCTGGGGCCAGTTCTGTTCAACATCTTCATTAATGATCTGGATGATGGGATATATTGCACGCTTAGTAAGTTCGCGGATGACACCTAGCTGGGGGGAATGGTAGACACACTGGAGGGCAGGGACAGGATTCCGGGAGACCTAGACAAATTGGAGCACTGGGCCAAAAGAAATCTCATGAGGTTCAACAAGGACAAGTGCAAAGTCCTGCACTTAGGACGGAAAAATCCCATGTACTGCTACAGGCTGGGGACCGATCGGCTAAGTAGCAGCACTGTAGAAAAGGACCTGGGGGTTATGGTGGGCGGGAAGCTGGATATGAGTCAACAGTGTGCTCTTGTTGCCAGAAAGGCCAATAGCATATAGGGCTGCATCAGGAAGAGCGTTGCCACAGATCGAGGGATGTGATTATTCCCCTCTATTCGACACTGGTCAGGCCGCATCTGGAATACTGTGTCCAGTTTTGGGCTCCCCACTACAGAAAGGGTGTTGACAAATTAGAAAGAGTCCAGCGGAGGGCAACGAAAATGATTAGGGGGCTGGGGCACATGACATAGGAGGAGAGACTGAAGGAAGTAAGCTTATTTAGTCTGCAGAAGAGAAGACTGAGGGGGATTTGATAGCAACCTTCAACTACTTGAAGGGTTGCTCCAAAGAGGAGGGAGCTAGGCTGTTCTCGGTGGTAAGAGAAGACAGAACAAGGAGCAATGGTTTCAAGTTGCAGGTGGGGAGGTTGAGGTTGGATATTAGGAAAAACTTTCTCACTAGGAGGGTGGTGAAGCATTGGAATGGGCTACCTAGGGAGGTGGTGGAATCTCCATCTTTGGAGATATTTAAGATTCAGTTAGACAAAACCCTGGCTGGGGTGATTTAGTGGGAGTGGTCCTGCTTTTAGCAGGGGGTTGGACTAGATGACCTCATGAGGTCCCTTCCAGCCCCATGATTCTATGAACCACCGGCGTGGCCAGGTGCAGGGCAGTGAATGAGCTGTGACCTGGACAGGTTTGGGGTTGTCTGTGCCAGCCCTGCCACCAATGGAGCTGTGAGCCCCCACACTAACTGGGGTAGGGTTGTGAGCTCTGACTCCCACCAGGCACACAGCCCAAGCCCCTCCAATCCAGCTCCATGAATGCCACTTCACCACCAGCCCTATTCTGCCTTCAAAGAAGGGTGCCAAATAGAAGTGTGCCCCGGGCACCATTTTCCCTATGGCCAGCCTGGGACTGAGACAACATTACAACATCAGTAGTGTTGATTTGAAGAAGTTCATTATTATTTAACAGTCAGAGACACAGGCGCATGCTTTGTCCTGAAAACAATGTCCACTTCTACTGGTAAAACAGCTAAAAGTCTCTGGAGTCTTACATAGAACACGGTTTTACCAGCATCGTTACCTCTGATATAGAAAAAAACGCAATACATCATTTACTGCAAAGTTTTGGGTACTGAACAAATAAAACCAAGCAAACTGCAGCGACATCTTGAAACTAGACATCCTGAGCATACAACTCAAAATGTGGATTTTTTCCAACACAGAGAAGAAGCAACAAAGAAAGCCGGGTTTGAGGCAGATGGAAGTTCCAACAGCAAACGTCCTCAGCTATGGTGGCCTCTTATGCTGTGTTGCTATGAATCGCCCAAACCAAAGTGCCACATACGACAGGGGAGGAGTTTATTCTGTCAGCGTGCAAAGATAATGTGTCACTTATGCTTGTCGATGATACTACCAAAAAGGTGAATATACTTTCCATGTCGAATGAGTCTGTGAAATGCAGAATATGCGAGATGGCCGAAGATATCAAAAAGCAAGTTGTGCATGAAATTAAACATTCTTCTTTCAATGTGTTCAGCCTGCAACTTGATGAAACGACTCATGTTAATAACTGTGCGCAATTGATAGCGTTCATATGGTATATTAATGTTAAGGGTAGGTTCTTATTCTGTGAACAACTTGAGACAACCACAGGCCATTTTCAATAAGGCAAATGCCTTTTTTGAAGGCAATGGCATTGAGTGGAAAAATCTTCATGGTATCTACTGATGGTGTTCCAGGCATGAAGGATGCATGGTCTGGCTTTCAGCAGAAGGTAAAGAGCATGTCACCTAATGTGACTGTCATTGTGGAATCCATCGTCAAGTCCTTAAAGTGTATGCTCTAAATAGTCATCTCTTTCGAGAGCTCTGCAGTGAAATGGACGGTGAATACAAAATTCTGCTTTTCCACACTCAAGTCCGATAGCTTTCTAAGGGCCAGGCATTAAAGTGCAATTTTATGCTTCATGAAGAGTTGGTGAGATTTTCCTGTGAAAGGAGAAACAAGAGCTGAATGAAAAGTTCCATGACAAGAAATGGTTTCTCTGCTTGGGATATCTCTGATAGCCTTAATGACCTCAATCTGTTGCTCCATGAAAAACATTTAACATTAATAAACCTGACCACTAAAATCAGAGCCTTCCAGATGGCATTGGGTCTGTGGTGCAGGAAGTTGGACACAGGCAGATATGCCATGTTTCTAACACTTTCCTCATGCAGTGAGGAAGAGGAAGTCAATGTTGATAGCTCTCTCAATTCAGCTATCAGTGAACATCCGAGAGCTCTTCACAAAGAGGTTTCACACCACTTCCCAGCACTAACAGAATGCACTTCATTTCTTGAAAGAACCCTTTTAATGTAACAGCAGAGCAGTTACCTTCTGAGGATGTTCATGCACAGGAACAATTTATTGACATGATCAATGACGATGAAGTAAAAGCAAAATTCACACAGCTGCCTCCAAACCTGTCCTGGTACTCAGCTGCAAGAGAATATTGATGTCTGAAATGGCCCTGAGAGGCCTTCTACCATTTCCCACTATCTACGAATGCCAGAGTGGATTCTCCAGCCTTCTGACAATAAAGACCGTGTCTCGAAACTGGCTTGCTGTGAAAGATGACATCAGACGCACCCTTTCTAAAACAACACTAAGAATAAAACTTCTTGTGTCAAACAAACAGCATCATCCATCTCACTGATTTTTTGCCTGCTTCTGGTGATTAATAGCTGCCAAATATTAACATTATACTTAAAATAATCATTATGCTTATAACAATAATTCAATAAACATGTGTTTTAGTCTTAATTTGACAGCAGGAGGAAAGGTAAATTCATTTTAAGAAATAGGGTTTAAATTTAGCTTTGAACATAATGTTAAATATAAAAATGCATTTCTTACTTCCTAAGGAAGGGAGTCACTCTCAGAGGCTTGCTGTGTGAAAGGAGTTACCAATACTAAATGCCTGAGAACCACTGGACTAGATACTCACAGTGGTCCCTTCTGTCCACATAATGTATGAATCTGTTATAAATTTGGATATTCTTTGTCCTCATGTAAATATCCAATCCTTTTTAGAAGCCTACTAAACTCTTGACCTCAATGGTGTCTTGTGGCAGTGAGTTCTAGAGGGTAATTAAATATTTTCTGCATATGTTGTGGATATTCCATCTTTGTGTTTCATTGAGTGTGCCTTTATTATGAAACGGGCTGAATTAGATGTTCCTAGTCTCTTCAAATGAGCTTTCATGTCCCTGATCATTCTCCTCACCCATTTCCAACCGCCTTCTATTTATGCTATTTGGGGTGGGGAGACCAGAACTACACACATTACTTATGGTGAGGGTATTCATCATACTCTCCAATGGGAAAACTGAAGCACAAGAGGACTTGCCCAGCAAGTCAAAGAACCGAAAACAGAGGCCATCTCTCCTGGCACCTCGTTCAGTGCCTTGTTCAGTGGGGCCACACTGCCTCTTGGCATGAAAGACTTTGCTTGTCTGTTAGCTACTGGGACTGAGACTTAGCAATAAAGCTGAATGGGAACCAGTTTCCCATCCTCTGAAAATTTTTGACATTTCCAATATGGTTGCCATTCCTGGGTGAAACTGAGGCCTCTTGAAATTTTCCATGAAAAACGAGAGAGCAAGAGGGAGGGCCGGGGAAGGAGAAAAAGAGAGAGAGAGATCACTCAATAGCCCAATGGTCAGGGTGCTCACCTGGGGTATGTGAGACTGAGATTCAAATCTCTGCCTACCTGATTCAGAACAAGGATTTGGACGTGGCGGGCGGGAGGGCGTCTCATTTTCCATGTGAGTGCCCCAATTACTAGCCAACTGGGCATTTGGGTCAGGGCCTCTCTCTGGCTATGTCTACACTTGTTAATTTAAGTCGACTTAGTGTGTCTACACTTAAAAGTAAAGTCGACTTAAAGGGGAACTTAGAAAGTCGATCTAGAGCGTCCACACTGGATGCCTAGGTCGATTTCTAGGGGCTTAGGGGGACCTAGGGGAGGACCACAGGGGCAAAGAGGGCACCCCTTGCCCAATGCCAGGGGGCTCAGCCTTTGCCCCATTGTACATAGGTACAATGGGGCAAAGGGGGACAGGGACCCTGGCAGGGCATAGCGGCAGGGTGGGCAGGGCTCTGCCCTGCCCTGTGGGGGAGCATGCCAGGTTCCCCCTGTGCCCCCCCCCGGCAGGGAGGGCCTTGGTGTAGCCCTGGGGTAGCCCTAAGTCGACGTAGGGCTACCCCACGTCTACACTGGCTTAAGTCGACTCTAGGGAGTCGACTTAAGCCTTAGGTCTAATAGAAAGGTGGTGTTATAAAGTTTGCTTAATTTTAATTAAGTCGACTTTATTTTCCTTAAGTCGACTTAAGCAAGCTGCTTAAGTCGACATAAGGAAACTGTAGTGTAGACGCAGGGTAAATTAAGTCGACTTAAGCTTGCTTAAGTCGACTTAATTTACCAGTGTAGACACAGCCTCTGTGACCAGAAATTCCATCCTGCACCTGAGAAACCTTGCTAACTCAAGTTGAATTGAAACGGACCCATTTCCATGAAAATCATCTGTTTGGATGAATGGGTATTTTCTGGCAAAAGAACTCTTGTGTTGGAAAAGTCCTGGCCAGCTCTCCCTATCAGCTTGGCCCGGCACAAGGCAGATTTCAAGGGCAGTGGCCAGAGGTAACTTAACTGCGACCACGAGGTGGCCAGAAAATGTTCTCCCTGCTTTCTGTCCGAAAGGGTACTGCAGTTGCATATCACTAACTCTAACTTGTTTGTTTTCAGAGTGACCCCTTCTGGACAGCTGGCTCTCTCTTGGGTCCAGATTACCTGGAAGCTGCAAATCAATCTATCTGCAAACTGGCTGACATGTTGCAGGTCACCAGAGACAACACATCAGTGATCTTGAACTTTCAGGACCTGCCACAAGATCATCCCTACTCCAGCACTTACATCAACATCACCCTGCAAACCATATTGGAGTCAGGGATCCAACAGCAGGCTGTAAGTCTGGCCGTGCTTGGAAATGGAGGCTCTTGGGCTGACTCTCTCAAGTTCAAAGAAGGAGCAATTGATTTAGTAACTGGAGAAATCAGGATTGCATGCTGGAGACTGATCTCTGGCCACTTTTTCTTTCCCTGCTATAGAGGCGTTTTGCATCCTCTGTGCTTAGCCACTGTGAAACCATGCTGTCCATATCCCCGTGATAATTTCCACCTTCTAGCACACAGTGGAATGGGGTGTTCCCATCCCAGAAAGCTTCAATCTTCATTCTCTTGCTGATCCCAGAGTGCCCCAGCCAAAGGGCTACCCAGGATGCAGGAAGTACAGCATCACAGAGGCACGTTGACCGCAATGCTTCTTGAGGCTGAAAGCTGCTAGTGTCCTGCCTCCAGGAGCATTGGATCCTGAGACAGTCGCAGACCTCTTTGTGGTAATGCACTCATCTTTGTGCCCAACAGCAGGAGCAAGTGAGATTCCTCTAGCAGAAGAGAGCCCATCCTATGTGTCCAGCTAACGCCCAAAGTCCTACAAAAGAGAAGGGAAGCTTTTGTCTACAGCAGCCTCCATAAGTCAGAGTCTCTTCCCATCTTTCAATGAATGGTTGTCCCTTTGGCCAGATGGTTCCCAAGTTCTAGCACCTTGCAGGGTGGTGGGTTCTGTTTGGATGAGACATCAGTGATGCAGAGTCTCAGGGTACCTTAGAGTGATCTGTTTATTTATGGAATGTACTCATGGCCCTGTTTCCCTGAACAGAAGTAGGAACCAACCTCACACAGGCAGCTTCTTTGGCAGAAATCCAATCCACACCTGCCCCATCCCATACTGAGCACAGGTTCAAACCTCAGGGCACTGTGACATCTGCTCAGCTCAGCCAAAATGGGAACCATCTGATTTCCCCCTTCCTCCCTGCCCATCTCACTCTTCTCTGATTTTAAATTGTTGGAAAGAGCTTACGGTGAAACATGCTGATGCATTGAGCAGCTGCATGTCTTGTGACTGAAATATTTCAGACTTTCCAATTAGGTGAATAATACATATGTATGCAGAGAAAAATGGAAATGTTTAGCAACCACATTTATGAAATGATTAGCTTGGGGGAAGGATCCATTTTTAGCTTCCATCTGTCTTTCTAATGACTACCGCTGCCGCACGAGTTTCAATTAAGCTTGCGACCCCACCACCAGATATTCTTTTTGTGAAGCTCTTTGAATTTTTGCCAGCTTTCCTGGTGCTCGTTTTACCACAGGAGGGATCCTGTTCTCTTCTTTGCACTACCTTGCCCTGCAGTGCAAAGAGTTGAGCAGAATAAACTATTAAAATACAGCTCCTTGGCAGTGAGAACAAAATCCTTTTGGATGCACTCTGCCTATTTATGCAAGCTGAACTCCTGTTTAGCTGACTGAAAATGCACATAACCTGCTTTAAACTCTTCCGATTCATTAGATGAACATCCATTAATTATTCTTCATAGATTAATAGAATTTAAGGCTGGAAGGGAACAATGCGATCATCTGGTCTGACCTCCTACATGCAACAAGCCAAAGATTTTCATTCAGTAGTTCCTATATGAAGCCCATACCTCGTGACTGAGTTAGAATCTATTATTGTTAATTGATTGAACTAATGTTTTACAGTGCTTTGAAATTGGAGTGCTAGGAAGTGCTAAAAATTGCATGGTTTGAATGGATTAAATGCTGATGGAGGTGAAGAATGGCTAGTCAGAGCCAGCCATAATTCAGGCAGTTGATGGAAAAGCTTTTCCTATCCTGTTCTGCCAATGCCCCTTTATTGTTGCCTAACAACACCTTGGTATCTTTCCATGGGTCCTTCTTGTACTGATCTGGATGAACCGGGCACAAAACCTTCCAATTCCTTACCCCTTGTCCTCTGGGTTAGAATTTGAACCCGTGTCTCTAGGTGAAAGTCTGGGGCCAAGACCCTGCGGTGCCAGCCAGCCAGCCCCACATTCAAAATGCAGTCAAAGAAAGATGTAGGCGGCTTTAAGCACCTTTAAGCAGATTAAAGCATTAGTGCAAACTCTCTCGCTTGGCTGCGCTTGCCACTGGACGGCAAACAGCTCAAAGCCCATATTCCTAATGCTTTCCCAGCTGAGTGGCTCAGTCCACTGAGTCTCTCTTTCTCTTTCTCTCTCCAGGTGATGTGGCTACCCAACACGGGGCGGCAGCTGGTGAGGCAAATTGCGCCAGGTTTCCAGCAGACTTCTGGCACCAAAGCAGACACTGAGCACTTAAGAGACAAAGGAATCAAGAAGCTGAACTTGCGATACACTAAGGTCACCCGTGAGGACATCAGGTGCTGGCCTCTGCTTTAATTGGTGTGAATTCCCGTTTGCTCTGTGCTGGAAATCGTGCTGAGTGCATTTTGCAGCTCCAAAGTACATAGCCGCCCCCTCTCCCCTTCCCTTTGAGACTTGCTGTGCTTCCAAACGGTGTCAGGGCTGCCTGACGGTACCCGGGACCCGGCACTCAACCCACAGGTTCCGGTGATCACAGGGGGTACTTCTCACCTTGGACTCTGACAGTCTTTTGGGAGCTTTGCAGTCTGGGGGCTGGACGGGGGGGGTCTGTAGAGTGTTAACCCAGGGCAGACTCTGTTTTCCTCTTAAATGGGCCTGTCATATCTGCTAGTCCATGGGAGACAGCAGGGCTATGTCTACACTTACAAAAGGTAGTTTGAATTAATTAATTCGAACTAAGTAATTCGAACTAATTTTAGTTAGTTCGAATTAACTTAATTCAAACTAGCATGGCCCCACTAGAATGCTAGTTCGAACTAGCCATGGCCATGCAGGGCACTTGCTTAGTTCAAATTAGTCAGTTGCAGGAAGGTCAATCTGCTGATTAATTCGAACAAATATGGCCACATTGACTTAATTCACACTAACTATTTCGAATTAAGGGTTAGTTCGAACTAAGCAATCGTATTTATTAGTTCAAATTAAGGAAGCCCTCAATTCGAACTAATGAAAGCCTAGTGTGGCCAAGGTTTGTTAGTTCGAATTAAGCGTCCTTAATTCAAACTAACTTGCAAGTGTAGATATAGCCCAGGAAACTCCCTCAGCTACTGTGCTGGGAATGGAAGACCAAGAAGGGGTAAAGAGGCTGCAGATTGGTGTGATGTCCTTCTCGTCTCCTCTGTCTGTTCCTCCCTGTTGAGTGAGAAACCTGCCCTCATCTGGATTCACCTGCCCTTTTGGCAATCAGGAGTGAAAGGTGCACAGGTCTCCTTTTCTCACCATACAGTTTCCCAGCATCACAACAGTGCCTTGGTGCCACTTGATGATCCGAGGACCTTAGCGTCTCCTACCAGAGCCCTCTCGCTTGTGTCAGACCTGCTTTTTAAGCTACGTCTGGCAAAGAAGAGCAAGGCGTAGGCGGGGCTGAAAGTTCAAGAAAAGACGTTGAGGGTTATGATTTCTTGTGAATAATTTCTTAAGTAACACATCAATTAATGGGTCATGGAGCAAACCAAGGCTGAGTTAACATTAAGAAAAGCAGCAAATGGAGGCTGAGGGGAATGATAGATACCCTGGAGAGTAGGGGTAGGATACAAAGTGACCTAGACAAATTGGAGAATTGGACCAGAAGAAATCTGATGAGGTTCAACAAGGACAAGTGCAGAGTCCCGCACTTTGTATGGAAGAATCCCATGCAATGCTACAGACTAGGGGCCGACTGGCTGGGCAGCAGTTTGGCAGAAAAAGACCTGGGAGTTACACTGGACAAGAAGTTGGAGATGAGTCAACACTGTGCCCTTATTGCCAAGAAGGCTAATGACATATTGGGCTGCATTAGTAGGAGGATTGCCAGCAGAGAGAGGGAAGTGATTATTCCCCTCTATTCAGCACTGGTAAGGCCCACATTTGGAGTATTTTATCCAGTTTCCCCTCTCCTTCCCAGAAAGGATGTGGAGAAACTGGAGAGTCCAATAGAGGACAATGCAAATGATGAGGGGGCTGGAGCACGTGACTAATGAGGAGAGGCTGAGGGAGTTGGACTTATTTAGCCTACAGAAAAGAAGAGTGAGGGGAATTTGATAGCAGCCTTCACCTACCTGAAGGTGGAGGGCAGGATTCCAGGAAGGATGGAGCCAGGCTGTTCTCTGTGGTGGCAGATGACAGAACTAGGCACAATGGCTGTGTCTACACTTGCAAGTTAGGTCGACTTAAGGAGGGTTAAGTCGACTTAACTTAGTCCCCGTCCACACCAGGCTTTCGTTAAGTCGACTTAAGAAATTCCTTAAGTCGACTGAAGAAGAACCGCCGGGTAGGTAGACCTAGCCCTCCTTAGGTCGACCTAAGCACAGTGTGGATGCTTAAGTCCACTTTGTTAAGTCGACCTAAGGGCAGTTAGGTAAACTTAACAAAGTGGACTTAGTCCACGTCTATGGACACCACTTTGTTAAGTCGACTCAATAAGACTCTGCCTCCAAGAACTTATGTTTTCAGAATCCCAACAGAGTGGGGAAGGAATGAAGACACAATACGCCCTGCAATTTTCAATGTATGAGAGGCAGACTGGCCCCGTGATAGGGCACTCAGAGACCTGGCTTTTCTTCCCAGCTCTGCCGCTGACTCCGTGGGAAAGTCACTTCCCCTCTCTGTGACTCTGCTTTCCCTCCCGTCCCTAGTCTTGTCTGTTTAGATGAAGTTTTTCCAGCATATATACAGCACTTAGCACAGTTGGACCCTCTTGGTGTTGCTGTAGTGAAAATAAATAGACCCTTTTAAATTCTAAATCCAATCAATTTTTCCCCTACTGCATCACTTCCCTTTGTTAGCTGTCAGGTTTCTTCTACTAAAAAGTTAACCCTCTACTGGTAATGGCTACATTAAACTCAGTGAAACTGAATCTTCTTTTTCTGCAGCAGGCGCCAAGTTTGCACAAAGGGGCTGGTGTTACGAATGCGGCTAATCAGCTTCCTACTTCACCAAATTTCCAATCTAGCCCATATTAAAAAGCACAGTTTGTCAAATGACTCTAATCTCCCTTTGTATCAATTTCACAAGAGTCACCCCGAGTAAGACATGGCATTTCATGTCTTCAGGACACTGTACTTACAGAGATACTAACCTACCACTTGGTTATTTTTTCTTGGCAGGGAATACACCGCCGCAAACCTGAGCGTTAATCTCTACATTGTGAATGAGCCATGGCTGTATTCTGTCTTGTGGTGTGCTGGCGTTCAGTCTGTTACCTCCGACAGCCCACAAATCCTTAGCAAGGTGCCTTTTCCCGTTTGGCTAATGGTAAGCAAGACCACGTGTGAAACATCCATACAGGACATACAATCTGCCCCCACTGTGATCCCTTTACAAAACAGGGACAAATTTCTGGGTGTGTTCGGGGCGGCTCTGGACTTGTACATTACAGGGGCAGTTTCAGTGGCCTGCTACCAAAATTTTAATGAGGGATTCCTTTGGAAATGTTCCATCTCAGACCTACAAGAGTCCCTGGGTTGAATATTTTTCCCTCTTTTCCCTAGCAAAACTCTCTCTTCATAGTCTTCTCCTATCCCAAATCCATCCATTCTTCTACTCCATGCCCCTCTGGCCAACTGCCCTTCAACATATCATGCTCCCTCCCCAGTTCCGCATTGAGGGACCCCTGGGTGCCCCTCCACACCTGGAGGTGGTTCCTAGTGGTGGCAGCAGCAGTGATTGTCAGTAGCTGGGTTTTCCCTAAGTCTGTCTATGGGGTGTTAAGTGGATCCCTCTTCTGATGAGCTGGGTGGTCCATTGGGGAATGGGCTCTTCGGTTCCTGAGGTGGGCAGGTCTCCTTAGCTGGTGGTAGGAGTGACATAGCTGGACTTCTTTGGCTGGTGGATGGAGAGCAGAGCGCTGGTCCTTGCCTTGGTCCAGCTTTCAGTCCTGGGCGGGCAGGCACCAGCCAAGGGACTGATAGGTCGCTGTGGCTCCAAGATGCGTGCTCCCTGCAACACCAGCTTGGTCTTGTCTCCTAATGGATATCTGGAGCAAGGCTGAAAGCTTTGTGGGGACTAAATTGTGCAACTGCTGCCCCCCATGTGCACCTAGTGGGGGCATGCCGGGAAGAGACGGTCCATTGCAGCAGCTGTCACAGTGGCAGCAATAGCGAGCATGCTCAGAACAAGCTGAGCAGCCTTCGGCATCTCAGGGCAGATTGTGAAACTCATTTTTGTGCCCCCCCCCACCAATATAATCAATCCCTGCCACTGATTCTCTCTCCATAGCACAGGGTGATTAGATAATGAAGACTGGTTCTGTCAGCTCAACTGCTCTGTAATAATAATGTCAATATAACATACTTGTAGAGGGGAAAATCCCACAGAAACCCTCTAGATCAGCATTTTGCTTCAAAAAGGGGAACTATACAAAAATGAGGAGGCCAGTTAAATAGAAATTAAAAGGAACGGTTGCAACAATAAAATGTCCACGGGCTGGAGGGAAACTTATTTTTTTTAAAACACTATAATAGAGGCTCAAACAATATGTGTACCCCAAATTAAAAAAATAAACAAACAGTAAGAGGATCAAAAAATCCCACCTTGGCAAAACAGAGTAAAAGAGGCAGTTAGAGACCAGACATAGTTTAAAAACTGAAAGTCAACCCTTCCTGAGGAAAACACTCTGGCAAGTCAGGCATGAAAGCATAGTTAAGCAGGGCAAAAAAATGTGACAAAGAATTATAAAAAGACACAAAAACTAGCCGTAAAAGAAAAAAATCATAAATACATCAGAAGCAGTTATATACATGCACATTTCCATTTAAAACATTTCCTGTGTATTTTGCTATGAAAATAAGTCTTTTCTATGGCACAGCAATTGTAATAACCTACAGTAGATCAGTATCCGAGTAGATTTTCAAAGGCACATAGGACAAACACCCAACTCCCATTGAAATTCAATGAGTTGAGTGCCTAATTCCTATGTATCTTTGAAAACTTTCCCCAGAGAGATGAGCCCATGTTTGACTATACCTTGGTAAGCACTGCAGTGAACTGAACTGAGATTCAGGCCTCGTCTACACTTGATGCCGTTTTCAATGGCCGTCGAAGGGAGATGCACAAGCTACGTAAAATAACTTGTGTATCTCCCTTCAACTTTCTGACGCCCACTTACCTCTGTGGCTCCATGGAAATGCCATCTCTTCGACTCAGCACTATTCTTATTGTGGGGGTGCAGTTAGAGTCAATCTCTGAATCGATTTGAGTGGGTCTTTGCTGATTGCTCAGTCAAACTGGAGAGATCCAACAGACGGCAGCGAACTTGTCACGGTCAGGGTAGACTTACATTAAGTTGAGTGACCAGTATTTGGTGAGCTCATGAACAGAACAGATTTAGTCTTCAGGTCAAAAATACCCTCTCTATGAATAGAGGGCTTCTAATGAATGGCTTTCTGTAGCGAAACTATATACAACTCAACTGATGATTGCACAGGTCTTGAATCAAATTAGCTCAGTGTTGTGTCTCTCTGCAGAACAGATATGTTCTCTCACCCATGCGCCTTTCCCTGCAGCGCTCAGCATTTAGAAGATATGGTTCATTTGGTTCATTGATGTGTTGTAAATGCTGCCATATTGTACATAAATTTCAAACACCTAGGGTTTTTTTTTACAAAAATAATCATATTTAACTTCTAAAGCTGTAGTTTCATTCCAGTTGAGAGACAGCTGTTTGGAAAATGAATTTCCATCTCAACAGGGACGTCTGATAGGCAACATTTTGTTTTTCATGTATCGAAAATGTTCTCAAAAAATGAAAAGTTCCAAACCGTCCCCTCCCCCCTTAAATTTGGGAATGTAACAATGAAAAACTGGGGTGGTGTTTCACTGAAACATTTAATATTGAAATATTGACATTTTGGAAATGTCAATTCAAGTTTAAACTTTTTTTTTTAATTTCCTGCCAAAAAATTGGAAAATATACTCCATCAGCTTTTTCCCACAAAAACATTGTTTCAACAAAACCCTATATTTTGTTCAGTTATTTTCAGTTAAAAATTTTTGACCTGCTCTGAGATGTCACATATGTATGTGATGCTTGTTTTAATATATTTAATGTATATAGATAGATGGAACCAATTCATTCAAATTTCAAAAAGCTGAGTTACTGTGCAACATTATGGTTTCACAGTTCATAAAATCAAAGGGTTAGAACTCCATCAGAAACATTGTTGGATAACTTAGCACATCCTGCTAGTTTTATGATACACCTTTTACGAAGTAAACTGTAGTATACTCAGCCACACAAACAGGAGAAGAAGTGGTTTTATGCAAGGAGGTGGAAATAAGCCTCACTGAAGGAATTATAGACCCCAAGCCCAGAACAGACCATTGTGATCATCTAGTCAGATGCGCTGCATAACACAAACCATAGAACTTCCCTCAGGTAATTCCCAGAACAGATCTTCAAGTGGTGTCACTGGTCACAGCTCCATTGACGTATGTGGAGCTATGACCATTCATATGAGCTGTGGATCTGTCACTGAAATGTAAAAACATGCTTAGGCCTGAATTTTTAAAGGCGTTTAGGCTTTTCTGCCCTCAGCATTGCAATGCTTAACTGATTTAGGAGCCTAAAGCTCATTTTCAAAAGGGATCTAGGCAAAATCCCATGGACCGATGGTGAGATGTTGGTTTCTAAGTGACTAATTCCCTTTTGAAAATGAGCTTCAGGTGTCTAAATCAGTAGGGCACTGCACTTCTGAGCTCATCAAAACTCAGGCCCAGACTTTTAAAGAGATGTAAGTGCTTAGGTGAATCAGGGCCTTCCTCCTCCGTTGGGGATTGAGTCCAGGCCAAGTTTCAAACTTAAGCTTTATTTGCTCTAGAAAATTGTTCAAATCAAAGTCTTGTTAGAGAATTTCTTGAGTGCATTTTTTCAGTCCCCCCGTAAGCTTAGAAATCACCAAAGGCAGTTTAATCTCCTCTTCAGAGAGACACAAGACATGGAAACTTTCAGCCCAAAGGGTGAGTGTTGAGAAAAGAGGGTTAGAATGGATGCTACCTTTCAGGTCTTTCCTGGCAGTGTAACTCTTGGTTGCACAGGCCGTAGCCCAAGTGATTTCAGTGGAGCTGTGATCAGTAACACCAGTTGAAAATCTGCTCTAGGAATTACTTGGGGGAAGTTCTATGGTCTGTGTTATGCAGGAGGTCCAACGAGATGATTACAATGGAAACCACTTCTCCTCCTGTTTGTTTGTTTCAGTGTGGCTGAGCATACTACCGCTTTTATCGTAAGACAGAGGTGGGCAAAACTTCAGGTGATTTTGATTTGACAAACCTCTGTTGACCAGGTTTTGTTGGTCTTTAAAAATAAGAACCAGGAGTAACTTTGGGATCTTGACAAACTGTGATCCAAAATCCAGCTGCAGGGGCTTGGTTAGGATAAAAAGAAGATTTGGTCCATCTCTATGGCACGTCTGTGTCATGAGGTTTGTGGTATTTCTGTAGACAGGCTGTAGGGCAGGTCTACGCTGCCTGCCGTTTTCGGCTGCCATCAAACATAGATATGCAGGTTACTTAAAATAACTTGTGTATCTGAGTTCAACTGCCTAAAGCCCTGCCTGTCCATTGTGCTGAGTCGAAGGGATGGGTCTTTGTGCGACATAGTGCTACCCCAGTTGCCGAGGTGGTGGTAATAGATCGGCTTCCCGATCTTCACAGACTCCTCAGTCGAACCTGGAAGTTGAAACTGATGGCAGCAAATTTGCTGTCGTCAGCAAAGACTAGCTAGCCCCTCGTTAGAGCTGTACACTCGCCAAATTTGTATACATTGGAAGGTGTAAGGTGTTCTTGTCTTTTTGTCTTCCAGCCTCCAGACGAGTACAATCTAATCTGGATAGCATCTGATCTCATTTCATTTACCGTAATTGTAGGCGTTTTTATATTCCAGAAGTAAGTAGGAATATTACAGATCAACTCTCATATATTTGTGGTGTGTTTGTTGTGGGTGTGGAGATAAAAGGGCGATGCAGTATCCTCCAGAGTGCTTGCTTATAAAACCACATATAATCATCTCCAGCCCCAAACAATTGACATATTCACTCTTCCCCTCTCCCCATCTCAAATTTATAACCAGTTGAATGAAGATTGCAAAGAATGAGGACCTCTGAAAAGGCGTGGTGGGTTAAACTCAGCAGGGTTCTTGCTACAGCACTACAAAATGCGTGTGGGAGCGAACGGTAAATGCTTAGGAAAAATGGGCACCACAAGGAAAGAGTTCAAAATACTTTAAAATTGTATGAGTAATTCTCAGCAGCTCTAGAGATTTAACTATCCTAGACTTATAGGAATGAGTTAGACTGAGAAGAAAGTTTGTTAATTGAGGTGGTTTTAAATTGGAACGTTTTGCTGGGATGAAGAAAAGCATGACTTTGTTACGGTTTTACAGTTCAGGTTGAGCTTGACGTGTGGAGAAAGTTTCCTCGTCCTTCTCGAAAGGAGAGAGGGAGCCGTATCTTTTGCTGTTTAGGACTGGAAACTTCAGGAAAGATACCATAGCTAAGGTTGCTTTATCTGAGGATTAAATGTCTTTGGAAAGCGTGTAAACATGAGGAATGCAAACTAGATTACCCCTCGCTCACAGGATGAAGCTTTAGTGTTTTGGCAAATGGCAGGTAAATCTGCTTGTTTGAATTAGGGGTTAAACAAGTTCCCAATGGCGATTTAGGGGAACGTCTGATGTTTTTGGAACCTTGTTACAAGTATCAGTCACCCAGGCCGCCTTCTCCTGTGTTTATACTGGGGGCACCCTGGCACCTCCCCTGAAACTTGCCGTTCCTCCCACCTGTTCTGACAATGTGATGACTGGAACATCTGGACTCAGAAAGAGATACAGTGTGAGGACAGCAGAACAGCAGGACCTGCCTAAGGAAATCTGCCATTTTCAAAGGCCACCGTCTCCTTTTCTGAGTTTCTCTTTGTAACCGTCTCTGTTTGGCACATATAAAGCCACCACCGTGCAAGGCCTGAATGCGCTGCAGTTTCCATCCTCACTGTTACCACAAATGCTCTGCCATTTGGCACAGCAGGCTGCTATGAAACATTCTCAAGCTGGTGCTTTCGCTATCACGTTACTCTGACTCATTTGCTTGGTGGCTAATTTCCAGTGCGGGTAATTACCTTGCTCTGCTCGTAATGTGTCTGCAGCTGTTTGTATCTCGACAGGCTAGTTCCGCTCTGTTATACCTTTGCCATTTGCTGAATTCAGTAACCCAGATTTGTACCATGGCTAATTCCAGGGCCGTGCTGGCAATGAGTTTTGGTCACTGACTTCATTGCTGTAGTGTGACTGTAACTGTCCAACAGTTTGGTTCATTATCTTCATATCCAGAAACCAATTGTAAATCTGTAAAGTGATCAGAATTTGGGCTGTATTTTGCATCTGAGTAATGTAGATTTTGAGGCCAGGAAGAGACCATTATGCTCACATAAACTGATCTCCATAAAATTTCACATGGGACTAAAAGGCAATTTCTTAAATTGCAGGTGGATCACACAAATAAAATAAACCCTTTCCCCCAAAACAAATGCCAAATAAAGAAACGTACGGAGAACTCTAGCCCAGTCACAGGCTGTGACTGTCTGGTTTGATCTTTCTCGTTTGGGACTTCTGCGGCCAGAGTGTCAACCATTTGACTTGACCTTTCGCTTCAGAGTCTGTAGTCTTTCCTGAGGCAGTTCATATCAATTCCTTGAATCTCTTTAAAAAAAAGTCTGCCCCTTTAGTCTTTCTGAATTTCTTTAATCTTTCTGAGCTACACCTCTTAAAACCGGGTTAATTTAAATATTTATCCCAGCTGCTGAGAGTGTGGAGAGATGGGGATTATTTCTAGCAATACTAGATTTGAAAATCCCTGTGCTCGCCATTCGATTTTTTTTCTGCAGCTCCTCATAGATTTAATTTCTTTAAATTAGGGAGAGGATTGACAGGGAAGAAGAAGGGCTTAAGAAACAGGAATGGCCAGAAAAGGAATGTAAAGAGCATGGTGAGAGGTGAAATGAACAGACATTATGAGGGAGAGGTAGAATTGTTGAATTCTTGAGAGAGAGAATTATGGAAAGTGCCTGCAACCGCTTAGGCTGTCTAGCTGAAAGAGGCAAGGAGCTCAGTCGTCACTCTTGGTGACCATATACAAATTCAGACCTGGTGCAAGCAAGGAAAACTCCAGTTCACGTCAGCAGTACCTGCTTTCTCGGGGGCTGATTTTCAATCACTTGTATTTACCCCTGAATTCACAATGTTTCTGAGCTTAGTAATGTCATTACAGAGATGAATAGTCCGCAGAGTTAATCAATTACAGGTGAGTATTAAAACCACCCATAGCCAGCACTGGTTTCCTTCTAATGCATCTCTTCGTCTCTTTTAAAGACTGAAAATTAAAAAACAAAATCAATAACAAAAAAAATCAATGCCCTGGATTCCATTTGCTGTATCTAAAGCCCTGGGTTTGCCTTTGCAAACATGGAACTGGGAACCTACACTGATATCTTGGGGGTTTGTCACACAAAGGGAGCCATTCACATGCCTCACACATTCTCTACCATGCAAAAGTGTTGGCGCTGCATGGGGGGATCCAGAAGCCGACCCCAGCCAAATCATTCTCTTTATTGGCTGCTGGGGTTCAGCTCCTGGAAGACAGGCTCAGAATTTGACCCTTACGAATATTTGCAAGTCTTGCTAAGCAAATCTGCGTCGCTTCCTTCACCGTAAGGATGAGGTGATGGGTTAGAATGGAGCCACACTTTAGATGTGCTGGTTCTTCCCCTTCCACGTGGCTTTCCTGCACTCCATGGCCAAGCTACCCCAGGTGTCAAGCCTCTGTGGTCTCGCTGGAAGGGAAGTACCAACTGTGATGACTTTTAACCGATCTTTTCTTGCCTTGTTTATTTTCTTACTGCTCTGACTGCTGTGCATGTTCCTCCTCTTTCTCTCTGCTGCATTCTGGCATCTCACAGCTATCACATGATCAGGTAATTCCGGTGCTTTCCTCCTCTTCTCATTCCACCGTCCTCTTTCTTTCTGCTAGGGCTTCACTGCAGACCGGGACGGTACAGAATGCAGCCTTTTTGACGCTGTAAACGGCACAGCTCCACAAATGGTCGCGACGGTCTCGCTGAGTCTGAACTGTAACTTAGTCAACAGTTAACTAGAACGAGGCAGCCTCCAATACCATGTCCAGCTGACCCTTCCAGAGGCACTTGGCCTTTCTACATGGATGGTCCAAGCCCCTGCAATTGGCAGGAGTGTTATTGTAGCATATCAGTACACCTTTTAATTAGGGAACCTCTGGTAAACCATGATGCTGTCCAAATAGAAACACCCCCTAGCACTCTCCAGATCACTCTCCAGGCAGGGGTTTTTATAGTCCAATCTGCTCTGTTTAGTCCTCTCCAACTTAACCAAATTGGCTTCACCGTTTATATAAAACATTTCCGTTTTTTACCCCACGATTGTGACGTGTCAGTTACCCGTGAGAAACGGGAAGGCATTGCGGTGCCCTGAGTGAAAGCTGTCTGGAGCGCTCAGTCAATATTCCGGACCAGATTCTCTTCTAAGTGATTGCTCCTCATGTGTCCCAGATCACAGTCTGGCTTCTCGTACAGGCAGCCGACACCACATTATATCATTGAAACTTAATGTGTTTTCTGTCCAACGAAAAACAGAGCATCATTATTTTCCCCACATAGTCAACGTGCCGTCTTTCACATTTCATGATTTTCTTGCCACCAAAAAGGTATTATCAGGGCTGGGGGGTTAAAGGATTTGGCCATCAGCTACTGCACTGATCTGAGCTCAGCTTCTCTCGTGTTTTGCTAGAGTAAGTTGGAAGAGGATCAAGACCTTAAAACACTAAACTTGAGGCTCCCTGAAATTCTATCCTGATTGTTTATTTTATTGGCTGTTTCAGTTACTTTTATTCATATTTACGGATGTTTTTAGATCTGTCCCCCTCTGCAGTGAAGCTTTCACTTTTATTTCCAAGTTTGAACCAAACTCTTCCCGTGTCACCTTCTCCAGGCGTTTATCTCTGAGCAATGAGATTGTATGACTGAGAAATGTCCTCGTCTGTCTCTCTTTTTTATTTCCCCTCCCTCGAATTCAAGTGTTTGCCATTTGTAAGTATTGCCTGCTAGAAGGTACATGAGAACTTGCACAGTTGTCCTCAATCTACTGAGTAGCTGGATCTGTTGTTATATGAAACTGCCCTGCATTGATGCCTATTAAATGATACCTTGCTAGCAAAAGAATACAATGAAGGTTACTGGAATGTTACCACTTGGGAGCAAATTCTTCCCTAGGTATATAGGATTAGTTCACATCAACTTCCTTGAGAAACACATACATGTTTCTGTGACTCGTCATATCCAAGATCAGAATAGTGGTGCTAAATGCTCACTGGGGTATTTCTTTTAAATCTAGGAATTCCAGATATGCATTAAATATTGAAAACCCCCTCGTATAGCATTTCCTCTGGGACTCAGACAACAGTACCCTGACTCAAACTAATGTGGGATTTTCAATTGAGCCTAAAAGCAAAATGCATGGACCCCATTTTCTTTTAAAAAACAAAACGTCTTAGGTTTGTAGGAATAATTATATCAACATTAGGATTCAGTCTTGTGTTCAACTGTCTTTTGCAAACTATATTTTCCACTAGTTAACGGAAGGGGTAATTTGCATTTGTACTTATAGCTGGTTCTACACATTATTCTGATAATCCAGGTATTGAGACAATTGAAATATAGGGGTTGCCATTAAAAGCTCGCAGCTAATAATTACTATAGAGCAAGGCTGGCCATAGCATTGCTCTGCACCTACGTTAGGAAATAACGGTGCTATCCTGGGAAATTCCGACTGTTTAAAGGCAGCCGCTGTATACATCACACTTGCAATTGCATGTAGTGTGCAGATTGGGATCTCTGTTTAAAACTCCTAATGCAGAAAAAACTCCCACTCACAGGGACCGCTGCGATCAACAGAGAGTCTTGCCTGTAATGATCTTGCAGGTTCATTAAAGACCACACCATTGAATGAGTGAGGAACAGAACTTGAATAACACAGACAGGAGTGATTCCCAGGTGTGCAGCTGGGAGCAGCCATGTTAGATCACCTGTAGGGCAGGTCTCCCAATTCACACAACACTGACCCATGCTAGGGAGTGTCTCTAAAATCGCAACCTTCTACAAGCCTCTCTCTACATTGCCTAGCTAAGAACCGGTAACCCCATAATTCTCCTCCACTGTCCTGCCAAAAACCAGGAGTAGGGGGAATAGCGGCCAGTCCTAAAAGTCACTAGATTGCAGCTATTTCAGACCCAGGAGGCAACGAGTTCCTAAGCTTGGGGCTGCTCACAGAACATCTTGCCTTCAGATCCCTTCTCCTATATGCCAAGCAGGCCTTAATTCATGTGTTTGTACTGAGCCCAAGTGACTGGTGTTAGGGGAGCAGATCAGTTTTACCTCCCAAGTCAGTCACCTCAGACCGTGGCCTCTGGCCCTTCAGCTGTGTCTCTGAACCAAACCTCAGCCTTGGCCTAAAAGGCTGGGCCTTTCCTTCAGGAAAGGTCACTCTGACCTAGCACGAGACCTGCAAACCCACCAGAACTGATGTGGAAAGTTGCAAGTACCCAAGAAACGTGTAGGAGAGAACTTGACTGCAGACCATTTTGTTATGGGCCGCGACGGTGAGATGTTGAGTATCTGCACAGCAACTCCAGTGGGAGAAGAAGGTGCTCAGGCCTTCACTGGATTGGGTATAAACCCTTTCCTTCACGGTCAGTGAACGGCTCGCCTTCGCAACATCCTCCGAGAGCACTCGGGAGCAGGGTTATTTAGCAAACCATGCTCAGCTCCACCTTCTCTGGCCTCATCCAGGTTGCTCCTGTACGTGCCTTGGCTCTGTCAGTCCAGTGTAGCTTTGCCCATCCCCTGCTTTTTTTCCTCCCCTTTCTAAAGAGCAATCTCTTTCATCCGTCGTCCGGCACGCCTGCTGCTCCGCAGTGTTTTATGAGCACCAAAAGTGCAGAAAGGCCACACGGGGCAGATTCCTGCTGAGAATGTTTCTAGAAACTTTAGAGTTCATATTTTTTAAGGTTTGCTGGCCGTGGGCCTGAACCTTTGAAGTGCTGAGTAGACTTAACTCATGCAGACTGCGGTGGGAAATTCAACACTTGGCAGTAGCAAGTTAAATCCCTGTAAGCATACTTCCCTATATATTCCACTAGGTGGTGCCAGATAATTGAAAACCTCACAAGCTTACATCAAACCTTTCAGTTTACATTGATCCTATTTCTGGAGGAAATATCATCATAAAGTTACTGATACCCTTGTTATTCAGTGAAGAACTAGCAGAGATCCTTTTCGGAAGCTAGAACCTTATATCCTTTCCCCGCGAAGGAAGAGAGTGGGACGAATTGGTGGTGGGAATCAAACCCATATATTCAAAGGCAGAGTGTGACCCTAAAATCTAGAGCATGATTCAAATGAGTGTCCATTTTGCTAAACGGTTTCAGGTACAGGATTGCTGCCCCACATACTATCTTGGCAGCTGGTTTATTAGAAACAGGGAAATGTTTGCTTTAGGAAAGGCAGTTGGATGAAGTTCCTCGAGCTTAAAGATGTGAAGTCTAACAACCAACAGGCATTACTGCACTGAGAATCTAGTTTGTGGCCTAAAAGTTAGTCGCCATAAGTATTTGTTATGGAAGCACCCAGTGGCCCCAGTTTGGATTGTGGCCCTGTGGTGCAAGGCCCTGTACGTACTCAGAGGGAGAGAGTCCAAACTAAACAAACAAGCCAACAGAAGGAATGGGAAAGAGGAGTACAGAAAGGTGAAATGATTTGGCAAGGGGCGCTTAGTATGTCAGAGTGAGATCTGGAAAGACCATCTGGTTTCCTGGCACTCAGTGAAGCACTTTTACCTGCTATGTCTCATTATCCCTCATCCTATTCACTATCAGAGCAGGTTCAGCCTCAATTTTTGTTTGTTGGGATGAAGTATCCAGTTGCTCTGAAGTGTAATTATCCATGTGTTAAAGGAAAAAGGGCTAAAAAGGGGGAAAAAAACCCAAAAGTCGTTCCCTGTGTTGGTAACAATTCCTTAGATGATTAAAAGTGAGGTTTTTTAAAAATCTGGGGTACTTTTCAGTTGCTTTTTACATCTGCTCAGTGTAGACAATGACCCTTAACCTAGTCACTTTAACTTTTGTGGGCGTCACCTTGCTGGATTTCATTGTTCTCTCAGTGTTCCGGGTGGCGGAAACTTCAGAAAGATGTTTAATTTCATTGACACTTTAAAAACAAATTAACAGAACCTGAAGCCCAAAATTTTGGCTCTAGATTACCTCACTCTGTTCCACTAATCAGAGCACAGTCACTAATACGACCAAATCACACCACTTCTTGCTGTGCAGTATTCAAACCTACATTTCAAACCACCTGTTCTACATTATCTATGGACAATAATATTCAGAGTTACTATAGTAAGGGTTTAAAAAAAATCCTATATGCTTTGGAAATGGATACAAACACTCATGCTTCAGGGCATATATCATCTTCAAGTAGGGGTCAGGAAGAAACTTTCCTTGGAGAGCAGGTCATTCCATAACTTCTCACTTTGAGGTTGCTTGCATCTTCCTCTGAAACTGCTGGTACTGATCTCTTCCTTATGCATGTCTCTGGTTTGTCTGAAATGTTCATTGCTATTGAATATTCCCCTCCCATTGTTAGCCTGTGTAAATTTAACAAGGGGAGAAAGACTAAGGCACTTTCCAACTTGGAGGCCTAAAATTAAGTCACCCGACCAATACTAAATGACATGATTTCAAGAATTGCAGCTCACTCCCAGCTCCTAATGACAATCGTGGGAGCCCCGAGTGATGAGCATTTCTGAATCAGGCCACATAGATGCTTTTAGACTGCCTGATTTTCAGAGCTAATGAGCAGCTATGACCTCTGAAAATCAAGCCATAGCTGCTTAATGCCAGGGCTCTAGTGGAGTAAAGCTGTATTTCATGGGCAGGCTTTATGGTTTTGCATTTGTCAGTAGCTGCTTGCATTAAGAGCCTCTTAGTCCATTAGAGGATTGACCTTTTGAGGACAGACCTTTACATCCCTCTTTTCTGCTGCAGATGGCGTCTGGGAAGCATAAGGACCTACAACCCAGAGCAAATCATGCTCAGTGCTGCTGTCCGCAGGTCCAGCAGGGATGTCAAAATCATGAAGGAGAAACTAATCTTTTCAGGTACGGTCACTTGAAAGCAAGATCCTCTGCTAACTAAAGCCCAGGTAAGAGCGATGGGTTCTGGTCTTATCTTTCCATCCGTTAGATAACGGAGCCTTTTGTCCCAGCTCAGCTGCCATCCTCCTCTCTGAGCGTGCCTCGTACTGGAGATATTGATAGCAGTGCTACAGATCTAAGCAGACACTTAATTTGCATATTAGCTGGTAAGATGGATGGAGGGAGAGGAAGAAAAATCAAATATAAACCAGTCCAGAAGTAACTGAAAATCTGTGCTGGGATGATGGGGTTCACAGCAAGCCAACCAGCGTGGCAGATTTGCTCAGCACTGGGGAGTGCCGCTGATCGGGATCTGACCCTGCAGTCCTCACTCACGTATGACCATTACGGTGGGAGTTGGGCTTCCAGGGCCGGGCCCCAATATTGCAGTGTGGGGATCTGTGATGATAAGCTGCTGCCATGTCAGGAAAGGCCCATCAGCCCTAGCAAGATCCTGACCTCCTGTAGGGTCTGTCCAGGCACCATTAGGGTAACTGACCAGGAAGTGGGGCAAAGCCCAGGGATTTTGAGTAGTCACAAAATCATGACGCTTCGCCCAGTTGTTAGCAGTGGAGTATTAAGAAATGCACCAAGCTGGACAATTTGATATTAAAAATAATCTTCAGAAGATGATGGAGTTTTTCTATTATGGTAGCAACCAGAAGCCCTAGTCATGGGCCAGGATGTCATTACGCTAGGTGCTGTACACGTGCTCTGAAGAGCTGACAGTGTAAATATGAGACAAGAGACAGGTGGAGACAGACCGATGGGAAGCAAGGCAACAGATGTGATACTGCTCAGCCATAATAGGCAACGGTCTCTGCACATTAGCCTCACCATTGACAAGAGATTTGTAGGAATCGCAGCAGAGGAGATTTTGTGGAGGGACCCGAAGGACAATCGGGCTTTAAATGTAGATGTTCCCTTCTCTCCGGCGAGAGCCTGCTAGCAGCAGGACTTTGCAGTGGGGAGGGCTGAATGGAGTGTACTGGGAAGAGCACTCTGAGCTGTTGATGCTGGAGAAACTGTGGAAATAGGGAGAGAAAAGGGAAGGAAATGGCAAGCCGTGCAATGGGCTGATTGTCCCTTTTACAGCGTGCGTAGGAGGCACGCAACACATTCGGGCAGCTTTGTTTCCAACACAGCTGCAGTCACCTCTTCAATATCAGCATAATAAGAAAGTGATCCGTGGTCTTATTGGTAAGCACCCTGCGTCGAGGAGGAGGGTCTGTACGCCGCACTGGGACACTCATGCTCTACTGCATCTTTTCCAACTGACTCAGTGTTCAGTTTAACCTGGTTTCACTGAGGTTCTAAACTATTTTGCAGGTTCTAGCCCAGGGGTGGGCATCTACGCGGGCCAGAGAGGGGCGGAGGAAAGGGCAGGGCTGGGAGCTGGGAGTAGTTGCTGTGCTCCGGCCGGGGCAGCGCTAGCCCCATGTGATGGGAGAGGAGCGGGGTGGAAGGGGTGAGGCCGGGAGGGAGAGCGACTGCTGCTGCTGCTGTATGTGATGGGAGAGGCGCAGGGCCACCATGCTCTGCCAGGGTGCTGGTGGGGCCATGTTGTGGGGGAAGGGCAGGGCTGGGAGGGGGGGGTGGCTGTCATGCTCTGGCCAGGCCCAGCTGTAGGGCCTGATGAAAGACTCCTAGATTTTGCCCATCCCTGTTCTAGCTGCTAGATGGCATCTGAAATTGACCTGATTTAGAGAATCCTAGGAGATGAGGGTTGGACGGGACCTCAGGAGGTATCTAGTTCTACCCCTGCTCAAAGCAGGACTAACCCCAACTAAACCATCCCAGCCAGGGCTCTGTCCAGCTGGGTCTGGAAAAGCCTCTAAGGTTAGCAATTGCACCAGCTCCCTAGGTAACCTATTCCCAAGCTTCACCTCCCTCCTAGGGAAAACGCTTTTCCTAATATCCAACCTCGACCTCCCCCCCACAACTGGAGACCATTGCTCCTTTCTGTCACCTGCCACCACGGTTGGCCCGGGCGGGCGAGTGGGGTGAGCGTCCTGGGCCTCGTGGTTCTGTGGGGCAGTGCGTGGTTCTGTGGGGCCCCACCAGGCCTATTGTCCCTGGGCCCCACTCCTCCCTCAGGACAGCCCTGTCTGCCCCACTGAGAACAGCTCAGCTCCATCTTTCTGGATAGCAAACGTTGCCTTTAAAAAAACCGAAAGCCTGTATTTCTTTGGAAGATAAGAACTAGTGCCAGGGCACGGGGCGTCAGCTGGCGCTGTATGGGTGAAGGGTTCTGAACCGACTGCCGGTCTAGGGCGCCGGGTCTGGGAACCATTCAAGCCCATGTCTTCCCCACCCAATTCACCTTCTTCTAATGCTTTTATACTCAGCATGTCCTTATTCCCAGCAGAGGGCGCGCGTACCACAGGATTGTCTCCGCTGATCTGTGTGCAGCATGGCTGTAGCCCTGTGGGTCGCAGGGTCTTAGAGAGACGAGGTGGTTGAGGTAATATCTTTTATTGGACCAGCTTCTGGTAACAAGAGAGACAAGCTTTCGAGCTATACAGAGCTCTTCCTTGGGTCTGGGGAAGGTATTGACGAAGTGGGATTTTCTCTTGCGAGAGCTCATGCGATAAAGACATTTGCTGGTCTTTAAAAGTGCCCCAGGACTCCTTTGTTTGCCAGTAGACAAAGGTTCATGCCCACCTTTCCCAGACCCGAGGAAGGGCGCTGTGTAGCTCCAAAGCTGGTCTCTCTCTCCAGCAGAGGTTGGTCCAATAAAGGATATTACCTCATTCACCTTCTCTCTCAACTGATCTGATAAGAACCAGTGAATGTGTGTGAAGAGAATATTTTAGCGTTTGGAGATCCAAGTTCACCTGTTAAGTCTGTAAATTCATTTCTTAAGGGTCATGAACACAATGATTTGTGGTGCAATTTTTGTTGTTCTCATGGTGCTGGTCGCTAGAGACCCCATCAGAAATAGGGCCTTCATGTGCAAGGCACACACCGAACCAAGGACTAATTCTGATCTCCCGTACCAGGGTCTGGAGTAGGCCAATGCCCAGGAGTTACGATGTGCAAGCCACGCTAGTCAAAGTAGAATCAAACCGCATTGTGCACCCTGAAGGACAGGGATTGGGGGACAGCACCATTTATTTTCATTTTTTATGTCTCTAAAACAAACTCCTTGGTTAAGACTGGCGCCAACGAAACCCGCCAGGGCCGGGGAGAGCTCTGGTTTCCACAATAAAGACGTTCAGGTATGTTAGATTAAAATCGGGGCTACAGGATACTTCTGAAGTTCATCTCTTCCTCCTGCAGACACATACAGTGGTATATCTGTGGCAGCCATAGATTCCTATCTTGATTATGCTGGTATAAATCAGGTGTACTTCCACTGAGATCAATGGAATCACACTTGTGTAAAATCATTGTGGGGTCAGAGTGACCCATATGTTCTGCCACTGACTTGCTGTGTGAATTTTTTTTTTTACTTAGCCTCTCTGTGCCTCAGTTTACCCATCTCTAAAAATGGGAGACACTTGGGGCCAGAGGTGCTGAGCCAATTCCAAAAAGGCCCTGAGCTCCCTGCACTTCCATCCACTCGAGTGGTTCTGCCGGTAAGGGACCATTTGAATAAAATGCTACTGAAGACGCTGGTGATTTGCAGCCATTTAATCATGTCTTTGTTTATCTTTCCTGTCCCCCAGAAATAAACAATGGCATGGAGAATGCAGATGAGCTGTCCTTGTGTTCTGAAAGCGGTTACTCCAACGAGGCTGTTGCCCCCTTGGATCGTCGGGACATGAAGCTGCGCATGGACTGAGGAATTAAAGGCCGACGTCGTGATCCCCCTCCCTCACCGGCAGTACACCCGTTCGCGATGAGTGGTGTTCACGCTGTCTGGAAGAGGAGTACGCTTTATGGAACTATTGAATCATGCAAAGACCCCTTCTCTGGCTCCCAACACACTCAGGACTGTGAGGCTGGGGCAGCTTTTTGTAAATATGTAGAAAGTCTTTTTTTGTCTCTTTCTTGTATTTTGGGGGGGGTTGTATATATTTCTTCCAGGGTACAAATGGGAATAACTTGTACACTGAAACAGGAACTTTTTGGCTGAATCTGAATGATTGAGGTGACATCCTGGACATTGAAGGAGACAAGTGCGGTATGAACCCTATCTTCCACCTCCACTCCGCTCTTCCCCTTGATGCAGCGATTGTTAGCTGAGCTTGTTTAAAAATTATGTTGTGACGTGGCATTTCTTTTTCTGGATAATGAAGTTTTAGCTCATTGACTAGAGGCTGTTCAGAGCTTCCTAGCAGAGAGGGAAATTGCTGCTCCCCCAGCCTGTTCAGAGCTAGCAGAAGGAATCAGTTTGGGTTAATCGTTTTCCCACCTTCCCCCAGAACAGCAGGACTGAGGCATGTGGGGATAGTATGACACATACCATATTAAAACTCTTGGCAAGTTTCATGGCTATAATGCGGCCAGAGAAACCTCAGGTAGAAACTCCTGCCTTGAGTGAAGACCTTAAATAGATCCCTAGTTGGTGTTCCAGGGACACTAGTAAAGAGGGTCACCTTCTTCATCACCTGGATCCAGCTGACCCGCTTTGCCGCTTGTCGTGTGTGTTAACCCTTAACAGGGTGGTGTGGAAGGGAATTCACAATCAGAATATGCTTCACTGCCGCTGTTTCTCAGTCACAGGTCAAACAGCTCAGCGTGAAGAGCTGAAGCTTGAAGAAGCAGCAAGGAATGCTGGCTTATAAATAGTAAAGCACAAAGTGAAGCCACCCAGGAGCCTAACTTATTTAACGAGGGAGACCTTCTTAGTTCTTTGTTGTTGTGTAGAAGCAGCGGTTTTTTAAAGACTGCACGTTAATTTCCTCCAAAGGAGTGAGAATGGCAGTGAGGCGCTTGCATAGGATAGTCGCTACCGTTAATGTTTTTTCAGTGCAACACGCTTGAAACCAAAATCCTATTTAAAATAAAAAAGCCCAGAAATTGAGTGGCTCAATGATGCATTTTTTCTTCTTTCAAATGTTCAGTATTTTTCCCCCATCATTCGACAACTCTTCCGCACCGACCCTCCCCCCACACTTTCTTTTCACAAAAACGAGTCAGATGGCTTGGAGCCCAGGAACGCTTATGCCCAAAGAAATGTGTTGGTCTGTAAGGTGCCACAGGACTCTCGCTGTTTTTGCTGTATACAGACCAACACGGCCGCCCCTTTGGAACTTTTCTTTTCACACATCACAGTTGGGCCACAAACAAAAGTGTGGGCACTTGGGAAAAGCTACAGTTAAAAAGGCCTTTCCTTTCCTCACTGAGATGAGTATGGTATCACGATTCTGCCTGTTCTGAAGTCTGTTGAAGCCAGAGAAAAGAAAAGACTCTCGTAGACTTCCGTGGGCTTTTGATCCGTCCCTAATCTTTTGCGGTATTTATGACTTTTGCCTCTTTCTTGGCTAATCCTGAAATGTGGAATATGGGAAATACCATTAGTCGCATTTTTAAGTTCAACCAATGCTGCCTTGAAAATCAGTTGTGTGACATTTGGCTCCTGGTAAGCGATTCGAGTCAAGTCTTGGATTCTTTAAGCAAGGTGCAATGTGATTTATTTGCTGAGTCTTGCCTGGCAATCAGGAAGAAACTAAAGCCATGGGATTCATGTTGCTAAACTGAGAGCACTAACTCTGTTTAGGGTTTGCTCTCGGTTGTATTGGACACCAAATGTAGTGTGTTTATGGTTTCACCAAATCACAGGAAGAACAGAAATATTTTCATGAAGTTCTTTTCGAAGTGATCAGATTAACATTCCCCGGCGGTGTTAGAATGCAAAACCCAGAGCTGTTGTCTCTGGTGCATAAGAACTGAGACGTGAAACTGTCCAGAAACAGAAAGTGAAACTGACCAACCTAATGTCAGCAGCATCTAATGGGAGGAAGAAATTCTCCTTTCATCTTTTGTTTTTAATAATCAAAGATGCTATTAGTAAGACAGGTAAGGAATTAAATATATTTATATTACATAAATCTGACTCAATTATGACCCTTTAGACCAGTGGTTCCCAACCCGTGGCCTGGGAGCCCAAAGTGACCCTCAGGGTCTTCCGGAGTGGCCCTCTGCTACTCTCCTGCTGGCTGAGGAAGACCGGTGCAGGCTCCTTGCTGCAGCCAATGGAATGGGACAGTGCCCACTCCCCGTGGCTGTAGCAGAGAGCGTGGCAAAGTATTCCACTTGGGTCCATCAGTGCTGTGTGACTGTGTCCCTGCTGGAGCCAGAGGGAGAGGGGAGCGCTGATCTCCTGCCCCCCCGGTAGCAGAAGGAAGTCATTGCCTAGGGACCCAGGTAGAGCATATGAGGCTGCAGGATGGATGCGGTTTTCCTGCTGCAGCCAGAGGGATGGGAAATTAGCAAGGAGGCAGCCTTCTCACTGAATTCCTTCTGTCTGGCTGCAGGGGAAGCTGGTGGGGGAAGCTGGTAATGGGGCTGCTAATGGAGCAGCGAGGATCTACCATGCTTGAGGAAGGGCAGGAGTCTAAAAATCTGTGCCTTCCCGTTTGGCTTGTCCTTGGCAGGCCGTACGGTGCTCAGCGTGTAGTGACAGTCACTCGTCTACACTAGTGCTTGGTCTGTGCGTGTAACACATACTGTGAGTCTTGGAGGTGTCCTTTAGGCCATGTGCACACGATCACTTCATTGCGCGATAAGGCTCCTTCCCGCACAATAAAGCTTGGAGCGTCCACACGAGCATTTTCCCTGTTGCGCGGCAACACCCTGTTAAACCAGGAGTGGTTAGGCGTACCGTGGAGCAGCTGTTCCGCGGTAGTGCTCCTGTGGACGGATTTTCCACATTAGACATCCTCTGGAAATGTCCCAGAGTGTCAATCCAGGCCACAGCCTAAGTGAATGTAAAAATGAGCACAGGGGCATCACAATGTTTACTTTAAATATTTAGTGATTTGTAGGCCTTAATGATGTACACGTCAATGTGTTTTTTGTGAGTTGACAGACTGGTGGCCCTTCAGGGTTGTAAAAATGTGTGGCCCTCAAGCCACAAAGGTTGGGAACCACAGCTTTAGAGTCTTATCAGGGTTACACCACTGTAAATCCAAAATTCACCTGTTAAAATAATTTGAATTGACTCTGGATTTTTACCAATGTAACTGGACTCAGAATCTGGCGCGGAGTCTGTGTATAACTCCCCATGTGCTTTTCTTTCGCATAATATTCTCTGAAGCCTGTGTGAAACAAAGTGTCTTTTCGCAGAACTGAAAGATCTTATGTACACTTGTTCTTCCTTCAATTGTGGTTCTGTATCGAAACATTCCCGGCTGATCATCCTATCAACTGAAAGACTTTGTTAAATCTTAGCATCTGTTGATAGTTACCTGCATGTTCGGTTTTTATCCTTGGAAATGACTTTGTTGAAAGGTCAGACACACACCTCTTTAAAAGTGTCAGCGGTTAAAAGAAACCCAACAAGGCATTGTTAACAACACACGTTTTTACTATGAGACCCACACCCCAGGCTATGCAGTGATCATTACCCCTGTCACCCTAAAGATTTACTATATTTTTTTTAAAAGTATGGTCTTTTTCAATGAAAATATATCTAGACCACAATCTACCCCCCAACGCTCTGTGAAATAAACATTCAGTATTCCTCTACTGTTGTGAGGTTCTTGTGTTTTCGGAGCTTGCTTACAAAATGCTCTGTGATGTCATCGTTCTCTCCACTGGGGGAGAGCGAAGGGGTCTGCTAAACGTAACCCTTTTGCTGGTTGGAGTTGGCAGCAAAAAGGGCCGGGTTCAATTACTAAGGGTTCCTTTTTGACAGTACAGCACAAAACCAGCTTGAGCAATTACACAGGCCCCTTGAGCCTCTAGCGGCAATATTTCCCCTCCCGCAAGCGCAGAGACTGAGTGTAGAAAAGAAAGTTGAATTAAAAGGGGGAAAGTAACCCAGCATTAACTTGGGAAATGTCTGTAAACATAAAACCCTGAACAAAACCACCAGCCCAGAGCACTTGGGCAGTTTCCGTTTGCCTCTGGTTTCTAAGTCCAGGAATCAGAAGTTCCTTTAATGTGCCCCAGTCTCACAGCACCAGTCAGTTGTCGTCCTTAGTAGCGTTCACCTTGTGCCCTATTCGCAGAGACGGGGGGAAAGAAGAAGAGCTTTTCACTGGTCATCCATCACCTTATCTGCTGCTGCCGCCTGCTTCTCTACCGAGACCTCTGCTGGTGGGGCCAGTCAGGTTCCACCCAGCTCACAGTGGGTGCGTCTACACTTGTAAATTAAGTCGATTTAATTTACTCTGCATCTACACTACAATTTCCTTAAGTCGACTTAAGCTGCTGCTTAAGTCGACTTAAGGAAATTTTAAGTCAACTTTATAAAACCTCGTTTTAAGTCGACTAAGTCGACTTTATTAAGTCGACTTAAGCCAGTGTAGACGTGGCTTAGCCCTAAGTCGACTTTAAGTCATCTTAAAGGGCCCCCACGGCTTCCCCACTGACCTCCCTGCCAGGGTGCCTGGCATAGCCAGAGCCTGGCGTACCCACCCACAGGGCAGGACACAGCCCTACCCACCCTGCTCCTATGCCCTGCCCCTGTCCCTGTCCTGCTCAGCCCCCATTGTACCCCCAATGGGGCAAATGCTGAGCCCCCTGGCACTTTTAAAGGAGTGCCCCCCCTCCCACCATGGACCACTCCCAGGTCCACCTATCCCCTAGAAGTCGAAATAGGCATCCAGTGTGGAGGCTCTAAGTCGATTTGGCAAGGTCCACTTTAAGTCAGCCTAATTTTATAGTGTGGAAATGCGAAGTCTGCTTAACAAAGTTGACTTAAATTCGACTTAGCAAAGTCGACTTATTTGGCCAAGTGTAGACATAGCCAGTGATTCCTCAACTCTCTGGGGGAACTTCTCTGCTGAAGCAGGGTGGGCAGAAAACACTGCCCCCCAGCGAATGATTTCAGCTCTAAATCATCTCTTAACAAAAGGCTCCTCATGGAGCCTTAATTAGCTCTCTCTTTCACCAGTGGGCAGGGGCTGCTCCAACCGAGCTTAGGGGTCTTTGGTAGAGCTGCACCTCCCAGCAGGGACACCTGTCCCCACCCCCTCTCCTTTTCACCGGGTGCACTCCCCAGCCCCCTGCTTCCCGCGTTCAGTTCTGATGAGGGCCATCCCACCACCACGGGACAGGCTGAATCTGGTTCTGGCCTTTATTCTTAGGGAAAGGTGAACAACATTTCATTACCCTGCCATTAATGCTAAAATGATCTGTATCTCTACACCAGCCAAAGGTCGTTTGGGCGAAGCAGTCCCATCATGCTGAGCACCTAGGAAGGGCAGGTGTGCTCACGCAAATGCTGTCTGGTCCTGAAACTTTCCCCCCCCTTCCCCCCAGTTAGCTCTGCAGGGAACAGCTCCTTCCGACCCTGCTTACACTTGTGGTTTCTGGAGAGGTCGGGACTCTCCTTTGTGAGACCAGAAGCCTTACAATTTCTTGCCCGTTGTTGGAGTGGGGAAATTCCTCAAACCCAACGCTGTTCCCTGACCAGGTTTGGCTTCAATGAATTGACATGGTTCAACAAAAACTCCCACATGCCCAAGGTGTAGGTCTGGTCTGTCCCCATGTGGCCTAAATCAGCAGCTGGGCTGTGTGTGTGGATTTTTTTTTTTTAAATCATAGCTTTTGTTGACTGTTTAACAGTAATGTGGCACCCACACTGGTGCTACGTTAGCCCCGATGGATGGATCAGTTAGGGATACATCCTGCAGACCATTATTCAAGAGGTTAGAGGTAGGTCACAGAACAAGCACATTTATAGACTCATAGACTTTAAGGTCAGAAGGGACCAGTGCGATCATCTAGTCTGACCTCCTGCAAAATGCAGGCCTCAAGACCTCACCCACCCACTCCAGCAATAGACCACCAACCTATCACTGAGTTATTTACCTCCTTAAATCATGATTTAAGGACTTTAAGATACAGAGAATTCACTGGTAGGTGAACCATGCCCTGTGTTACAGAGGAAGGCGAAAAACCCCCAGAGCCCAGGCCAATCAGCCCTGGGGAAAATTGCTTCCCGACCCCAAATATGGTGATCAGTTAAACCCTGAGCACGTGGGCAAGTCTCAACAGCCAGTTACCCAAGAAACAATTCTCTGTAATAACTCAGAACCCACCCCATATACTCTCCCCTCTTAGGCCACTTGTAAATCCACCACACGTAGCCAAATATCAGTCAATTTCCAAAATAGGGTAATCATACCATCCCCTCCATACATTTACCTTTCACTGACCTCCCCCATAAACCTGACTGGGCATGGCCTTGATTGCCTGATTTAACGAATCTCCTTTCGCTCCTCCCGCCCCCGTACCCTTTTTCCTCCTCCTTAGCTTTTCTCTACTCTAACTAACCATTATAATTTATTTGTATTACGCTCATTCCTAGGAGCCCAAGTCACGCTCCAGGCAGAAGTGGATTTTGGGGTAGGCAAATTCCAAAGGGGTAGCCGTGTTAGTCTATTGTAGAAAGACAACAGAGTCCTGTGGCACTTTTAAAGACTAACAGATTTATTTATCACATGAGCTTTCGTGGAAGAAAATCCCACTTCGTCAGACGCTTTGAAGATGGGAAACTTACAGAATGGGAGGAAATTAAATGCAGGGGAGTGTAGGACATAGGATCAGGTCAGTCTGTAACAGCAAATCAAAATAGGTGTTAGGATTTAAACACTGGGGAACAGCACATAGGCTTCACTTACCCCAAAAGCTGTGTCTGCCTCGATCAGCAGCAGGAGGAGGAGCTGGCTCAGGGGGCCGGGGCTACGTCGGAGGAAGCTGGGGCCACAGGGAAGGGCGTAGGGTGGCAAGGGGGTGTTGGGGGCAGGGCCACAGAGGGAGGCCCTCGTGGGCCTATAGGGGGCCCCCCAAGGGGCCTTCGCCTAGAGCCCCCAGTAGCTAAAGGCCACCTTTGGCTCCAGGACCCCACTGTGCTAGGCACTGTACAAAGATGGAACAAAAACCCACCCTTCCCTCTTTCCTTCCTTCCAGTTCCACTCCCCTCCTGACTCAGACACTTGGTCAATCCACAGTGCTCTTTTCAAGCTGCATAAAGCAAACCCAGCACTCTCTCCCCAATAGCCTCCGGAATTCCTAGGATTTTAAATGTATATCAGAATGATGGAAGATAATAACGCTAAGGCATTATTGCTTCTGTTGGCTGAGATCATTACACAGTGCCAGGGCTCTACTCTCTTCCCCTATTCCAGGGACTCCCTGCAACTCTCCACCCTGTGCCCCATAACAAGGTTCCCCATTTCCCCCTTCCCTACTGTGGCAGAGGTCTGTCTCCTTCCCATACCATTTCCCTGCCCTCCCCAAATGTCCACATTTCTTCCCTCTCCCTGTGCTGGGGCTCTGCATATGTCTTCCTGCCTCCAGACTTTCCTTTTTCCATACCATTCTTATTTCTTTGTCTTCTCTCCCAGGCAGGAAGGAATTAGGGTGACATTTTTAAAGGTTGGGTGGAGAATCTCTAGACATGAGATTGGGGGACAGTGTAATTTTGTTAATAGCTGCCATCAGGCCAGTCCTTCATCTCTAGACTATTCGAGATAGTTGAAGCTGCTGCATCTGCTAACCAGATGCCAGGATCTACATGTGCCCCCCAGTTCCCCCTTCTGATTTTCTGAATTTCACGCCCGTCAGTGGCATTCTGTCCATTGTTGCTTTTCTAGGGTTGATCAGATGTGACATTCAAAAGTTACCATGTTACATCCCCAGGCACCCAAACTGATTGTAGAACCTTCCTTTCGTTGGGCAATTATTTCCATTACAACAGCACGCAGCAGTCCCAACAGGAGATCAAGATCTTGCTGTGCTAGGTGCTGTACTCACACAATGAAAAGACGGTCCCTGTCCCAAAGAGCTTGCCATCCGAGTACAAACCTGTACAATGTGATAAGAGAGTAAAGTAGCCTGTAAAAGGCTGTTGCAGAATGCGCCTTTCTTTTCTTTCCTGATGTCAAACTGAAAGGCAGGCTTTTCTTTCACAGAAAACCTCTGCTTGCACTATGCATTAGGTTTGCATGGCTTGTTTCTTCCTGGGAGGCTCTATGGATGACCAGAGAACAAACAGGAGTCGACATCACAAATACCAAGAGAGTGCCTCACGACCAATTTGAAGGGGTGTGGTTTCGTATTCAGACTCTTTAAAACTTGGTGTATTTGCTGATTTTTCTTCACATATTTAACTCAAATGCCTGAAACACCACTGGGGACGGGGGGAAGACTTTTGCTGTTGTCTACAGAAGGAAAAAGTAATGTGTTAGGCCATGTACACACTACAGACTTGTCCCGCAAGAAAGCTTGTTGACTCACAAAACGTTAAATGTTTCTCTTTCTGTGGACTTGGACTGTCCCCAGGGCTAACCACCTTGACCTCACAGGTTGTAATGTGACTCTCCTTGGTAATTTGTTTCAATGGTTAATCACCCTTGCTGAAAAAGAAACTTGTGATTTAATATGAATTAGCCGTACTTTAACTCCAGCCATTGCTCCTGTGGCTGATGGAAAATATTCAGCTCGGTTCCTCTACCAACCAGGAAGGTATTCATTCCTGGAATCTTGTGAATTTGTTTGGGCTAATCTCCTGGATGGGTGGGCGGAGAGGGGAGACATGCCTCATGAATTTTGAATGCACAGTGATGCAGTGCCTCTTTCAGGATGGCCCAGAGTAGTTGTTAAAAAGCACACAGCAATGCTTCCCGTCCAGTTATGTGAATAAATCAATGAGCCCTTAGTTGGAGTTTTATTTTTGCCTTTTATTTCTGAACCTGTGAGCGGGTTGTGATTTCCTCATACCGATTTGATCTGTTGATTAGTTCTGTGCTGGGTTTCATGAGATGGAATCTGGTTCCTCATTGGATTCTGGCTCAAGCCTTTGCTATTGGCAGCTTCGAGTGGCTAGACCCGTGGTTTTCAAACTATGGGTTGGGTCCCAGTACTGGATCACAGACCGTCGGGTACTGGGTCGCAGCGCCCGACTGCCACCCCCAAAAGGGTAGAATGCATTGCTGAAAGACGCAATTGTTGGATTGCAGCATAAATGATTTTTTAAACTGGGTCCTGAGAAAATAAGTTTGAAAACCACTGGGCTAGAGAATGTGATCTCTCATACTACAGGCAATACCAGCTCCTGCAGCAGGCTGAAAACCCTGGATTCTAGGCCTCCCTGTGTGCAATGTAACGTGTGTGTGTAGAGCCCTGATCTCAGCAAACTCACCCATCAGTGGTACCAAGTTAATACCCTGCAACCTCTCCATGTAGACGTGTATCTTCACAGATGGGATTTAACAGGAAAGCAAAGGGGTGTTGCAACAGTCTGCCCAATGCTTGCAAATGTGCTGCAGTGATTTTTTCTGGTCCCCTTCTCACCATCAGACTGCACAGCTGGCTCATCTGCTCTGCACCGCTGGACAAAGATGGCCCTTGCCTGCTGATGGCGGGGGCAGAGCGAGGGCAGCTGACTTCAGCAGTGAGACAAAGCATGCTCGGTACAAGCCAAGCAGCAAATCTAGGAGGGCATGTGAGTCCCCACGGATCGCCTCTGCCGCCAGGGTCGGATTATCGGAGGGGTTTAAGCCCCAGCCATGGCTAAAAAGGGGGACCCAGGCTCCAGCCCCTAAAGTCCCTCTGATAATCTGGCACCCGCCCAGCTCAGCACACCTACCCTGCCGGCGCTGAGGGGTGGAGTGGGACCCAGGAGCCAGAGAGGCCAGGGGAGGGGCGGGCCAGCCCCTGTTCACTCCGCCCAGAGGTGGGGCTGGCTGGCTCATGGCGAGGCCACCCACTGCCCTCCTATGTGACCTTTCAGGGCCTGTGGCCCTGGGGGGCTGCATTGGAGGCCCCCACACTGTGCGCCAGTCCCTCCATCCCCCAGGGAAGATGGGTCAGAGCGGGATTGGGGCAGGAACGCCCTCTGCCCCCAGGAACCCCCTCTAGTGAGTGGGGGGCCCCACGGTTGGGGGAGGAGCCAGGCAGGGGAGGGGGTCTTGTGGTGGGGGGCAGTCTAGAGCCCCCGGGGCCAGTTAATCTGGCCCTGTCTGCCACTGGATATGAGCAGAACGGTGTCCTAGGAAGTGAGTTCCAGAGGTGTTCCCGTCTGGCCTTGGATCCAGAAATGGCCAAGCAAATGCGTAAGAATGGTCAGGCTGGGCCCCATGGATGGTCCATCTAGCCCCTGTCCTGTTTCCTGATGGAGCCCATGCCTGCTGCTTCCGAGGGAACGAACAGAACAGGGCACTTACGGAGAGACCCATTCCACATCACGCAGCCCCAGCTTCTGACAGTCAAAAGTTTAGGGAGGGCATGGAGCCGGGGCTTGCATCTCCGCCCTTCTCGGCTAGCCATTATTGATGGGCCATGGAGCCAGATGCAAGTGGAAGAATACAGTCTCGTTGCACCAAATGCCTGGGTCGAGGAAGGCATGTTACGTACAGCAAGTGACGGAAAAGCTGATCAGCGTGTGCACCAAGTCATGCAGGATAGAGGATCTTGGGAACGAAACCCTGGCAATCAGGCAAACCAGCCTGCGAGTCCAGTTTGCCAGTGATCCATATGCCAGTCTTGGGAAGAAGACACCAGCCCGTGCCCTGATGTCCATGGAGTTGCTACGCTGAGCTGCGGATGGGCCGTGAAATGCGGATGCGAAAGAGACATGAAGTTTCATGGGGGGAAAAGGTGAGCACACTTTGCCCACATTAGGAGCACGTCTAATGTGGAATAACGTGTGTTGCTCAAACTGACATACGTGTGTGTGTGTGTGGCTGGGAGTACTTCAGAGAGGAAGACATTAGGTTGCCAGGGGCTCATTTAAACCGTGCCACGGCTATTTGGAAATTCACCGGCAGCTCAGGATTTACTCGGGGTGACGGGGGGCTAACTCCCCTCCTCTCCTATTGTCCGTGGATCTAATTACACAACTTTAATGAGCCGAGTGGCCTTCCTCTTCCTTGGTTCATAGCGGTTGGAGGCATGTTTATTTAACGGCTCTGTGAGAGACCCTATCAAAAGGATTCTTCCACCTGGACCCCTGTTTACTCTCCAGATGGCTCATCTCTTGGATGCTGCCCCACTGTATCATTTTTCTGCGCTCCTGTGATTTTTTTCCCTTGTCCATCCCTCCCTCCCTGTCTGTTACTGACACCAGAACTCCTCCCTGCAAGGCTGTGATTGACAGCTGCAGCAAATGCCCTGTCGTCTGCAGGCACGTCAGGCAGGAGGAACAAAAGCCGAGTCCTACCCCTCTGTGGCCTTTTGTGCTTTCCCCCAGCAGCAGCCGCAGAAGGGCTGGTCTCTCCGCCTCTCCTCGGTGCAGCCAGCAGCCCTGCCGTGTCCTTGGTCCTAGCTCTGATCCAGGTGAGTACTCACCTTGTGCGAGAGGGGAAAGGCTTGCCATATCCAGTTAGCTGCTTGGGCACTTGGGATGTGCAATGGCAAGTGGAAGAAACCTGTGATTCATGTAACAGGGATGGAAAGGGCGGCGAGAAATTTGGGCTGAACCAGAGGTCAGGGGTTCAGCTGGGCCGTGTTAATGTGGAGGGCTGCACGGGGAGTTGGAGATCAAGGGGGTGGGGGCAATGTCCAGTTCTCAGTCACACCCCTGTGGTGTTTGTGGGGGTTTGGTCTGTTACATAATGCACGGCCACGGTTTGCAAGGTCCCGGTGCTGAGGTGCGTCCCAGCTCCGAGGTGTGCCCGGTAGAGGTGCCGTCCGTGGTTTTCTTTGTTTAACTCAGGTGACTTCTTTCTACAGAAATCCGCTTCATTTCCTTTTAGATGCACAACAAAAGGAGCCTTTTCTTAATGACACTCTGGGGCTCGTTAGTCCTTGCGTAACTCAACTGGGTTGTTTTTTCTAGTGCTTAGCCTCCAACATGTCACCCATTTTATGCCCACAATTCTCTGTAGCCACCGTTCTCCTCACTCTGCAGAAATGAAGTAACTTCTCCAAGGTTGCCCGGGTGCCTGCTGCAGTCGCAGGAATTGAACTCAAGTCTCAGTGCAGTCCCATCCCCTGTACATTAAATCGCCCTTCCTCCCTATGGGATACCCCAGGGGCTGGCAACCTTTGCCGACCCCTGCGCCGGCCCCTCCTCCTCAACCCTCAGATGGTGCCGACGGCCCACTCGTGGAAAGAAGCCACCTGGAGTGGCTCCTCTCAGCAGCGTGTCTGGGGACCCCTATGCCCTGGGACACCACGGAAAGAAGTTGCCTGGAGTGACTCCTTTTGGCGGCAGCTCACCACAGAGAGGAGCTGCTCTGGATGGCTTCTTTACGTGGTATGCCTGGGCATGGACATGGCAGGGACCTCCGCACTGCGCCCACCCCCGAAAGAAGCCACGTGGAGTGTCCTTTGGTGGCTGGAGTGGCAATTTCTGTGGCGCCCCAGAGGATGCCGAGTGCCGCTCCAAATGGGCTCGTCTGCCACTGTTGGCCCGCGTGCCGGGGGTTGCCTGCCCCTGGGATACCCTAATGCTGATCTACACTGTTGTAAAAGGAAGTGGAGTCAGGCCACTTTCACCAGTCAGCACAGAGCAGTGATGTACACGAATGTAAAGCTCTACAGTTCAGGTGGCCAAAGCTGCTTAAATGATGGGAGGTTTTTTCTGTGCTTCCCTGAGACCTGTCCCACAAAATCCCTAAGAGAGGCTTCGAAAGAGCCTTGAAAATGATTCTCAAACCAAGGCAAGTTAATGATGTTTGTTTAAAAACTTGATGAAGTGTGACCATTACCGACTATGGGACGGTTTGCAAAATTATTTGGGTTTTCAAGGAAGAGTTCATTCTTTTCCCAATTTCCATTTTTTTAAAACTTGCTGGTATTGCCTTTTCCCCTGCTCTCCAATTTTGATTGCTCAGCTTCTGTCCACAGTGGCAGTTGTCCAAAATAATTGCATAAAATAAATTTTAAAACACTAACTGTGAAAACTGATTTTTGTTAAAAAATGAGAACATAATTTAACCAACAGCTTGCGGCTGAAGGAAAATATCTTTTCGAAATTGTGTGCGTGCACGAGACAGAGGGAGAGATAATAGACTCTCTAAGTGATGCACACACTGCCTGGCCAATGGGACGGGGAGCCGAGTTAGTCTATTGCAGAAAAACAGAGTCCTGTTAAAGACTAACAGATTTATTTATCCCATGAGCTTTCATGGGACGTCTGACGAAGTCGGATTTTCTCCCACAAAACCTCATGCGATAAATAAGTCTGTTGGTCTTTAAGGGTGTGTCTACACTTGTAAATTAAGTCGACTTAAGCAGCTCTCTGCGTCTACACTACACTTTCCTTAAGTCGACTTAAGCAGCTGCTTAAGTCGACTTAAGGAAAAATTAAGTCGACTTTCTAAAACCTCGTTTTGTCGACTTTCTGCTTAAGTCGACTTTGTAAAGTCGACTTAAGCCAGTGTAGATGTAGAGGACCCCTAAGTTGATTCTAAGTCGACTTAGGGGCCTCCAGGGCTTCCCCACTGCCCTCCCTGCCAGGGGGGTGGCACAGGGGGAGCCTGGCATGCCCCCCCACCCTGCTCCTATGCCCTGCCAGGGTCCCTGTCCCCCTTTGCCCCATTGTACCCAAGTACAATGGTGCAAATGCTGAGCCCCCTGGCACTTGGCAAGGGTGCCCCCCCCCGCCACCGTGGACCTTTCCCAGGTCCACCTAGCCCATACAAGTTGACCTAGGCGTCCAGTGTGGACGCTCTAGGTTAATTTTGTAGGGTCCCCTCAAGTCGACTTAAAATTTAAGTGTGGACATGCTAAGTTGACTTAGCTAAATCGACCTAAATTAACAAGTGTAGACATGGCCTGAAGGTGCCACCGGACTCTGTTTGCTCCTATTCACCTAATCCGCCTCCCCAAGAGGCAGTAGCTGGCCTAAGGTAAGAATTCTTCTGTCTCTCTGTCTGCACGAAGACTTAGTCAGCTTTACTATGCCGCATAGGGAAAGTGGATTTTTCAGCCCTCCTTCCTCCCCCACCCCCACCCCTTCGAGCAACATAGTTAATTTGCTAGTGTAAACCGGGTCTTGGTTTTCAACAGTACAGTACAACGGTGTAAGAGCTCTTTAGACCCATTATCATCTCCTGGACAACAAATGAATGTAGGGAGGCAGTTCTGCTTAGCACATAGCCACACGAGTGATCTTCCAGCCACATGGCTCTCCTATCTTCAAAGCGTCTGACGAAGTGGGATTTTCTCCCACGAAAGCTCATGTGATTAATAAATCTGTTAGTCTTTAAAAGTGCCACCAGACTCTGATGGCTCTCCTAGTTCAGCTGCGCCATTGCCAGACTGCTTCTGTAGCTTCTCTGCCAACAGGAGAGGGCTCTCTGTCAACACAGTGCCGTGCGCACTGCCACTTATGCTGGCGAAATGTATGGCACGTGGGTCTTTTCTCACTCCGGAGCAACATACATTTTACAGACAAAAAGGGAAGTGTAGACATGGCCTTAGTGGATAGAGCATGGGACATGGGTTCCATTTCCTGCTCGGCTGCATTGGCCTGATGGCTTGGACAAGTGTCCTCCTTTTTGTTCTGTGCCTCAGTTTTCCCTTCTGTGGAATGGGAATAATGTTCTCCTTTGAATTCTACAGCTAGGAGTGTAATAATAATTAATAGCATGATGCATCCACTCACATCATCCACTAGTAGCTGGTGCCAGCACAGCAAAGAGCTGCTGATGGAATCACTCTTTAAGTCAAATGCTTTTTGGTTCTGAGGGTCCCAGGGTGGAACCCTGGGGGGGGTTGGGGGGGCGTGTGCTGCCGGCTGTGATTTCCTGTAAAACCATGGGCCTGAATTATGCAGTTAACCTCTGTAGGAAGGTTTGGGTCTGAGGAATTGGGTCTTGCCAGTCTCTTAGGCAACGGGCTGAGAGTCATTATTCAGCTGGTCAAGGTCTGCTTTCAAATGTGGGTGTCCACACACAGGGCATTGAATTCCCATCTGGAGCATTTATAGCAGCCATCAGGTGCCCAAATGCCCTTTGACAGAGCAGCGTATCCAGCCTGGGGATCTGAAAGCTCATTTAAGGTCCCAGTGTTTGGATCCGCACCCCTGAAGAGCTCAATTGAAAGAGGGAGGGCGGCTGGATCTGTTAGAGGATAAAGTGGTGATGCCTTTTCAGGGGCAGGTGCAGGGTGGGGGGCTCACAACAGAGCAAGACGGTTGGCTTATTCCTAATGTGAGCTGCAACAATGGGAAACCAGAGAGTAGAGCTGCAATTAGCGCTGCGCAGGCAGGCTGCAACTTTGGCTTCCCCGGGCGGAAAAGAGAACAGCAAAGGCAAATTGGAGACTAACGAAACACGTGAGACGAGGATGACAGGTGAGAATAAACCTGGAGACCACATCCCCTCCTTAATTTCCCCTTCAGAGGAAGGAGGGTGTGGTGAAAATGAGCACCATCTCTCTTACCCTCACCTGTGAGCCCCTTACAGTTGGGGTGACTGTGGAAGAGTGGGACTTCGGGGTCCCGTAACAGTGATGTCCGTCAATACGCCAGCTGAGGACTGGTCCCCGGTCTGGGCGCAGCTGCAGTGGGCCTATACTGAATCACACCACTTGAGGGTCTGGTCCTGCTCTGTCCAGACTAGCTTTCCCCGTGGCTTTGTGCACATATGTAAGTCTGTATTTATGGGAAGAACCATAAGGAGTTGATTGGGAGGGAGGGGCAGGAAACGGCTTGGAAAGTGGGCTAGTGGGGGGCGGCAGTCTGCATGGGAGAGCTGGACAGAAGAGAAGCTGGGCGTCATTGGTCTGGCTGGCTCTAGCCTTCTCCTAGTGCGCGGATCGGCAACGCGTGGCTCTTGGCTGCCCCCCTCGTGGCTTCGTGGTGATCAGAGCCAGCGTGCTCTGAGCTCTGCAGAGCTGCCGCCCCTCGCCACTTCATCATGTAGCCAGAGCCGGAGACGAGGAGGGAAATTTAAAACCCTTCCTCTCGGCCCAGCAGCGTGGGGTGTGCTGTGGAGGCAGCTGATCTGGGGGCAGTGGGGCTGGGCTCCATTGGGCAAGGGGGAGCTAAGTGCGATGGCAGGGTGTCCTCCTGCTCCGTCCCAGCTGGTTCCCTGTTTCAGGCTGAGCAGGAGCGGGCAGCAGGTCAGAGCTGGGAGGAGGGTGGGAGAGGGCTGCCCCCCAGGGTTTCCTGCTACAGGGGTCAGGCTGAAAAGCTGCCTACAGCCCTAAAGGAGTCAGGGAGGGGAAGGCTGGGGGCTGCAACTTCCCCCCCCCCCCCACCCGCCTCCTAGAGCTGAACATGGGGACCCCAGCCCAGACACATCCTGACCTGCCTGGCTGAGATGGGTTTCCCCTCAGCCTTGCAATGCACTAAGGGAGGGTGGGGGACTCCTGGGGTGATGGGGGGGAGCCCTGCAGGCTAAGGACTGGATGGTGCCTACTCCAGTGGGGGGCTGTGAGCAACCCCCCTACAGCTGCTCTGCTACTACTTGTAGGGAAGAGAGAGAACAGCAGTGCAGCCTCCCTTTCTCCAACCCCCCCAGTCCTCTTACAATTTTACATCCACCTGAGTGCCCCCCCCCCCCATGCTCTCCTAAGCCAGAGCAGGGAGCGCTTCTCAGCGTGAGCCAGCATCCTCCTGACTCCTCCCTCCCACCCAGCAAGAATCCCATAGAACTGCCCCCCCCCCAGCCAGAGAGTCATCATTCTCTATCCTCCACTTTGGCAAGGGACAAGTTCATGTTGAATCCAGACTTTGAAATCCTGCCTGATGGGGATTGTGGGAGGCACCCGGCTGTGGGGCTGAAGCAGCAGGTAAGTAGGTAAGGATGTGCGGGGAGGGGGGGGGGGGAACTGTCCAGCCAGGCGCTTCTTGGGGGCAGGGGGCACAAGAAGTGCTGAGGTGGCCTTCAGCACCCCTCCTATGCATCATGAAAGACCAGTCTGCCCCCCACCCAGCTGGGGGTTGAGGCTGGCCCATGAGCCAGTTCCAGGCTGCAGGGGAAGGGGCAGGTGAGAGCAGAGAGGGCAGCGGAGCCAAGCCCACATTTGCACCCCACAACCCTCCAGCCCCTCCGCCCCGACACCCCTCTCTCTGCAGATAAAGATGCCCCTCCCTGGGGCAGCTGGGGGGCTGCACTAGACATCTGCCCTGTGCAAAGGGGGGTGTGAAGTGTGTGTGGGGCAGGGTGCAAATGTAGGCTTAGCCCCTGGGGGCCCGAGACCCCAGGTATGCCGCTGGTGGGTGGGCAGGTCCAGCACACGTCTTGGCTCTGGGCCGGGCTGGGGAAGAGCAAGGGGGCGGCCCATGGCTGAGCCATTGAGTATTGAGAGCAGGGGGAGGGTGCCCCAGGCTGGACAGGGTGAGAGCTGGATGGCCAGGAGAGGATGGGGCCACAGCTGGGCTGAGCAAGAGCTGGGAGGCGGGGGGGCCACAGCTCGCTGGGTGAGAGCTACACCCATGTGGCTCTCAAAATACTTGGCTATTGAAAAAATGGTTTAAATGGCTCTTCTTAGCTTTTGGGGTGCCGCCCCCCTATCCCAATGGTGTCCCCATAACCACCACTGTCACTAGTACCTCTGCTCCTCCTCCCTGCAGACAGGCCAAGTGACGTGACCCTGCAAACAGGGTGTCAGGAAGGAGGTTGGAAGACACTGAATCTGGATTGTGTGTCCAGAGGTAGATATTTTATGAAAAAAATCCTTCCCAGCAATTTCTCCCTCTCTCTGTAACCCTAGCAGAGCCTCATTGCTGCATAAGGAGCCAAGTTCGTTGCCTGGTATAAGGCCACTGAAAAGTGCGATCACGCTTTGATCCTGCATTCACCTGGATTTCCACGCTATGTCCTCTTACGAGTTATTGCTACAAAATGTGCCTCGTGGGGTATCCAGTGAAAGTTAATGACATGCTGGTAATGAAAAGCATTGTAAAATGTGTGCGCTAATGTTCTGTAACATCATTAATCCTCTATATAATCAAGTTCCAAAGGGGGAGCTGTGTTAGTGTATTGCAGAAAAACAGAGTCCTCTGGCACTTTTAAAGACTAACAGATTTATTTATCGCATGAGCTTTCGTGGGAGAAAATCCCACTTCAACAGCCGCTTTGAAGATCATCTGACGAAGTTGGATTTTCTCCCACAAAAGCTCATGCGATAAATAAATCTGTTAGTCTTTAGAAGTGCCTGTATATAATGTTACTGGAACAGGTTTAATACTAAGACCGCCCAGCCTAAGGAAAGGTGATAAACAGGTCTGGCCTTGAGGAAGTAATGTGGGTTGTTACCTCAATTTACATATTAGCAGTAAACAAAGCCATCCAGCTAAGCCAGTGTGTGCGGGAGAGAGGCGGGGTATCCTGTTCTTGAACTCAAGAAGCAGAGAATCAACTTGGTCCTGCTCCCCAGCAAACACCTACAACAGGTTGTCCATTGGCATAGGGACTCCAGAAGTAGGGGAGAAGTCTCTGGTTGCCCTAGTGTTGTCTACGCTTGGGGTTAAATCAGGTTTAACTCTGTTGCTCAGTGGAGTGGATTTTTCACACCCCCTGAGCAACGTAGCTACGCCAACCTCATTGCCTAGTGTAGACCAGACCAAAGACATCCCTTGGAGGATATCAGGACAGGCAGACTCCATCTTTTATTTCCTCTGAGAAAACAAAGACAGCAAGTGATTCGAGCTCTATGATGGATTCTGGCCAGTAAAATGCTGGCCAGGAGATGGGGGTGTGGGGGACAGAAACTACCTTGAATAAAGACCGTGTCTTGTGAGATTGCTTTAGACTTTTAGATGCAGATTTTCACTTCTATTCGCATTGCACCATCTCAACTTTTCACTCTTGTTAATCCATGGTTAATGATTTTATTTATTTATTTATTTTGTGTGCATTGTAAATCATCAGTTCTGGATAAGTTCAGTAAAATGTGAGCATCTAGAAAGCTGGCAGGTTGGAGTGGTTACCTCCCTCTGTAAAGGCAGCGAATTTAACACTTTCTTTGGGTGAAGGGCCTGGTCCCTGCTGGATGATTTTGGCGTGAATCCAGGGCTGGAAGGGTACTAAGGTCAGGCCGCAAAGAGGACCTAGGTTGGACAAAGCCAGAGCTCTGGACAAAAGCTGCACATCCAGAAGACACCCAGGGTTGCCAGATCAATAGTGGCCAACTCCTCACTGGCCTGGATGAACCCCAAAATGCTGTGCACACCATTGAAGCGTGTGGTGTGGTATCCCATGTTCCGATTGCTCTGCAATTCTAGATGTTAAGGCCAGAAGGTACCATTATGAATGATAAACTAATCTAACCTCCTACTTAACACAGGCCTGGAGGACGACAGTTCTGATGCACTGTTGGACATTTGTTTCCATTCCACATTGGAACATGTCTTTGTGAACCCAGATTTGCATCAAAATGCCCCCCCCCCCTTTTGGATTGAACCCTGAGTTCTCTGGGCTGGGATCCTTGAACTCTGCAGCCTGGAAAACCCAAGTTTGTGTCCTCTCTCCAGATGATTCAAGGCCGAGAATTCATCCCGGCTTCCTGAATCAGGCCTTCCTGGGATTTTAACCTGAATCACTCACCTTCTATCCAGGCCCCAGTGCCCTGAACCAGTCTATAGAATGTGAGACTCTGTTGTGTGCCAGAGAGCCAGGACCTGAAAAACACTAGCTTGAAACTCAGGCGCAATTCTAACCTTTGGGACCTTGAGCAAACCAATCCGGCTCTCTCTGACTCAATTCCACACCTGCCTGATGGGGATGAGAGCACCACCCTGCCTCACAGGGGCATTGTGAAGATAAATACACATTAGACTGTGTGATGCTCATGTGCTGTACTTTGGGGTCATATAAGCTCCAGGTACAGACAGTAATTTTCCTTTCAATTCTTCACGTATTTATAATTGGTGGTTACAAAACAGTTCCTGGTTTGTAGCTGAGATGGGGTGTACTTTGCTGTCCACTGGCTGCATATAGAGTCCCTGGGCTGGAACCTGGAGTAGTGTGCTGCCCAGATTCCCCCACCAACAACTGGGGAAGTGGCCTAGAGAATGAGCCTGAGCTTGTTGGACTTTCCTTTCCCTGGAAGGGATTCAATCCATTTTGAGTTGGCCAGAGGGTTGAGCCACTGAAGAGCTGCCTAACAGGGTCGACAACCTACAGGGGGCGCCAGGAGAAGAAAAGACTGCAGCACCACACCTGGCCAACAGGAGGCACTGCTGAGAGGCATGTGTCCCCCATCACAGTATCCTGCTGCATTGGCCGTTCTTCAACATGCTATTAGCTTGAGACCGTTTCAACATATTTCATTTCACAGAATCATGGTGTAGTGTTTTCCAGAGGTCCCCTGGGTTGCGTGTAGGCACGGTAATCCATCAAAGCATCACATGTGAGGTCATTGTGCCAGTGGCCCTCTGGATGTCCTAATCATTGCAAAATGTGCACACAGCTAGAATTGATAGGCGTTACGTATTTATACTGGAAATGATGGTAAACTCCTGGAATTAAAGTCGGCCATTGGGAGGTGACGTTCCTTAGGAATGTCCCTTTGGAGTAGGGGTGGAAAAACACCTTGCTCCATGTCTGGCTGGTTCTGTGTTGCTTGTTGTAGGCCTCACACTGTAGGCTAGCGGATTTCAACCTTTTTGAGCTGAGCTCCCTCCACCCCATTTGAGTTACAATTTTTTGGTTGTGCCTCCCCCCCAAGCCCAGACAAAAATGGACAAAATACCTCCCTCACCCTTCTCGAGTTTTCAGGGTGGGGGCAGGTGCATGTGGTGGTCTCTGGGGGTGGAGCCAGCACTGGGTGCGGAGGCTGCCACAAGTAGAAATCAGCATGGCTGTGGCATATGTGGATGTTGACCCCGAGGCTGAGTGGCCTACTGAGGTGAGTCAGGGGTGGACATGGCTTCCCTCCCAAAGTCTGCAGAACCTTCCTCCATGCCCCCAAAGCAGGACGTGCTCCACAGTTTGAAAACCTTTTCTGGGAGGCCTATTTGCATACTGAGCCAGTTGTTGACTAAAAGATTGCAAAATCTACAAGAGGAAATCTACAAGAAGAAACAGTCAGCAGGGTAGCGTGCGGTGAAAACAAAGGATTCTTCCCTAATCTCTCTAGGTGTGCTAGGGGACTTAATTTTGGCTGTTCCTGTGAAGTTCTTTGTTGACCATGGTACACCTGGAAAGTTCTGTGGAACTGTAGGCTTGTTGCAATGTTATGATGAGTACATGCAACAAAATAGTTTGGCTTAAGAGTAATTTTAGGCACTACTTACAAGGTGATGTTATTAATGGCCAGTTATTTGGCAACTATTTCATTGTGTTCATTGCTCTTCCTCTCCCTTTCCTCTCCTCCTCCCAATTCCCCTTAAATCAGGATGCACCGACTGATAAAAGAAGAATCCAGTTACAGAATGAGTGGCCTGGAAAATGCGACTCAGGGCCAGAGCAAAGAAAAGCTGCACATGAAACTCTGCAGTGGGTCCTGCCACGCCGAGCAAATCCTCCAGACTCTGAACTCCTACCGGCAGAGTGGCATCTTCACAGACGTGGTGCTCTTGATTGATGGGCAAGAGTTCCCTTGCCATCGTGCCACCTTGTCAGCCAACAGCACCTACTTCCAGGCCATGTTTGGTGGTAGCCTCAAAGAAGGCCACCAAGACATCATCAACATTCAGAAGATCTCTGCCTCCACCATGAGTCTCCTCCTTGACTATATGTATGGGGGGAACATAGTAATTCAGGAAGACAATGTTGAAGGCATCTTGGAGCTATCGGACTTGTTTCAGATCTCCAAGCTCAAAGAGGAATGTGTCGCCTTCCTCGAAGGCCAGCTTCACCCACGCAATTGTTTGGGCATCCTGAAGTTTGCTGACTCATTCTCCATTGCCTCTCTGGCTGAAAAGAGCAAGAAGTTTACGTTAGAATGCTTCGTGCAGGTGTCATGTCATGAGGAGTTCCTGGAGCTGAGCGTAAAGGAGCTGATAGAGTTTCTGTCAGATGAGCAACTGGTCGTCCCCGAGGAGAAAGTGGTTTTCGAAGCGGTGATGCGGTGGATACGGCATGACGTGGCCACCAGGAAAAGAGCCTTGAAGGAGCTCCTTGAGCATGTGCGCCTTCCTTTGCTGGATCCCATGTACTTCCTGGAAAAGGTTGAAATGGACGAGCTCATCCAGGACTCCAAGGAATGCATCCCCTTACTGCATGAAGCACGGAAATACTATATCCTTGGGAATGAAGTTAGCTCTTTGAGATCAAGGCCTAGGAGGTAAACCAGGAAACTGTTTCCTAAAGTTGCATACTTGAGTGATAGAGTCATAGATATTAAAGTCAGAAGGGACCATTGTGATCATCTAGTCAGACCTGTTATATAACCCAGATGAAAACACTTCAGTAGTAATTACTACACAGGAAGAGCATTTCCTGCTAAGTAAAGGAACATGATCCAGCTCAAAGGTCTTGAATGAAAAGATTGGTGCGTAACTGTAAGCTAGTGACAGTCATTTATTTAAAAGTCCTTAAAATTCACACAAGCTCTTTAGAAGGTTCCTTATGCTAATGCCTTCCTAAATGACTTTTCCTTAAATTGGAAAGGGTTCAAAAAAGAGCTACAGGAATGATTCAAACGCCAGAAAACATGCTTTCATGGTGAGAGGCTAAAAAAGCACAGTTTGCTTAATTTAGAAGCTTGTCAATGCCTTTGAGTTGCACAAACCCACAACAAAGACAACTCCTGTCCCAAAGAGCCTACAATCTAAGTACAGAAGATGGGCAAAGGGTGGCAGAGGAACTGAGGAACAGAGAGGTGAAGGAAATTGCCCACAATCACCCAAAAAGGCAGTGGCAGATCTGCAAATGGAATCCAGGTCTCCTGGGCCATATCCACTAGAAGACACTGACTACCCCGAAAGGACTTCTCATGGTGAGAGGTATCAGAGTGCTTTCTACCAGACGATAGGGTAGGAAGATAAAGCGTGGAGCATGACAGCAGGACAGAAAGTTGGAACTGTGGTTTTAATATTTCTCCACGCGTCTCATTCTAGGTTCATGGAATTAGCCGAGGTCATAGTAATTATAGGCGGCTGTGGCAAGAAGGGCCTCATGAAGCTCCCCTTCACGGATATGTACCACCCGAAGAGCAGGCAGTGGACAGCACTAGCTAGCATGCCAGGATATATCAAATCAGAGTTTGCAGCCTGCACCCTGAAGAATGATGTGTATATATCAGGTGAGAAACCCAGTCCCCCAGCTGCGCCTCCAAGTGGTTCTTAGAGAGACGGCCGAGTTGGGCTCCAAGCTGCTCTCCTCTCCAGCTACAGAGGTCTGTCATACGGAGGGCTGGATTAAGGCAGGGGCTTTAAGGGTCGCAACCCCTGGTCCCAGCCTAATGGGGGGCCCCATGGCCCCCCAGCAATCCAACTCTGCCGGCTTGAGTGGCAGATTGCTGCCACTCATTTTCAGCCTGCCTGCCCCCAGCTTCCCCAGCTCCCTGCAGCAGTGCCGGCTTATGCCCCTCCCGCCCCCCGAAGCAGCGCCAGCTTGTGAACTCCCCTGGCCCCCCCCCCACCACAGCAGCGCAGCCCGTGCCCCCCTGCAACCCTCCACAGCAATGCCAGTCTGTGCCCCACCCCATGGCTCCCCACAGCAGTGCAGCCTGTGCCCCCCGCCCCACATCCCTCCCAGCATCGCCGGCCCGCAGCCCCCGTAGCCCCCGTCCGCAGTGCCAGCCATGACTCCCTCAACCCCCTCCACAGCGCTGGACCTGCTGGGGCCCTGGAGCCCCTGATCCCACCCCTACCACAAGGGAGTGGCAATTGGGGGGCCCACAAGGGTGGGCAGCCCCGGGACCCCGGGCCTTGATCCAGCCCTGGTTATACGTGCACATGTAGGACCTATTGCAAAGCAGTTCCCTTCAGTTAAGCAGGTCTGTGTTTTCCTGCAGTGTTACTTGTACTTATAGTCTGAAGTGTAAGTGGCTGAAAATCCATTCCCAGGCCAGTATAACTTCTTGGCCCTCGATGGACAGGCAGTAAGGCCAGAAGGGTCTTTTTGGTGATCTAGGTTGACCTCCTGTTTAACACAGACCATAGAATTTGCCCAAACTAATTCCTAGAGTCTCTTTTAGAAAAACAGCCAGTCCTGATTTATAAATTGTCAGTGATGGAGAATCCAACATGACCCTTGATGAAACAGCTAATTAATCTCACTTAAAATTTTACACCTGTCTGAATTTGTCTAGCTTCAGTTTCCAGCCATCTTGTTCTGCTAAACTGAAGAGCACAGTATTAAATATTAGACAGAATATCTGAGGACCTTTAATTATTGAATTGCACCTCAAAGCATGCCAAGCATTTCACAGGAGACATGGGGAGTGTGGACCATTGTCCATGCCCCAGATACCACACCCAGGAATTACCACACTCGATCTGACACATTGTCCATCTATGATCCAAGGCTGACCACCAGGCATATGGCCCTATTTCCCCTGATGCAACCAGAACTTTGGGATTTTTCTTTCTTCACCTTTTCCATCTTCTACCTCTACACGTGTAATTCTCATGGCGGGCTTTACATCAGTGCAAGGGGGTGAAATTTATCATTTACACTTCACTGTCTTACTGCCTCTTGGTTTTGGGGTGGTGCTGGATCTCCCCTGGATCGCGTGGGCCTCTTTGTCTTCTAGGAGGGCACATCAACAGCCGGGATGTTTGGGTGTTGAGCTCCCAGCTGAAAGTCTGGATCAAAATTGCCTGTTTACAGAAGGGCAGATGGAGACACAAAATGGCAACTCTTCAGGGCAAGGTAGGTTCTTCATTCCACTGTCTGCAGTTGGGAATTACAGAATATTGACAAAACGATTCACTGAGGCTTTAGCCCTCCCTCCTCCTCCCTCATTAACAGCAGACACTCTAGGAATGTGTCACATGACAGGTAACAGGTCCCATGAGAAGAAAATCTAAAGGATCAAGGAGTTGGGGTTGATTTAGTTGGGGTTGGTCCTGCTGTGAGCAGAGGATTAGAGTAGATAGCCTCCAGAGGTCTCTTCCCTCCCTAATCTTCTAGGATTCTGTGATAATTCAGGAGAACTGGCATTTTGTCAAGGAGACTGTTCTAAAGGTACAACTGCACACCTTTACCAGTTGAGGGGAAGACTGGGAGAATAAAAAGAGGACAACATAGCTCCATTAGGAGCTCTTCGATGCCCTGAAAGTCAAGAAGGAATCCTCCATAAAGTAGAAAAAGGGTTGAATTGCTAAGAAGGAGAACCAAAGAGTAGCATGACCATGGACATTAAAGAGCCTCTTCTTGCCTTTTAATATACTAGAAGCAGGAGAAAGATGAAGGAAAGTATGGGTCCTTTACTTAGCTCTCCTTCCACTGATGATATTAAGAAGGCTGAGGGATTTAATACCGATTTTGCTTCAGTCCTCATGAAAAAGGTGCATGGTGACCAGATAATTAACACAATTAATATTATCATCCGGGGGAAGGCATGCCAGGGAAAACAGGGAAAAAATGGGTCAAAGAATTGGATTTATTCAAGTCCACAGGGTCTGATGAAATTCATTCTAGGCTACTTAAGGGACTAGCTAAAGCAATCTTGGAACTATTAGCAGTTATCTTAGAGAATTCATGGAGGACTGGAGAATGACCAACATAAAAGAGGAGAACAAAGAAGGACGTGTCTAACAGTTCACTCTGCACCCTTAGCCGTTTCTCTTTTCCATACCTCAAGGCAACTTCAGCCTGTGCCCCGTTGGGATTGTTATGCCCAGTACCGGATATGAGATTCTGTAACCAGTGCCCCTCCCTACCCCCAGTTTGGTTTGTGGTGACTGACTCTGCTCCTTCCGTGGCAGATCTACGCAGTGGGTGGGTTTGACGGCTTTTACCGCCTGGCCAGCGTGGAATGCTACGATCCGTTCTCCAACAGCTGGTCAGTCATCGCCCCTTTGCCGGAGGCAGTGAGCTCGGCTGCCGTGGTGCCCTGCAAGAACAAGCTCTATGTGATGGGAGGTGCTGTGGATGACAGTGCAAACACAGACAAGGTACCGTGGAGCAAGGGATACTGCCAGGATAAGGGGAAGGTTCAGTGAGTTTCCTTTGCTCGAGATGTCTTGTAAACAAGCCCTGGGAATGTATGACTCAGTTGTTTTCAGGAGCCACTGGTGCTCCTGCAGTGTCCACCTTTCCAGTTATGAATTTTGCTTGGGTAGTTTTTCTGAGCTGTTTGTGCTTGTAGCAGAGAAGAGCTGTCTAGTGGTTAGAACAGATGGCTGGAAGTCAGGTCTCCTGAGTTTCATTCCTTGCTTGTTGAGTGAGCTTGGGAAAATCATGCATTTTTTTGGTTCATCGGTTTCCCTATCTGTAAAATGGGAATAGCATTCACATTCATGACTGTTTTGAATTGCAGTAGTGCCTAGGGGCCCTAGTCTTGGGCCAGGGCCGCATTGTGCCAGATGCTGTACGAACACAGACCAGGGAGACAGTCCCTGCTCCTGAAGCATTGAGAGGTTACAGCTCATGTGGGGAAGGGGCTGTCTCCCAGGCTGGCTCTTTGAGGAGTTGGGCCCAGCCTCACCAATGACTGATCAGCCACCTCCCAGCTGAGACTGATTGAGTTTTTATCAAAGCCTGCGAGTGATTATGTTGGAAAGGGAGGGCTTCAGGAGGGAGGGTGGGGAATCCTGGAGCTGGGGGCTGATGCGCAAGGAGCCCCTGCTGAAGTCCCCGGGTCAGGGAAAGACCAGCTTTATATATGGAACTTCGGTTGAACTGTCTGATTGTGTCTGAAGAGTCAAGTGTGCCCTGAAGGAAGCAGCTGGCTGTGGAGTCAGTCCTCCCTGTGTTGGGGAGGCAGGCCGGCAGCCTACAGGCTGTGACGGATGAGTTTTGTAATAAAATATGGAGATACCTGCGTGTATGCAGAGATCCACGGTGCGGTCAGCATACAAAACCGACCCCCGGTTGAACCATATTTCAAGCTCCGTGCCGTCTATAATGCCACGGCGGCTTGGGTCTTGCAGGGCGTGTCTACACTGCAATTAAAAACTCACAGCTGGCCCTGACTTGCAGAGTTCAAGCTAAGGGGCTGTTAAACTTGTGGGCAGAGGTTTTCGCTCTGGTTACAGCCCAGCTTTTAGGACCCTGTGAAGTGGGAAGGTGCCAGAGGTCAGGCACCAGCCCGTCATTTGGCACAGGCCAGCTGTGGGTGTTGAATTGCAGTGTTGACAGCCTCTCAGTGGCATCCTGCAGACTGTGGGCATGTTCAGAGCATTTCAGGTGATCGCATTGCTTGTTCCTTGGGGATTATCTGACTGGGGAAGGCCTCTACGCACCAGATACGCTGCTATGGAGCTCAATAGTTAATAGGCAAAATTATATGAATAACAAATATTCAGCACTTATCTTTAGTTCACTTCGCAAACATGTAACTAATTGAGACACACACGTGTGCATGAATCCCTGTGTGAAGCAGACATCATTCCTGTTTTACAGGGCAGGGAACTGAGAGCGAAATTTACAAACATCCACTGACTTCTGGTGTCTTGTTTTTCAGGGGTCCAACTTGACCGCTTACAGGCCTGATTTTTGTTTCCAAAGGTGCTGGGGGCTCTCAGCTCCTCTTGTGTTCTTTTGGAGGTGTAGATGTTTGGTACTTCTGAAAACTGACGGCACCTGGTTGGGTCACCAGAGACCGAAGCACCCAGAATTAGTGCATACTTCTGACAGAACTGAATTCTAGGGCCAGATTTTGAAAGGCATTCAGGTACCTAATGCCCATTGATTTCACTGGGAGTCAGGCACCTCTGTACCTTTAAAAATCTGGGGCTAAATGTCTTGCCCGAAGTCGCATAATGAATCAGTGGCAGAACCAAGGAGAGAATGCAGAGCCCCTGACGCCCAAGTCTTGTTCGCTGCCTGCTGGACCATGCTCCTGCTCCTGTTCATTCGTTTTATAATAGATGTGCTGCAATGCGTTGGCTCAAAGGGCCTGTGCCACTGAAGTGTGTTTGATTTTAGCCAGGGCCAGATCAATGCAGGGGCTATTTGGGTTGAAGCTCTGCACCACGGCTTAAAGCAGGGCTCTGGGCTCCAGCCACTAGGATCCCTGAGTGATCTGCTCCCCCCCACTGCCCCGCTGAACCTGGCACATCTCCAAGGAGGCCTTGAGGGTGCTGGGTGTGGGGGGAGACCCTGCTGGTGCTGGGGGCATGGGCCCTGGGGCTAGAGGCGGGCTCCACGGTGCTCTTGCTCTGCCCCTGAGTCCACCCCCAGGGACAGCATGGGTCGGCACGTGTTTGCTCTGTTCCAGGGGCAGCGCCACCTGGTACATGATGCAGCCTCTGGCATGTCCTCCCAGGGGGCAGACCAGCCGGATTGGGGCCAGGGCCCACCTGCAGGCTGCCATGGTAGGGGGCTGGGGCCCAAGGCGAGGGAGGCCCCACGGTGGTGGGGGGCTGGGGCCCCAGGGCCCCTTAATCCGCCCCTGGTTTTAGCTAAGAGTATTTTGCCTGAGCAGAGTCTGTGCTTCAATAGCTAATTTCCTGTTTTTCCTCCCAGGTCCAATGCTATAATCCTGAGGAGAACAAATGGACGCTTCTCTCTCCTACCCCTTTCTATCAGAGGTGCATTAATGCCGTCTCCTTGGACAACATGATTTACGTTGTGGGTGGGCTTCTGAATAAAATCTTCAGCTACGAACCCAGAAAAGATGCGTGGGGAGAAGTGGCCAGTCTCCCAGGACCTTTGGTAAGGAGAAATTTTAATAAGAGTCTCTGAATGTCACCTCATCCTCTAGAATATCCTCTGTGAACGTGAAAATGTTTGCAGAAATCTGAAGGCAAAGTGCTGAGTCTGCTGACCCTAATTCAGTAAAGCATTTAAGTACATGCTTAAATTCAAGTATGTAAATAGACACTGCTCCACACACAGAGCTGGCTGAAAGTTTTTGGCAATACGTATTTTAAAATGAAAATTGGCTTTTTTTTTTTCATCTCCTCTAGAATGAAAAATTTTATTTAGGTCAATGTTTTCTGGTTTCCCAAATGCGCGGGAGTGGTGGGGGGAGGAAACTGAATTTCCTTTAGATGGGGTTGTGGGGTTTTTTAAAAAAATGTTTTTGTTTCCGTTTGGCAAAGAAAAAAAAAGAGATTTATTTTTCATTTAGGGAAAAAAAAGAAAAACCTGAAAAACTGTCATTTTAAAATAATAATACAAAGTTGTATTTCTTATTGCTGAAAAACATTCTTTGTAAGAAATTTTTTAAAAATGATTTATATTTCCATTAAAAAACCCAAACCTTTTTCAGTCAGCTCCACGCAAGGAGCTTGCATGATTAAGCCTGGAGTGCAGTGAATTTCTCACGGGGGTGACCGCCAGCCTTTTTGTGCTGCTTGTGAGCATCTGCTAGTTTGAGAAGCCCACGTGGGACAGCGAAGTCCACGTCATTTGATTCAGGCAGCTCTCTAGACGTGGTAGCTCTCTAGACGTCCATAACAACCCAAAAGCACCACCCAGAAACCATCCTCCTGATCTACAGAGGCTCACGACAGGCAGGTTCCAGGTCTCTTCTTTTCTGCTTATCCCTCCCCATTAGATGTGTCATCTGACAGGTCAGAGAACACAGCCTGGGTCCCCTCTTGGTTCCTTGGTAATCTTCAGAGTTGAGCCCCTTTGTGAAGCTGGAAGAGATGCCCTCACCTTTCCACCCTCTCCTTCTCCTCCCGCAGGAGAGCTGTGGCCTGACTGTCTGTGGCGGGAAGATCTACATCCTGGGCGGCCGGGATGAGACCGGGGAAGGCACGGACAAAGCTTTCACCTTCGACCCAGCTACGGGGCACGTGGGGCAGCAGCTCCAGCTGCAACGCTGCACCAGTTACCACGGCTGCGTTACCATCCTCCAGCGTGTGAGCAGATGACCCGATTGCCTCCTTCCCTTCTCTAGGAAGAATCTCCCTTGAGACGGCAGCTACCTTCAGTGCCAAAAAATGACACCCTGTCCTGTTAATTAGGGTTGTGTGCCAGTCCATGTGGACGAGCAACAAGTGACCAGTTGCAATGGAGGTTGGGATGAGGGAGTCATTTAATATTTGCAGCCATGATTGCTTTCATTGTTTTGGTGATGGTGAATGTTGCTTTTTGACAAGGGAGGATGGGTGTGGACAGTGCGTAACATATGGGGCAGGGAATGCTGCACGAAGACCATACCCTTCAGCAAGTCTCCAGTAAACCTCTCTGGGAATTTTCTGGCAAAACAGTTGGGGAGTTTTATTGTTTTTCTCCCTGGGAAACTGAAACTTTAAGCAAAATAGCATCTGATTCCACAGAACTCCGACTCTGAAAATTTTAAGAAAGGCTGGTGATCATCCGCCGGGATAGTTCCGTTCTTCAAGGCTACATGACTTTGTGCATAGAGATTTTAGTCAATGTACATGCACACAAAAAGGAAAGAGGAGAAGGTTGCATTTTGAACAAGACATTTTGAAATTACAGAAACAACTAACCTGAACTGAATTTATTTTAAATTTGTGGTGGGTTTTGTGATTTTTTTTTTTTTTTGGTCCCAATTTGAGATGGGGAAAAATGTTTCATGATGTCAGAAATTCTAGTGGAATAGTTTAAAGAAGTTTCAAGTGTCCCCGAGGTGTCTGGTCCTATTTAATATGACCTTTAATTAGCTCACCCCTACCAGATATCTGTTTAAAACAAGAAGGATTCCAGTTTAGAGTCCAGTTTGCCACTTCATTACAGCCTGAGGCCTTGGTTCTGCGTGTGTAACCCATTGGTCAAGGAGCGTTATGTCTCCCTTCGTTCCCAGTCCACAGATGCGATGAGTCCATTACAGGCTCACTTTTAGCTCAACCTGTAAAGATTGTCCTGTTAGCTGTAGCGGGCCCTTGTTCAATCCCGAGTGTCTGCCAAGATTGCAGCCATCAGATGTGTAGAGTTTATGCTCTGAGAGTCAATCCCATTGACATTGGCGATTTGAGCCTGACTTTGAACTTGATATCGCAGGAAGAATTCTCTGCTGGACCCTTGATGAAATCTACTACTTAAATCTTCGGTTCCAGCTCTGGGTTGAGGATGGCAACCTGTTGGAAACTTGTTCTACCCTGAGCTCCACACTCCTGGCTCGGGCCAGAGGTTGGTCCCGTGGGAGCAGCTGCATGAAGAACTGAAGTACAGCTATTGGTGGATCGCAGCTTGGCTTAGATTCTAGGAGGAGCTGGCAATTAGAAAAAAGATCTGTTTGCTAGTCCAGTGAGCAGACTTTATACAAGAGACAAGGAGCATGGTGCTTCTTCAGAGAAGAACTACACTTTAATGTCCTTAAACCACAGCTGGTAAGGGTGATTTCTGACTGGCCCATTGTCCAGTGAGGGTAAGACTTAGAGTGGCTCCCAAACTCTGTGCTGGGTCTCTGTCTCATGTCTTTTAGAAGCTCCAAGAACATAGGTCCACTTTCAGCATACCCCTGGTTGGTTTTGAAGGCCTCTATGTAAGGCAGCTCCAAAGGGACCGTGTCACATTCTGAGGTAGGTCCCCTGTAATAGTGAAAGGCAAGTGGGTGACAGTTTTCAGGTGCTTGTCATATTGGGCTGGAAATCTAGTGGACACACAGTCTTTTGTGAGTTTCCTTGGTCTTTTGACTCCTAAATTGAAAGCTAAAAAATTCCTATCTTTTATCATTTCAGAACCTCAGAGTCCATCTATGTGTTGAAGGCCCAGGTGGTTCTTATTCTCTTGAGCCATCTCCTCTTTCTTTACTCTTCAAATCCTCAAAACCTCAGTGTCTTCAAAACCAGTGCAACATGGGATTGGTAAAATATTTGCAGAGTCTTTAGCCAACTCTTCACCCCAACAATTAATATGAAAATTCTTCTTCATACCTTTATTCCTTAGGAGCTATTGAGAAATATCTGACCTGCTCAGAAGACCACTTGTCAGTACTAAGTCATGTTAGAGCACTTACAAGATTTACTGTGATATAATAAAATGGTCCCACAGCCTGTGTCTAGCTTTGGAAAAGACTCCCTTTTTTGCTCCCCACCCCCAACTTTCCCATTTGTGCTGAACATCAAAGAAGAAAAAGCACCATCTCATTATTCCCGTTAGTTGCCATCCTACCAAAGAGAGAGCCTGCATCTTCATATCACCAGATTGGAACTGAGTGGCGTCACTTGCCCTCCCATGTAGGTTTTTGGCACCATTTGCCTTTTCCTTCCCATTCTGGTGATGCCATCACCTGCACAATTATTTCTGTGATCTCCTGTGACTGACACCTGAAGAATGGAGGGAGGTGTTACTGGGCTGGTAATGCATTAGGTCCCCTGTTTTAGTAGAGCAACAGTGTAAGCTTCCTCTCCAGCATGGTGGTGGTTTTATATTATGGTAACACTGAAAGCTTGCAGATCAGGGCCTCATTGTGCTAGGTACTGCATAACACAGAGTTCCTCCCCAGAGCATGCCGAAACATTCTCCCCATTTTACTGATGAGAAACTGAGGCACTGAGAGTATGTGACTCGCCCAGGATCATGCAGGGAATCTGTGGCAGAATTAGGAATTCTAGGAATTTGTTCCTAACATGGCACCTTAACCACCAGGGCGCCTTCCTTCTAGATGATGGCAAACCAGGAACTGTGCCATAGAGAGCAGCTCCTGGGAGTAAGAATGCAACTGCACATGTTTATTCAATGCTGTCTGCTGGGATCTCTAACAAGGGCTATGTCTACACTTGTTAATTTAGGTCCACTTAGTTAAGTCGACATTGTTAAGTCGACTTAGCATGTCCACACTTAAATTTTAAGTCGACTTTCAGGGGACCCTACAAAGTTGACCTAGAGCGTCCACACTGGATGCTTAGGTCGACTTGTAGGGGCTAGGTGGACCTGGGACTGGCCCACAGTGGCAGGGGGGCACCCCTTGCCAAGTGCCAGGGGGCTCAGCCTTTGCCCCATTGTACCGGGTACAATGGAGCAAAGGGGGGCAGGGACCCTGGCAGGGCATAGGAGCAGGGTGGGCAGGGCTCTGTCCTGCCCTGTGGGGGGGCATGCCAGGCTCTCCTTGTGCCAGCCACCCTGGCAGGGAGGGCAGTGGGGAAGTCCTGGAGGCCTCCACATCTACACTGGCTTTAGAAAGTCGACTTAAGCAGAAAGTCGACTTAGAAGTCTGCTGCTTACGTCGACTTAAGGAAAGTGTAGTGTAGACGCAGAGTAAATTAAGTCGACTTAAGCAATCTTAAATTGACTTAATTTACAAGTGTAGACGCAGCCCAGGTGTCTGATATGGACACCAAAGAACCAAGCCTGAGATTTCTAATCCACTTCACACCAGTGGAAGGAGGAAGACAAAGCAAAATGATCCAGAGACCGTGTAAGGGAGGAGAGGGGGTGAGTGACTTGTTTCCAGGCGACTGCACGCTGTGAAAAGCAGTTTCTTTCCCCTCCCGGTTAGTGCTTGTGGGTGTGTTGGCGTTTGGATTAAAACTAAGGCTGGACAGCATCATACGGTCAAAGAACGCTGTCTCTGCTGAGTGCATTTGAATTCCTTGTCCTTGCGTCTTACTGTAGTCTTCATTTTCTCTCCCCTGCCCAGCTGAGCGATTCTTGCTTTTGTTTCTAGCCCTTGCGCCTGTTTTCCCAAAGGAGGTGTGTTTTTACAGCAGGTTGACTCACTGAGCTGTCCTTCTGCAAGATCCTAGTGGAGACAAGACTCCGTAGTTCTTACCACCGAGCTGTGCTACCCTGGCCTGGCTACTTCCCAGTAAAACCTAGATTTATTTCTCCACTCTAGGTTTTACAGAAAGAGAAGTAGCATGCATTAGTTGTACCGCTGTAACCCCCCCACCTTGTTTGCGGTGAAGGTACAGTTTGAATCAGCTAGCTTTGATCATCCTCTCTAGATACAGTCCTATATTTTTACCTTTCTTCTTCCCCTCTCTCACTGTGACTGTCTCCCCTCTCATGCTCACTAGTCTGTGGTGGTGCTCAAGTACTTTCGGGAGGAGGGTCCTAAAAGAAACTAGAATTGTTTAACTGCATCTGCTTCGTCAGCCTTCTCCGCTCTTTTCATCATGCCCATTAGCTGACCTCGTCCCTTTCCTTCAGAGAGTAAACAAGCCCCGTGAGCCTTTCTTCATGAGGGTTTTTTTAATAATCAAGATCAGCTGTAAACCATGGCAACCGTGCCTCTCTGGTGAAGGGAAGACAAGACTGCAGGAAATCTGCAAATCAGTATCTTGGGCTTGTCTACACCGAAATTGCTGTGTCGATTTCCATGGATCGACGCAGCGGGATCAATTGAGTGGCCAGTGGAGACCCACGCAATGAATCCCAGAAGTGCTCTCCGTTCAACACAGAATCTCCACCCCCCAAAAGAGAATAATGTTGCATTGAACAGAGAGCATTTCCCATTGGTGCAGACAAGTGAAGATGCCGCAGTAAGGAAGGGTAAGTTGACGGGAGATACGCATGTTACAATACGTAGATGGCTTATCTCCCATCGACTCAGCGCAACAGTGTAGCCGAGACCTCAGTCTCATTAGAAATGGGAAAGACTGATGAGAAGGTGTAAATTGTTTGGGCTGTCACTTGGACTGAGTGACTTTCCTGAGGGGAGCCGTGTTCTTTTTTGCTTTTGTACAGTCAATGACCCTTGAGGGAAAAGTGGAGGCTCCATCACTGGAGTCTCATCCAGTCTCCACTACTGGCCTGTTTTCAGCCTAGAATTTTTTTATTATAATTGCATCCATGCTAGGAGTTGTTCTGGGAGAGCTATTCCAGTAGGAAGTTGCATCTCTAACCGAAATCGTTAAATCAGTACAAAATTTTTGCATAGACCAAGTCTTAGCCTGTCTCATAGATTTTAAGCCCAGAAGAACCATTATGATTGTGTAGTCTGCTTCATAGCATAGGCCATAGAATTTCTCCCCTCTGATCACGTTACTCCTATTTCTACCCCTTTGCAACAATCCACTTCCCTCCTTAAGCTCAGTCTGCCCTGCCGGCAAAATTCGGTGGTAGTCGAGAGGAGGTATGCAAGCTATGCTACGTAGCTTGTGTGTCTCCCATCAACTACCTAACTTCTCCTTACTGCGGTGTCCCACTATGCTGCACTGATGGAAAATGCCCTCCCTTTGACACAGTGGTAATCTTTTTTCAAAAGTGGATTAACACTGTTGACTTCCGGATCAATTGAATGGGTCTCCACTGCTGCTCAATCCCAAAGAATCAATCTGGCAGTTCCAACCTGCCCTCAATATAGCCACACCCTAGTGTTAAGAAACCCTTCATACACACATGGACTGCTGTTCTCTCCCTCTCTTTCTACCTCCCATCCCATTGTCATTTGGCCAGGATGTATCTATTGAATTCTTTGACCCTTTCCTCATAAATCCATCCCTCTAGCTGTTCCAATGTTTTAGTTACTCATATGCACACCAACCTTTACACTTAGCAGTGCAAGCCAACGTGTGCGTGTTTGAGTGTGCAAGCAGATGTGCATGCTTTGTGAGTGTGGCCGTACAAGGGGCCAGTGGGTAATGAAGATTGTGGAAGTCAAGACTACTTAGGTTGCATCACAGGGCTTGATCAGATGTAGGGTTCTGAGCTCAAATTCTTATCTTTGCCTACAGTGCTCTTTAACAGAGAACTGCAGTTTGCCAAGGGCCCATTAGCTTCTTGTTCAAAATTTACACACACCATCTATGTGTTTTCACACTAGTAAATAGTCTTAATATCAAGATTCACACTGGATGCTCCATATCATGTCTGGAGCAGCAATATCCATGCTAGGAAAATGAAGTCACAGTTGTCTGGAGGTGTCACCAGTGCCTTGTAAAGTAACCTCATCCCTCACTTTGATTTTTCACTCTCACCGAACGTTTTCTGCAAGTTTCTCTTTGTATTACACACTTTAATTCCCTAGAAATACACACAAGAAAGGGCAGCATTAGGGTATAAAACTTTCAGTGCAGCATAATATTCCCCCCTTCCCTCACTTGTTTCACGTATGTTGTGGTGCATAGATGTAACATGGTGATGGGGATTAAACCATAGATGCAAAAGTCAGATGTTCTCAATCTGCTTTTGTACATACTGCTGGGCAACAGAAACTTGCCTGCATTTTATAATGTTGTGAGCACTGTAAATGCTGCCATTTTTTTAAAACTTGTTACCTTTTCTAGCAATAAATGTTTGCATTCACTTTTAATTCTTCTTGTTATTTTTGTTTGTTTTCCTGCACTTGTGATCATCGCTGGGCTGAAGGTCAAGAATATAGTATATTGGTGGAGCAGCAAATGTGTTTAAGAGAAGCAGACCTAGAGATTTCAAGGCCAGGTTCTGATCTGATCCTGGAATCATAATCCAGTCCACTGGGTGGATGTCTAAACTCGATGCATAAAGGACTTGCACTAGTACACTGAAAAATAGCTGTGTAGATGTTGTCAGATGTTGTCAGGCTCTGAAACCTAGGTGACGGAGTTGGCTGAGTGGCTCTTTCCTCGATGCAGTGTGGACATGCCCGTGGGCAGCTAACATTGCCACCGTTAGGCTTTAAGGGATTGTACTCGTTAAATGTGGTGCGGAAGACGCATCATTAAGTCACTGGTCATTCATGGATCAGCAAGCTTCAGGGGAAAGGTGAAGTGTTTTACACCGCTTCTTTGCCAAAATGTGAATAAGTTCCTACAGCTGGGCAAAGAATTGATTCCCCCACCCCATTTGTGGGTAGTTCCCCAAAATTAAATAGAATTCAATTCGGGTTGAACCAAACCTGAAATTTTCAGCCAATCGAAAAAGACCCTTTTGGATTGAATGGAACATGTGGTTTGACCTGGACTTTTTTGAGTCTGGGCACTTTTAAAAGAGCTAGATCGACAATATGGGAGTGGGGAGGAGGTAGAGAAGAAAGGTGGTGGTGTCATTTATAACATATAGCTCAATGGCTGACGCACTCACCTGGGAAGAGAGAGACCCAGCTTTGACGCCTTGCTCTGGGAAGAGAGGGCTCTTGTGGCTGGGCGGTCAGCGAGAAATCAAACATTAAAACCAGGTTTTATAAAGAACTAGCTCATGTTAAACCCAATAATGTCTGCAGATGATCATCTCAGGATATATGGGTAAGCGGATCTCATGGTCTAGGGCAGTGGTTGGCAAACCGCAGCTCGCGAGCCACAAGCGGCTCTTTAGCCTCTTGCGTTTGGCTCTTCAGGTGCGGGCTCCCCAGAGGCGGCAGCGTCGGCGTCGGACTGGCAGGGCGCTGGCCCCTGTTAGAAAAGCCTGAGCCCCGGATCTATTCCGGGGCCCAGGAACCCAGAGGACTCCAGGGGAACACATGTTTCGCTCTGTCCTACCCCGCAGGCAGGCTGCTGCTCAGCTGTGAGCAGCGGCCGCCAGCCGGGCTGGGGAGTTTTTAAATGTCCTGCCCTGAGCATGCTCCGAAAGAGCAAGTTCAGGGCAGGAGCAGCCTCCTGGCCAGCCGGACGTCCCTGTGGCCTTCTGGCCAGGTAAGCTCGGGGGCCGGGCAGGAGCGTGGGTCTGCCTGCCTGCCTGCCTGCCCCATGCGGCTGGGGCAGCGGGGTGGCTGCGGCCGCAGCGGGCTCCCGGGGTCACACCCGGGGACTGCCTCGACTTCCCGGGGCCGGGGCCAGGGCCGGGGCCGGGGCCGGGGCCGGGGTCAGCCTCCGGGGCTGGGGTCTGCTCGGCCCTGGGAAGCCGCCGGTGGGGCCGAGCAGACGGCATG
>ML685818.1:1157617-1202737 GCA_007922175.1 Pelusios castaneus
CTTTCTCTTCCTTCTTTCCTTCTCGTCTTCCTCTTCCTTCCTTTCTTCTTTCTCTTACTTTTTTCTTTTTCTCCTCCTTCCTTCTCTCTTTTTTTCTTTCTCTTCCTTCCTTCCTTCTTTTTTAAAAGCTTATGTTGAGATGGTTAGGAATACCCTTATTAAGTTAATAACAATGTACCTTCCTATATATTTTTAGTTTAAAAAATTTGGCTCTCCAAAGAAATTTCAATCGCTGTTTTGTTGATATTTGGCTCAGTTGACTAATAAGTTTGCCCACCACTGGTCTAGGGCAATGATGCTCAGACTGAGGCTCTGGAGATGCAGGTGGCTCTTTAACGTGGCTCCCGTGGCTCTTTGCCACACATGCTATTAAAACACTGTCTCATTATTAACCAATCAGGATGCTTTTACTAGGTTATTAACCAGTTGTAGAATACTTGGTCAGCCATTTTGCTGGGAGAATAATATATATAATAAAAATAGTAAATGGGAACAATGAAGTCCCATCACTGTGGCTCTTTGCGAAATGTTTAACGCTAGTGTGGCTCTGAGCCACTAAGGTCTGAGCGTGTGGCTACATGGCCAAGGCTGTGCTGGCATTGTAGGGATTGATGCAGCAAGATCAATTGAGTGGGCAGTGGAGACCCGCTCAGTCAATCCCAGAAGTGCTCTGTGGTCAATGCCGTAAATCCACCCTGCACCACCCTCACGCGAAAAGTGTACAGCTGCATTGACTGGAGGGCATTTCCCATCGCGCAGCACCATGGAGATGCCATGGTAAGGAAACTTAGTAGTTCAACAGGAGATACGCAGAGATGGGTGAAGACCTTTTATGATGGTAAAAACCTGTCTCCCTTATGCCCTCAGGCCGTGCACCCCTAACCTGCTGTTGGCATGTTGGAAATGTTTCAGGGGAGGAATAATAATATTTGGCTCACATGGGGCCTGTTCCTGCAATGTGTTGGGCACTTTCGGGTCCAATTTTGGGCAATCAGATCAGCATCCGACGGGGATCACAGATGATGCTTCGTACGAGAACTGTCGTGAATCGTAACCAGCTGTGCAGTGTTTTGCTTTATCAGGAATTGAGAGTAGTCAGAGCCTTGGCTGTTCTCGTGCCATGAACCGCAGTGCGAATTTGCAGCCTGATGCGAATGATTTGTAATATTGGGTAACTCACTTTCCCCATCCTCACATTCTTCTGCCCTCTATTCCCTTTTTATCTTAACCTCTGTTCCTCAGTGTGGTGTGTGCCTTTCCTAGCTGTCCGCTTGTGTTGTTTTATCTAGTCCAGGATGAAATAAACCAATTGTCCGCTGGGCATCAGGAGGTTATGGCCACGCCTGTTCCCCAAGGTAATTCATTTCACACATGCACACATTATCTCTCTGATCAAGTCATCCTATTTACACATAGACCGGTTTTAAAGTACAAAGCTGAAAAGCTCCAGTGCAGAAATGGCAGGGAATCAGCAAGCTCCGATCCCCTGAGACGTCATTTTTTGGGTATGGTGATCCAGCTGGACAAGTTGATAGCATAGCGGTTAAAAGAGCATTACAAAATGATTGGAGCCCCATCTGAGGAGACGGGCGGCACTGATTAACAGAGATTAAGGATCACAATAGCCATCTGAGAGCTAGTGGGGAAGAGATAATAGCGGACATGGGGATTGTCTTTCCTAGTGTTCAGTAAGCCTGCAAAACAATCAATTCAGAAATGTTTCAGGTTTATTACAGGGATGATTTGGTTTTCCACATTTTGGACCAGAACATTAATTTATTAAATGTGAACAGTGGCATTCAATAGAGCCAGATGGTATCATTCAGATGCCAGGCTTGAAGAGCTGATGTGTATTTGAGGGTAAATGCACATTGACTATGGAGTATTATAATTTTTTCTTTATATTGCAGAGGGTGGAGCCCCATTGGGGTAGGCACGGTATAAATTCACAGTCAGAGACAGTCCTGCCCCCAAAGTCTTCCACTCTAACTCAACGTGATGAACAATGAAAGCAAATATAATTATCCCTGAGAGAGAGAGAGAGAGAGAGAGAGAGAGAGAGAGAGAGAGAGAGAGATGCTTCCTAAACACAGTTTACTGGGGCCAATACAGGTGTGTATCCTGTGTGAAAGTGCCATGGCCTGTGTTACACAGGAGGTTGGCTAGGTGATCTAATGATCTCTTTCTGCTCTTAACATTAGTGAAAGGAGCAAGAGCCGTAAGAGTTCTCTTCAGAAAGTGATGAAGAAAAAGGACTCTCTGAGAAAGACCAGAGCTGGCCCTTCGTGGTGTAGTATCATGGAGCGGTAGGGTTAGAAGGGCCTGCAAGGGTCATCTAGTCTAACCCCTGCCAAGATGCAGGATTTGTTGTGTCTAAATCATCCAAGACAGACCATTATCCAGGCTTCATATGAAAACCGCCAGTGAAGAAGCTTCCCCAGCCTCCCTAGGCTATCTGTTCCATTGTCCTACTGTTCTTACCAGTAGGAAGTTTTTTCTGAGATTTAATCTAAATCTGCTATGCTGTAGTTTGAATCTCTTGACTCCTCTTCTACCCTGTGTGGTAAGAGAAAACAACTTTTTTATGGCAGTCTTTCAAGTACCCGAAGACTGATATCATATCCCTCCTTAATCTCCTCTTTTCCATACTAAACAAACCCAGTCCCTACAGGCTTTGCTCATATGGCTTGCGTTCCATCCCTTTGAACATCCTTCTTACTCACCTTTCCAGTTTCTCCACATCCTTCCTATACATTGGTGACTAAACCTGGACACAATACTCAGCTGAGGCCGACCAGCGCCGATTAGGGAGGTACTGTCACCTCCCATGACCTGTGTGCTGTGCTTCTGTTCATGCAACCTAAAATTGAATTTGCCTTTTTAGCACCAGCATCGCTGACTCGTGTTGAGATTGTGATCCACCAAACTCCAAGCTGCTCTGCAGCTGTGCCGGCCGCTGCCAAGTCAGTTAGCTCCTATTTGGTATTTGTGCACTTGGTTTTTCTTCCTTGAGTGTAGCTCCTTACATTTGTCTTTGTTGAATTTCATTTTGTCGTCTGTAGCCTAGTTCCCCAATTGCACAAGATCCTGCTGATTTATAGTTCTGTCCTCCAAAAATGGCAAGCATGCCCCTCAACTTTGTGTCATCCGCGAATCTGATCAGCATGAGCTCTCTATCTGCATCCAGGTAATTAATAAAGATGTTAAACAACAGTGGATCCGGGACAGATCCCTGTGGAACCCCACTTGCGACCTCCCTCCAATCTGACATCATTCCATTAATAGACACTGCTAAAACATCAAAAGGAAACGGAGTGTCACCTGTGTGGCAAACCCCGCACACAAAGTGATTCATTCTCCAGTCGTTCTCGGTAACCACCCGCATCAGCACAAAACCTGTTTTCAGCTGCAAGGCATCTAAGTGCTGTGCATCGGCTGAATGTGGGTGGTTAGTGCCACAGTCTGAGCTGTATATCAAGGGTGAAGATGAGGGCAAAATATAGGACATGTAACAAAATGGTGGTCACTCTTTGTATGAAGGGTCAGTTAATGAATAGGACTGGAAGGGACCTCCTAGGTTACTGAGTCCAGTTTTAGCTATTGCAGGTGACCCCCACTGTCTGATCCCCTTCGTAAACTAATCAAGCACAATTTTAGTTAGGTTGTTTGCCCCCACTACTCCTGAATAGTCTATAAAGGGATAATAGACATTGTAATATAGTTATTGGTGTTATAGAGTCTCTCACTCTCATCCTTACCTGTCTCCCATCACCATAATATCTGAGCACTATTCAGCCTTTTATGTATTTATCTTCATAACACCCCTGAAAGGTAGAACAGTGCTGTTATTCCCAGTGTACTGGGGGGAAACTGAGACATGGGGGGGGTATGTCTACATTGCACGTTAAGTCTGGGCTCCGACTCAGGTTTGAGACAAAGTGCTGCCTCTATCCACACTCAAGACCCCCTGTCTTCTGCAAAGGAAAATCATACCTCTCTAGTCTACTAGAATTCTTTGAGCATAGGAGCAAAATAGTGGATGAAGGAGCAGATGACAACTAATTTAGAATTTATTTCATTTTAAAGCGGTATAATTTAACATGTTGAGCTGAACTCATAAGCTCCAGAGTTAATTAAGCTTACATGAATAACCAAGCAAAAGCTGTACAGCTGGTTTTAGAATCGGAAGAGGCCATCATTTGTCCACATAAGGTGTCAAAATAGAGCCTTTACAATCATATGGATGTCCTGGTCACTAAACAATAGTAGAAGGAGTCAGATATGAAATACTGGTTGACAAAATGGGTGTGTAATAGAGCCACAGCTGTGCCAATTCCCAAGCAGGGCACTAATACCAATAAAAACCTTCCAAGATTCAAGAGCCAAAGGAGGAGCTTACTCATCTTGTACTAGTTCCCTGAGATCTTCACCAGCTTGACTTCAACTCTTTTCTGCAATGATGAGCCAGCCTGAACCCTAGTCTCATTTTCCAGTCTCAGACATGCTGCCTGCTGCATTGACATTTCCAGCTGTCCTTTCAACTGTATTATGTTCTTCCTCTGAACCTCCCTGATCTGGAGAAGCTCTATCAATGTCTCTCTTGACTGAGCAGAACGGTGCTTTTCTTCATCACATTTCTGTTCTGTCTCTACCAGCTTGCCCTCTAGATGCCTCATGTATCTCTTGATGTCTTGCTTTCTGTTTTTTGTTCCTACTAATTCTCTTTCTGGAGCAACTTTATCATCTTCATATGCAGAAAGCTGGCAAGAAATTTCATAGGTGTCCAAGTTAAGTTGCTTGTTGGTTCTGTCCAAGTTCTTGTTTTCTAATTCTAATTCCTTAATCTTTCCTTCTCTTTGTTCCAACATCTCTCTGACATTCTCCACTTCTTTCTGTAGTTCTACTGTGATCTTAAGTCATTCTGTCTTTGTTTATAAGCCCCTGTTAAGGTCTTCAGTGTCTTTGTTTCCTTTCATTAGCTCCCAGTTGGCTGTGTCAAGGTTGGCAACCATATCTCTGAGGTCCCATGTTTGATTTTGTAAATGTTCGTTTGCACTCATCAGATCCTGAATGGACATTTTCTGAGTGTGATGGTCTCTGTTGGTGTGATGGAGGATGGGTGGTGGGTTCTGGACATGAAACAGTCAAAGTCTGTGGAAGATGTTCTGATATATTGTGCTGGTAGGTTATGTTCACATACATGTTTTACTTTCAATTGTTTTATTTCATAAAAGAAATATAAAATAGTCAAAGGGAAAAAGAATTGGGGGTGGGAGAGGGAAGGATCTCTCTGATTTATTATTTTCATGAGAAGTCATAAATACCTTGTTATACATGGAACCCAGGTCTGTGAGTGTGGCTCTTTGCCCCTCTCTAGTGGGTGAACTACATACAGGTTTGAATATGCTGAGAAATTTTCAGCTGTGAGCCTTAACTCAGCCGATTGGGCTTTGTGCTTTTAGCTCTAGAGGACCTGGGTTCGCTGCCCACAGAAATCCATACAGGGATTTGTGCTGCAGTGGTGTTTTGAGGCTCATAGTGATCTTCCTAGCCATGGGGATTGTGTATCCTGCAATTATAAAAACGTTATCAGGCATTTATTATGTATATTATGATTGCAGCTAGGAGGCCCTACCATCGAACAGGAAGCCATGGTGCTAGATGCTGTACAAACACAGAAGAAAAAAGAGGGTTCCTGCCACCTAAGACCTTATTTCTGTCCTCTTACAAAGAATTCTCAACGGCATCTGCAATATGTCAGTGTTTGAGATCTCCAGATCCTGTGGCCTGGTTGCCGTGAGTCCTTAAACAAACTCAGCACTGATCATACCAAAAGTCCTTTAAAAAGCCATCAAAATGTGCAGAATTGTCTCCAGGAAAAAGCATATCCTCTCGAGAACAAGCCATACCACTTCTTTTTCAACCCAAAGATCGGTAAGGGTGGAACTCTCATCTCAAGAAGCAGTAGCAACTAATAGACTAGGTTTATGGTCTTAGGGGACACAGATCTCTCTAGTTTAGGATTTCCAAGAGTGACTACAGTTAACAAAGTGTTACCTGTGCTTCAAAGCCATCAGCATAGGCTAGCTGTTCACCCCCTTCCATTCTTTCTCTTAGGGCCTCATCCAAAGTATACCCAAGTTAAAGGAAAGACTCCCACTGAGTCAGTGGCCTTTGGATCACGTCCTTAGCGAGCCTCTGTTTTGGAAGGCACATGAAGGCTTTCTTTTAAAATGTGAGTGTGAAAATCGTAGATGTGTCTTGAGTAACGCAGATTATTTGTCTAATTACTCAGGAGTTCAGGAGTTACAAAAGAATAAAGTTATGAAGAAGTTACATCTTAATGTGTTAATCCTTTTCGTTTTCCATTCCAGTGCCTAGATTGATGTCAGCATCATTTCTCTCATGCTATCAAGCCAGCCAAGGTACTTTTGTGATGCCTCACCTCCATAGGTTCTGAGCACCCTCTCCAATCTTTAGCATATTTAGCCCCACAACACCCCTGTGAGGCAGGGCAATGTGGCTCTCTTAGTCCAGATGGGGACCAAAGGTGCAGAGAGGTTAAGTGACTTGGCCAGGGTGACACAGGAAGTTTGTGGCAGAGCATTGATTGAACCCATCTCTCTCATGGCACAGGCTAGCTGCCTGATTTGCAAATGTAAACATGCCTCCTTCCCATTTCACCGTGTGATTGGATATGTTTTCTCCACCAGAACCAAAAAATCCTGCATTCTCTGAAACAACAAAGATAACCGTTGATTTCAGTGGGCAACAAGACTGACAAAGGAGCCATTCCACACTCCTGGGTGCTGTGGGTTTACTCTGTACTTTTTTCATAGGGTCTGGAAAACCCATGCTCCAGTCTTGGCTTCCAGTCTATGTTCTACTGCTGCTTCCCCTCAGCTCTGGCAAACAGCTGGACCAGGCCAGAAATAAGCTTTGAGCATTCTGAATACTGCAGCCTCCGAAGAGCCGAGCTGAATCCCCCTCAGGGCGGTGGCTTTGTCTGACACTGATCTTCAGCAAGAGGGAGAATGGAAAGGGTTAACAGTGAGGAGGCTGATGAAAAGAGCCCTCTTGTGTCCCTCTTTAAAAACGGGAAGAGGGAATTATTCTAGATGCCCGCCTTTTATGTGAGGGGAGACGAATCCGAGGGGGACACCAAATAGATTTATTCAGGTCAAGGGAGTACTGAACAGCTGATGATCACATTAAATATTTATATCCAGCTGGGGGATTCCTCTGATTAGTGTTTTTTTTGTTTTTGATCCCTGGCCATGCAACTTGCAAGGTCATGTTCTGGAGCACATCTTAGTTGGTGGTGACTGTCTGTAAACTTGGACAGTGGAAATCCTCTGCTCCACGCTTAGATTTTTGGCTGCCGATTATATCTTGATATACATTTTAGACATTTTTCCAACCCACACGTGCAAAATTATTGGGGCATTTTCCCCTTGATCACATGCTGAGCTTCACCACACCTGAGGGTAGGAGCGAATCCTGTGATCTTCTTTTTCATGTCGGGGTAGGGGACGAGTACAGGAGGCAGCATTTAAAAATCAGTTTCCTTCCAATGCAAATAATTCCTCACCCCCTCCTTCATCCAAAACAATATTTCGAACAGAGACGCTCCAACAGACGCCTGGGTTTTCAAAGGGACAATGGGTACATGGCGGGAAATGATCTGGTGGCTTAGCCTCTCCTGCCACAGGGGTTTTAAGATCCAAAGTACACCAGTCCGTGGGAAAAGAGCCTATGTACACTCAGAGCAGGGAAAGGGGATGTTACAGGTGCACGGTTGGTCTCTGCACACTTGCTACATTTGGGAATACGTGGAGCTTGAACCCATATCACTGAGCCTGCTCAAGCAAGCTTGAACAAGCCAGAGCTTGAAGCTCTGCTCTGGCTTGTTACCTGGAACTGAACCATTGAACCAGGGGTATGCAAAGGTGTCATAAAACCACCCTGTACTCATTCCCGTTTCAAGCACACTTTGCACAGACTCATGAATCAGGGCCAGGATCTCCAGTACTGAATCCCACTGCCCCCCAGGGAATACGCAGCTTCCCACGTAAGGAAGATCTGTGGCTGTACCAGGAGCAGGATGTGACCCCAGGACTGGCTGTTTTTGCAGGGCCAGGAATATGACCAGCACACCCCAAACACCAGCAATGCTGTCAAGCCGTAGCCTGTCCGTTATGGATTTGCTCTCACCCCATCACGCCAGGGCTGGGGCCTGCAGGGCCTCCCTTCTCTACACCTCCCACCCTGCCACAGTCCAGAAGAGAGAGCCTGATGGCTAAAATGCCATTGCACCCTCTTGTCAGAGCCTGCCACGGTCGGCACAGTGGAGCTGAAAAGACAGGCCGGTTCCAATGCCCTCAGCAGCAGACTCCAGAATGTGTTTAAAGCGGGATGGATCATTCTTCGCAGCAGTATTACAGGAACACTTAGGAACCCCATCAGGACCCCATTGTGCCAGGCACCAGACAGATACAGAACAAAGACGACAGACCCTGCCCCAGAGTGTTTACACTCCCCAGCACAGAGACAGCGCAAGAGGGGGATCAAACCGCCCAGTGGAATGGCTGGGAAGATGCGGTAACAAAGGAGTTGCCCGTAAAAGGAGGGCGCTCACTTCGTCACTTGCCTTCCAAAGCCAGGCGGGGAGAGATCTGTGAGCATCACGGCACAGGTAAGTATTAAGGGAGGGATTTACAAGTGGAAGCATTGATTAGTCAGTAATTATAGGGTGGTGGTGGTGGGGAATAATCTGTTACAAATGCAGCTGGGACACTACTAAAATATTTATGGATTCACTTTCTGCTCCCGGGAGCAGATTTTGTGCTGATCTAAACAGGCCCGTTGGGGGGCGACTGTTTTTACCAGTATAATTAGAGCAGTGCAACCACTAGCGGTGATGTGGAAGTATTATATAAAAGTGCCTCGTACCAGGACAACTTGTTGCCCGTCCCATACGGAAACCAGCACATTTGTACCAGTATCATTATCTCCAGTGCTTTCTTCTAAAAAAAAAGGTGCTGGTAGGTCAGCAAGAGCTGTGCGTGTGGGGGGAGTGTCAGGACCCTCCACCACCGCCGGCCCCTGCGGCCGCTCCAACCCCCCCACTAGACCACTGCCGGCTCCCAATGGCCTTCCCAGGCCCCACCTTTCCCGCCCACTGACTCCCTGACCCCAGCCCCTTCCCCACTCCTCTCGGCCCCTGGCCCCTTTCCCACCCCCCCAGCCCCTTCCCTGCCCACCTGCTAGCTCCCTGACCCCCCCTAGTCCCTTCCCTACCCACCTGCTAGCTCCCCAACCCCCCCGGCCCCTTCCCTGCTCCTCTCGGTCCCCCAGCCCCCGCCATGCTTGCCGGCTCCCCAACCCACTGGGATCCTTCCCTACCCCCCACTGTGCCCCAACTCCCCAGGCCTCTTCCCTGCCCACCTACCAGCTCCCTGCTCCTCTCGCACCCCCTGGCCTCTTCCCACCCCCTGCCACTCCCTGATCCCCTGACCCCTTCCCCACCCCCCCACCGGCTCCCCGGCCCTCTCCATCCTTACCTGGCCAGAGCTGCAGGGGTGTCCAGAGTTGTTCCCTGGCCAGGCTGCTCCCGTTCTGAGCCAAGCATCTGAGCATGCTCAGGGCAGGAGATTTGAAAAAGCTGCAGCCTGGCCGCAGCTCCCAGGTGTCCGTGGGCCGGATTCCAGCCCCTGGTGGGCTGGATTCTGGCCCGTGGCCACAGGTTGGACAAGCTTGGGAGTGCACCACTCCTGGCCCTAGCTGGGGGGCCGGGGTCAGCAGAGAAAAGGAGACCCGCTCCTTTCCTCTGCTGATCCTGGTCCCCCAGCTGGGCAGTGGGGCCAGGTGGGGAAAAATAGGTGCCTGTATACCGTACCAGTGCGTACTGGCTCAAAAAAAGCCCTGATTATGTCCACTCAAGGTGGTTTCCACTTCTTTAACTAAATCAATCTAGTTAAAGCACTTCAGACCCAAGAGCAGACCCGAACATCACTAAAATACAAATACATTGTGCTTCCCCAGCGCCCTCGCTCTGCAAGTCTGAAAATGTCTTGCAAATACTAAAGCTCACCAGGAGTTTCTACTGACACAGTCGTTCTTTGAAAAATTAGTCCAGGAACTAGGCAGTTAACTAGGTAAATAAAATGGATGACAGGGCAGAGATGGTATCATCCAGCTGGAAATTAATTCAAGGGCAATTGAACTCCTATGGTACAAAAAGAGCCTCTATTTCATTGGAACTCTTTCCCCAAAAGAACCTCAGATCAGCAGGGAAAAGCAACTGTACTATAGCTGTATTTAAAAACAAAAAACCTAGGAAAGAGTAATTTTAATGAGTCTTTCAGGAAGCAGTTTTACTGGCCAGGAATAGAGTATATTAACACAATAATGTCCACACACTGCCTCTCTATTCTAGACTCAAGTGTTTACCTTCTCTGAGTTGCAAAATTCTGTGCCTCTGTTGCATAAACAGATGGTTTTATGGTTGTAAAACTAAAGCATGCTTCTCAAACATTAACCAACTTAGCCTGCTTGGTTTGTTTGCCAAATCCCATAATTTACTATATGTATCTTGACAACAGAGTCCTGTGGCACTTTTAAAGACTAACAGATTTATTTATCGCATGAGCTTTCGTGGGTCCCACGAAAGCTCATGCGATAAATATATCTGTTAGTCTTTAAAAGTGCCACAGGACTTTGTTGTCTTTCTACAATAGACTAACACGGCTACCCCTTTGGAATTTGACTATATGTATCTTGAGAGTGATAGGGTGGGTGAGGTGGTCTTTTTTATTGGATCAACTTCTGCTGGTGAATGGTGCAAGCTTTCTAGATGCACACAGCTCTTCTTCGTGTCTCGGGAAGGAAATGAGAATGTCGGAGCTAATTTTAAGTTGGGGCAGATTGTTACGCACTGGGGTAATGCATGTTGTGGGATGCCCCTTGAAATTTGGTGGGCAGTTGAGAGAGAGATTGCTATCCGTACCCTTTGTCAGAGCTCTGTGTGGTGCAAAACCTTGTACTTTCTACCAACAAAAGTCAAACCAGAGAAAGGAATCGTCTCAGCCATCCTGTGTCTCATATCCAGGGAGCTATGGGGCTACCACAATACTGCAAAAAATGCTGTAGTAGAAAGTTTCAGAGGGGGAGCCATGTTAGTCTGTTATACAGCAAAAAACAACGAGAGTCCTGTAGCACCTTATAGACTAACAGATTTTCTTGGGCATAAGCTTTCGTGGGCTATAACCCACTTCATCAGATGCAGGACTCTCGGTTTTTTTTGTAGTAGAAAGTGAGAGCCTAAGACATAAGGCTAATATAATGGGCCAAAGATGAGGCCTGGAAAACTAGGCCAGGATACAAAGCCAAAGTATGGTCAGAGATGTGGAAAATCACTATAGTCTGTAAGGAGTCACTGAAATTAACAGGAGCTGGCTAAGATCCAGACGCACCTGGTTGGCTTGGCTACTTCAAGAAATTCTAAATAGAAAGTACTGAGGCATCAAGCAGTAGATAACAGGGACGATTTGACCTTGTCAGTGTCATAACAATATGGTGGATTGAGATGTTTTGGTCCAATCCCCCATATACGAGGATGGGTAGGAGTAGGTGCCATCAGAGGGTGGCAATTCCCTATGTAACGGGTGAGAGTGAATCCTGCCCATGAGAGTGTATAAAGACGGAGGTCAGAGGAATAGCTTTGTCTGGCTTAGGGGATGGCAGCATTCCTGTGGCCTTACCATTGCATTAGGGCACACGTAGGTTAAGTCCTCACAATAGGTACTTGTAAGTTTTCTACTTTTCATTGTACTTCTTTGCAAAAAACCTCGCTCAAGAGCCTTCCTTCTCGACGGATCTGTGGTTGTGTCCATTCATTCCATCGTGAAGGGGAGGCTTGGGTAATTGCGCAAACAGGGGCAGCCCACATGTGGGGAGCTCACGCATGCAGTCACTGACGAACGTCAACCCATCAGTCGTTCGCCTGATTGGCTACCGACTGACGACAAATGTGTGTCTTCCTTTGTTGCCCTAGCCCAAGGCGCCACCTGCTGAGAAATCGACAGCACTGCACCTAGAGACTCAAACTTCCAGTCTATCCCAAAGGAGTAGACAGAGGGAGGTGTTGGGGGTGTTTTTTGGGACATGGGCGGGTGGAAGTAGCGTTTCCCTTCACTAAAGCAAATGGAGATCCCTGTTCTAGCAGGCAGGTTTCCTTCAGGTCCATAATCCTGGCTAATAGAAACAAATGTGTCATTAGGCTCACAGGGTGAGGAGCCATTTGGATAATAGCTTGTGAGTTCTCCTGGGGATGGGGTACTCACAGGGCCGTCCTGTGGGGGGAGCGGCACCCAGGGCCAATTGGCCAAAGCGGGGCCCGTGCCTCCCATGCTGGAGGGGAGCGTGGTGGGCCCACCGGCCCACTCCGCCCGCCAGGGAGTCGGCCCTGGACTGGGAGGCCGAGGCTGCTGGCGCAAGGAGCCAGCTCCCGCCACAGCCCTGGAGGCCGAGCCGCGGCCTCCTGTTGGGGGTTTGGGGTGGGGAGAGCCTGCTCTGGTCCCGGCCTCGGGCCGGAAGCCCGCCGTGTGGGGCAGGCTGGCCCAGAAGCTGGGCTCCACATGCTCTGCCCCGGGCATGCCTGCTCCACTCTGGGGGCGGGAAGAGCTGGCCCAAAGGCCGGGCATATCCCTTCCAGCCCTGCCCGACCCACCCTGCCCCACTGTCTTCGGCTTGCTGCCAAAGGCAGCGGGGCAGCTGTGGGTGGAAGGGCTGCAGCGCACGCAGGCCTTGCACAGTGTGGGGCCCGGGGCAATCGCCCCGTTTGCCCTCCCCAGGGACGGCCCTGGGTACTCATACTCCAGGCCACTGGGGTTTGTAGCCAGGGCTGTTTAAAGGTAGATGCAGCCGGACATTCCTGTTCTCCTGAGCCATGACAGGTAAGCACTACACTGAGTGGGCAGGATTTGGTCCTGCAGTCAAACAGGATGAGGATACTGGGACAAGAGGATCAGGGTGAGCTGAAGTCTGGTGTGAACTCCTGTGGTCTTATTTAGGGGGTCCCAGGTTGGGGAGGGAGGGAGGTTGAGTATGATCCACCAGTGTGATGTGGCTGTGAAAAAAAACTAATGCGACCATGGGATGTATCAGATGAGGTGTTTCCAGTAGAGAGAGGGAGGTGTTAGTGCCGTTATACAAGGCGTTGATAAAAACCTCATCTCGAATACTGTGTGCAGTTCTGACCTCTTGTTTTTAAGAAAATGAATTCAAATTGGAACAGGTGCAGAGATGAGCTGCTGGATGATCCATGAAATGGAAAACCTGCCTTATGAGTGGAGACTCAAAGGGTGCGTCTACACTTGTAAATTAAGTCAACTTCAGCTTGCTTATGTCGACTTAATTTACTCTGCATCTACACTACACTGTCCTTAAGTCGACTTAAGCAAGCTGCTTAAGTCGACTTAAGGAAAATAAAGTCAACTTAATGAAAATTAAGTCGACTTTATTAAACCTACTTTTGATTTGACTTTAGGCTTAAGTCGACTTTTTAAAGTCTACTTAAGCCAGTGTAGACCTGGATTAGCCCTAAATTGACTTAGGGCTACTCCAGGACTCCCCCACTGCCCTCCCTGCCAGGGGGATGGCACAGGGGGAGCCTGGCATGCCTCCCCAACAGGGCAGGGCAGAGCCCTGCCCACCCTGCCCCTATGCCCTGCCAGGGTCCCTGTCCCCCTTTGCCCCATTGTACCTATGTACAATGGGGCAAAGGCTGAGCCCCCTGGCACTGGGCAAGGGGTGCCCCCCCACCACTGTGGACCTGTCCAAGGTCCCCCTAGCCCCTAGAAGTCGACCTAGGTGTCCAGTGTGGACGCTCTAGGTCGACTTTATAAGTTCCCTTCCTAAGTCAACTTAAAATTTAGGTGTAGACATGCTAAGTCGACTTAATGTCGACTTAGTTAAGTCGACTTAGCTAAAGTCGACCTAAATTTACAAGCATAGACATAGCCTCAGAGCTTGGCTTGTTTAGCCTAACCAACAGAGGGCTGAGGGGAGATATGATTGCTCTCTATAAATACATCAGAGGGATAAATATCAAGGAGAGAGAGAAGAGTTACTTAAATTCAGCACCAATGGGGACACAAGAAGAAATGGATATAAACTGGCTACCAAGAAGTTTAGACTTGAAATAAGACAAAGGATTTTAACCTTCGGAGGAGTAAAGTTCCGGAATAGCCTTCTAAAGGAGGACGCGGTGGAGCTTCAAAATTGAATTTGATAAATATATGGAGGGGACCTGGAGGGGTGTGATGGGGCAGCCTAATTTGGCAATTCTCTGATCTTGACTACTGGTGGATATGCCAATGGCCTGAGAGGGCATGTTTGATGGGGTGGTTCTAAGTTATTACAGAGATTTCTTTCTTGGATGTCTGGCTAGTCATGTCTTGCCCACATGACAAGGGTTTTGCTGATCTCCATTTTTGGGGTCAGGAAGGAATTTTCTTCCAAGGCAGATTGGTAGAGACCCTGGGGTTTTTTCACCTTCCTTTGCAGCATGGTGCATCGGTCATTTGCTGGCAGCTTCTGTACATTGAAGTTTTAAAATCATTATTCAGAGACTTCAATAACTCAGTTTTAGGTTTACGATCTGTTACAAGAGTAGGTGGGTGAAGTTCTGTGCAGGAGGTTAGATTAGAAGATCCTAATGGTCCCTTTATAGTTTAACAAACAAGGAGTCCTGAGGCACTTTTAAAGACCAACACATTTATTTATTGCATGAGCTGTCATGGGAGAAAATCCCACTTCATCAGATGGTTTGAAGATGTGGGACTTACAGAACAGGAGGAAAATAAATGCAGGGAAGTATAAGTCACAGTATCAGGTCAGACTGTCACAGCAAATCAAAGCTGTTGTTTAAATTCATTTAGTTCTTTAGATTTTAGATTAGTGCTGGGAGGGCTGGGGCCTGGAGCCAGAGGCTGCGGTCTGTGGTGCTCCCATCCCTGGGCTGGCTGATCTGCCCCAGCAGGTCTGGGGCTCCAGTGGTGAGACTGCCCAGGCCAGCTTGAGCTGCGGAGGCCCTGGCGCGGCAGCCCAAGACTGCTCTGGGACTGCAGCGTCGTTGCGAAAGGCTGCTCCATTTGACAGCTGGCCCCACCCCTGGAACACAGCTGCCACAGGGTGGCCCACCTTGCCCTACCCCTTGGGGCAGATCAGCCAGCCAGGGGGTGCCATGAACCCTGGTCTCAGGTCCCAGCTCCTCCAGCCCCCCACCCAGGCCCAGCTGGTTCTGTGCCGGCCTGAGTGGGGCTGGATTTTTGTGGAGCAGTGGGGGCCCATGGCCCCTAACGTCCCTGCAAATCACCCTACCAATCGGAAAGAGAAATGATGGAGGAACTACCCTACTAGCAGAAGGGCTGGTGGCCAGAACCATCCTTTGGAGGGGGGTGGGGGCGAGTGGGGTCTGCACCGCTGCCCACCCCCCACTGCTGTGCAACCCACTCCCCCTGCCCCACTGCCTTCAGCTTGCCTCTGGGTTGATCCGCCCCCACCCCTACAGCAGGGTGGAGGAACCAGCCCCAGGGCAGACAGGGAGAGTGGAGCCCCACCCCGCCCCTGCTCCTGGCTCCTGCCACCTGGGGGGGCCAGCTCCACCTGGGGGCCTCAGGTCCCTGGCTCCTGCTCATGGGTTCAGGTCCCTGGCTGCAGCCAGGTCTGGGGTTCGCTCCCACTGGCAGCAGTGGCTCTGGGTCCCCTGGGGGGGATGGCTGGGGACCCGAGGGGTGGAGTGGACTGGCCCATCCCATCCCAACCCCTCCAATGTGGGGGTGCAGCGATGGGGAGCCCCCCCAGTCTGATTGAACCTGGGCCCTGCTCCCCCCAAGGGACAGCCCTGCCCAGCAGCAACTGCACCTAACTCTGAGGAGGTGCAGAGTGAGTACCGTACACCCCATAAAGTCTTGTATCAGCATCCGTGTTCTCCGCCCAGAGCAGCGCCATCCTGCACCGTATCTTTGACTGTTACCTGAAAGGCGCAATCTGGCCCCGAGGCTGTATAGTGTCACCTGGTGAATCGCACACACTACTTCCCAAAACACCACAGTCTTCCCTGCTTAGCCTGTGAGATCTGATTGGATCGCGGGACCAGATGGTTTGGATGCTGGATAAACCGGGAACCATCTACTGGAGCAAGGATACCTGGGTCATAAACTCTTTTCCTGAAAACACGGTCATATAATGTCCTTTTTTCTCCCTTACCCACATGGGCTGTTCACAATTTAAAGTCAATTTAATTAGATGTTAAGATCTTTCGGGCGGGGCCTGTCTTTTTGTTCTGTTTGCACAGTGCCTAGTGCAATGGGCTTGTGGGCTGTGACTGGGGCTTAGAGGTGTTTTTACCCAAACATCTTACGCTGAGAGGAAGTCTGTGCTGATTTTCATGGGTAGCAATACGTCGGTTTCATTAAATAATATGGAAGTTGTACAATGGGCTGAAGCTATTTTCATGCAGTACCCCGTATTACCAATAGGTGTCACCTCAAGCCCACCATTTCCTTCCTGCATGGCGGGAGCACTTCAGAGATAGCGCTCTATAGAGTGCGGAGGAGACAGCCCCATGGGCGGAAGCCGTGTCTGCCCAGGAGAGCTATGGGATGGTGGGGAACACCCATTGCTATTTCTGGCAAGTGGAGGCAGAAGCCCCCCAGTGAGTTTCACTAGTGACACAGGTCTAGTATGGGAGCTGTGACCGGGGCCTCCTGGGATACCCTCCTGGACATGCAAAAATCAGGGCAAGCTGCAAAACCGGGAGCCAAACTCCCCCCACACTGATGGGTGGTACTTAAACCAGTCTCCCTATCAGTCACAAATGGGCTTCTGGTTCCCCACACTGGGTACCAAGAAATCAGCCCAAACTGGAAACAGCCCCCTTTATTGCACTCCAGCTCCTCCGGCACGGTCCCTTAAAGATATAGGTTCTCCTGACCCCAAAGGGCCAGCCACAGCACACAGAACAATATAGGTTTGGATCTTACCCAAAATACCACACTGATAGCCAATCCTTTAGCAACTACAACTAAAGGTTTAATATAAAATGAAAAGAAGCAAAATATGAGAGATGTTAAAAGATCAAAGCGAATCAAATACGTACAAATGATTTAAAGTTCATGAAAAGCAGTTTGCAGGCTTGTTCCTCTGGAGTTTGCAGGCTTGTTCCTCTGGTAAACACCCAGCACCAGGGTGGGCCTCAGTCCTTTGTTCAGACTCAGAGGAATAGTTCCAGAGATGGGTGTTGGCTGTAGACTGGGGACTTGAGCCCACGATGGAGTCGGGGCTGCTGCCTTTTATCCCCTCTGGCCTTCTCCATGCTGTGTGCAGTTCTCTCCAATCAAACTGGAGTTGAGTCACATGTTCAAGGCCTTGTGGCTCAACTGGTTTCTCCTTCGGCCCATTGTACTGGGGAGCTTCCTTAATGGGCCATTGAGGGGACAATGGCTGGGTGGACATTCAGTCTGGGGAGTTTCCCCAGACTCACACAAGTTAAAATATAAATATGACACTCATATTCCTAACTTCCAATACCAACACAATTCCTGCACATAAACTACACAATCATTCCCAACAAATCACCACCTTTCCACTGACACCAAACATGGCATAGTTACCATGAATCATAACAATTATAAAATATTAATACAAAATGATAACATAAATGGTTCCCTAAATCCAGACAGCGTCACAGGAGTGACGGACTCCAAATGAGCGAGCAGTCCACTTCCTCGTCCTATCAGTAAACGCGCTCCCATGCAGCTCTGCCGTTCCCTGGGTAAAGCTGTGGAAAGGGCAGCTGGCTGAGAGTGCCACTCATTCTCATGACCTGGCCTTTCCTTTAATGGCTCGCCTAGTGCCTCAGCCCCGCTCCAAAGCCCACCGTTCGGTCAGGAGAGGCTGAAGGTGATGGTAGCAGGATGGCCCAGCGATTAGGGTGACCCACGTTTAGTTCCTTGCTCTGCCACTGGCTTCCTCCATGCCCTTGAGCAGGTCACTTAGTCTGTCTGGGTGCGTCTACACTTCTCTTAAGTTGACTTAAGCAGCTGCTTAAGTTGACTTAAGGAAAAATTAAATCAACTTTATAAAACCTAGTTTTAAGTCGACTTGCTGCTTAAGTCGACTTTAGAAAGTCGACTTAGCCAGTGTAGATGTGGAGTAGCCCTAAGTCCACTTTAAGTCCACTTTAAGCTACACCAATGCCCTTTCTGCCGGGGGGGGCACAGGGGGAGCCTGGCATGCCCCCCCACGTGGCAGGGCAGAGCTCTGCCCACCCTGCCAGGGTCCCTGTCCCCTAGGTACAATGGGGCAAAGGCTGAGCCCCCTGGCATTGGGCAAGGGATGCCCCCCTGCCCACGTGGACCTCCCCTAGGTCCCCCTAATCCCCTAGAAGTCGACCTAGGCGTCCAGTGTGGATGCTCTAGGTCGACTTTTTAAGTTTCCCTTTAAGTCGACTTTATTTTTAAGTGTGGACACACTAAATTGACTTAAATTACCAAGTGTAGACATAGCCACAGAGAGAGTACACGTGCGCCTGCCCAGCAACATAGACCTAAGATATTCAGATATGATGGGACCAGGGCACAGAGAGGTAAGATGGAATCCATGTCTCCAGGATGAACTCTTCTTCCCTGTAGTGGTGTCACCCAGATTTCAGATTTTCATTCCACTCTTTTTTGCGTTTTTGTTTCTTTTAAGGCTTTTTCAGCATCCCACGGTGACATCAGGAAGTAAAATTCCCCTAATGACATTAAACTGTCGCTTGCCATGGAAACGGCTCAGCCAGTAGCATGAGTGAATTGAAATACCACATTGCAAGCTGATGTGTGTACATGGTAACAGGTCACCCAGGCAGTAAAGGGCTGTGCAGAGGAAAACTTGATGAGGAATGTTCTGGGAACAAACAGGAAGAGAATGGCTGAGAGGCAGCAGACACCAACATTGAATTTGCTGTGCAGGAGGCTTGTATGTTTTGGGCTGTTTAGCATCATAAATGAAAGTAGACCTGGCAATTAGAAATAAGCAAAACCCACATGAGCCCCCTCCAAATGATTCTCCCTTGTTTCCGGAACAGATGTGTATCTACTGAGACCCCCATGTTTCCTACTCAGAACCATGGGGAAGTTCAGCTCCTGACCTGGCTGTGGTGGTTTTCGATACATTTCTGTGATCTTCAGGGGACTTGAGATCCAGAGGCCAGCTTGAACCCATCATTAGCTTTTAGGATGAGAACCCCCCAACTCCCAGGTCAGCGGATCTTCTGGATAGGTCCACAAGCAAAGATCCAAATGTGAACTGATGTTGTTGAGTTTCTCACAATTCTTCTAGGAGAACTTGAGTCAATCAGAGCAGTGTTGCCAACTTTCACAGTTTTATCATGAATTTCGTGGATATTTGGTGGGTTTTCTTAAAGTCCCAGGTCCTCGGGTCCTGTGAAAAGAATCTCACCTCGGTTGCTGCAGAAACTGGAAAACGTGAACAGTAAAGGTGTAAAATGTGGAAGGCAAGTAAAAATCCCATAATTATTATTTTAAATCTCATTCATAAACCAATATCATGACTGTTGCATGGGGAGGGTGCAGCGAGCAGGAAAGGGAGCTTGATAGATGAATGCTTGGTGTTGGCCACGCTGTCAATGCGTTATTAGTCCCAAGCTATTAAGCACGATCTCTGACCAAAGGTTTCAAATCTTGCTCATTCATTCTGGACGCTCCAACTTTTGAAATACAGCAATATGTGCTGAGCACCGCCCACTCCATTTGAAGTCAATGGGAGCTGCAGCATCAAAAATCAGTGCTGGGTGCTTTTGTCTGAGGTCACACAGGGAAATCCCTGCAGAGGTGAAAAATGAACTCTACTTTCCTTCATCATAGGACAATGCCTGATGAACTAGATCAGCCTTCCTCCCAAGCCGGGGCCCCAAAATCAGCCCCAGCATCTCTCTAATCGGGGCCAAAATCAAAGGCCACTTCAAAACTTGGCTCTGTTTGCCAAAGGGCTGTGCCCCCACGTAGCCTGTCAGACTGTAATGATATGGCCTGTTGCGGTGGCTTCTTTAGCCACTAGACGGCGCTCGCCTTTAATGCAGGCTAAACAATGCAGCAATTGCATTGGCCATTTTGTACGAAAAGCCCCCACAAAAAGCAGAGTGCAATGGCCAAGATGGGCAGTCTCTGGAGCTTTGAAACTGAAATGCCCTGTGAGACAGAATGAAAGGCAGGTAACGGAGCTATCCTTCCATCAGTAACCGTTACTCCCGTTAACAATTCTCTGAACCTATATCACTGAGGAGTATTTCCCAGCATGTATGAGTACAGCCTGTCAAAGAAGGGAGGACTGGGTGGGTTGCAGCAAAGGAAGCCATGCTGGAGAAGCCCCGGCTTGGGAGGAAAGCTGATCTAGTTCGTCAGGCATTGTCCTACGATGAAGGAAAGCAGGGTTCATGTCCCACCTCTGCAGGGATTTCCCTGTGTGACCTCAGACAAAAGCACCCAGCACTGGTCCAACTCTGCCCCCAGGGAACCCAATATGTATCAACTTATCCTTAAATTTTCTGAAGCCCCCTCTAGAAATGTGGGTTGTTTTTCTTAAAGCCCAAGCTGCTATTGTTAAAAAAATTGCATGGGAAATTCCAGAATTGTGGTGATGCGTGTGTGCGTGCGTGTGTTTGTGTACAGTCTAGCTCAGCCGTGCTTTTCCAAGCTTGAGGATGCAAACCAGGCAAATGGATAAATTATGGGTTGGCTTCCTGTCAATCCTGTGTCATTATTTGCCTACAGAAGACTGTCCATTTCCCCCTCCCTGGTAAGAAATGTAGCTCAGCTTTGTTCCTCCAGCATAGCTTGGATCTCCATTGAAATAAAGTTGCTTAATTGCCTGTTACCTTTTTTATGGCATCCTCTGCGGCTGTAATAAATGAGGTGGCCTTCAACTAGCAGCAGATTTATTTCACTCTGTCTTTCCAATCTTTTTTCTCTGCCATTCACATCAGACTTTCGCAGCAGAAGGCCAGACCTGACCACGTCATAAATAAATCTGTAGCTTTAGCCGCAAGAGTTACCTTGAATCACTGGGTTTTTGTGTGTTATTTTGTACCCTGAAGCAACGCCTTGGAGAGAAGACTTTAAATTAACTGCATGGCAGTAGCACCAGCTAAGACCTGGGCCCCGTTCTGCTAGGGGTTGTGCAGAGGGAAAGACCCTCCTCTCAATTGCTGTCTAAACAAACAAAATAGATAATAATCCTTTCCTTTCCCCACTCTTTATCTCCAGTCCAAGATGGGGAACTGAGGCAAAGAGAAGGATTCAGTGATTTGCCACAAGGAATGTGGTTCCCATCTACCACAAGGCAGCACAGCGGTCTCTTGCATCTACACTGGTTCCCCGTAGAATACTGACGCAAGATCAAATTCATGGCTCTTATTGTTATGGTGCTCAGTGGCTTGGGTTCACTTAGTAGTTAATTCGTCCCCATTACGCCCCTGGCATTTAGGGCTGAGAAGACGCTCCTCCACTCCCATCTCTTTCTGGTGAGTCTTTCAATGTGTGCTGTGGGTTTTTCAGCTTGGCATCCACAGCTCTTCACCATGTTGCTTTCAGGCAGCCTCGTTTTCGTTGGCTTTCATGTGTCCATCTTATTGTTAGTCTGGTGATGGGATCATCTTCCATCTGAAGTACATGGCCAATCCATTTCCAACACCTTCTGGTAATGAGGGCGCTCATATCTTCTTGGTGATACTGTACGAATCGTTCTTGATGTGAGATTGTTCTGGGCCAAAAGATACAAAGGATCTTTCTGAGGCAGGTTGTATGAAATGAGGCTGGCTTGGACAGGTCATACTTTGCCATTCCCCAACACTCTGCGCTAGAACGTACTGCTGACGGTACACAACTCTGATAAATCTACAATTTAGCTTGGTGCTGTATTTTGATGATTTCCAGATTGTAATTAAGCTGTTAAAGTTGTTCCGGGTTTTATTGATGCAGTTCCCGATGTGTTCCACCATCCTGGCCCAGCTATGTGAATGTTTTTACATAAGTGAGAACATAATCCCTTATCTGTACTGGTGATGGTGAGGCAATATTAAAAGACATGATATCTGTCTTATCACGGATGATTTCAGTCCAATTTGCTGGCTGGATATGTTGAGCTGGGTTGATGGTATGTGATAAGAGAGCAAGCCCACCTGCACAGTCAAGGGTTGAGAAGGGTATGACCTCTATTTTACACCACAAAGACCGACTTAAAGAGGATTGCAGACATAACACACTGGCAATTTTGTCGGTTCAGTGTGTGAAAAAACACACCCCTGATTCCTCTAGGCTCCATCCACAAAAGTGCCTGTGTGGATAGCACTATGCCAGTGGGAGATGCTCTCCCGCCAATGTATTTCCAGCTCTTGGTTGAGGGTGGTTTAACTATGCCGGAGTGAGAGCTCTTTCCCATGGGCATACAGTGGCTATAGGAAGACCTAACCATGGCCCAGCTACATCAGTTCAGATGTGCTGCTGTGAGGGCGATAGTGTTGACCTAGCCTTGGGGGTTTGTTTCTCATCCTTGAGTCATTCTCATGGCTCTTCTCTAACCCTCCCCAATTTATCAGCATCGTTGTTACATTGTGGCACCCAAAGTGAACACATTAATGCAGCAGCCGCCGCTCTAGTACTGAATTACGGGGGTTAAATAACCTCTTGATCCCTACTCAGAGTTCCCCTGTTTATGCATCGCAGGACCACATTGGCTTTTTGGCGACAGTATCGCACTGGGAGTTCAGGCTGATTATCCACCACAACCCCCAAACCGTTTTCAGCGTCGCTGCTTCCCAGATTAGACTCCACCCTCCTGTTCGTACGGCTGCCGTTCTTTGTTCCTAGATAGATACATTTACATTTAGCCATATTGCCAACGGTCTCTTGTTACAAGGGGCGCCCCTTATTGTCTCATCTCTGTACAAGATCGGGAGATGCTAAGTGTTGCAAAAAGCAGAAAGAAATACTCCCAGTCCCTGTAAGTGAGTGGAAATTATTATTAATAATAATAACGGGAGAAGGCATGGGGAGGGGATGCTAATTTTTATTTTTGAAATACAATATTGGCAACCCTAAGTCATTAATATGCATATTGTTTGTTTGCCTCCAGTTTACCAAGTGATCCATGTTGCTCTGACTCAGTGACCTGTCCTCATTATTTACCACTCCCCCAATTTCTGTGTCACCTGCAAAGATGTCGCCAGCCATGATTTTATGTTCATGTACCAGGCCCATCGCCCAATGTGGACCTGAGCATCCTCCATGATGCATTTGTTAATGTGAGTGCACCTATCAAGTGTGTTTTCACCAGGCCTCTCCTTCGGGGAGAAATTGCAAATGGAATTTTTTTGCTGGTGAGAGAAGATGTTTTGTCTGTCTTGCCTATTTAGCTGGCATTGCTCTTTTGGGCAGGGGCTGTCTCTTATTATGTGTGTACAGCACCTTGCACAATGGGGGCTCCCAGTCTCAGTGGCAGCCTCTTGATCCTGCCATGCTAATAAGAGTGAAGAATTGTTTCATCTAACCTGCACCAAGTGCTGTGATCCAAGGGGGGGGGGGGGGACAGAAGGCGGGATCCCTGATCCTGGTTCAGTGAAGCTCCAGTGGGGACCTCTTCCAATCTGGTCACTGTAAATGACACCAGCCTTGCCCAATGAGAGGATTCATTTTCACAACTGCCCTCCTCCGGGGGGCTGGGACATGTGATCAATTTACAGCAGGGCCTTTGTGGGTGACTCTTTCTTTCGGTGGCTGCCCCTGGAGAAGTGCACAGTCAGCTCCAGCCTTGTTCCCCGGGGTGTTTTCTGGTGTTTTCAGGACTCCGTCAGCTCCCAGAAGGGCAGCTGCAGGCACTGGGCATTCCCATGATCGGCATAAAGTTTTAAAACGCACCCACAGGCTTGCGTCCCAGGGCCCCGTGGACAGCTCATACCAGTCATTCTGCTTAGCAATGAGAACAGCACATTCTTACTGACCCATCAGCAAGCGTTCCCTTTATCTTTACGGGAACCTCTTCTGTTTCTCCACCTCAGCCTGCTAACCCTCCTCATGTACCTTCTCTGATGTACCTTGGTTGTTCTGTCCGCATGTTCTGTATCTGCTGTTATCACCTCCCTCCCCTCTGGAGCGAAGCAGTGTCTGGTTTTGAAAGTTAAGATCAGAATGGGTGTGTTAGAGATAGGAAAGTGTATATACGCAACTGTTCTGTAACCGCTACTTCGAAGCTTACCTGTGTATCAATCTTCCCGGTGCACCATAACGGCGCGGCGTGAAAATAAACCCCGTCTGTATTATCTCTGTGTGTGGCAGAATTCTGGAAGAGAATTCCTTTTTGTTTAACACCCATAACCCCTCTCCTGGCAGGCCTGCCAGCTGGGGAGCCTGCAGCGGTATATTCCACTCGAGGGTGAATTCCATCCTTAAAGACGAAGCCCAGGTTTTTCACTGCCGAGCACCTCATGGAAAGCCCTGGGTTGATCCCTGTGTTGTTTCACTGAGATGTCATAATAATGGCCACTTAGAGCCTCCCATCCTTCATCGCCAAATTACCCAGAAATTGAATGACTCCACTCTCTCCCCTTTCAAAGACAGTCATTAGCGGGCGAGACCATTTGCATTTCATGTTAAATCATTTGCCTCCGCCAGAGAGTAAAATGAACCCTTTTCTCCCCTGGGACCCACCTCACCATCTGCCGATAACAAAGGACTGGCCCCTCTCCTTCTATCAACTAATAGTCATTCATCTTGATCAGCAGCAACTAGCTCTGCTGAGCCGAGAGTGTAATGTGAATCCAGCTATGTAATTACAATGCTGTGCGGTGATTGATTAGCAAGGGGAGTGGGGGGTCAGAGAGAAGGGAATCCTTTGCAAATACCCATTTGTTATAATGCTCATGGAACTGTAGCAGGGGGCTGGCAAATGGCACTGAAGTATTTTGATCTAGCTCTTTTGCTTGTGTGTCATGCAAGCTTTGCAGGTTACATTTGTTATTATTTGTACTGTAGTGAGATCCAGCATTTAAATCATGATTGGGGTCCCATTGTGCCAGGAGCTGTACATACACAAGATGAGAGACTGTCCTTGCCCCAGTCAGGATAGACAAAGGGTGAGAGAAAGGAATGGCTTTTGTCTCAGTAGCAGAGTGGTTTCCCCGCTCAGGTAAGGAAGAAGTTAAAAGCTATTCGGAGCTGGCAATTTTAGAGCCACTTAGGGCCCAGGAGCCCTGTATATAAGAAGGCTACAGCCACAGCTCTGGGCAGTGTTCCCCCAGTGCATGGGGTGAAAGAATGTGCTGTCTGGTTGGCTGTAGGAGGCAGGAACAGGGACAGCTCTGTGTGGACTGCTAGGGGCTCTGAGGGAGCTAGAGCCCATAGCCTTGATACAAAGACTGAAGATACTTGGGGGCAGCATGGATGTGGCTCAGGTGACCTGAATGACTGCATTGGGGGTTGAGGTGGCACCAACGAATAGCTCATAGGATCCCTCGGTCAGGGCCCGGGGAAGTGGGTGGGCCTGGGTCCCTTCCTGCCTCCCCCCAGACTACCAGTGGATGGTACCAGGCCTAGTCATGGCCATGGACACTGAGTGTGCTGCCTGGACTAGATACTGCCCCCAAAGAGGGAACCTAGTAGATGGGGGTTGGCCCCATGGCTGAGGCACCAGACAGAAACAGAGAGACGGAGCACAGGTCACCAGATGGGCGTGCACTTGAGCTATTCCCCAGAGACATCACCAGAGGTGCCTGTCCGGCAAGTTAAATGCTAGCAAATGTCTACAGTCCTCCAGAAAGGAAGGCTATCCCAGTGGTTAGGGCACTAGATGCAGTATTCCCAACCCCAAATGTTCAAAAACCATGAGTCAGGCTCACCAAAAATCATGAGATTATGTAAAAAACAATACATTGGTTTTCTTTTTATTTACCTTTTGAGTCTTTAGGATGCACTGGGGTCACATTTTGAAGCTTTCTTCACAGCCCCCGAGGCTAGAAACTTACTTTCTTTTAAGAATGAAGGCAGAAATCATCACGTACCCACTTAGCTCCAAGAGCTGGAGCTTTAAGGAAAACGATAATTATTAAGAGACTCATGACAAAATTCTAAAGATTTGGCAACACTGGAGTTCTGGGTCCAAAGCCCTAATGGGACATTGTCATCTCATGTGGTCTTGGGTAAGTGTGTTTGCCTTAGCCTCCATCTGATAGGGATGATAAGCCTTCGTTGCCTCACAGGGATGCTTTGAGGATAGCATCATTAAAGATTGGGAGGTGCCCAGGGCTATAGTGATGGGGGCCTGAATGAGCTGTAAACCGCATATCTACACACAATGTGCTGGCAAGTTCAATAAGTGCATCTGGATGAGAGGCCAGGCTTGGTTTGGAAGGAGACCCAGCTGGGGGGTTATTCTAAGGATAGGACTTCCAGGACAGAAGAGTGGGAGGCCCGGGGGAAAGGAAGTCTTGGGGTCTTCTCCTGAGAGGAAGCTCTGGGAATAGTTCAGGAAAGTTGGGTTGCAGGGGAAGAGAACATCCCTGGACAGCAGGCCCTGAAAAACCATCAGAAATGCGGGGAGGGCTTTGAAAAGGGAAGTAAGCCCTGAAAGAGGGGCAAGGCTGAGACACAGGGATTTGAAAGAAGGCTTGGACCAAAGAGAATTGAGCCCTGAAAGAAGGGCCAAGGTCAAGATGAAGACTGGAAGGAAAAGAGTGACTGGAAACGTCACACACCCCAGTCCCTGAAGTTTCAATGCAGCTTGCAGGCATTTCATTCTTGTGACTGTTCCTTTTCACTGCCGTTTAACTAGCTTCTTCATTTTGGTGGCATTCCCCTTTTTGAAATTAAATGCTACTGTGGTGGCGTTCTTTAGTGATTTCCCCCTACAGCGCTGTTAAATATAATTACAAGATGGTTGCTATTGCCCAGAGATTCAACCAAATTCGCCTCTTGGATCAGATCCTGTGCACCACTTAGGACCAAAGCAAGAATTGCCTCTTCTCTTGTGGGTCCCAGGACTAACTTCTCCAAGAACAGTTAATAATGGTATCTAGAAATTTTATTTCTGCATCCTGTCCTGAGGTGACACGTTCTTAATCCATATGGAGATAGTTCACATGCCCCACTGCTCTAGTCCTGATTGCAGCTCTTTAGAGGACAACACTTTTAGGATTTCACATGGCCAACCCTGCTTAGATGTCCATGCTGTATTGTTTTTAGCCTCTGCCTCTTTTTGGTTGCATCTACACTGGCAACTTAGGGCGACTTCAGGACACTTAAGTCGACCTACACAAAGTCGCATCCACACTGGCCTTTTATTAAGTCAACTTAAGCGCTTGTGTAACCCATTAGTCTAAATGGAGAGTTTCCCTTTAAGAGATCTGTTGGGTCAGTGCTGCTAGGCTGATTTAGCTGCTTAGAGCCAGACGTTTCTGGTCTGTGGAGTGGCAGCTCTGCGCATGCTCCACAGGGCCCCCAGCTGCTTGCTGCTGGAGTGAGATGCCCCAGAGCCAGCAGTCAGGGTGGTTGGATTGCGAGGAGCCCAGGTGCTCTGTGCACAGGGAGAAGCGAGCAGGAGCAGACAGCAGCCTGTTTTCCCCTACTCTGAAGCATTTTGCTTCAGGTTAGTAACAGTGATCCTAGCAGAGGAAGAGCAGGGCAGTCTGGGGCACTGTTTGCAGAAAGGGGACCATTGGAAGAGGAGGGGGGTTTCTTTTGATTGCATACTTTGAGTTGTTTTAAATACTGTAAGGAATGAACAGTTCTTTAATATAATAAGGGGGAAGAGTTAATTATACTTCGTTATTCTCAGAGTCATATGTTTTCTTTTGAAACAGGGTTTCTTTCTTTCTATATATCTCTCGCTTTCTGTCTTTCTCTCTATATGAGTGGTGACTAAGCAGAAAGCTGGCTGAAGAGCAGGGATCCCAGCAGAGAAGAGCAGGGGTTTGCCTGGAAGATTCCAGCAGACAAAGAGCAAGGAGCTGCTGCTTCCTACTCAAGCCTTTGAGCTTAGCACACAGAGACCATCACTGAGAGCCGGGTGAACTCCACCAGAACTTTGGGACAGTTGAGTGGATAGTGTTTCTGAGGTGCTGCTCTGGTTAAATTAATTTTTTTCTTGTTTATATGTAGTGTGAAATAGTAAATGTGAGTTCTCAAAATTAGCCTCATCTTGTTATAGATTTATATGGTAGTCATTATTTTGTTTCTTCAATCATATGATTTATAAAGTTAACGTTTAATAAAACTCATTACTTTTCTTTCTTTGTTTTCATCTGCTTTGAACAATCTTTGCTGTGAGTCCCATACAGACTGGATCCTGGGTCTCCAGCTGCTTTCTCCACAGGGATTGGGGTGTATTTCTGTGAGGCACTGGAGAAGGGCAATTGAATTAATTTTAGCCCACCCGAAGGTTACACTTGCTTAAGGCGACTTAATAACACCATCTCTGAAGGTCGACTTAAGCCATAAGTCAACTTCTTAAATCGACTTAAAGCCAGTGTGGACGGGGAATAGTGCTAAGTTGACCTTATTAGGTCGACTTAAAGCCAGTGTGGATGGCTATGTCTACTGTTAAGTCAACTTAACAAGGTCGAATTAAGTCACCTTAAAGTGTAGCCACTCTGTTAAGTCAACTTAATAAGGTCGTTTAAAGTCGACCTTCTTAAGTTGACTTAACAGAGTTGACTTAACTTTACAAGTGTAGATATAGCCTTTGATTTTTAACCCCCCACCCCCACTTGTTTTTATATTCTATATCCCCCTTCAAACCTCCCCCTATTTATTTTTTTTAAACATCTACCTATTTCTATTGTATTTTCTTTGTAACCATCACTGACTCTGTGAGGTCTCTGAAATTGTCAGCCTATTTCTGCATGTGTGTATATATGTATATTTGATGCTTTTGGTTACAGGAGTGAGCTGTGGAGCAGAGAAAGGCAGAAATGAAAGGAGTGGGCAAGGTGAAGAGGAGATGTGGGAAGGAGGTGAGGAGGACGAGGTGCTAGGGTAAGGTAGAACAAGTAAATACCAGTAAATGTCAATGAAGGTTTAGAATGTCCAAGCTGCCTAGGGGATTTAGATGCAGGATTCCTATTTCATTTCTGGGGGAAGTTTGCTCCTAAATCATCTAACTGGCTTTGAAAAATCCTCAGCCTGCGACCTGATTAACAGCAACTGAGGAAGTGAAAGAGTGGGAGCAGAAGAAATGTTGGAAGCTATGGAAATGAATAGCCATTTGCTATTCCTTGTCATTTGCAGCTGCTGCTCCAGATGGGGGAGCTGTGGGCTTTAGAACTCTGTTGCCAGGGGCAGATGAGTTCCGCACCCATGGCTGGTAAAGGGAACACCGATGATGCCACAAAGAGAAATGAAGCTAGCCCAAGTCAAACATCGTCCTTGTTATAACTGAGCCCCAGAGGAGCAGACCCCAGCCACAAATCCCCTGGCAATCCCCTCGAGCTCCATATATACGGTATATGCATGCACCTCACGTGAGAGACAGACATGCAGGCCAATGTGGCACACTCCCAGCTCAGAGGGATTTGTCAGCCCCTCTGAATAAAGCACTTTTAACCACTGATCCCCACACTGTGGTTTTTTTACATGTGATCAAGCGTTTGCACATTCTTCAAGCGCCACTGGGGTATAAACACCAGCGTTTGAGCAGAAATGCAGAGTTCTGCAGGTGACAGGCAAATCGAGATCTGGGCAGGGACTGGTGATACAGCTGACAAATGCACATGCCTCCACCCAGCACGACTGCTCGTGTGCTGCGCTCAAATCAAGTGCCATCCTGGGAGCTGTGTGCCCAGGGCTGACGCACTCTGCAGCCCCAAATGAGTAAATCAACCTTGGAATGCCCAAGGCCAAAGCCTGAGCTGCTATAAATCTCAGCAGCCCGGATGCCATCCCGCTGAGACCCAGGCAGCTGTTTGCTATTATGTCTTTGTCTGGGAACTGACATACGGGAAGAGTGAGGCTGTTGCCAGAAGGTTTTCAGACTATTTGGTTCTAACGTATTTCTCCTGGAGAAGGAATTTTGTGTTTATTTTGCCCCGCTTCATCCCCGCTCGGATGGCTCAATCAGGACAAGCAAACTAAAGTCAACATGTGGACATGGAAGAGCCCAGTGCCCTTTTAATGATGATTGTTCCTATTACAGTAGCCCTAACACCTTAACTGTGCGGGATTTTTGTGTCCTAGACACAGCTCAACACATTTCCTCTTGTGGATGTAAAGTCCTGCACTTAGGACGGAAAAACCCCATGCACTGCTACAGGCTGGGGACCGATCGGCTAAGTAGCAGCGCTGTAGAAAAGGACATGGGGGTTATGGTGGACGGGAAACTGGCTATGAACCAACAGTGTGCTCTTGTTGCCAAAAAGGCCAATGGCATATTGGGTTGCATCAGAGAGGCTATGTCTACACTGGGGAATTTAAGTCGACTTTAAGTCAAGCTTATTAAGTCATAAGAACATAAGAACATAAGAAAGGCCGTACTGGGTCAGACCAGAGGTCCATCTAGCCCAGTATCTGTCTACCGACAGTGGCCAGTGCCCAGGTGCCCCAGAGGGAGTGAACCTAACAGGCAATGATCAAGTGATCACTCTCCTGCCATCCGTCTCCATCCTCTGATAAACAGAGGCTAGGGACACCATTCTTAACCCCTTTCTGGCTAATAGCCATTTATGGACTTAGCCACCATGAACTTATCCAGTTCCCTTTTAAATATTGTTATAGTCCCAGCCTTCACAACCTCCTCAGGTAAGGAGTTCCACACGTTGACTGTGCGTTGTGTGAAGAAGAACTTCCTTTTATTTGTTTTGAACCTGCTACCTATCAGTTTCATTTGGTGACCCCTGGTTCTTGTATTATGGGAGTATTTAAACAACTTTTCCTTGTCCACTTTTTCCACATCAGTCATAATTTTATATACTTCTATCATGTCCCCCCTCAGTCTCCTCTTTTCCAAGCTGAAGAGGCCCAGCCTTTTCAATCGTTCCTCATACGAGGCACTCTCCAAACCCCTAATCATTTTAGTTGCCCTTTTCTGAACCTTTTCTAGTGCTAGAATATCTTTTTTGAGATGAGACCACCACATCTGTACACAGTATTCGAGATGTGGGCGTACCATGGATTTATATAAGGGCAATAATACATTTGCAGTCTTATTTTCTATCCCCTTTTTAATGATCCCTAACATCCTGTTTGCTTTTTTGACCGCCTCCGCACACTGTATGGACATCTTCAGAGAACTATCCACAATGACTCCAAGATCTTTTTCTTGACTCGTTGTAGCCAAATTAGCCCCCATCATATTATAGGTATAGTTGGGGTTATTTTTACACTTATCCACATTAAATTTCATTTGCCATTTGGATGCCCAATCACTTAGTTTTGTGAGATCTTTTTGAAGTTCTTCACAATCTGCTTTGGTCTTGACTATCTTGCGTAGTTTAGTATCATCTGCAAACTTAGTCACCTCACTGTTTACCCCTTTCTCCAGATCATTTATGAATAAATTGAATAGGACTGGTCCTAGGACCGACCCTTGGGGAACACCACTAGCTACCCTTTTCCAATCTGAGAATTTACCATTTACTCCTACCCTTTGTTCCCTGTCTTTTAACCAGTTCTCAATCCATGAAAGGACCTAAGTCGACTTAGAGAGTCCACACAGGACCCCTAAGTCAACTGAAGGTGGGCCATACTAATTTGACTTAGAGAGTCTACACTAGACTCTCTAAGTTAACTAGTTAGCGCCAGGGGGAGGGGAGGCTCCTTTGGCGCCTCGGCTCCCCAGGCAGCAAGCCCCGGAGTGGTCCAGGGGAGAAGGAAGCATGGAGCTCCCTTCTGCCCTGGACCACTCAGCTCCCTTCTGCTCAGGACTTCTCAGGTCCCGGGCAAAAGGGAACCCTCCTAGCCAGGACTGCTCAGGTCCCAGGGAGAAGGGAGCCCTGCACTCCCTCCTAGCCGGGACCCTGCGGTCCCGGCCAGGAGGGAGAGTGGGAGACCCAAGCAGCCGGCAGCTGGAGTGCAGGTCTCCCGCTCTCCCTTCTGGCCAGGACCACAGGGTCCCGGCTAGGAGGGAGCATGGGGTTCCCTTCTCCCCGAGACCCGCACTCCCTCCTGGCCGCGACCGCTCGGTCCCGGCTAGGGGGGACTGCGGGGCTCCCTTCTGGCCAGAACTTGAATGGTCCCGGCCAGAAGGAAGCGGCAGCTCCCTTTTTGCAGGGTCCCGTGCTCGGGTCCCGGCCAGGAGGGAGCCCCGTGCTCCGTCCTAGCCGGGACCGTGCTCCAGCTCCCAGGAAGCCTCCTGGGATCTGGAGGGCAGCCATGCCGGCAATTGCCGGCGCTCCAGCTCTTTGGGGAGGCCCGAGGGCTTCCCGGGAGCTGGAGCACACTGTGCCAGCAAGAAGGGAGCCGGGAGAGCCGCCCACTACCCCTCGGCCCGGCAGAGCCAGCCATGCACCAGCTGGCTCTGCTGGGATGAGCTGGGAGTGGCTTTTTGGTCCCGGCAGAGCCAGCTGGCACACAGGTGGCTCTGCCGGGACTGAAAAGTGGCGAGCGGCTTCTCGGTCCAGCACAGCACGTGGCTGGCTCTGCCGGGATTGGCCGCCCACCTCCCCGGCTCGCCAGCCAGGGTTCCAGTGGGGGATCCCCTCCCACTGGAGCCCTGGCTGGGGAGCCGTTCTCCCCAGGACCGCAGCTCCCCTGGCAGGGAAGGCGCAGGTCTGGGGAGAAGGGAGCAGGGGCTCCCCAGGAGAAGGGAGCCACAGTGGCTCCCTCCTGCCAGTGAGTCATGTAGTGCTCCCTTGTCCCCCCTGCCCTAAGTCGACCAAGTTGACTTAGGGCGTCCACACTGCTGAAGTCGACTTAAGCAATAAAGTCGATGTAAAACTAGGTTTTTACAAAGTCGACTTTACTTTTCCTTAAGTGGACTTAAGCAACAGCTTAAGTCAACTTAATTTACTCTGCGTCCACACTGGAGTTTCCTTAAGTCGACTTAAGAGGCTTAAGTTGACTTAATTTACAAGTGTAGACGCACCCGAAGAGCGTTGCCAGCAGATCGAGGGATGTGATAATTCCCCTCTATTCGACACTGGTCAGGCCGCATCTGGGACACTGTGTCCAGTTTTGGGCTCCCCACTACAGAAAGGATGTGGACAAATTAGAAAGAGTCCAGCGGAGGGCAACGAAAATGATTAGGGGGCTGGGGCACATGACTTATGAGGAGAGACTGAAGGAACTAGGCTTATTTAGTCTACAGAAGAGAAGACTGAGGGGAGATTTGATAGCAACCTTCAACTACTTGAAGGGTTGCTCCAAAGAGGAGGGAGCTAGGCTGTTCTCGAGGGTAACAGAGGACAGAACAAGGAGCAATGGTTTCAAATTACAGCTGGGGAGGTCAAGGTTGGATATTAGGAAAAACTTTCTCACTAGGAGGGTGGTGAAGCATTGGGATGGGCTACCTAGGGAGGTGGTGGGATCTCCATCTCTGGAGATACTTAAGGTTCGGTTAGTCAAAGCCCTGGCTGGGACGATTTAGTGGGAGTGGTCCTGCTTTTAGCAGGGGGTTGGACTAGATGACCTCGTGAGGTCCCTTCCAACCCTAAGATTCTATAATTCTATGTTTTATGTCATTGAACTAGCAGTTGAATGGTAGCACAGCAGTTACTTTTGATATGCGCACAGCTCTTGAGTTTGTTTATTTATTTTTAGTTGGTATCGACTTAAGATAAGCTGATAAATTCTTGAAGGCAGAAGAAAGCCTTCTTTTGGGGCTTCTGATTCTTACTGCTATCCAAATATTAAATAATCAAGTGAGATGGTTAATAGCAGCCATCATTAATATAGTGGGAATAAGGGAGAAATGAGTTTTCAGGCATGAATTAAATGAGGCGAAGCTAAAGAGAATGGACAATGGGAATGGGGTATCCAACCTGGCATCATGGGTGCCTCTTTTATCTTTAAAAATGAATTTTCAGTATAGTCTTTGGAGAGAGCTGTCACTATGTTGGTTTCTCAGTTCGGTAAAGGGAGGCTGATGTGTCTCTGGGGATGGCAAAGATAGAACTTTCAGCAGAAAGCCCAGATTGATGGCAGAACTTTGCCCCTGGAAGTGTAGCAAAAGTACTTCCATTGGTTCCCTTATTCCTAGTATCTGAGCACCGTGCAATCTGTGATGTTTTTAGTCTCATAACATCCCTGTGAATTAGGGTAGTGCTGTTATCCTCATTCCACTGTTGGGGAACTGCAGCACAGAGACATTTAGTGAGTTGCCCAAGATCACACAGGAAGTCTGTGGCAAGCTTTGACCCCTGAGCTCCTAAATCCCAGGCTAGCACCCTACTCATCCTTTCTCTTGGATCTGAATATTTGTGATAGCAACACGTCACAGCAAAACACAAAGAAGATGGAAACAACTGAAATGTGGCACATATGGCAGCATGCTGGACTTCAGGTGGGGAAGTCTTGGGGCTGTCTTTCATTCAGACTCTTAGACATCAAAGGAATCCACTCCTTCCATTCCTGGCTCTGCCAGTGGATTGCTCTGTGCCTCAGTTTGCCTGTCAGTAAAATGGGAATAATGATACCATTCCCATGACACTCTGCACCTCAAAGTACCACCCTGGCAGCCCCATATTCACCAAGGATGTATGTTCATACAAAATAAGACATGAGGCATCACTTTTAAAAGCTTTGAGCTGCTGAACATTAATATCCTGTTGGATTGTACGTGAAGTTATGGAGTTTTGCTATGTGTGTTATGAAGCTGGGAACCCCCACAACCAGCGTTTTTCAGATAAAATAATGGGGTAGCCAGACAGCAGTTAATGACTCATCAACAACCATCAAGGAAAGAAGCTACTACTCCAGGAACTGTGTACAATGGAGACTTCTCAGAGAAGACACAGAGACAATGGAGACAGCTTGACAAATGGAGAACTACCTGATCCCTACATCACAGCAAATGATCTTTCCAGCAAGCTGGAAGAATTTATAAAAGAGGGGAAGTGATATCATCACTTGGCCTCACTCCCCCCATAATTCCACACCTGGAAATACATCTGGAGGACAAAGCCTTTGAACTGGGAGAGAGTTGTCCCAGGCCAGGAAAGAGTCCCAGCCTCTGTATTGATTGTTTGTACCATCTGTCAGGGTAATACAATGCTTAATTCAAGTCCTGCTTAGTTTGTAGACCTCAGACTGAAAAATTATTTTTATTTCTTATGTAACCAACTTTGATCTTTATACCTGTTACTTATCATTTAATCTCTAATCTTCAGGTAACAAATCTGTTTTATAGTTTACCTAAAACAGTGTGTTTTGGTTGAAGTGCTTGGGAAATCTCAGCTAAGTTTACAAAGGCCGGTGCGTGTCCACTCCACACTGAAGGAGTGGTGAATTTAATGAACTTACACTGGTCAGGCTTCTGATCACAGCAAGATGGTACAGGTCTAGGCTGCAAGGACTGGGAGTGTGTGTGTGTGGGGCAGGGGCAGACAGAATTGGCTGGGGCATATCTATTGATGGCTCATGAATGGCTGGAAGATGATTCATATAACTCAGTTAGGAGTGTCCCTGCCTGTGGATAACTCAATTAGGAGTGTCTCTGCCTGTGGATAGCTGTGTAAGTGCAGTGCTAGCAGAGGGTTGTTTATTGGCATACCATCACTCTGTGAGCAGGATTGCCCAGGTTGGTACAACAAAGGGCTCTGTGGTCCCACAATCCAGGTAGCTCCCTGGGGATCCTATCCTGGATACCTACCTCCTTTGAACTGTGGACGAAAAGTGCGTATACACGCTAGATTGTCTAGATAGTCTTTATTTTCTGGTAAAGCTCTGCTTCCTGACTGCTTGGCATTCACTGAATGCTCTTGTTTGGTTATATTCTTCTCTGTGAACCATTGCCTGCATTCTTTTCTGGTAGCTTGCCTTTTAAATCTGGAAAAGACAACTAGCTAGAGGGGCTGTGGCCTGCTATTGCGACAGATAGCAATTCTCTCCCTTCCAGCAGGTTAGCACCAAGTGTGTGGTATCGGTTTCCCCTGCCTTTGTCCCTCCTTTCAGAGGGCCTAAGACATCATTATAGTTCTTCCCAGACCTTTTCTAAAGTGTGATGTGATTTTTGTGAGTCCCTGGGCCCACAACGGGGGTTGGAGGCACAGGGTGGGCTCTGAGTCAGGTCATACACCCAGCAGAAGAGAGCCAGATGTTGCTTTTCAAACCCTAGGAGCCCCACATGGGGTCTGGGGAGCAGCAGGGTGGGAAATAGGCAAACAGAACTTGATTAATAGGCCAAAATAGGGCCTTGTCTATTCTTGTCTTTTAAGCTACTTTGTAACCTGATTGGCTCAAAACACACATTGACCCAAAGGGTTAGGAGGCAGGGACTGTATCCATGATAAATGAGTGTTTTGAGAAGCTGCTGGGCATGTGATTGACTTCCTTTAGCCTGCTGGCACATTGATGTGTTCATCTGACAGGGCCTACGCCGATGTTCCAGTGTGTCTGTTATGGGCTCCAGGTGCCCTGCAATCCTGGGCACTAGTCATAAAGAGCATGAGTAGGAGTAAACCTGTGACCTCTGGGAGCCGGATAGAAGGGACCCTGTCTCTCAGCCCAGAGGAGTGAGTGAGAGTTGGGGAAGGACCCACCATGGCACTCCCTGTGTAGGCCAGGTAGATGGCCGTGGAGTGATGAAGGGCTGGGGAAGTCCATCTGTAGCATGGCATGGCATTGAATGCAGCAACACAAGCAATCAGATGTGAGTGAGAATCTGGTGGTTACAAAACCAGTTTTACAGTCAGTCTGGAAAGGGCCTTACCACTGCAGAGCTGAGATCAGCAGTGTCCAAAGTCCTGATCCTGCAGCACAAATGCATCTCATTGCTTGTGAGCCGAGGTGCTGGTCTACAGCTCAAACTGGTGACCTATAGCCAGAGGGGAGAAAAATCTCCAGCCAAGCCCTATTGATCCTATTGCTGCCATAGTTACGGCTAACGTTGCTCCTGCTGTGGAAGAAGAGAGGGAGAACAAGTGAATGCAAGACTCACTAGAGGCAAGGGGTGAATCAATTGCCTTTCTATTCTCTCTCCTCTTTGGAGACAGAAAGCCAGCTACAGGCTTGTGAACAAAATGTGACTTGGGTACTTGCGCAGCACTTGATTTATGGCTTCACTTTCTTCTGTTGAAAAGACTCCACCCCAGCCAGAAGAGCGACCAAAAAAAAAAAAAAAAAAAATTAGGCAGCTATCGCTATGCAACCAACCAACTCCTGGCACAGGTGGGGCCCTCCAAATATATCTGTGCCAGTGAAAGGGGGAATGAGGACTGACATGGCCACATGGTCCACCATCAAAATGGAAGTCTGAAAAAAAGAAAAACGTAAACAGGAAAACACTTACCCATGTCTGGTTATTTTATCTTTGTACCAAAACCATTTAAGAAGTCCTTTCGGGAACGACGCAGTGGATTTCCTTCCGACTCCCTGCTGCTGCATTAACTGGCACATTTTAGGGACTCCCATTCAATTTTCTTCTTTGGGGAGTAGGTCTGCAAAGTGCTGAATGCTTGTGTGAGATGCAGCGAACCCTCAGCTCCCCCTGGCCTTGGCTGAGTTGAGGATGCTTAGCACTATGGCAGATCAAGCCCAGATTTATGAAGTCCTTGGTTTGAAGCCATGCACAGCTCCTCAGAGGTTTCCCTGTAATTAGAACAGAAGAACGGCTGTCCTGGCTCAGATTAATGGTCCATCTAGCCCAGTATCCTGTCTTCTGACAGTGGGCAATGCCTGGTGCTTCAGGGGGAATGAATAGAGCAGGTTCTCATCAAGGGATCCATTTAATGCACTTCATTTCTGGGAAATGACAACATTTAGTCTTCCCAAGGGACAGATATTTTTTCTAAAATGAAATTCCTTTTACTGCCCCACTCCCATGGCTGCTCTGTTATACTAATGTAAAACTCTGGAGTAATTCCATGGAACTCAATCTGTGGATTTACAGCAGCAGGGCTGATTTCAGAGTCTGGCGCTGTGCATAAAATTCCCTAAAGTTCTGACATGACATGGGCTACTAACCACAGGGGTATTTAAGGACCTCGGGGTACATAGCCTGCAGCTGTGAGGGGAGGAGTCCTCCCTGAACTAGCACCTGATTAAGCCCCCTGGGGTGATGAGTCGTTCCTGTGTGAGGCTCCAGCCAATCCACGAGCCAGGAGCTGGTCTGGTGACTCTCAGGGCAGGTATATGAAGCCTCACTGGCACAGCAACAGCTCAGTCTGTTCAGTGTCTGTACCCTTCATAACTTGGACCTCTTCCCCAAGCTTTACTGGGCTCCTAGCCCCCAGCCTTATTCTTGTGTTTTCCTGACCTGCTTTTGATGCCTGGCTCCAGCTCCTGGCTTGCTTCAACCTCACTGATTGCTCCTCCAGGCTGCTAAGTCTCAGTGTCTGGGTCACTCTACCCCTGGCCTCAGTTCCCAAGCTGCAGCCAGAACATCTACACAGCTATTTTTAGTACTATAATGGGAACCCTGTGAGCCTGGGTATATAGACCTGGGTTGTGAGACTCACAGCTGCAGGCTGCTACTTGCTATGTAGCCATTCCCTAAGTGACTTGGGAGCTTTTGAAGAATTTCCTACATCTGACTTTCTTTTTTTTCCTCTTCCATATTTGCAATAGAGCTCAAAGCCCTCTGTCAAGACTGGGGGCCCTGCTGGGCTGGGTGATTGTAGTGAGGGGGCATGGCCTCCCTAGGAGAAGGATCCCTGGTGGGTGGAGCCCGAACAATTCTGCCCATCCCATTGGAAGCAGAGGGCTGGGACAAAAAATATAAAAGCTGAGCTGTCTACCTCAGTTGGGAGACAGCTGGTGAAAGAGGATATCACTCCCCCTGTGCTGCGTGTAGTCCTAGCTTGACCATTGCCTGGGACCCAGCAGAGCTGTCTGAAGCCCACGATGCTGAGAGTCGGTGTGGGTTACCTTTGGACATCAGAGGAGACTGAAGGCACGTCTGAGTACAGGTACTCTGGGGAAGGAAGGAGCCCTGGGCAACCAGAGGACTGGCTGGTTGAGTTGTGGCCTTCAGTTGCATCAGCGAGTTGCAGCTGGAGCCCCACTGACCCAGTCGCAGACCGCTCTGCCACCGATAGGGTCCTGGGCTGGGATGCAGTGGAGTTGGGGGGCCTCCATCCCCCTTTCCACACTACCCCTGGGGTGGTTGCCTCATCCTGGCTTGTAAAGCCTTGGAAGATCACAGACTACTTGCTCTGCTCGCCCTGCCCTGCCTGGGGCTACAAACTGCTTAAGCAGCTGTGACCTGTGTGGCTAATTCCCCCTCATGTTACCCCAAAATGAGAGGGTTGATTAAACAAGTTAAGGGAATGGTCACAAGAATGAAATGCCTGCAAGCAGCATGGACAGTTTTTAAGAACACCACAACCAATAAAAGGACCGAGAAAACCCCCCAGACTTCTAGACGAGACAGGTTGGAAGGAACCTTAGGAGGTCATCTAGTCCAATCCCCTTATCAGAGCCAGAAAGAAAGGAGGTGGTTAGAGGCAAAAAGACATCCTTTAAAAACTGGCCACCCCAACCTACTGAGGAACATGGAAAGGGATATCAACTCTATCAAGCCAAGTGTCCAAGTATAATTAAGCAGGACAAAAGTGTGTGTCTATTGTTAGTTGGTCTTCAAATTCTAACAGCAAAAAACAGTCTGAAGTACGTCAGAAGCAGGAAAGCTGCCAAACGATCAGTGAGGCTAATGGACAATAGAGGAGGTAAAGGAGCACTCAAGGAAGATAAGGCCTTTGTGGAGAAGCTAAATAAATTCTTTGCTTGGATCTTCATGTCAAAGGATGTGAGGGAAATTCACACACCTTGAGCCATTCCTTTTAGGTGGCAATTCTGAGGAACTGAGCCTGCCTGAGGGGTTTGTAGGGGCTGAATCCCCAGACCCTGGCTTGAAGGGGCACTCCAGGCTCTAATCCCTACCTGATCCACTCCCCCACCCTGCTCAGCACTGTCAGGATTTGGGGGAACACAGAGCAGTCCTGCTCTGCTGGTGCTGGTAGGGGTGGGGCCAGAGGCCAGGCTCTGTACTCCTGCCCCGCTCCTGGGCCAGCTGGTCTGCCCCCAGAGGCAGAGGTCAGCGCCTGTTCATTCCTCCCAGGAGGAGGGCCAGCTGGCACATGGTACGACTGCCACTCCTGCGTGGCCTTCCAGCACCCAAGACCCTGGGGGGCTGCACCAGAGGCCAGGCGGTGAACCAGCTGGCCCTGCCCCTGGGGGCAGACCAGCCAAAGTGGGGCCAAAGCCAGAGCACCCTCTGACCCCAGTCCTCCCCCCCCCCCCCAGAGATGGCCCACCTGCAGGCCACCATGCTGGGGCTGGGGGCCCCAGGACAGGGGGGCCCATAATGGGGGGCAGCCCAGGACCCTCAGGCTGGTTTATCCAGCCCTGGTGGACAGAGGAAATTTTACAACAAATTCATAAAATAAACAGCAATAAATCATGAAGACTACAAGGTATTCACTCAAGAGCTCTGAAGGAACTCAAATGTGAAATTGCAGAATTGCTAAATATGATATATAATTTATTGTTTACATCCCACTCTGTGCTAGAAGACTGGAGAATAGATAATATAAGTCGGATTTTGTAAGGCTCCAGAGGCGATTGTGGCTATTACTGGCCACTAAACCTACCTTCAGTACCAGCAAAACAAGGAGTTTTGTGGCACTTTTAAAGAATAATCAATTTATTTATCGCATAATCTTCAAGCGTCTGACAAAGTGGGATTTTCTCCCATGAAAGCTCATGTGCTAAATAAATTGGTTAGTCTTTAAAAGTACCACAGGACTCCTTGTTTGTTTTACTGAACAAGACTGACACAGCTCCCTCTCTGGAACTTGTCGACATTCAGTACCAGGCCGATTGATAGTTTTATTCTTCTATAGTTTCAGCCACACACATAGATGTTAGGGGTGAGTCAATAAGGTTTTTGTAAATGGAAATCTTTCTTCATCAATGTGTTCAAATTCTTTGAGGGGATCAAAAAACAAGTGGACAAGGGTGATCCACTGGCTACAGTTGTACATGGGCATTTAAAAAGTCTTTGACAATATCCTTCTCCGAAGGCTCTTCAGCAAACTAGGCAGTTGTTGGATAAGAGGAAAATTCCTCTCCTGGATCATTAATTTATTAGAAGATATAGGGGACAAAGGGTAGAAGGAGATAGTCAGTTTTCACAATAGCGGGCACCCCAGGATCTGTACTGGGCTATGCTGTTGAGCATATTCATAAATCATTGGGAAAACAGCAAGGTGGCAAAGTTTACAGAAAAACCACTCAAGATGATTAAGTCCAAAACAGATTGTGAGTAGTTACAAAGGGATCTTACAAACCTGGGCAAGAAAAATAGATGAAATTCTAGGTTGATAAATGCAAAGTAATGCACTTTAGAAAACAATCCCAATGATGCCAACATTTTGTATGTATTTAACTGTTTTCACTCAAGAAAGATCTAGGAATCATTCTGGATAGTTCTCTGTAAAGTAAACATCCACTCAATGTGCAGCAGCAATTTAAAGAAAAAAAGAAGCTAGCAACATGATAGGAACCATTAGGAAAGGGACAGGTAAGACAGAAAATATAATCATAGAATCATAGAATAATAGGGTTGGAAGGGACCTCACGAGGTCATCTAGTCCAACCCTCTGTTAAAAAGCAGGACCACTCCCCCTAAATTATCCCAGCCAGGGTTTTGTCTAACCGGGCCTGAAAAATCTCCAAAGATGGAGATTCTACCTCCTCCCTAGATAGCCCATTCCAATGCTTCACCACCCTCCTAGTGAGAAAGTTTTTCCTAATATCCAACCTTGACCTCCCCAGCTGTAATTTGAAACCATTGCTCCTTGTTCCGTCCTGTTACCCTCGAGAACAGCCTAGCTCCCTCCTCTTTGGAGCAACCCTTCAAGTAGTTGAAGGTTGCTATCAAATCTCCCCTCAGTCTTCTCTTCTGTAGACTAAATAAGCCTAGTTCCTTCAGTCTCTCCTCATAAGTCATGTGCCCCAGCCCCCTAATCATTTTTGTTGCCCTCCGCTGGACTCTTTCTAATTTGTCCACATCCTTTCTGTAGTGGGGAGCCCAAAACTGGACACAGTATTTCAGATGCGGCCTGCTTGGTGGGCAGGGAGGGTGCCCCCATTTTATCTAGGTGTCCCAGGGGAGTCGGCAGTGGAAGGCCCCCAGGCGGGGCGGGGCAGGCACAGAGTCCATTGCCCCCAGAACCCCAGGCAGGGCGGGGCAGGCACAGAGTCCATTGCCCCCAGAGCCCCAGGCGGGGCGGGGCAGGCACAGAGTCCATTGCCCCCAGCCGGGTTAGTAGGGTTTTATCATTCCGGGTGGTCAAGGTCGACAAAGGGTGGGGGAGGGGGACGCAGGCCCACCAGACTCCACTGCGTCCCAGCCCAGGGCCCTATCCAGCAGCGGATGGGTCACCACTGGAGCCAGCGGGGCTCCAACCGAAACACGCTGGCACTAGCTGGCTCAGCCACTGGCTATATGGCAGCTAGCCACCCCTGGGCCACTTCCTCTCTTCCCGGACCTGGGTACCTGGAGCAGGAGAGTTTCTTCCCTCTCGGTGGGGTAGATGGCTCAGGGGATCCCAAAGAGGCCCTCGGTAGCCATTGGGGGTAGGTCTGGCAATTCCTCCAGTTCCTTGGCAGAGGGCAGCTCCTCCAGCTCATAGGGTCCGGCAGCTGGTGGCTGTTCCTCATGTGCTTCGGGGTCCTCAGCTACGGGGAGTTCCTCAAGGTTGCAGGGGATCCTCGGGGGAGAGGGGCTCCAGGCCTGGTTCACAGGGGAGCCAGGAAGGCTTTCTCCGGGCTCCAGAATCCCCTCCCAGTCACTGGGGCCTGGGAGACTGGGTGGACCGTAGCGGCCGCCCTCCGATCAAAGCCCAGCTTGGCCCGGTTCGTGGCCTCAGAGGCAGCACATCCTGCCTCCACAGCAGCTCAGGGCCTACTGAGCTGCCTGGTTGGGTTTTTATACCTCCCCTTCCTGCCTGGGCCCCGCCCCTCCGCTTCCGGGGCTGAAGACCTGCAGTGCCACTGTCTGGCCAGGGGGGGCCGTTCAGGCCTGTCCTCCAGCCCAGGCTCAGAGAAAGGCCAGGGTCCTTTGCTACACCATGGTACACCCACACGTTAAGTACTGCATGCAGTCGAATTGAAAAGGTAGAGAAAAGGACAACAAAAATTATTAGGGTATGGAACTGTTTCCACAAGGGGAGAGATTAAAAAGACTGAGACTGTTGAGTTCAGAAAAGGGATGACTAAGATAGGAATATGATCAAAGTATATAAAATCATGAATGATGTGGAGTAAAGTGAATGAGAAGAGTTGTTTAGCTCAACATGAGAACAGAGTGACTCAATGAAATTAATAGGCAGTAGGTTTAAAATACATATAATGAAGTACTTCTTCACACAGCACAGAGTCAACTTGTGGAACTCATTGCCACAGGATGTTGTGAAAGTCAAAAGTATAACTAGGTTAAAAGAATTAGATTGTTTGGAAATTCAAACATGGGAGATGCTTCATTTTACTTCCTTGTTTATTCTGTATGTAAGACACAGGAGATCCCTTCACCCAGAAAACAAAAAAGACTCGACAGGGTCTATGCCAAATGTTTAAACTGTATAGAGCTCTCAGCTTTAGAGTAAGGCACCAAGCTGCTATAGGACTGATGTCATCTAAACTTAGATGACAGCTTTGCTTCCTTGAGACCCCTAATTTTCCATCCAGAAGGTTGAATCAGAGTCCACTCAGTCTAGTAGCCTAACTGTATTTCTTGCAGTACCCAGGGCTTTTTCTGTGATGGTACTGTGTACCAGCACCTTTTTCTCAAAGCAATGCAGCCCCGACTCCTGCCGCCACCACCGGCAGCCCCAGGTCCCTGGCCAAGTAGTGACACCCTTTTATTGTTTCTTTTTGGGTTTTTTTTGAAAAGCACAGGCAGTACCCTAGTATCCATGTTTCAGAAGGAATTGTATGACCTTAAAATACCCGTGACAGATCCTCATCTAGTGTAAATCAACTGTCGTTTATGCCAGTTGAAGATTTGACCGTTTTTGTGACTGGCTAGGGATTTTTATTGGAGAGTTTTTAAAAACTCTTTAAAAATCCCATGTAGATCCCAGCCTGATATTTTTCCCCCCTCTCCAAATAGATACGTGCATAAGAATGGCCATGAGTCAGACCACTGGTCCATCTAGCCCAGTATCCAGTCTCCAGTGGCCAATGCCAGGTATGTTTTCTGAATTCCAGGCAAGTTAGATTCATTTTCAGAATTTCTTTGTTACACTTTAATTTTTAGCAAACGTACAGAAAGGAAAAAGGCATTGTGCCTCTAATCCATAACTAGGAAAGTAAAGCATTGACTATTATTGTGTTGATCATATGAGATAAAATAATTTTATCTTCATAATATTAATAGAATTTTTTTTTTAAAAGGCATCTGTCATTGGAGGGTAGGGACCAGGACTTCCCTCGGCAGGATTTGTGGATACACTCAGTGAAACCACACCCAGTGCATGGATATGTTGCATTATTGCTTAGATATAATAAGCTGTTCAGCACTTCAGCGTTACAGAGTATACTTTTCCCGCCAGCGAACAAATCGAGGAATCCAGTGCTCACACTCCTGCTACAGAGCAGCCCCTGATCCTGTATTCCCTGTGCCTAAGGGCCCATAGTGAGTGTTGCTCCAGCATGGGGAGAGCCTGGGCACCCCACAGGGATTCAGGGTCCACAGGTGAGTGTGCTGCCCAAATGGGCCCCCCTAATCCTCTCTCTCTCTCACACATACATTCCTCCTGCCGAGGGTGGATGCGTTCCCAGGGTGGCTCTGGCAGAAAGCAACCTGCTATCTTATAACACAGTCGAATTCCAAAGGGGTAGCCGTGTTAGTCTATTGTAGAAAGACAACAGAGTCTTGTGGCACTTTTAAAGACTAACAGATTTATTAATC
>ML685818.1:1203137-1223400 GCA_007922175.1 Pelusios castaneus
GACGAAGTGGGATTTTCTCCCACGAAAGCTCATGCGATTAATAAATCTGTTAGTCTTTAAAAGTGCCACAAGACTCTGTTGTCTTATAACACATAGGCAGCACTTTCAAGGTTAGCTGCTTCCCAGCCTACTCTGCAGCTGAAGTGGTTTCAAACCAACTCAGCACTAGTTCAGTCCAGAGCCGGAGCCGGTGCGGCCCTCAATCAGTCTTTGCAGGGTAACCGGTAGTCAACCCCAACGGCATCCTATTAGGCTATATAATTAATAGCACAGAGAAGAGCTAAAAATCTGCACATAACCAGCTAGAAACCCAATAGATCTCAAAGCCAGTATAATTTTTAACATTAATGCTTAATAGGGATTTCTTTTCAATGTCTTGCCTGTGCCTTCATTCCGTCACCCATGAAGCATTTGGAGCTGAAGCAGTCTTTCATAAATGTATAACCGTCCAGTGCAGATGCCTCCTTGTTTGCCTCTTCCACTGTAAATGGAGCTGGTCCAAAAATTGTTTCAACACAATAGTTTTCCTTTGGAAAATGCAGTTTAGTCAAAATTGAAACACTTTGTAGACGTGTGTGCCACTGATGAAATTCTGGATGGAAAATTGTAATAATTATTCATTTGGACTTTCCCAGTCCATTCTGGTAATGTCAAAATATTTTGTTTGACTTTATCATATCATTTTGGTTTTGTATATTAGTAATTTTAATATTATACTTGTATGTATTTTATGCTGTAATGCTCAAAATAATGGGGAAAAAAACCTTACCTCATTGAAATAAGATGATAGGACATTGTCACCTTGACCGTCTTCATTAATGATCTGGAGGATGGGGTGGACTGCACTCTCAGCAAGTTTGCAGATAACACTGAGCTGGGGGGCGTGGTAGACAGGATACAGAGTGATCTAGACAAATTGGAGGATTGAGCCAGAAGAAATCAAGTTCAACACGGACAAGTCCTGCCCTTAGGACAGAAGGATCCCATCTACTGCTACAGACTGGGGAACCAACTGGCTGGGCAGCAGTTCTGCAGAAAAAGACTTGGTAGTTACAGTGGACAAGCAGCTGGAGATGAGTCAACAGCGTGTCCTTGTTGCCAAGAAGGCTAACAGCATGACATGTTCTGAGGAGAGACTGAAAGAACTAGGTTTCTTTAGTCTGTAGAAGAAAAGTGTAAAGTCGTGGGGGGCAGGGTTGATTTGACAGCAGCCTTCAATTACCTGAAGAGGGATTCCAGGGAGGAGGGAGCGAGGTTGTTCTCAGTGGTGGCAGATGACAGAACAAGGAGAAATGATCACAAATTGCAGTGTGGGAAGTCAGGGTTGGATATTGGGAAGAAGTTTTTCACTAGGCGAGTGGTGAAGCACTGCAATGGCTTACCTAATGAGGTGGTGGAATCTCCATCCTTAGAGGTTTTTAAGGAGCGGTTTGACAAAGCCCTGGCTGGGATGATTTAGTTGTGGCTGGTCCTGCTTTGAGGAGGGGATTGACCCACTGGTGTCCATTCCAGCCCTAATCTTCTATGACTATGACCCCTCTCTTTGCCTACTTCTCTATCCCATTAAGTATAAGCTACTTTCTTTCATGGCTGTCTTAGCATCTTTCAAGGCTTTTGATGGCTTATCCCCACACATCATCTCTCATTTGCTGTCAAGATGTCAACTCCTACCTCTGTCACCCACTTAGTAAGTTTTCAAACAAGCACCTATATGCTTTCTCCCATGTTGCCCAACATGCTTGAAAGGAATTCCCCATAAACATCTGCAAAACTAAGCCAATATCCTCCTTCAGACTCCTGCTTTCCATGATGCCTAAAAAAACCCCCAAACTTGACAACTAGGTTGCTGGTGCACTAAGACCACTGGCCATCATGCTGACCAATATTATCTCATCGTTTCCCAGTGCTCACTCATTGCTATGTCTCTTGTCTTGTTCTTAGATTGTCATCTCTCTGGGGCGGGACCATGTGCTAGGTGCTGTACAAACATGGAACACAAACAATAGGTCCTCATTCATGACTGTAACTCCTAGGCATAATAGTGATAAAAATAATAATTTTTCTAAATCATTTTTTTCCCCAGAATTTCCATCCCATAGTAAATCTTGTAATTTCCACTTCTGATTTGGAGCAAAAACATTTTAAAGTGTCCGGATTTCCCACCGTATGGAATTCCATTTTCAGCTCATCTCTACCTCTGAGCTTCCATGGTAGGATTCGTTGCAGGGTCAAGAGAGATAAGAAGCAATTTGTTCAGTTACAACATCTAGGCCACTCGTTCCCCTTTGCCTTGTGACCAATGACATGAGCCACGAGCTAACTGCTTGACAACTTCTTATCCAAAATAATATGTAAATACACACTATTTACAACATCCCTAAACACTCCTATTTGGTAACATAATTATAAAAATGAATATTCATGGCTATAGGAGGAATATAATTACTCCCATCCCATTGTTATTTACAGCTTTAATGTACAGAGTGCAGACGCTTTATCTTAAAACTTGTTTTCTTTGCAACAAAAATGATTACAGACTCCTTAGCAAACAATTTGCAAGAAAGGAGGGGAAGGCGACGGGGGGGATGGCGGAATTGCAACTTTTTTCTAGCAAGCATGGGAAACGAAGAGATAACATTCTCTTCTCGCTACATACTTTGTCCAGGTGTTGATGTGAGGAATTGTTCCTGCGCCAAAAAGCTTTCTTTCTAAAAAGAAGTAGTGTGGTCTAGTGGATAGAGCACTGGTCTGAGACCCAGGACACCCAGCTCTGCCATTGATGTGCTGTGAGAACTCGGTCAAATCACTTCACTTCTTTATGTTGTGTTGGAAATTGAAGCTTGACAATTTGGAAATAATAGTCACATTTTAGAGGGGAATGCCGAAGAAAGCCACCACAGTAGCATTTAACTTCAAAAAGAAAAAAAGAAGCATTTTCATAGCTTACAGCCCCAACCCTCTTTAGCCAACACCAGACTCACCAGCTCTCTCTCTTGTTTTTTTCCAGGGCCGCACTGCAGTCACAGGCTACTGTTTAGATTTCTTCCTCTGCTTCTCTTTCTGTTCTTGTCTATCCCTGGTTGTGTGTTTTTCTCTCACACTCACACTCGCCTCCCCAAAACAACATTCAACCAAAAACTTTTGGGCAGGTTCGCACACAACTTTTGTTTTAGGTGGGGGTTTATACGTATAGTTATATTAAGTGAAAGGTAGTGATCTCCTCGGGGTTTTAATTCATCCCACAACAACGTTTCATCCAGCTCAGAACAATGTATTGTAATATAGCCTAATATAAATGGAGTCTTCTGGAAACAGAGAGTGTAGACCATGCTTCCGGGATGGGGGTGATGAGGCATTATCCTGGAAGCAGTGACTTTGGGAAAGAGTTGGAGGTCATGGGGGGTAACTAACTGCTCATAAATATTCTAATATTTAGTTTACGTAATGTATTTATCATAGAGGGCATCTAGTGGCTAAGCACAGGAATGGATATCAAAGGTTTTAATTCCAGTGATGACACCAGCTCTTTCTGTGTCCTTGAACCAATCACTTTGTCTCTCTTTCTCTGCCTCAGTTTCCACACCAATTAATATAGAGACAATAGGACTTCCCCACATCATAGTTGTGTGAGGAGGATTAATTACTGTCTCTATTAAGGGCTATATAAATACTAAGTATTACATTTTAAGAAAACCTTTTCCAGTGAGTTTAAATAAGTGTCTGAATTTAGTCACTGCACTAAATACAGAAAAAGGGCATCGTCTTGTCTCTCAAGGATGGAAAACAGCAGGGAATAAAACAGAGTTCAAAAGAGTGGCTCGACAAAGCAGTTTCACCGCTGCCCACATCCAGGTGAAATTCCTTCCATTCTTCTCAAGACATTTTACCCCAGCTCGTGGTTGCATCACGGCCATGTGCTCCAAGCAGACATTAACTGGGTGCGATGCAGCAACAACAGACCTTAACGGGGCTCATCTCTCGGCAAGCCATGCCGGTCCCCAGCTGCAGCAGCCAGGCCTTCAAATGGAAGAGCTACACCATCAGCCAACACTCTGCCAGCTCTTTATCCATGAAAGGCTGGGAAAGGCCAGTTCCCCTGTCAAGCTAACAGGTGTTGAAGGGACTAGACTGCAATCACTCAGAAAATCCCTGAGCATATATTATTAACAGCCTCCTTTGGAAAAGAGAGGCGGGAGGGGGTGGTCCTAGGGGACATGCTGAACCAGAAAATACGAAGAGTGTGGAGTCTCTTTCAGATCATACAGTTAAATATAATATCCTTCTGGGGCTTACTATGGGGGATGAGGGGATGGTAGGAGAGGCAGAGGCATCACAGAATTTACCATCCATACACTTAAGCAATAGGTTCCTCGCCTTTTCAAACCAGGCTGGCCGACACATTGACGGGAGCTTTGACCCCTCAGCTGCCATGAACTAACAGACCTTTTCCCTAATTGCTAGGATGTGTCAGACAAGGGAAGGCTCTGCTCCCCAAGGGAGGAAACGGGTTGGTAATGGTGCCACCGCTGGCTGAGTGCTGTCCTGGTTTAGCTTCTCTGTGATGCTCTTGACCGCTGCAACATCTTCCCCACTGTAGAGGATCCCTCGCAATGGCAAACACAGCAGCAAGCAGCCCCCCCCTCCCCCGGCACATACAAGTCATGGAAAGGCCTCCAGAAACTGACTAGAACCAAACTTCGCTTGTGCTGTTGTTTTCATATTCATACCAGAATCTTAGAGAAATGTGAGGCAGTCTGTCCCCCAGGGGCACTGCCCACATTTATTATTTATATTGCCTTAGTAGCTACAGGCCATAACCCAGACACAAGAACCCCTTGGAGAACACAAGAGTGGTGTGCTGGGTCAGGCGAAAGAGCCATCTAGCTCAGTATGCTGTTATCCGACTAGCCGGTGACAGATACTTCAGTACTTCCTTGTCAATTTAAAGCCTGCTTCCGCCTCTTAATTTCAGCAGGTGACACCCACTTCTTGTGTTATCTGAAGGGGTAATAACACTTCCCTATTTACTTTCTCGTTGCCACTCATGATTTTATAGCCTTCTATCACGTCTTCCCTTGGTAGTTCCTTTTCTAAGCTGAACAGTCCCAATCTTTTTTATTTTCTCCTCATATGGAAGCTCTTCCAGATTCCTGATAACTTCTATTGCCCTTCGCTCTCCTTTTTCCAACTCTAGTCCAGCTCTTTTGAGATGGTACAACTAGAAGTGCACACATTATTGAAGATGAGGGCATACCATGAATTTGTATAGTGCCATTATAATATTTTATGCCTTATTATCTATGCTAATTCAAATGGTTCCTATGTGCATTATTTTGCACTTACCTCCATAGATTTTCATCTGCTATTTTGTTGCCCAGGCACCCAACTGCTTAACATGTGACACTCTGACTTCTCTCCCAGCCAGAAAAAGAGAATAATGGCGGAAGGGCGCACACAGCGCTGGAATGGGAGGGGAGAATGGGGAAGAGGAAAGGAGATAACGCAGGTTAACATGGAGCCCATTGGGGGGAGAGACTGGAGGATTCTGGAATGGGTGGAAAAGGAATGGGGGTGCACACAGAACCTCTGATGGGGGCGGGGAGGGAATTGGAGGGAAGGAAGGATAGGCGGCATGGAGGAAAGGGGGAATAGGGTGTCAGAGAACCTGCCGTGGGAGAGTTTGCTATGGGGAAGGGGAAATTAGGTCCACAGAGTCTCTGCCAAGGAGGATTTGTGGAGAATTGCAGAGCCCTTCTGAAAAAGAGGGGGATGAGAGGGTGGCACACAGAAGCTTGTGATGGGGGGATACAAGGAGGCCTTGTGTGCTATGAACCTGGTGGATAGAACCAAGAAATCGTGCGACCCCCTAATCTAATTGGCTCTCATATTAATGATTGATTATACCTGCGCAGCACCTATTTGAGGTAGGTGGGTATTAGCTCCATTTCACAGATGAATAAACTGAGGCACAGATTGGTATGTGAGTTGTCAACAGTCTCTCAGGAATTTTTTGCCACAGCCAATAATAACATGCAGATCTCTACCTTAACCACAAGACATCCCTCTGCCACCAGCCCTCAAAGAGGAAGAAAAGGTCTTCTCCTTGTCTGGATTCCCCTGCCACTTTTTGTGTGTCGTCTCCTCAGTCTGTGCTGTGATGTTTGAGCTGGTGAGAGGTTATGCAGATGGTTAGTCCCAGCTCTAGTTCTCCCAGCTTTCATCTGCTAGTTTCAAGCCCTGCAATAGTAAGAAATGTTAAGGGTGTTTTAAAATGTGGCTTGGCTCAGAGCCAGCTCCTAGTTCACAGGGCCTTGATTTGAGACCACTGGAGAGCTGCAATCCACTCGTGGTACGGAGATGTTTAGAAGGAGACTTTTTAATTGTTGGTCTGTTGCACTGATATATGAATATGCAGATTTTTCGCACAGTACAATACTTCTTCAGAGCTCTGTGTGTCGTGAGCATCGCTATAGCTCTTTGGAGACGTCTTGGCAGTCTTAAAATTGGGGAGGAAGGCTGGTCTAAAGATTAGAGCCATTCCAATTCTCTGTTCTGCCACAGACTTCCTGTGTGACCTTGGGCCAGTCTCTCCGTTCCCCATCTGCCCAGCCCTTTCCCACCTCCCTGGGGTGTTAGGAAGATAAATACATTGGAGAGATTGTCACGTGCTGGTGATCTGGTAACGGGATCCATATAAATACATTAAACAGCTAAAAACCAGAGCTGTCACTACCGAGCCGTACTGGCTGCATCCTCCCCCCGCCCAAGCCCCTCGAGACTCTTCAGTTGCTTTGTCTGAAGCCGTGAGGTAACCCTCTTCCTAGCTAGAGCACGGCCCTGTTTACACGGGCAAACTTTTGTTGCTGACTCGGGTGTGAAAGAGTATCTCCCAGAGCACAATAAGTTTTGCTGGCATAGGTGCCAGCGTGGACAAGGACTAAATCTTTCCACGTTTAGTAACCATCTTCCATCTTGCCCTCCTTCAGTGGGCGTGTGTGTGATTCCCTGCTCCCATTGCAGACAGCATTAGTGGGTTGAGCTCTGACAGATGCAAGGGGCAATTCCTTAATTCAATAAAAATGTCCTGTCCAGTGAGGTGGAATAGAAGCACTCTGGGGGCTGAGCTCTTTTGCTAGGCCTTCCAAGTGTTGCATCCAGAAGCCCTGAATATTTTGAGGGCATGTAGTGGATTTGGGAGGGTGCGAAGAGACAATAAATTGTTTCCCTCAGAATGAGAGTGAAATGAAGCTGAGGAGAATGACGGTCATAGCCAAAGACTTGAGCAGGAGTGGACTGAAGGGGGCAGTGTAAATTGGGTAGACTTGGATGGCAGTGCATGATGGCACTTGTCACAAAGCATTACCTGTTTGGGAAGCTATAGGGGTGAGGGGATGGGGTACACGGATGATACAGTTGCACTCTGGAAACTTCCAGGCAAAGCCATGGGATTTCATCTGCATTTCTGGATCTTGGCTGTTTATCTGCCACTACGTGTAAATCACAGAAGCAGCCTGGTTTTTAAAACTACAAGTGCAAAATGACATGCAAAAATGTGTGTTATTCATTTATTATTGGTAGTGAATGCATTATTCGAAGCCTCACTCATGGGTCTGGCCCCTGTTGTGCTAGGGGCTGTACAAACACAGAACAAAAAGAGAGCCTCTGCTCCAAGGAACTTACAATTAAAGCATATGACAGATAGATACAAACAGATGGGAAGTAGAAGGAACCAGTGAGATGATACAGGCATTATGGCAAAGCAGAGTTTTGAGGAGGGTTTTGAAGGAGGACAATGAATTAATCTGTGTCCTTGCAAGATGTCATGTAGTCAGATATTTACAAATCTGATATCTGTCTACGGAAACACATTCATGCCAGCAGCGTGTACGAACTAGGGGCTGAGCTGTGAGCACAGACTTTTGAAAGAATATGTCACACCAGGATACCTGATGCTCCCTCTTGCTAGTCACGCTACCTGTGGAGGGTTATCCTTTAAGAGGAAGTTTTGTCTTTGTGATTAAGGTACTGGAATGGGACTTGGAAAATCTGTAGTCATGTCCCTGCTCTGCCATTAATTTCCTGTGTGATTTTGGGCAAGGCACTTTGTATCTCAGTTCCCCCTCTGTAAAATGGGGACATTAAAACTTCCTTTATTTGTTGTGCCTATTGAAATTGGAAGCTCTTTGGGGCAGGGACCATCACTTGCTACGTATTTATTTAGCTCCTGGTTTTGATGGGACCCCATTCTCAGATGGGGCCTGTATTATTTCTAGTTCTCTTATGATATCCACTAAAGGAAAACACACAATCCACAATGCAGCCAGTCAGCTATGCAGGGCTATTGAGTCCATGGTAGAGGGAAGGAGATACACTTTTCTCATCCTTGCAGGTGATCAGCTTAGTTGCAATTTTATTCCTGATCCCTTAGTGCTCACAGCTACAAATGGGAGTGTTTACGACAGCATCCAACCCTTCCTGAAGTCCAGGCACAGGATCCAGAGCGCGCAGCTTTTAGTAGGTGTTGGGCTGTGATCTGTGACTCTTGCTATGTAGTCTGAGTCCTGTATAACAAACAAGGAGTTCTGTGGCACTTTTAAAGACTAATTGTGCCACAGGACTCCTTGTTTGTTTTGCTGAACTAGACTAACACGGCTCCCCCTCTGGAACTGGAGTCCTAGATGTGTCAGAGAACTCCTCTCTCTCTGGGCTTTGGCCAGCCAGCTGAGATCAGCTGAAATACTCAAGTAGGGGGTCCTTGGATGGGACTGGGTAGGAGGCTGCAGGCCAGGAAGTCTCAAGAGGCGGTTCTTGACTCTGCAGCCTCTTGTTCTCATTGAAAAGCCTGTCTGTTGCAGTAGGGTTTGCTGCAGAGTAGGGCTGAGTAAGACGGACTGCAGTTTTGATGTGGGAAGGGGTAGATTTTAGAGGTCATTGTGAATTATTTTGTGTCTACCATATACTTTAAACTGAAGCACATGGTTCATGCCTAAACAGATAACTGTGCCCCCCATAAGAAGACTATCGATTCTGTGGTTTGTTGGGAAATTGACCTGATGATCAAATAGGTTATTTTATTTTTTCAGCTCTAACAGCTGTGATTTTTAGAGGAAATCTAAATTGCCTTATATAAACTGAAGCTCTCCAAGTGCAAAAGTTCCCTCTCTAGCCCTAGCCCTGATTTCAGTGTCATTTTCCCCATTCTGCTGGGAGCAGACATCAGTCAAGCACCAAGCACGCTGCATGATAGGAGGATTTGTCTTACGTTTTCAGGACCAATCTCAGGAGTCTGGTTTCAAAGAGCGAGAGCTGTGGGCTTTGGATGGCATTAGGCCTACATGGGAGGGATTGGTAAACTGGCTCACAATCTGGGAGTCCACTTCTCCTGTTGCAGGCTAAAAGACCCTCATTTTTGTAAGTCACAATTCAGCCTGTTATTTAAGTACATGCATCACTTTAAGTAGGGGTTAAAGTAAGGGGGAACACAACAGAACGCAGTTCCAGGGCCCCCCAAATTTGAGGGGCCAGAGTTCCGGGGCCCCTAAAAATAGAAAAATCGGGCGGAACCCATGTTCCGCCTTTCCCTGGTGGCTGGCAGATCCTACACCCCACCGTTGTTAATCACAATACTTATTGTGTGATGCAGGGTTTGCTAGTTTGTGACAATAATTGCTATAGACATAAACGCCGTATAAAATTATAAATATTTTTATGGAGCGATAACCGATGCATGTGGTACTGAGAAGTGGTTGCAAATGCCTTCCTGGGTTGGGGCCCGCACATGCATGAAGGGGGCCCAGGCAATACGGGAAGGGGGCCCAGAGATTAGGAGGGTTCTGGGGCCTGTCAAATTATACATTAACCACGACTTTAAGTATATGAGTGGGACATGCTTAAAGTTAGGCACCTACCTGTGCAAAGAGAACTGGGTTCCAGAACACCCCACTGCAGACACCCCACTACAGAAGTACCTCAGGAGAGTTGGGGCGCATTGGCTTTCCAGCCACATTTGCAGGCTGAGTCAAACGTAAACATGCCATCTCTGGAACTCTGTATGTGGATACCTCCAATCTTTGTATTTTTGAGGGAGGCGGGGCTGGAAATGTAGGCCACATCTGAATACGATGGGTTAAACTGAATTTGTGAACCTAAACACCCCTGAGCTATGGTGCTATGGGACAGATAAACTCGTACAGGATATGCTTTCACTGCAGGGACAACTTGGGCCCATGCTGGTGTAAAGATCTCCTCCCAACAGGACATTCTTCATGTACATTAATTCCCAGCTTCAGCTCTAAGAGGGAATCAAAGAGTTAACAGACCAGTGTTTTATGTATTAAACCACCCCACCTCCACCGCCATTATGGTAGCTAGATGAGTCAATGGCTGTCTGTTGACTGCACGAAAGAACTAAATGGCTCGGAGCCCCATTAAGCTACATATGGATAAGCAGGACATAGCCCATCTTGCAGTCCTCCCAATGCATGCTTTAATTCTGATCAATAAATGTGTCACTGCAGTTCCCTCTCTAAGGGCTCCATTACTATCGAGTAGCAATCATCAAACTCCTTCTGCTTTTAATGGGGGTTCAGAGAAGGGCAGGAGGCAAACGCTGTGCCAGGAACGTGTCTTTTTCCATCCCTGCTTGAGTGCTGATGCTGGACAAGAGCAGGCCAGCTGCGAGTTATGCTAGGGACAGAATACATGGCTAGAAACCACAAAACAGATTTTTGATTTGACTCCCCTTCATGTCTCAGTTATTTAACATGATGCAGGATATGTTCACACCAATGGCTTGGGAAACGGTTGCTCTTCATAGAGATCTCTATTAGTCACAGGTAAACAAGATGACTTTCTATTCATCACCTCTTCTTTTCTGGCTTTAAAATGTTGCACACTGCCACTCAGGGAGCAGAAACAATATCCTGCGATGTGACTGACCAGTCACTCTGTGTGTGTGTGTGTAGTGAACAGCAAATAACAGAAGGGAGGTTATTTTAATTTGCACAATGACAATTGATGGAAAATTCAAGTCAGTTCACAATCAATTCACAAGCAGAAAGTGTGTTGGATATTTTATGGTAGTGGGTTTCCCCTCCATTATTGCTGGGTGTCCAGGTAGGTGTGGTTTGAGACAGAGGATAGGAATTGAAAAAAGGTGCTCTTTTGACAGGCGATCTCTCTAGGCAAGGCCAGCATTAGTGTTGAGAGGCCTGGCTGCCTTAGAGTTTGCTGGATTTTCATAGAATCATAGGGTTGGAAGGGACCTCATGAGGTCATCCAGTCCAACCCCCTGCTAAAAACAGGACCATTCCCACTAAATCATCCCAGCCAGGGTATTGTCTAACTGGACCTTAAATATCTTCAAAGATGGAGATTCCACCACCTCCCTAGATAGCCCATTCCAATGCTTCACCACCCTCCTAGTGAGAAAGTTTTTCCTAATATCCAACCTTGACTTCCCCAGCTGTAATTTGAAACCATTGCTCCTTGTTCTGTCCTCTGTTACCATCGAGAACAGCCTAGCTCCTTCCTTTTTGGAGCACCCCTTCAAGTAGTTGAAGGTTGCTATCAAATCCCCCCTCAGTCTTCTCTTCTGCAGACTAAATAAACCTACTTCTTTCAGTCTCTCCTCGTAAGTCATGTGCCTCAGCCCCCTAATCATTTTCATTGCCCTCCGCTGGACTCTTTCTAATTTGTCCACATCCTTTCTGTAGTGGGGAGCCCAAAACTGGACACAGTATTCCAGGTGCGGCCTCACCAGTGCTGAATAGAGAGGAATAATCACATCCCTCAATCTGCTGGTAATACTCCTACTGATGCAGCCCAATATGCCATTGGCCTTTTTGGCAACAAGAGCACACTGTTGGCTCATATCCAGCTTCCTGTCCACCATAACCCTCAGGTCCTTTTCTACAGCACTGCTACTTAGCCGATCGGTCCCCAGCCTGTAGCAGTGCATGGGATTTTTTCCATTCTAAGTGTAGGACTTTGCCCTTGTTCTTGTTGAACTTCATGAGATTTCTTTTGGCCCAAAGCTCCAATTTGTCTAAGTCTCCCTGTCCCTGCCCTCCAGCATCTATCATTCTCCCCAGCTTGGTGTCATCTGCAAACTTACTGAGTGCAATCTATCCCATCATCCAGATCATTCATGAAGATGTTGAACAGAACCAGCCACAGGACCGACCTCTGGGGCACTCCACCCGCCACCGGCCGCCAACTAGACATCGAGCCACCAATTCCCACTCATCCATGTGGGAACTAATGATACTGCAAGAGGTGACCCTCAGCAGATCAAAGCTGACTACAGGGCTCTGGGAGCACGGGTGAAGGAGTTCGGTGCACAGGTGGTGTTCTCCTCGATCCTTCCTGTCAAGGGTAGGGGCCTGAGCAGAGACAGATGCATCCTGGACGTGATGCATCCTGGCTGCGAAGGTGTTACCAGGAGAGCTTTGGCTTTCTCGACCATGGGGTGCTGTTCCAGGAAGAAGGACTGCTAGGCAGAGATGAACTCCATCTATTGAGGAAGGGGAAGAGCATATTTGGACGTAGACTGGCTAACCTAGTGAGGAGGGCTTTAAACTGGAGGGGACCGTGGGGGAGTTGAAGGGGGAAGGTGACCAAAGCCCACAGGTAAGTCACAATGAGGGAGACCTGGGGGAAGGGATGGGACTTGGGGGAGCCGGGGCTGTAACAGCAGAGATAAAAGAGAGACTAGTCAGAACTGGGGGGGGGGGGAGAGAATCAAATCATTGTCTTAGGTGTCCTAATAAAGCCCTAATACTTGAGGTGAGTGGGGAGGGAGGACACCAGGAAATAATGCAAGGAGGAAGGTGCAATAGGAGAGATAATGGACAGGGGAAAGTAGGGCAATCGCCCTGGTACCTTAGGTGCCTGTACACAAATGCGAGGAGCCTGGGAAACAAGCAGGAAGAATTGGTAGTACTGGCACAGACAAGGAACTATGATATAATTGGAATAACAGAAACATGGTGGGATAACTTGCATGACTGGACCACTGCCATGGACGGATATAAATTGTTCAGGAAGGACAGGCAGGGAAGAAGAGGTGGAGGAGTAGCGCTATATGTAAAAGAGCTGTATGACTGCTTAGAACTCCACTATGAAAGTGGAAACAAGCCGGTTGAAACTCTGTGGGTTAAGTTTAGAGGAGAATGCAACAAGGGGGATGTCGTGGTGGGTGAATTGCTTCATTCCTTCCAATACCCTTGATGTTACTATTTCTCAAGGAATAATTCAATCAGCAGTAATCAGCACTTAACAAATCTTAACTAATCCTCACAGGAACTTTCCATGAAGCAGGTAAATAAAGAGCTATCCCAGTTTTGTGTTCTGCAAAACTGAAGCAGAAAAATTAAATGTTTTTCCCAAGGTCACAAAGTAAGTCAGGGAATAGAATTCAGGCATTTCTAATTATCAGGTCTTAGACTTTGCGCCAGACTCAAGTGAATCTGAACTATACATTTCTGAGTTTTGAAATAAAGCTCCATTAAATTGGTGGGAACCCACGAAAATACATTTTCTGCTGATTCTGGCTGGGGTGGAAACCAGAAATGCTGAGATGTTGTGGGAGGGAGGCAGTTCTTGTGGCACTTTTGGGCAGGCTGGAAGTCTTGAAGGCTATGTTTACACTTGAAAAGTTAGGTCGACTTTACAAAGTCGACTTAATAAGGTCCACTTTAAGTTGACTTAAAGTGGACCTTATTAAGTCGACTTAACAAAAGTTGACAACTTTTCAAGTGTAGACGTGGCTCCTTTTCAACCTTATTAAGTCGACTTAACATTTTAAGTCGACTTAAAGAGGTCCACGTAGGCACTACTCCGCGTGTCCACTGGCTTAATTCAACTTAATAAAGTCTACTTAAGCGCTAGTTCAAATTAAAATGAGGTGTTATTAATTTGAACTAACTTTTCCTTAATTCGACTTAAGGAGCATTTTAAGTCGAATTAAGAAAAGGGCAGTGTAGACGCGGAGTAAATTAAGTCGACTTAAGCCTCCTTAAGTCGATTTAATTTGTAAGTATAGACGCATCTGAAAATCTCACAAGTGAGTCTGAGGTCTTTCAAGACTTCCAGCAACTTCTTGCAGATCTGGAAGGTTTGGGTCAGATAAAAATCCAAGTAGAACGTCTGAAATTTATCTTGTAATTACCAGCATTAGACTTAGGGAATTTCTGACTCCCAGGCTTTTGCTCAGACAGAAATATATTTCAGGTACACTCTGAATGTGGGGAGGGCAGTGAGATGGAGAACAAGTTTAGGGAGGACAGTGTTGCTATAGCTGGTGTTTTTCTGAAATCCCCGTATCTTGGAGTCCTGTAAGAATCTCTGCTTTCATTTTTTAATAAAAGGAAAATTCTACTCCCTTGATTGCAAAGAAGAGCTTGACAATCTGACCATAAACAAGAAAGCAAATTAAAAGAAACCCACATTTTTCTCTTTTAAAAAATTTCTCATGATTCTTTTGGACAGTATTATGACTTAGGGAGAAAGGTCTGATTGGCTGGGGTTGGCAATACTGGGCGAGTGGGCTACATGGAAAGCATGTGTATGGCAGTAGGAGAAATAGAAAGGCCTTGTGAGGAGAGTAGTGAGAAATAGTGAAGGTCAGAGAACATAAACAAATGACAAGAAACCCAGTACTGATAAAATGAGAACTCCTACCTCATCCCGGAATAGGCACAGCTAGAGAAGGGGCCTGGAATATTAACCCTTACCATCCCCACACAAAGTGGCAGCTGTCTACAGGCCGGATTAAGACATGCTGAGGCCCTACGCTATGTCAAGATTCAGCGGCCCCTTACCGTAACAAATAAAGAGAAAAAAGTGCATTGCATTATAAAAGAATGAAAAAATAACTGATAAACTGTTATATTTGCATATATACATAGGGAAAGATGCAAAGAAAAACAGCTAAATAAAAAATACATCTTGCAAAAAGCCTTATTTGCATTACCAAATACCTTACGATAAATCTTTTTAATTATCTCTGACATATTTAGAGGTCCCTCATAATGTGAGGCCCTAAGGCATAGCTTACTTGGCTTGCGCCTAAATCCGGCACTGGTATCTCACATGCTCTTCTGTGCAGCCAGCTCCCGCTTTTGAAATCAAGCAGCAGCTGTTTCCAGGCTCCCACTGTGAAGTCATTCTGTTGTTCTCATGCAGCGATCATGTTCTGTCTGTGGCTGCGACATCACAGTTGCAAAATCCTAAGCGGAGCCACTCTCTGGAAATAAACCATAAACTGTTGTAGGGAAAAAGATGCACATTTTGAAATAAATGGTCTATACCTTAAAACCAAATTTTGAGAGAAGAAAATGCCATCATTTTTGAACTACAACTTTGGTAGAAAGGTTTCTGGCTGAGAAGTGAATCTCACTGGAACTGAATGAACATTCAGTGAGATTTTTTTTTTTTAATATGGTTTTTCATTTTCAGTGATGTGGTATAAACAACTCAGTGCTCTCCATCTCCTGCAGGCAGAAAATGCCGGGGTAAAGTTAAGAAGTCATTGCACGGACAGAGCACTTTTTAATGGTGTTAGTGGCAAAACTAAGTTTGTTTTTTTTAAAAACCAAAAACAAGGAGTCTGGCGTCACTTTTAAAGACTCACAAATTTATTTATCGCATGAGCTTTCATGGGAGAAAATCCCAAGCATCAAACTCTCTCTTCTTAAAGGCTATGTCTACACTTGAAAATTTAAGTTGACTTTAACTAAGGCCCCCACCTTCTGCGCTCGAAGTGCCAGAGTGGGGAAGCAGCCGTGACACCACCTTCTTCATCAGATGCCATAAGGATGTCCTTCCATAGTCTCTTCTGTCATCCTAACTGCATGCCCTACCCACTGAAATGGTGGAGCTTCCCGTACGTTTACTGTACTTGATTCTCCATAGACCTCTACAATCTCCTACTAGATCATCTCTGCGAAATCCCAACAAGGCAAAGCAGAAAGAAAATTCATTTCAATTCCATCTGATTACAATCAAAAGGAAACACCCACCCTTTTTTTTTGAGTTGCTTGAAAACAGATTCTTTGTCAATCTCAAAGCATTTAACCAACCAAAAAAAAATCAGAAAATGTCAAATGGCACGTTTTTTTTTTTTTGTAAAAAAAGTTCGTATAATTAAAAAATGCATTTTAATTGAAAACTTTTTGATGAAAATTTTTCAATCACATGGCCAATTTAGTGAAATGACAATTAAGAATTTCTTCCTACATGGTAGTCAGTACTAATCCAAAATATATTCACTTCCAGTTGAGGTTTTGAACAAGAATTTCTAATCTTTTGAAAAATTACTATTACAGGAATTGTGATTATTTTGCATAGTTTCATGGCTCGGAAATGTACGCTCCCTTTCTTTTCTCAAGAATGCCGAGGAAGGAATTGCTAATCAGAAATGTGTTCCATTGAGGAGAAAAGGAAAATGAGTTAGATTGAGAAAATGTACCTGAGGTAATGACTTTTATGAGGATTAATAAAATCCCGATGACAAGCACTGTGAACAGAGCAACCAAAAGTTCTCGCAAGATTTCTCCTTTCCATTTGCAGAGTGAAATATCCTAGCAAGTGTTTCCAACAGCCAGACAGGACAAAGGATAGAATACTTAAAGCTGGTTTATGAAAGCATTTTTAAAAGAACTTCAGCATGATTTTATCTTCAGAATGTATTTGGATTTCATGATATTTGATGTTTCCTTGTAGTGAATGGGTGTGGCCTCCCTCTGAGATTGACAGAGACCATTGCCTGTCCCCTAGTGGATGGAGCCAGCATGGCCATGCCTACCCCACCAGAAGCAGAGGGGCAGGACAGGAAGTATAAAAGGCAGGTCCTGCAGCTTAGCTGGGCTGGAGCCACCAAGGGAGACAGACACCTCCTGCTAGAGTGGAAGACTAAAGACAACCTACAGCACAAAAGACTCACCAAGATTGTAGAGCTGCCATGGGGCTGCCATTGGCAATGTATCCCAGGGGTACGGAGGAAACCCTGAAATGCAGGTACACAGTGAGGGTTGTGTTGGAAGTAACCCAGGAACATCAGATGCTAGTCTTGTTGTGCGGCCAGAACATTGTCAATGTGTTGTGGAGCGATCCCTGCAGTCCCAATGACGGAACTCTCCGCCACTCTTAGGGCCCAGGGCTGGGACCTGATGGAGTAGGTGGGTCCAGGTTCCCCCAACCCCTTACAACCAAACTCCTTTGGGCGGTAGCAGCCTCCCAATCTGAGGCCAAGAGGCCTCTTTGTTTACCATGTGCTGGAACTAGGATGTCAGACAAAAGACTACTTATTACTCTGCCTTGCCTGAAGGCCTGAGTCCCTAGATTGCTCCTCCCTGCCTCAGGGCCTGAGCAAGAAACTGGGATGGCTAATTTTCCATTACAGGTTGCTTATTACAGGTCCGTAGCAGCAAGTGGGGGGAAAGGCCTCCCTCTAAGCTTGACAGAAAGGGGCAGCTAGGCACGCCGACATTCCTAAAGCCCAAGCCACTGGCTGTACACAATGGATCGTGTGGTGTGTCCTGGATGAAAGCTTGAGGGACGTAGGTAACTATAGTGGTCAGTAGGTTTTCGGTATAGGGTAGTGCTTATGTGGCCATCACTAATTTGCACTGTAGTGTCCAGAAAGTGGATCCTCCGTGTGGAGTGTTCCAGACTGAGGTTGATTGTGGGGTGGAAATTGTTGAAATCTCTGTGGAAATCTTCAAGAGCATCCTTACCATGAGTCCAGATGATGAAGATATCATCAAAGTAGTATAAATAGAGGAGTGGTACTTGTGGATGAAACTGGAGAAAGCGTTGTTCTAAGTCGGCCATAAAGATGTTGGCATATTGTGGGGCCCTGTGGGTACCCATAGCAGTGCTGCTGACTTGAAGATATAAATTATCTTCAAATCTGAAATGGTTCTGGGTGAGTACAAAGTCACAAAGTTCAGCCATGAGGTGTGCCGTGCTATCGTCGGGGATAGTTCTCCTAATGGCTTGTAATCCGTCTTTGTGTGGGGTGTTGGTTTACAGAGCTTCTACATCCATATTGGCCTGGATGATTTTTTTTCTGGAAGGTCACCAATGGATTGAATTTTTCTCAGGAAGTCCGTGGTGTCTCGAGGATAGCTAGGTGTGTTGATAGAACAGGGTCTGAGAAGAGAGTTCACATAGCCAGATAAACCTGCTTTAAGAGTGCCAATGCCTGAGATGATGGGGCATCCGGGGTTTTCTCCCACCAAAGCTCATATGATAAATAAATGTGTTAGTCTTTAAAAGTGCCACAAGACTCCTTGTTTGTTAAACTGCAGAATTGGAATTCATATGCAGGTTTGATAACATTGCCTTGGGGTTAGATACAGATTTCGGGTTCTTTTCTTATTACAATAGGTGATTTTACCTCACCTCCCTCTAATATGCTGTTCTCCACTGTTTGAACCTATACAACTGCTTTGATTTGCTGTAACAGTCTGACCTGATCCTTACACTTCCCTGCATTTATTTTCCTCCCATTCTGTAAGTTCTCCATCTTCAAGCACCTGACGAAGTGGGATTTTCTCCCACAAAAGCTCATGTGGTAAATAAATTTGTTAGTAAGTGCCACAAGACTCCTTGTTTGCTTCATCAGAAGGTAATGACTTTTACTCACATCTCTTCATTTCTGCCATATGAGGCTACATCCACACTGGATCCAGAAAACAAGTCATTGATTCTGACTCAGACTTCAAACTATAGGGTCAGGTTGTATGTGTAGGCAATGGAATTCATCCGCTCCCTCTCCTGAAATTCCAGTCAATGGGATCTGATCTGAGCTACTTTTCTGGGCATCTCGCATTGACATGCTGTCCATGGGTAACCCCTCCTCTCCCAGTCCATCCCCGCTGCAACATCTAAACACACAAAAGCCATCTCTAAGATGGTGACTTCATGTTATACCATGAATAAGTTATTGAGCGGATTCATAAAAAATGAAAGATACGTTTTACTGAGCTAGAAATGCTGAGCCTAACCTAAATATGTCACACAGACAGATTGTTATCAAATGAGTAGACCTATTCCTCATTAAATATATAGCAAAGGAGGGTAGAATATGAAATATGTATGGCAATAGGAAATAAAATTAAGTGACTGGAATCACAGCTCAGGGCAAGAAAAATGGAATAAGGAAAGGAAAAGAGGTCAAAGAAAGAAGGAGTAAATGTGGAGTAAAGAACTCATTAAGTTTCAATGGAGCATATACTCTCTCTGTCTCTTTTTAAAGTCCTAGCTCACTTAGGGTAAGAAATCCTTCCATGCTTTGGATTTTTTTAAACACAATAGGACTAGATCCTCAGCTGGTATAAATTAGCATTGGTGGAAATGGAGCTACACGTCTTTACACTGGCTGAGTATCTGGCCCATAAGAAGCCACTAAGGGGTGTACAGAAACTCGGGGCACAGTAGGCCGACTCCAGTTGAAAGCTTTTTGGGACAGCTCATCCTGGAACCCACAAGCGGAGAAGCAATTCTTGATTTAGTCCAAGTGGAGCACAGGATCTGGTCCAGAAAGTGAACATAGCTGTACTGCTTAATAATCGTGAGCATAATGTAATTATATTTCATCCTTGTTATACCAAAGAAGCCCACCACAATCGTATTTAACTTCAGAAAGGAGAGCTACATAAAAATGAGGATGCTAGTTAAACAGAAATTTAAAGGAGTAGTCACTAGAGTGAAATGCCTGCTAGTGACATGGAAACTTTTAAAAAACCAGCATAATAGAGGCTTGATCAAATGTATATCCCAGATTAAAAGAATAGTAAGAGGACCAAAAAAAAAAAAAAAAGTTATCAGGGCAAAACAATAGCGTGAAAGAGGCAGTTAGAGGGGAAAAAAAAGCAGTATCCTTTCAAAATCAGAAGTCCTACTGCGGAAAATAGAAAAGAAAGAAGCATGAACTCCGGGAAGTCAGCTGTAAGGCTATGTACACACTACCATTTTTAACGCGCAATAATCCTCTTCCGCATTAATTCTCCCGTGGCTGTTGTTGCGCGAGATCGCGTACACACCATGCTTGCTCGAACGGAACAAACCCCTCCCCCCCTTCTGATCGCAGTCCTCCAGTAAAGCAAAGGGGATTGTGGGTACCTATCCCAGAGTCCCCAGTATCATCTCCCGTGGTGCATTGCGCTACCGACGCTACCCAGCAGTCGCCAATAGCAACGGGTGCTTAAAGCGCCGTGGCTTGTGCTGAGAGCCGGGGGATCGGGTGGTGGCTGCA
>ML685818.1:1233400-1266240 GCA_007922175.1 Pelusios castaneus
TGGCCCTGCAAAGGCTGTATTAGAGGGGCACCAGCCCTGGTCTCTCCACTTTTGGGGTGCTGTCCAGTGCTCCCACCCTCCCCTGCACAGGCCAGAATGGGGGGAGGCAGCCGCAGCCCCTGGTGCTGGAGGGGGGCCCTGTTCAATGCTGCAGGGGGAGAAGGGGCCGGGGCCAGAGGCTGCCCTCCCGTCCTCTGCTGCACTCTAGGTGCAGTGTTCTGGCCCGCCCTGCCCCCAGCCAGCTGGTCCACCCCAGGGGGCCAGGCGGGCTGGCATGTGGCCACTGTTCCCCAGGGTCTGGGGCAGGCTGCCTCGGCCCGTGGGGTGGACCAGCCTGTTGGGGGCAGGGCAGGCAGGAAAGTTGCATTCTCAGGTTGGGAGGGTGGCCCCATGGCTCATCCCCCTCTAGCACTGGGGGGGCTGCAGCTGCCCCCCCCAGTTTTGGCCCACTTGGGGGGATAGCGGGCAGCACCAGCCTGGGGCCAGTGCCACTCTAATCCATCCCTTGCAGGGCCAGCCTGGCATCCCCCGGTAGCCCGGCGCCTGAGGGGCTTGGCCCCCTAGTAGCCCCCTCCCATCGCTATGCCACTGAGCACAAGTGAAACGGGCTAATAACAGTGCAGGCTGCACTGCTTAAAAGCTGATTGGCTGGGCCTGCTTTCAAAGTGGGTGGGCCATGGCCCGCCCCAGCTATGCCTATGGACTCCGCTGCCTTGCGTATCATACGACCTCCTAAGGTGCTCAGCCCCTACCACGTCTCTAAAATGGTTGTCTTTAACAAACAGGGGTTGCCTGAAAAATACAGGCCAGGGTTTAGAGTGACCAGACAGCAAGTGTGAAAAATCGGGACGGTTTTGGGGCAGGGAGAGGAGATATAGTTGTGTATATTAGGCAGTAATAACCAGATGTCTGGTCCCACTCCGCCAGCACCTTTCCTGTGTAAATTCAAGCACTCAAGGGAGATGACTGATCCCATTTTGGGCAAACCCAAATGTTGGGCATCACTAGCTCCCTGGGGAAAGTGCCTCACTGGTGACCATCAGCATAGCTCCATGAAGAACTTAAGACCAGCCATACTGGGCCAGCCCAATGGTTCATCTAGCTCAGTGTCCTATCTGACGACAGTGGCCATTACCAGGTGTTTCAGCAGGAAGGAACAGACACATAATTGTCAAGTGAGCCAATCCTGTCTCCCAGTCCTAGCTTCTGGCAAACACTGGTTCTGATGATTTCACCAGCTGAGGCTCTGGCCCATGTGCCAAGAAGGACAGGCCATGGGCGCCACGGTGGGTGGGGCTGCGTGCCGGGGGTCAGTGCAGGTAGCAAGTGGACGACAATGGGGAAAGGAGACTAGGATCAGGGCTAGGATGCTCATATTTCCCAAAGGGAAAATGGGACACCATGGGAGGCAAGCCTCAGCCCTCTCTGCCCACCAGGAGGGTTTGCCCAAGCTCCCCTCCCCATGTAGAGGGTGAGCCACTCACCTGAGCCATGTCCTCCCATGTGGGGCTGGCTTGAGCCCCGCCTGCCCTCCATGTAAGGTTGAAGCCAGCACTGCTACCTGTGGGAGACCTGCCTGCCCCAGACCCAGCCCTAGCTCAATGCTTGGCCTCTTGCACATGCTTGTAACCCTCCCCCCCACTTTTTTCTGGCACAAGTGGACATTTGTCTCATTTGCCCTTACCAACTTCAGGATTATCAGGAAGGGGCTTAGAAAAGGGACTGGCCCAGCCAAAGAAAGGCTGTGTGGTCACCCTAAGCTTCAGGGAGTCTGATAGGTGGGGAAGAAACTGAGGGAGATCAGGGCAATAGGCAAATGTGCCCATGGAGGGGGAAGTCTGCGGGGTGAGAGTACAGCAGGTGAGAGCTGGAAGGAAAGGATCTGTGGGGGTCAGGGCTCCCCACCAGTTGAGGCCTAAATGGAAGGAGGCTATCTGGGGTATGGGAAGGGCGAGATGGAATGGGTCGTAACAAAAGACGTAGGTGGAATTCCAGCCACACTTAAAATGGCTGGTCCCTGGCAGCAGCCATTTAAAATATCTGCACCCTGCTCTGCCCTTTGCAATGAGATTCAGACGCAAGCCTGGTTCAGAGGTACAGACCTATGAGAGCTGGGCTTAAAAGGCAGCACAGTGGCGTAAGCAAGGGTGTCCAGCTTCTGGGGGCCATGCCCACATTTGTGCTCCCCCAGGTGCCACAGGCCACCCCACATCTTGCATCCACCGCCTGGTGACCCCCAACAGCCCAGCACCCGGAGACTTGGTCCCCCCATCATCCCCCCACATCGCTACGCCCCTGGGGCAGCACCCTACTGATATGAGTGTGCGGACAGCAGTGTCTGCTCATTGGCTCGAATCCAGTGCAAGCTGGGGTTCCAGCCTGAGAAAATGACTTTCCCTGCAAGAGTTTGCTGTCATCTCAGACTAGAGACAAGGCTGGGCAGCGATCTCATCACCTCTCCAGGGTTTACCTGACCTCCACATTGGCAGTGGGGAGGATTTTTCTGCTCGCCCATATTGGCAGGGGCCTGTGAGCACATCCCCCGCCCCACGGAGTGGTCCTGGAGTGAGCTGGTAACATGACCGTTTTCCTGCGGGGGGTTGCACAGTGAACGAGCTGAGACTTTCCCAGCTTTGGGGTGCCATGACTTGGAAGGTGAACCCAGCCCCTAAGGACAAAGGTGTTGGTGGGAGTGAAAGGCCCATAGTAGCTCTTCATCTGGCCCATTCAGGTCAGGGCACGTCTACACTACATCTGGGAGCCGGCCTCCCAGCCTGTGTCCACAGACTCCCATTAACGAGTTCAGAATAGCTGTGCAGACACTGTGACAGGTGCATTAAAGCCAGTGGTGGGGCGGTCAGAGCTGAGCTGCAGCCCGAGGTGAACCATGAAAGCAGTGTCTACACGGCCCTTTTTAGGGTGCTGGGGCAAGGCTGTGAACCTGGATTGTGAGGCTCTTGCTCAGCGGCAGTGTAAACATACCCGTCCTCTTGGGACAGAACAACAGCGCACGCTTCTCTGCCTCACCCTGTGCAAATACGCCTCAACCAGTAATGCACAGGTCAGCTATTCCTCTGCATTTAAACTAGCCAAGCCTCTTGCTGGGTGGTTTGGCCCCTGACAAAAACCAGACATGGGTTTGTCCCGTCAGGCAGGGATGCCATTTTGAAGAGGTCTCGTCAGCGGGTGGTGGAGTGGCGCACTCTTCAAAATGGTTGCTTCTGCTTAGCGTGCCCTCATGCACACCACGTATGTGAGGTCATTTCAGCAGGGCAAGGGCGTGCTGTGGGGTAGGCCGTCAGCATGCCCAGAAGTACCAGAATGGCCAGAAATGTGGCAGCAGACACCCTAGCGCCCCACAATTTCAGCCTCTCTACCCCCATTCTGTGAACAGTTCGCCCCTAGGAGCCAAGTGGGACCCACCAGCATCTTTCATGTAAGCCACTGACTAGCTATGAGGTGGTAATTTCCTAGCAGGCACCACCAGAAAAGGGCTGTATCCTGCCCCCATGCTCCACATCCCCCTTTATTTGCACCCTTCATGAGAAACTGACATAAGACCACTGGTGCCCTAGGCATTTCAAATAAAGTTAACTCACAAGCGGTGCTAAAATGGGGGAGGAAGATTTCATCAATTCCCTGTGGACACAAAACACTCCTGCGCGCACACGCACACAAGCACGCACACGTGTCTTCCAGCACACACAACAGACTCATGTCCAGTGGTGCTGTGCAAAGTGAGTCAGGAAGGTGAACTAGCTACCATCAGGACAAAAGGGGCTTGACAGAAAAGCCTTTCCTGGAATAAAACAGTTGCAATTGCTAGCCCGTGTGTCAAAATTCCTGTCGTCTCAGCCAGGCAAGGCATTTGGCTGAGGTCTCTGTGCTCTCACGGACCCTCTTTGACAACGAATTGTCCAACAAACCCGGGGTCGCACCAAGTTGGTGGTAGACGTGAATGATGTGAGAAGCCCAGGTGACGGCTCGGTGCCCTAAGGAAGGGATGAATGCTAACGATCACGCTGGTTAGACATGCTCGCACTTGGGAAACTGATCTGGCAAGAAATGTAGGGGTTTAGTATTGAATCCTCAGGGGTCATCAGAGGCCAGCATTTACCAGCTGAAAACAAGACAGAGATACTGTCTGTCTCACACACACAAAACCCCAAGCTGGCCTCCAGATGCAGTGGTGACATGACCCAACACACGCAGGGCACACCCTAAATTGACTGACGGACATGCTGTAGACCTAACAGGCCCACTGAGTCCATTGCCAGTAGGTTTTGGGCTCCCCTGCTTCCCACTTACGGAACCCAACAGATGGGGTCTCCACACTCTTACCACACCCTCTAGCCCTGAAGCTTCGTGCCCTCACAGCACCATTGTGTGGGTGTTGCACCAATGGCATTCCTCAGCCTGGCTTGCACTGGTGCAAATGCATTTAGAGGAGGCCAGCGACTCAACGGGTGTGCACGGGCGTAGCTCCGTTAAAACCAGTGGGCCCACGCTAGCGTGGTGAATTGGCCACTGACCAAGGAGCGTCGTAACCATTTGGCACCTCCGTTTTAAATTGGGGCTCTCATATTTAGCTCCCACTGGGAAGGACTTTGAGAGCATTGGATCAAAGAGCTAGCTCACTGCATGTGGCTGTGAGTTGTTACTACGGTTGATCTTTGGTACACCAGGACGGAGCTGCTAAGCGTTTGTAACGAGGTGAAGTGCTGGTTCCCAGTTCTCATCAGGAAAAGAACCAGGGCCCAGGCACATTCTTGCTCCATTTGGACCCAGGAGTTTATGCTCCTGGCTTTTCCATCACCACACATTCTTCTACAAAGAGGGCCTCTTCCTCACCTGGTGTCAGTGGGCATAGCTCCTCCCCAGTTACAGGCTCAGCTCCCGAGGGACGGGTAGGATAAGAAAGGGCTCCCAAAAGGCAGGCTGCTGAGTGGAGAGCCACCTATACTAGGCAGCAGGACATGCCAAGGAACAGAGCTGGGAGGAAGCATGGATGCAAGTCAGCTCCTTACAGCCCCAGCCCCACGACAAGGGATTTCCGGAGGAGGAGACGGCTCAGGTTCAAATCCCTGCACAAAATCAGGGCCCACAGACAAAGGACCTGGGGAAATGCCTCGGAGAATTCTGTCAGGGTGTAGGTGTAAACGAGGGCTCCCAGCAGCTTCGCCGCACCAGGCCCTGGGCGGCTTTGTGCTTGTCCACTGGCAGACAGTTAGGGGCCTCCAGGGTTAGGCGAACGCCGTGCTCTGGTTTTATAAATGTCAGTGAAGCCGAAATGTTGGACTCAGATGCCAAAAGAGGCAGTGAGGTGCCCAAGTTTCTTGGTGAATCTCGCCTTTTGTCACCTTCCTCCTCAGTGGATGATCCGATTTTGTGACACGTGCTGTTTTACTCACTGCCCTGCATGCATTTTCTCTTTTCTGTCCACAAGTCACCCCAACATGGGTCGACTTACCACCACAACAGTCATTTCCTCCTGTTCCCCACCTGGAACCAGCCCCAGCTTTGCCCTTCCCCACTGGATGCTGTCAGTCCCCCCATTCTTAGGGGGAAGCAATATGAGGTTCTCACCCCTCGGGGTCCAGCCACCCACAGCTTTTCCTCCCGCTTCCAGCTTGCTTTCTTGTCAATTTCAGGGCTCCGCTGGAAATCGACCAGAATGACAGATAACTACTGATGTAAGGGAACGCGGTGTCGACTCTGACCTGCATCACCCCATCTGTGCCAAGGTAACCTCACTGAGGTGGTTTTACTGTGTCAGCATAGCACAGGCGTTACATCGGTGGGAGGAGCATCTGAATGTGGACACCTCCACATTTTGTCAATGAAAGCTGACTTTTGTCAACCAGTCTCTCTGGTTTAGGCCAGCCCTAAGGGATAGAGGCAGTGCGGTTTGCTGGTGTGAGCCTGAAGACGGGCATGCTTAAATTCTTAGACTCAAGGCCTGACCAGAGAACCTCACCTGGTAAACTTTGCCTCAAGCCCATTCCTGCTGGTTGAGATAATTTCTAACTACACTGTAGTCCCAGGTTTGCACTGTGAGGCCTCAGATACGTCACTTAGGCCTGGAGACTCCAGGGAGAATCACAGGACTGGAAGGGACCATGGGCGGTCATCTAGGCCAGTCCCCTGCACATGTGGCAGGACAGGTGTTTATATATTTAGGCACCCACATTCCCTTTATTTTCACGGGAGCTCGGCCCCTAAATAGGTCTAATCTAGGCCTTAGCCTCTCTGGGCTCATATGTCGACTGGAGAGAAAAATTTCATACTTCTCTGTCCTCCCTGAGAAGAGTGCCCGTTAAATCGGTAACATTTTGAAGTGCGGTGTATATACGGGGCCTCACACGTCTGAGTAACACTGACAGACTGACCGTAGCATCAGACAGGCGAAGCATGGAGGAAGAGGCATTAGATCCTGATATCCTTACTCACAGTGGTTAGTTTATTACTCTGCTGGCAATGTGAGGAAGGGTATCAGCCACTGGCCTGTTTGAACACTAGCTGTCTAAGGGGAACAGATCTGCTCCTTCAAGGCGACATGCGCCTCTCCACACAACATCTCCACCTTCTTTCCCTTTGGATCCTTCCAACACCCTCCTGTGTCTCACGCCAGAGGTTGGGTTTTGCTTGCTCACGTGGCTGACACTTGCGCTATCTTCAGATGAAATGCAGCGTTACAGTCCTTGAGGGAAACCTTTTCCCTGGTGACTGGCAAGCTCCCATTATGCTTCATCAGGTTTTTTCCAAACAGATTGCTCGTTCTCTATTGCTAACCAGGGAACACGCTGTAGGCAAAGGCCGGTCTCCAACTGGAGACCATAAGGAGAGAACTGGGTAGCAGGCCGGTGAGGGTATGTAAACACTGCCACCCACCTCCTCTTTATAGAATAATTTGGGGAGGGACATTGCCTGACCTGAGCAGCTGGGATCAAGCTAGGGGATCAATGCACTCTCAGCTTTGCCCTCAGGAGTGCAGGTTGCAAGGTGCCCGGACAGAGCCAAAGATGAGAGGCGCAAACCAGAACAGTCTCAGACTGAGAACAGCCCTGTTGAAATCCAGCCTTGAAACATCTCCTGCTGCTTTGATGCCCATGGGGGCAGTTTCTGCTGGGACTCTGGCCACCATCTCTATTCTATCCCAAAAGGCTGCTATGACAGCCCAGCTGCTGGGACAGACAGCCTGGAGATGGAGGGGCGAAATCTGTACACGACCGAGAGGGAAGCAGCCGAGCGGGGATGTATTGCGGAGTGAGCGATCGCTATGTGTTCCCACAGTGACGTATGGACAAGCTAAGAGCAGCCCGCGGGGCGCACAGTGCCCACGAGACCAGAGAAGGCACGAGACGGGAGGGAGAGGGGCTGGCGGAGATGGGTTCTCAGGAGGGCTTTCAAGGAGACAGCACTCAGTGGATGGGAAGGGGGAGAGGACAAAGGGTGACTGCAGGGGTGAGAATGTGGAGGGAGCACACAGGACAGAGAATAAGGACAGCATTAGGATAACGAGAGCAGTAAGGGGGCTGTGTGGCCCCTCCGCTGGATGTTGAATTTGATGCAGTGAGAGACGGGAAGCCAGGGACGGACGCCCTGTTCCACAGAAGGCGTGAGGGTGGGGCAGTATTGCAAGCAGCCGGTTCAGCGATGAGAATCAGGGAGGGGATGGGCGATGGGAAGGGTGACATGTGGCCCATCAATGGTGATCTTCCACTGTTCTGAAGGGTGGCAGAGCCACAGGCTGTTCTGAGATGGTGCCAGGGTATCTAGCTTCTCTCAACGAGAGGAGATCGCCGGGGAGGGTCAGCTCGCAGGACTGGGGCTGGAGGTGCCAGGGGACCAGCAGCTCGCTGCAGCACTGAACGGCAGTTTCGAAATAGCCCCATCCTGCCCTGTTCCGATCTGCAGCCGCCTCTCCCTGCCCATGTGGAAACCCACTGCTGCTCGGACCAAAAAGCACAGTACACAGCCCAGATTTTTGGCTGACGTGGACTCCCGGGACTTACCCAACTTAGGGAGGAGCACAGTGAATGGCCCAGTGGCCTAGAACGGAGCAGGACAACATGCACGTTTCCTGCCACTGAGTCCTGCCGGCCCAGGGAGATGTGAAGAAAGGCACATGCTGCCAAAGGGACCCTGCAGGACTTCACGCAACTTGCTTTAAATGCCAAGGAGGGTGGGAGATGAGAGGACGTCATGACGACAACAAAGTCATTTCAACGTTAAACAACCGTTTATTGGCAATGAATTTTCTCTTTACTGGTAAACGTTCCCTCCACCAGTCGCTTATGTTTTCTCTGCCTTAGCCACCATCTTCTGAGAGAGCATGGACATTTCCATCCTGCAGCTCACTTTATGTAACAAACTTGCCATCCAGCGAGCCCACAGATCCTTTCAACTCACGCCCCGCTTTGTCGCGATTCCCACATCCCCTCCATTCTGATGATCACAGGGTACGTAGCTTTTCAAACGGCAGCCTGCAACAGAAATCATTGCCGTTTACCAGGAGTCTCCATACTTCCCAATGCACCACCAGTCATCAAATACCAGGCGCTTATTACCCGTTCTGCAAACTTTTACTCATGGGAGTAGTCCTAGACATGTCACATGAATAAGGATTTGCAGGATGGGGCTCTTAAACACACAATTAAATCTGACTTACCAAGAAGCCGAGAGGTGACCAAGATCTGGCTGAGGGCTGATGTCTGGAAGAAGGAAGCACCGGGGTATTGTGCTATAATAGTTTTAGCACTGAATGCTAGTCTATATTCAGATCCACACTTCAGGAAAATGTCTTGTTCCAGTATAGTTCTTTAGTTTCTGATGCTGCGCTTGTTGCCAGAAGCCTGTGATTATTCCTAGGACATTGGGAAACACTAGCAATAACAGAGATAACCGCCTTGACATGCCTTTTCTCTTTGGCAGGTGCAGATGGCCCAACATACCCAAATGCCGTTAGATCCTGAGCTACAAAAGGCTGAACTCACCTCTGCGGGTGGCACATCAATCAGTGAGATACTCGCTTAGGCTTGATTGACTTTATTTTAGCTGGCAGGAATTAGCAATAATAGTTTAATAATTGGAGCTTTTCAAAGACGAGCTGGAGATTTAGATACACACCTTGGAATATCTCAATCCAAAACCATGTTTTAGCCAACCGTGCAATCTAAAGGTAGAAAAATCCAGTGTATTTTGTCAGATTTAACCTTTTTGCGCGTTTTCTGGCTGGCGAGCTCTCGGTAGCTGAAATCAACCTCAAACACTCAGTTTCTGAGAGTGTAATGAATTAAAGTTGACCATTGGTAGATTTAATTTATACATTTCAATGTTGTTTGGATCTTTCCGCCCCTGAACTCATATTCAACACTATGTTCATTCTAGTGAGCTCCTCCGTATTTTAAGTGATTTATAAAACACACCATCCCTTTTTAAATATCACTTGTCCTCAAAGCTTTGTACAGACAGTCTCACAACACCCCTGCGAGACAAATAAATTGTGTCAGTGAGTGACTTGCTTGGTCTACAGAGTGAGTCATTGGCTCCCATGGGTTCCCAGTGCCTAACCCTATCTTTCATTCATTGGGCCACAGCCACTCTTAAAAGCGAAGCTTTCACATGTGTAGCTCTTGAAATTCATAGCAAATTCCTAGGAGCTGAATAGCACAACAAAGCCGGTTTCCAGCACTGTGCGTGGTGATTTCCTCCATGTTCTTCTTGGAATGCTACACAGAGATGCTTAGTGATCACATTGTAGGTCAGATCAGGGTGCATAAATATTGGGCATATGAAAACAATCCTGATTAACTCCCACAACTGCAAACACACGCACCCAAAATTCATACTCTTAATGACACATTTTTCCTATCTACCAGCTCTAGTTGCATGCCAACGTGCGCCAGAACATTAGACCTGTGGCTGTGACATGCTAAGAGCAATGACAATGTTTTACGGCTGTACCATGGTTATGCCTGAACACAGGTTGGCATGTGTGTCTCTGTAAGATGTTGCTGAAGGGAGAACCTGGTGTTCTTTTCAGCTCTTGAGGGAATGGAACACATTTAGAAGGGTGTGAAATGTGGTGGTACTTACTATACAATGTCAATTTTTTTCACATGGGCCAGTTTCTCAGCTGGACAGCAGCCACAAACTGGTCCAAGGACAGATGGTTTTCTCCATTCAAGACTCTGTCCCAGTGCGTTAAAGTTGACTTCATTAATAGAGGAAATAAGGATTGATGTAATATTGAAGGCAGAAGTTTGCAGCTCTGGGTTACAAAAAGCTGAATGAAATTCTCTGCCTGTTCACAACTTGAAGCCAAAATATCACCCCTATTCGCCTTCATCGTTTTCTCACAGTTAGTAATCACATTTACATTACTGCCTATACCAAAACTTTGAACTTACACAGAAATTTTCATCCAAGGTGCCCAAAGTGCTTCATATTCAGTGAATGAAGCCCCAGAAGAACACACTGGGGGTTGGGTATGATTAGCTGTAGATGGGTAAACTGAGGCACAAAGAAATTAATCTGTGACTTGCCCATGATCTTAAAGAGACCAGTGGCACACAAAACAGAACGCAGGAGCCCTGGATTTCCAGCCACTGTTCCGAATAAGACCATTCTTCCTCCTTCGTGTAATCAACAGAGTACACAGTCCACCATGTATTTTTAACTCTCTTGCAGCTTGATTACCACTGGAAAAATGGCAGGTAAAATATCGGCACCATTCCCCCAGCAAGGATTTTATGGAGCCTGAGCAAAAATGTGTTCAGTTTCATATAGACTGCCTGTGTAAGCACCCTGTTGCTGGTCATCTTTGACCAACTTGGGACTGGCATCATCCCTTCCCAACACACAGACACGACTGACGCAGGTGCTGGCATTGAGACCGAGTCGGACTTTCTGGGCTTGAGGTTGAGGCTGCTAGTTCCCCACTGAGTCGCTTGCATGTTATATGATCATGTCAGAGGACCCATAGGAGAAGTTTCCGGTGTGAGGACCTGCTCCAAAATCCACTGATGACAATGGAAACGCTCCCAATTGACTTCAATGGGCTTTAAGTGGCCTTGTTTGAGGGCCAGGAAATAACTCAGCCATCACGCTCTTAGCAGGAGCGCCTCTCCTCTTCCACACTGGGAGGGGTTTTTGCTGCCTTGCCAACTGGGATCTAAACAGCAGCAAGGTGCAGAGAATCTTGCTGAGTAGCCTTCTGCGTCCAGTGGCACCGAGCAGGAAACCTCTGTTCAACAGAGCCAAAATCAAAACTACCTGCTCTGTTCACATGACTTCACTGTCCGTCTTCATTTCCGCTAACGCTCAGCTCTCGGTTCCCGCTTAATGTGACTTTAGCAGTCATCGGAAGAGCACCAGATGACAGCGTCTCACTGTTATCTCTGCAATATGAAACTGAGCATAGCCTTCCAAAGTAAAACTATGCAACCCTGGAAAAGGTGCCTTCCTTCACTCACTCCGTTGTGTTTCTTAGCGAGAAAACGAGATCAAGACGGTGGCATTCGTCTTTAGCATTTATTTATCATTAAAAAAAAACCCTTTGAGCAAGCAAAGATCACAAGCACGTCACAATCAATTGGCTATACATTAATCTTTTTTCTTTGTCATTCTCATACTAACAGCAGGAATGAAGTAGCACCGAGAGGTGGTGTGCTCAACACATTACAGAGACAATTTGTGATACGCAATCAAAGCCAGGCCACAAAATATTAATTAGACACTTCCTATCTGCCTCCAAGAGTACATGGGATTCATGGGAGTTACGTACTGACAACAGAAATGTTGCAGATGAGGCAGCGGGTGATTGATTGGAAAGCAGCCGGTTAGCATTTAGCACCATCTTCCCAAAGGGTGCAACAGCACAATAAAACACAGCAAAAATAAGAAACCGGGCGGTCAAAGCACAGGAACTCTCACAACATAAAAGCAACCACTTTTTAGCAAGGAAAGTAAAACATATTACGAGAACTGCCATTGTGCCAAATTAAAGCAACAAGCTTCACAACCGATCAGTGGAGATTTCATCTCCTTTCCGATCAGTGTAAAATGAACGGTGTGGGTAACAACGAGAAGGCAAGGAGAGGGCTATATGCTGTCCTGGATCCAGCCACACCTCTGACATCGGTGGGAGATCCAGTACAGACTAAGGCAAGATGGAGCCCTTAGGGCCAAATTCTGTGCTGAGATACACCTCATGGAACCCCACTGACATCAATGAGATAGCACGGAGCGAAACTCAATGGAAAATGTGACCCTAAGACCTGATTTTATTATACCACCTAGTACTAATCGTTGGGCCAAACTCTGCATCTGGGCCTCTGCCCGCAGCCCTCAATAGTGTATGCATCTAGAGACAAAACTGGGCCTATCCACGGGACGTACGGTTAAACCTCTTAGGGCAAATTTGAGTCCCATAGACTTCCAATGGACTTGGCACTTAGTGACGCATTAATATGGATACTAATGGGTTAACATCCTCTGCAACCAATTATACAATCTCTCTCATGTGTGATGGAGTCAGTGTTTCTGGCTATTGACCCCCACTTCCACACTTTACTAACCACGCTGACACGTCACTCCTTCCCTGTTGCTATCCTCTAGCCTGAGATAAGAAGGGATGTGACTGAGAAATGTAAAAGTGAATGGAGGCATCTGTCAATGTGCCAAGGCGAATCACAGAGTCTTTGGAGCTCAGCTCTCTCCAGAAAATTAACCAACATCCGTTTTAATGCAAGGAACTGTTAGCTGCAATATCCTTCAGGAACTCGGTACAACCCTTTGCTGAGTTACTCTGTGCCTAAAGACAGAACTGAGGTTTGCAGCGGCTATCCGATTTCTGAGCACTCGGAATAGCGATGACCATTATGGATAGTTCAATGAGGTTCTCCATGAAGCATGCATGTAAAAAAGGCATCACGTTTGCAAATCCTGGAGGATTTCCCTGGTTTCCTCCTAAATATTGGAGGTAGGTGTGTCAATATATACACACACACACACACTTACCCATAGAAACACCCTGGCTAGTTCATACTACACAGTTTTAACACAGCTAAGCTTGAAAATGCACTACCGAATCCAGAACATTACAATTACTTACACCCAAATGCTTTAGGCTGTTAGCACAAAGCAAACAGGACACATTACACAATGCACTAAACTTTGCATGTCTTCCTTACTCAGGCCAACAAAGTTTGCTATCATGTCGCATAGAACTTCCCTAATATTTAGAAACCTATTCTGCCCCTTCCATTGTGGCACCTTCCAGACACGCCAAATGACAAGTATTTAGATTCTGAAAATTGAAATCACCACCCTTGGACGAAAAACCCAAACCAAACCTCCTTGCAACTACTGAGTTCACATTTAATGTGTTCTAGCAGTGAGAGATCCCTTCTCCAAACACCTCTACAGCAAAGTGAGTCTGAAGCTCTCACCCTACATCTTCCCCAGTTGCTTTTACCTAGTGAGATTGCTGAGCCGGACTGAGCTGTAGCAAAAAGGATTAACTCAGGCCAGCTACACCTGCTCTGCAGGTTTACTACCAGGTGACTCAACAGCTCAGTTTGTCAACCAGAAATCAATCCTGCATGGTACTTAGCTCTCTCAGCTCCCGCCGAATCAGTGAGCCCAACCCTGAGATCAGCACTTTGGACAAGACCCATAGCTGGTGTACATTGATATAGTTTCATCGATTCCAACAGAGCCATGCAATTGACCCCAGCTGGGAAATGGGCCCTCTCCTACTGAGCCACACTGTTATTGTTGGAAATGTACCAGGAGTAAGAACACAAGGAACACTGAGTTGAGACCTCAGGGATCTGGCCAAGTTGGAGATTAGGGCTACCAATAACGGGGTCATGACCCCATTCAGACAGTTACAAGCAGCCATTACGTAACGTGTAGGTGTACTGAAAACTACTGTGCCTCTGACCGTTTTCTATCAGATTGTGTGAAAATGCAATCAGAGCTAACAGTGGTGATTTGCTCCATTCCACCTACAAAAAAAGCCACATCTGCAAATGGAATCCGTTCCTGAAACCAGCTCCTGCTGCACACTATATCCACCTGCAGCTGAAAAAGAAAGGAATCGGACCAAAATCCAGACCAAATCAGGAGTCATACAGAGGCAGATCCTGAAAAGTGATAGGGAGGAACAACCTGCAGAGTCTGACCTGACACCTGTTCAGGAAATCTTTGCAACCAGCTGGACTCTCTCTCACCATATTTCATTTTCCATTCTGCTGCAACAAGGGCCAACTACTGAGCTGGTGTCAATGAGCATGGCCCATCTACACCAGCTGAAGAGCTACCCACATTTTTTTCCTTACAAGGGATCTAATCCTTCATCGCTTCCTTGGGCCAACCCACCCATGGACATCTCTGAGAATAATTCTGGTCTTAGTCAAAGTAGTGTAAGTCTGGAGTGATTCCATGGAGTTATGCCTGATCCTGCAAGATATTGAGCACTTGTCCTATTCTGTTGATGCCACTGGGACTAGACAGACCTCAGCACCCCAAAAAGCACTCAGCTTCATGGGACTGGGTTGCGGGAACACAACTGAACCCGCTCCCTGCACCAGTGGAATAAATGGCAGCTTTATGTAAGCAAAGCCCTGGAGGATCAGGCCCAAGGAAGGAGATGAGCCCTCTAATACATGTGCAGTGCACAATTGAAACCCTTTGTAATCCTACAATCCTGTGTGCATTCCACCCTCCTCATCCTCTCCCCATCGTTCTGTGTGATCTGTGTCCTGCAGGCAGAGCAGAAAACCTGACCTCTGAAATGAGGATCTCCTAATCCTCCTTGGAAATAAAACATAAAAGCTTCTAATACAATCGGAACAAAAGCAGATTAGAAGCCTCTAATTAATTTTGTGGCCTTTATTTAATTAAAATTAAAAAAAAAGAAGAAAGAGAAAAGTGCAATGAAATTTACTCTTTCGCCTCAGCCAATTTATTGTTCATCTCTTTACTTTTCTCCTTGTCCTCTGGCTTTGTCCCACTGCAGCTCGCGGTGCTCTTTTTCTTGGCGGCCCGGCCAGATGTGGTCTGCTTGTCTTTGGCCTTTTTCAGGGGCTTATGGCTCGCTGTTGTCTTTTTTGGTTTGGAAGTCTGAACACTACGCTTCTCCACCTGGATGGATGCAACATACAAATCGCCAACACAGAAACACACAGGGAAAGGCAGAAAAACAGGGTTTAGAGAGAGCCAGCAAGAGGTGGCAATATTTGTTTAGTGAGGTTCAGCATTTAAGAGCTTGTCTACACAAAGACTTTGATTTACACCGCAGCTTGTCGTGCGCTAAATCTCTGAGTAGACAGGCCCTAGGTCAAGTGCTGGGGTTAATGTGATCAAAGTACAAAGGGCCAGACCCTTTTGAGTAAGGTAAGTTGACGTAGTGCCACAGAAGTCAATGGAACTACACTGGTTTATGCCAGCTGACTATGTGGCCTGAGATAACTAAGGAGTTCCACTCATCAGGAGATGTCATTCGGGGCCGTATTGTCTCCGTTTAAGGATGCCGTCCAAGATCTCATTCTAATGTCTGCCTGGACACCACTGAGGAAAAGAGCTGGCAATATTCAGCACCTTGTTAACAAGGCTTGCTAGGGTCAACCTAGCAAAAGGGGCTTTTGATGTTATATGTTGGACTCCCCAGTTTTTGAGAAAAACAGAGGGATGCAGGGACACTCAGTCAGTTACTGGAGGAAGGGAGCACATTTTGTCACCCCCCTTTACTGGCTGATCTGCGGAGCAGCTTTGCAATCGTATTAGGCATTGCCTTTCTTTGGACATGGTAGCCCAGAACAAAGGGAAGGGGATGAGTCTCTGGTTCCCCGTTGGATGCTCTAAAAGCTCTATACCGTAGCTATTGTCTAGGAGGCTGAAGGCTAGGTGTGGGGTGTGTTCCTTATTCCGCTCCTTTCACGGGTTGATGCAATGGAGGAAAACCACATTGGGATGCCTAGAGCCCCCCTGCTGCCAAAAAAATGGCAGCACCAGAGCATGGACTTGGAATGATATCAGAAGAAGATGCGAAACAAAACCCCGGATCCAGCCTGTTCTTGCTCCCAAACTTTCGGAAGGTTGGGTTTTGAATGCCACTGCAAGCAGAATGTCCCACCCAACCCTTCTCTCTCTTGAGATCAGGCCCAAACAATACCTTGAATAATTGTCTAACTTTAAACTATGGGGTGAAGGAAAAATCCAGACCCCAAATTTTACAGATTGAATCTATCTAGAGGCCCATCCTCAGCTGCTGCAAATCACTACAGTTGCGCTGAAGTAAATGGAGCTTTGCCCATTTATGCCAACTGAGGACATGGCCCTTAATATGTTCCTGGGGTGAAATAAAAGAAGGTAATGCATTGTAGCTTTGTGTTTACCAAGTAATAATAGTCTATATTCGAGATCCGGGAAATTAGAATGCAAAGACATTGTCCTAGGACCAGATCTGCCCCAACTGTCATTCAGCATCACGTCACGAACTTCACAGAAGCTATTTCAATCTGCACCACTGACGATTTGCCCCACCTTGCTTAGAGACAATGATTCATAATAGGCTTCCCGGCCAGAAGTGAATAAGCCATGGGAAGTGGTATGAAACTAGGCGGTGCTGCGAAGTCTACATAGACATACCGCTGCTGCAAACACCTGTTGGCCCTTGTCCCCTTACAGTGTTTTTCTCACCTTTGACGAGTCTTGAAAGGGTTCACTGTAGAGGCTGCGTATCCGCCTACGGTCAATGACTTTGTTGTCAGCTGGTACAGGCTTACTGGGTTCCCCCTTGAATTGAGAACTGTAACTGGTTTCGTGGATCATTTTCTCCTCCGGAGGCTTGTATTGGGTCTTAGCTTTTATAAGCTTGACTCTTCTGATGTCTGTCCAAGGTCTGAATTCATTTCTAGGGTTCAAAGAGAAACAGAACACAGAAATTAAAACAGCAGGAAAAGGGGTGAATTTGGAAACTAAACTGATCCTCTTTCTTAGCAGACATCTCTTTGGATGGCCTTTCCCCTGCTGTATATTTTGCATTCTAAAAACCCTATTACCATAGACAGATGGGGCCAGATTTGCCAGACCTGAGAACTCATCAGTTTGCATTCAACCTGAGCCATTGCCCACAGAAGTCAATGGGGAAACTCCTATTTGGCTCTGGCCCAGTTGAAAACAAAAGTCAATGCAGGGGGCTGAAAATCTGGCCACTTAACTGAAGAGTGTAAATAATTGAGCATTTTAAAAATCTGCCGCAGATATCGGTGCTGAGCCCTTTTAAAAACTGGCCAGTTCTCAGTTCCCAGTAAGTCTATATTGATTCGTGTATGCACTGGAGAGCCAAATGAGAGATTCCTGATTCTTGTATGCATTTATTCTTACGATGGAAATTAGCGTTTAAAGAGAGAGAGGAATGTGAAGATTTATTGTATGTCACAGAAGGGTTTTGGTATCTCAGCTCAGCACACAAGTTTTATTGTCAGTGAGGTTACCTGTAGGAGAACAAACTAAATGATTCTACGATGGAAGGAACCCAACATTTTCTACAATTACCACTCACCTTAGTATTGTATTGTGGCATTTGCTCCATATTGCACCAAAATATACACAGTAAAGCTCTTGTTTAGGATATCCCTTCTACTATACATGTATAGCACTGCATCCATTATAGTAAGGTTTTTTTAGGATTCACCCAACCAAAAAGATTGGGATGTATACCAACTACCTCCTCTCTGCTTCTCCTCTTCATTAGCTCCTGAAGACAAACATTAGAGCTAGATAATTTATACCTTCAAGTCAGTGGCACTGCTATGGGTACCCGCATGGCCCCATAATATGCCAACATCTTTGTGGCCGATTTAGAACAACGTTTCCTCACGTCTCATCCCAAAGCACCTCTACTTTACCTACGCTATATTGATGACATCTTCTTCATCTGGACCCATGGTAAAGATGCCCTTGAAGATTTCCATAGAGATTTCAACAATTTCCACAACACAATCAAACTTAGCCTGGAACACTCCACACAAGAGATCCACTTTCTGGACACTACAGTGCAAATTAGCGATGGGCACATAAAGACCTCCCTATACCGCAAACCTACTGATCGGTATAGTTACCTACATCCCTCGAGCTTCCATCCTCGACACACCACACGATCCATTGTGTACAGTCAAGCCCTAAGATATAACCGCATTTGCTCTGACCCTTTAGACAGAGACAGACACCTTCAGGATCTCTACCAGGCATTCTTAAAACTACAGTACAAACCCCCAGAAGTGAAGAAACAAATTGACAGAGCCAGACGGGTACCCAGAAGTCAACTACTGCAGGAGAAGCCCATGAAAAACAACAACAGAACGCCACTGGTCACCACCTACAACCCCCAAGCCAGACCTCTTCAACACATCATCAAAAATCTACAGCCTATTTTACAGGATGACCCCTCACTCTCTCAAGCCTTAGGAGACAGACCTCTCCTTGCTTTCAGACAGCCCCCTAACCTTAAAAGGATACTTACCAGCAACTACAGATCACAGAACAGAAACACTAAAGCAGGAACACAGCCCTGCAGCAGACCACGCTGCCAACTTTGCCCTCATATCTACACTGATGACACCATCACAGGGCCTAATCATGCCACCTACTCCATCAAGGGCTCGTTCACCTGCTCATCCACCAATGTGATTTATGCCATCATGTGCCGGAAATGCCCCTCTGCCTTATATATTGGACAGACAGGACAGTCTCTGCGCCAAAGAATAAATGGACACAAATCTGAGGCTATGTACACACGATCACTTTATTGCACAGTAAGGCTCCTTACCCCGCAATAAAGCCAATAGCGTACACACGATCAATTTCTCTGTTGCGCGGCAACACCCTCTTGCCGTGCAAAAGTTAAACCACTCAAAACGAGAGTGGTAGCATTATCGCGGAACAGCTGTTCCGCAGTAATGCTCGTGTGTACTCATTTTGCGCAATAGACAGCCTCTGGGAGCTGAGCTGGGAGGCCGGCTCGAACCGGAGCCTGCCCCCCAGCTCAGTCCAGGGGTTCGGGTGGTGGCGGAAGCTCCGGCGCTTAAGTGCCGCGGCGCCTGCTGACTCCCGAAGCCCGGGAGCTGAGCTGGGGAGCTGGCTTGAACCCTCACCGGTTCGGGCCAGGCCCCAGCTCAGCCTCGGGGCTTCGGATGACAGCGGGGGCTGGCAACGCAGCCCCCGCTGCCACCGGAAGCCCTGCAGCTGGGCTAGGGGTCTGGCTGTGCGCAGTGCATGGTGGGACAGGTGCCCGCCATGCACTGCTCTTCTTTCACAAAGGAGCATTCACACGGTGTATGCTCCTTTGCGAAAGAAACAGCACGTGTGTACATGAGAAAGCGCTATATTTATAGCGCTTTCCTTGTCCCGCAATAACTTATTTTGCGGGACAAGTGTTCTCGTGTGTACATAGCCTGACATCAGAAATTGCAACACTACAAAACCAATAGGGGAACACTTCAATCTCCCTGCTCACTCCCTTGACGACTTGTTAACAGCTGTGTTGAAACAGATGAATAACAAATCACAGCTTCAAAGAGAGACTGCAGAACTCGAACTTATATGCAAATTTGACTCAGTTGTCTTGGGGTTAAACAGGGACTATGGATTTTTCTCTCATTACAACAAGTGATTTGACCTCACCCTCCTCTATGTGCTGTTCCCCAGTGTTTGAATCCTAACACATATTTTGATTTGCTGTTACAGCCTGAGCTGATCCTATGTCATACACTCCCCTGCATTTAATTTCCTCCCACTCTGTAACTTTCCCATCTTCAGAGCGTCTGACGAAGTGGGATTTTCTCCCACGAAAGCTCATGCGATAAATAAATCTGTTAGTCTTTAAAAGTGCCACAGGACTCTGTTGTCTTTCTACAACAGACTAACACGGCTCCCCTCAGGAATTAGAGCTAGTGACAAGTTCCAGAGGGGGGGCTGTGTCAGTCCAGCTCAGCAAAACAAACAAGGAGTCTTGTGGCACTTTTAAAGACTAACACATTTATTTATCGAATGAGCTATTGTGGGAGAAAAGTCCCCCTTTGTCAGATGCTTGAAGATGGTTTATCAAATGTTCCACCCGAATGTCTTTTTCATAAATCAGAAATTTAAAAAAAAATCCATTTCTGTTGAAAATTTTCAGGGATTTTGAGAGCAGAGGCGGCTTTTGGGGTGGGCGAAGCAGGCGGCCGCTTAGGGCCCCGAGCACTAAGGGGCCCCATCAGTGGTCAGGGCCGTCGCCCAGGGGTTAAAGGAGACCGGGGCCCAAAAAGCAGGGGGAACGCACGTCCCGCTCTGCCCTGAGAAGTGGTTGCAAATGCCAACCTGGGCTGGGGTCCGCACATGCATGAAGGGGGCCCGGACGATACGGGAAGGGGGCCCAGAGATTAGGAGGGTTCCAGGGCCCATCAAATTATACTTTAACCCCTGCGTCGCCTGCTTCTCCTGCCAGGGGTGTCACTGGTGCTGGGCACGCACGGCATGTGCCCCAACTCCCAGTCCCAGTGCCCCAGGTCTGGCAGTGGCAGGGACCTGGGGCCCCCAATGCGCCACCGCCAGGGCCGTCGATCTGGGCCCCTGCCAGGGCTGCAGTGGCCAGATCTGGTCCCCGCTGGGGCCGCAGCGGCTGGATCGGGCCCCTGGGGGGACCATGGATCTGGGGCCCATCCAACTGCAGCAGCCCGATCCGGGCCCCAGCAGGACCCTGGATCCGGGGCCCGCCCGGCTGCTCTTGGCCTGATCTGGTCCTGGAGAGACAAATTGGGTCCCCCCTCCCAGGATGGATCGGGGACCCCCCTGCAATGGATTGGTCCCGCCCTGTGGGATGGATCGGGGCCGGGCCACGAACCTATTTTGGGGGCAGCGACGCCCCTCCTACCTGGGAGCTGCGGCCAGTGTGGGGCCTTTCAAATCTCCTTCCCTGAGCATGCTCAGGACGGGAGCAGCCTGGCCGGGGAGGACTCTGTCCCTGCAGCTCCGGCCTGGTAAGAGGGGGGGCCAGGAGAGTCGGGGAACCGGCGGGTGGAGAAGGGGATGGGCTCAGGTAGCTAGTGAGTGGAGCCAGGGGTGCAGTGAAGGTGGCCCGTGGTGGGGGGGCAAGGTCACAGATGGGGACCCCTGTGTGCCTATAGGGGGCCCCACAATAGGCGTTCGCCTAGGGCCCCCAATAGCTAAAGGCCGCCTCTGTTTGAGAGGGGGGGAAAAAACAAATGAACAAAAATTGTTTTGGTTTAACCAACCAAAAAAACTGCACGATTTTTCAGTTGCTAACCAAAATTTGTCCATTAATAAAAATCCACAACCTGGAAAAATTTCAAGGAAAAAACTTCTGACAATAATATTACCTTTTTCTTCTGCACCTCCTACTAGTTGCAATAGCCTCCCTTTCTCTTTACATTGCCTCAACGCCCTATTTTACATCAGATCTCAGTTCAAATCTTTTTCCTTTTCCTCTACGTCTTCATTTCTCTTCTCTCTGGCTGCGTTTACACTTGTAAATTAAGTCGACTTAAGCTTGCTTAATTTACCCTGCGTCTACACTACAGTTTGCTTAAGTCGACTTAAGGAAAATAAAGTCGACTTAATTAAAATTAAGTCGACTTTATTAAACCTAGAATTACTTCGATTTAAGCCTTAATTCGACTTTTTAAACTCAAATTAAGCCAGTGTAGATGTGGGGTAGCCCTAAGTCGACTTAGGGCTACCCCAGGACTACACCAATGCCCTCCCTGCCGGGGGGGGCACAGGGGGAGCCTGGCATGCCCCCTCCACAGGACAGGGCAGAGCCCTGCCCACCCTGCCCCTATGCCCTGCCAGGGTCCCTGTCCCTCTTTGCCCCATTGTACCTAAGTACAATGGGGCAAAGGCTGAGCCCCTTGGCACTGGGCAAGGGGTGCCCCCCCTACCCCTGTGGACCTGCCCTAGGTCCCCTAGTCCCTAGAAGTCAACCTAGGCGTCCAGTGTGGACGCTCTAGGTCGACTTTGTAAGTTCCCCCCAAAGTCGACTTAAAATTTAAGTGTAGACTCACTAAGTCGACTTAACTAAGTCGACTTAAAGGCAACTTAAATTTCCAAGTGTAGACATAGCCTCTGTTATTAGCTAAACTTTTCATTGTTTTATTCAATTCTGTAAAGCTTTCTGAGATAGTGCATGTATGAAAGATGCTGCCCCAAATAAAATTGCATTGCACTGTACTGGTAATACTTCAACGGTCTCATCTGTGTTCCTTCACTTGCTATTAGGTGGATGTCATATTCTTTAATAGAGATTCCACTGCAATTCATTGTTAAAATAGTATCCCTCCATGAAAAGCTATTGGACATGGGACACAGAACCTTCAGTGTCGGGCTGGAGTCAAGGGACGGATGGACGATTCCCCTTAGAACATGTTACTTACAAACTCAGGGGGTCACCCTACGGTATTTCAGAAAATATAGGGCTCCAGGCTGGGTGTACAATTTTCTTTTGGAGCTGGATTCTATTTTGTTATGTTTATATATAAGTAGATTTTGAAAGGTTTTAGTATTATTTATTATTTAGTATTATTATGTGTTTATTATGGTAGTGTCTAAGTTCCAACAGAGATCGAGGCCCCAGTGTGCTAGGTGCTGTACAAATGTTGAAAAAGAGATGTTACTGCCTTTATAGTAGCTTAGTGTAGACAAGGTAGACACAGGGTAAGGGAAGGAACATAAAGAGTATAATGTGAATAATGTTATTGGAGGACCTGCAAACGGAAGCACTCAGCTTTCTCTACTCACACTGGCTATGTCTACACTTGTAAAGTTAAGTCGACTTAAGAGTTTGGCTACACTTTAAGTCGACTTAAGTCAACCTTGTTAAGTCGACTTAACAGTAGACATAGCTGTCCACACTGGCTTTAAGTCGACTTAATAAGGTCAACTTAGCGCTATTCCCCATCCACACTGGCTTTCAGTCGACTTAAGAAGTCGACTTAAGGCTTAAGTCAACCTTCAGAGGTGGTGTTATTAAGTCGACTTAAGGAAGTGCTTAAGTCGACTTAATAAAAGACCAGTGTGGACGTGGTAAGACCACAGATTCCTTTCAACAACAAAGGCAGCAGGCCAGATTTATTGTCATGTACCCCAAGGACTCTCCTGGATGAGGTACCATTCCCTCACTTCCCCTGTTCAGACTTCTATGGAAGAGACCGGAGCTGCACAACTGTTGGTATGCTGACGTCACACAGCTTCAAAGCTCTGTTCTGCCAAATCCATGGGGTATGATTGTTTCACTCTGTTTGGCCAGGATCTGGGCTTGGATGCGAGCAAACTGGTTGAAGTTTAAAATTCGTAAAATCCAGGTGATGCTACTGGGATGGGAGAGGCAGACCTCAGAACAGGATGAAACATTATTAGCTAATTCAGTCACCAGATTACGCCCGTCTTTTGTGAGCAAGATTTGCCATGCAGGAGTCCCGTTAGATTTTCATTATGTCCAGACAACAATAAGGTACTTCTTTCAACTCAAGCGCAGGAGTACCAACCTCAGGGCACAAACCTCAAGATGGCCGAAAGTTCTTGTACATCAATTTCACCAACCACTTATCAAGTGTAAATGCCTCAGGCTCTACAGCACCCTTAATATTGGATCACAGACAAGCCCCTTGTATAGGCCCATCCGTCTCACCACCCAGGTAAGTTTGCCCTTGTGGTAGATGGTCCTTTCCCCAAGAATCACAGCAATATTCAGGTTCCAAAGGGGCAGCTGTGTTAGACTATTGCAGAAAAACAACAGAGTCCTGTCTTTAAAAGCAATATTCAGGTTACTCCCAGTCCCAAAGGACCAGTCACTTACCCCAGGACAATTGCATATTAGATCTCACACGAAAGTCAACTCTTGTAGCCAATCTATAATAAACTATATACACATGAATGAGTGGGAAAAGGAAACAGAGTTATTTGCAAGGTTAAATCGGGCAAAAATGGATAAACAAATGAGCTACAATCTCAGGTTTCAAAAGGTAACAGAAGTGTCTGTAATAAGCAAGTGCTCTATATCCTTCAGGAGTAACCTAGGCTAAACAGCTGGGGACCTCTTACTTATGCCTAGTAAACCTTGCCCCTCAGAGTCCAAGCAGCTCAGAGATCCTCAGTACTTTCTATTGGGAGGTTTTCCGTCACCATATACGGTGAGCTGTGAGCTCAGCTGAGAGGAGGAACCCAACTGCATGACTCATTGTCATAGTGGGGGAAGAACAGCACCAAAGTCTTTTGTCCTCTTTAATGTAAGGCAATAGGCCATGTGGCGTCGACAGTCATTCCCTGTTGGGTAGGACGCGGTATCTTCAGTTGCAAATCAGCCCTTTGCACTAGCTCATGTCTCCCTTCCACTGGTGATCTGTCTAGTTACAGAGGTTCCCAGTACCAATGCTCCAATAATACCTCACAATACAAGATCCAGATGTTCTAAGTGAGATGAATGCAGGAAGCAACTAACAAGCATTCGATCAAGTCTAACTGCTAAACACATTCTTATCGTTCGAATACCACTGTCAACCATCCTAACACGCGGGAGAGCCAGATGGCTTCCTGGTAGGTATTTGTCAATGTCCAGCTCAGACCTGAGCACCTTGGCATCAGCTAGCACCTGCTCTGCCCTCCCACACAACTTGCCCATCTCGTGGCTCTTGAAGGAAAAAGCTCCAGCCTGTCCTAGAGGTTTCCGGGCCTTTCTCACTTCTGGTTTGTATTTCTGCAGCATACTCCAGACAACACCAACTTGGAAGATCACTCAGAAGCTTCAGCCAGTGCGGCACGAGGTTGCCCAGTTAGTTAGTGGTGTCCCATGCGCAGATCACACTATACTTGCACACCACAGACACGTGGGATTCCTGCTAACCTGTGGCTACTAGCTTAGCTCAGAGGTGGGCAAACTATGGTCCACAGGCTGTGCCCCCCAGCTGGACCTGGCCAGAGCCAGGTGGCCCCTCCCCCACCTGGCCCCGCCCCTCTGCCACCATATGGGCTCAGAAGTGCCCTGGCTGGAGCATGGCGGTCACTCCTCTCCTACCATGGGGGGCACAGCAGCCGCACCTTGGCAAATGCTCCCTCCAGGGTTCAGTGGTGCCCTGACTGGAATGTGGCGGCTCCTTCCTCCCCAGCCCTGCCCCTTCCCCCACCCAGACCCTGAGCTGGCCCTCAGGCCAAAAGGTTTGCCCAGCCCTTTATGGCTTGAGTCCCGGGTCACTTAGAAAACTTAGATACCAAATGCCCTCATCGGTTTGTTTTGTTAGCTCAGGAATCTGGACAAAGAGGTGCATACGGGATTTAAGACTGACATCTTTCTTTTTCCTATGAAGACAGAGAATAGGATTTCTGCTAGGGTCACTCACATAATATTCAAGTCAAGTCAGCTGAGATGATCTGAGACACTTAAACCAGCTTCCTGAAGTTTCAGAGAGGTCGCCATGTTAGTCTAGTTCAGCAAAACCAGCAAGGAGTCCTGTGGCCCTTTCTTAATCTTTAGAAGTGCCACAGGACACCTTGTTCCTTTGTCTGAGAGCTGGGGGTAGGTGTCCCCAAGGGAGAGTCATTGTTTGGAGTTTGCCTCTCCCTTTGGTCTGGCACAATCTGCCCATGTTGATCTTCCGAGCATGCTGCAAGTCCAATCAGCTTGCTCCAATTTCTTTTCTGAGCCGGTGGGTGAAGTAGGAAGAGGTCTGCCCTTGTGCTTGCTGATGGGATGAGCAGTTCTTTGTTAACGTTGACATTCCATTGATCTGAATTTTCTCAAACTTCATCGCTACCCTGCCTGGGGCGTGACAGATGTAGTAGGAAAAGAAATAGAATACTAAATAAGGGATACTGTGTAAGAGCCAAAATGCAGAAGAGAATGACATTGAGGGGAGAGAATTCCTATTGGTAGCTAGGTCCACTTGATACTGACACAGAATTGTGCTTCCCGAGAGGGCTCTTGCCGCCGCTGCAGGAGTTAGCTACTGCATCTGACTTTTCAATCGATGGAGACTTTACTCATGGCTCCTGGGTAGACACAGCCCGATACACAATATATCCTTAGCTCCTGAAACACTTCACTGCACAGAGGCAAAATTGCTGTTCTTTGTAACCCATCATGCTGTCCAATGGAGAGATGTTGATCTTAAAATGTTTTTCAGCGCTGGCAAATAGGTTATAAAGATTGGATGCTTGAAAGATTAAAGTGGTGCAGGAAGCAGTGCTATAGCTTGGGAAATCCTGGTTTAAATTCCTCCTAGTTTACTCACGAAAATGTGTTTGATGGCCTTATCCTATTCTACATCACCAGCCATCCTGGAAACATTGATTTCTCCAAGCAAAAAGGGTAGCTTTGTTCAGAACAAAATGCCCCTGTGGTCTGCTGTGGATGCATGGTGTCTTTGAACAACAAAACAGATTCCGCCTTGGGATAAGTGGCTGCAACTCCGAACGCTCCCCTGGTACTGTTTAATATTTGGATTGCCCCAGACATGCACTAGGTGCCTTGCCAACATGGCAGAAGCACACTATTCCTGTCTGGAAGGGCTCACAGTCTAACAGCACGATGTAATCCATGACATGCTTCCCAACAGAGGAGACAAGGACAAATGGAAAGCACTCCATTTAGGAAAGAACAATCAATTACACACATATGGAATTGGAAAGACTGCCTGGGAAGGAGTACTGTAGAAAGGGATCTGGAGGTTAGAGTCGCTCACAAGCTAAATATGAGTCAACAGTGTACCTGCTGCAAAAGAAGTGAACGTCATTCTGGGATGTATTAGCAAAAGTGTTGTAAGCAAGATGAGAGAAGTAATTCTTCTACTCTGCTCCATGCTGATAAGGCCCACCTGGAGTATGGTGTCCAGTTCTCGTTTCAGGGAAGATGTGGACAAATTGGAGAAAGTCCAGAGAAGAGCAACAAAAATGATTAAAGGTCTAGAAAACATGACCTATGACGAAAGAATTGTTAATGCCCCTGGCTGTGTCTGGGGTCGCGCACTAAGTAATTCGGTGGGGTAAAAGGCCACAGTGTCGATGAATCCCCTTCGCTCCAGACTCGGACACAGCTGGGACATAACAATCCCAACACCAACCCCATATAAGGCTGTTCCCCGGTTGCAGGAACTGATGACCTGTTCCCCAGAACAGAATAACAGTACCAGACTAAGCCGGTCTTAGCTTGCAACAATAACATAGCCTTGAAAACTTGCTTCTAACCCAAAGAAAGAGGAGGAGGGTAAAATCTTTTCACACACAGCAGAGGAAAAGTATTAAAGCAAACAACCTGCCTATATAAACGTCACTGCAACAGGGGTACGGGGCGCATAATTTGAGACGTGCCTGTCTCCGTGTGCCTGCTTGAGATCTCAAATAAATCTTAGTGTGCTTCTCCGCCCTGGTGTAGTTATTGGTGCTGCGCACTCCGGGCAACGAACCCACTGTTGCTTGCCCCTGCCTGTCTTCAGGCATCCACCTGCAACAGACTGAAAAGAGTGGGTTTGTTTAGACTGGAAAAAAAGACTGAAGGTGAACCTGATAACAGTTTTCAAGGAGGAGGGTGAAAACCCGTTCTTGTTAGCCTCTGAGGATAGAACAAGAAGAAATTAATTTAAATTGCACCAAGAGAGGTTTAGGCTGGGCATTTGGAAAAGCTTCTTAAATGTCAGCATAGTTAAACACTGGACTAAATTGCCTTGGGAGGTTGTAGAATTTCTATCTGTGGAGGTTTTTCCTGTCACAAATGGTCTTGTTATTACATAGTCCTGTGTTGAGTGCAGGGGATGGAGAGACATGACCTCTTGAGATCCCTTCCAGTCCTACACATCTATGGTTCTATGATTCTGTGACTTCCGTGGCCCTATTTGTGGAGTGAGAAACTATTCCACCTGAGTAAAGTTTTTAGAAATTGGTCTTAAATGCCTGTAGATAGATATTAAAAATACTATTGCCCAGAACTCAGAGAAGTACTTAAAAGCACATGCTTAATTTTAAGTATGTGCTTAAGTCCATCCCTACGTTTCACAGTACAGAAGCACACACATTTAAACATCAGAGTCCTGTGGACTAACAGACTTATTTATCGCATGAGCTTTCGTGGGAGAAAATCCCACTTCATCAGATGCTTTGAAGATGGGAAACTTACAGAATGGGAGGAAATAAATGCAGGGGAGTATATGACATAGGATCAGGTCAGGCTATGACAGCAAATCAAAATTTGCTGTTACAGCCTGACCTGATCCTATGTCATATATGTGATAAATAAATATGTCACATTTGCGATAAATAAATCTGTTAATTTTTAAAAGTGCCACAGGACTCTATTGTTTTTCTGCAATAGACTAACATGGCTACCCCTTTGGAACTTGACTACATTTAAACATGTGCTTAAGTGCTTTGCTGAACCAGAGCAGTTAAGAACCCAAATTCAATCTTAATTTCCATTTAAAATGGAAATATGAGACAGCTGGGTGATTTGGTGGAGGCTGGGAAAGACAACAGTGTTTTGGATCAAATGTATAAATTCTGATTTGGCAAAATCAGGTTTCCGTTGGACCACCTAACAGCTCTAAAACCAGCTCATTGGTAGAATACAAAAAGGAACTGGATGCAAGGCTTTTCCAGAAAGAACAGTCTGAACGTTCAAAGAATATAAAATGAAAACTTCCCAAGCAGACAGATAATGCAACCCTCTGACCTGACATGCTATAGCAAGAGATGGGAAGGGAAAAAAGTCTTTTATTCTAAATTGTTACCTGTAATCTAGCTGAAATTAACTCCTCTTTGAAGGAGCTGATCAATGTCACCATGCCTCGGAGCAGGTATTTGTCCCTGTAGGGGAGAAGTCCCATTGTAGAAGGAGACCCGCTGTTTTGGCCTTCATGGAAGTTAGGGAGTGAAGAAATTTCAACACATTGTCTGCTGCTGTTACATATACTCTGACCCTGATCTACAATGGGACTGAATTTCAATTGAGGTGCAGGACCAAGCCCTCAGAGCAATGTCTGGACACTTGGGGTGGAGGAGTTGATGCAGCAGGGAGGGGGTTACTCAGATCAGAGAGGGTGGTTATTGGGTTGGATGCAGAAATTACCAGGTGAAACCTTACCTGTGTTATGTAGGAGGTCAGATTAGACTATCACACCTGCCTTAAAAATCGTGAATCTAGGGGTACGTCTACACTGCGGGGCTACAGCAGCACAGCTATGATGCAACGGTGTGCCACTGGAGCATCACAGTGCAGAAGCTTTTCCATCTCTGCAGTTAATCCATCTCAATGAGGAGGCATAGTTAGGTCAGGCCTCGACAAAACTGGCTCCCAGTTAGGTGCCAGCAGTTTTATTTTTGGGTCACCAGAGGGCGTGCCTCCATTGCATTTCCAGACCTGAGCTAGGAGCCAGGCTAAAAACCCTGGTTGCCATGGCAACCTGGCACCTGGGTTTTGTTGAGCCTTGAGTTAGGTTAACAGAAGAATTCTTCTGCCAACCTAGCCGTGTCTATAGTTGACCGAACTACAAACTATGTTGCCTGGGGCATGAAATTTTACAGAGCACTGAGCAATACAGCCAGGTCAATCTAATTTTTCGGCATCAGCCAGAACTAGGTTCTGCCCTAAGGTCTGTATCTTATTTTACCCAAAACTTTCTAAATGACAGCCTAGATCATTCATCCAAACCACGACAGTCAGCTATCTCCCCTGCTTTTCCCTTCTCCACTCAGTGGGGAGGGCAGTGTGGGAGCTAACCACTCTGCTCTGGGCTAGGCAAGGCCAGAATGGTTTGTGGTAGTGGATGGATGTCTCTGTTTCCCCCCATTTAACAGTATCAGCCAAAACATTCTTTTCAGTCTCGTTTGGCATTTGTTTCCCTCTTTCCAGTTGGTTCCCCTCCACCACAGTGTCTCTAGTGGAGCCTCAAATCAGTAAGGCTGTCCAATATCCCTTCTTATCTGTGCATCGGCGTCATCAATCATGTCGATACAGCTGTGTGAACAGAACCAAAGTGACTGCCACTGAACAGGCAACAACGGAGAGCCAGGAGAAGCAATGTTGTTGCTGTCTAGGTCCTACTTAAATGGCTGCTGTTGTCTTGCTGGTCTGTCGCTCCATTGAATATGTCTGGGGTAGCACTAAACATTTATGCTAGACACAACGTACTGTAGGACTTGGAAGAAATAAGTGAAGGATCGTTCTCAGAAGTGGAAAGTTACTAGTTATCCAAGTCTGAAAACACAGTGGCTATGTCTACACTTACTAAAGTTAGTTCCAATTAGTTAATTCGAAGTAACTAATTCGAACTAATTTTAGTTAGTTCGAATTAACTTAATTTGAACTAGCAACATTTAGTTCAAACTAAGCAAGTGCCATTCATGGCACTTCATTCATGGCACTTGCTTAGTTCGAATTAGCGAACTGCATTGAGTTCAATGGGCCGGTTAGTTGGAACTAAGCAATTTATTCGAACTAACATGGCCACATTGGTTAATTCGAACTAACTAGTTCAAATTAACCCTTAGTTCGAATACCCTATTCGAATTTATTTGTTCGAATTAAGGAAGCCCTTAATTCGAACTAATGAAAGCCTAGTGTAGCCATGGCTTTAGTTAGTTCGAATTAAGCCGCCTTAATTCGAACTAACTTGCCAGTGTAGACATAGCCAGTGAGTGTCTCAGGAAATATGAGGATGTAATAATGATGCAGGTGTTACTGTAAGACACAGATGCCCAGCTGCCAAAGGGGTTCATATTCAAGAAACTAAAAGCAAAATAATGACCCATCTTCCACCATCAGGAGAGCGAACACAGGGCTCTAACTCTCCAGGCGCACTCATGCAGGAGGGAACCGAAGCACTAGCAGCTACCAAGAGGAATGGAGCCAGGGAACTCTAAGAGGCCGTGGCCCTGGCAGGCACAGCCATGCTCCCCAGCCTTCTGTTCAGATGTGGCTTTTAGGCGGGGTGCTGGATGAGGAAAGAGATTTCTACTGTTGGGAGAATGCAAATTTTACACCTCTGTGCCACTCTGCTCAGTGTGGCTATGTCTACACTGGCAATTTAGGTCGACTTAAGTCGACCTAAATTACTCCATGTCCACACGGGACTTTCATTAAGTTGACTTAAGAAATTCCTTAGGTCGACTTAATGAAAGCTTAAGTCGACTTAGTAAAAACCGTGGGTTAGGTCAACCTAACCCTTAAGTCAACTCCTTAGGTCAACTTACGCACAGTGTGGACATGGATTAACCCTTAAGTCAACTTTATTAAGTCGACCTAAGGGCAGTTAGGTCGACTTACTAAGTCCATCTTCAGGGTAACCATTTTGTTAAGTCGACTTAATAAGGCCGACTTTAAGTCAACTTAAAGTCGACCTTACTCAGTTGACTTAAGAAAGTCAGCCTAACTTTTTCTAGTGTAGCCCATAGCCTGCGAGCGGGGGGACTCAGCCCCTACTCCTTGCCCACAACCCACTTTGTAAATTTGTCTGGGAGCCCCTCCAAACTCAACAAGCAACAGCCCAAGACATTCACAAAAAAAAAGACCTATGCAAATGAAGCTTATTGTATAACCAGGTGAAACTGAGCTCTGCACTGGAGAAGACTTGCCATTCAAAAAGAGCCATGGAGCATGAGCCTCCGCTTCCTTACACTGATGTAATGCTGGTGACGTCAGTGAAGTCACTCCTGGTTTACAATAGGATGAGAAGGGAACTAGGACCATGATGCTTTGGAAATGCAACTAGGGCCTGCCCCAGCTTCTGCTGAAATCAATGGAAAAACTCCCATTGATCTCAGCAAGAGTTGGATCATGTCCTTCATATTGACAAGCTAAGCCTTTCAGGCCTACTTCTGGTCAGATCAATCCACTTAGCATTCTGCATCTGCGGAGATGCCCTGCCAGCCTTCGCTTGGGCAGAACTGCGGCCATGTCAGCATTTTCACATTCTAATTAGCAGCAGCTACTTTGTGCGGTTAAAAGTGCCATGCAAAGACGAACCAGCAGTGGCCGCCCACAATTACTATCAAAGGAACAGGGTTTGCTCCAGCAGTCCATCAACTAACAACGCTCTCATCAACATCAAATTCATCAAGATCATACCCTAAATTGCCACCAGTGCCTATCGGTAACATTTTCAGAAGGGCCTAAATAGTCAATACCAGTAAACTCCCGATTCTCTAAAGAATCGCCCAGCTCAGTTCCCGGGCTCCTGCCGACAGCAGGAGCCGCTGGGGGATCGGGGGGTGGCAGAAGCTCCGGCGCAGCTTCTGCCGCCCCCCGAAGCCCTGGACTGAGCTGGGGGGCCGGCTCCGCTTCGAGCTGGCCCCGCAGCTCAGTTCCCGGGCTCGGCTCTCAGCAGGAGCCACAGCGCTTAAGCGCCGCAGCTTCTGCTGACAGCTGGGGGATCGGCTGGCGGCAGATGCTCCCGTGGAGCATCTGTCGGCCCCAGAACCCCTGGACGGAGCTGGGGGGCCGGCTCCACTTCGAGCCGGCCCCGCAGCTCAGTTCCCGGGCTCCTGCGGACAGCCCCCACCCAGTCTCCTTGTCCCCCCCCTCTCCACCCCTCCAACCCAACCACTCTCCTTGTCCCCCCCACCCCTCTCCTGGCCTCCCTCCAGCCCCTTCCCAGCCCCCTTACCTGGCCAGAGGCTCGGAGCTGCAGGGACGGCCGGCAGAGTCACTTCTGGGCCAGGCCGCCCCCGCCCTGAGCACGCTCTCTCTGAGCATGCTCAGAGTGGGAGATTTGAATCTCCCCAGCTCGGCCGCAGCAGGACATGGATTCAGCTGCTGCGCGCGCAGCTGCATCCCCGCCGTGCATATATAC
>ML685818.1:1266640-1277257 GCA_007922175.1 Pelusios castaneus
TGAGCAAGCTTCGCCGTGAGTCCTGTACAGACTGGATCCTGGGTCTCCAGCTGCTTTCCCCATAGGGGTTGGGATTGATTTCTGTGGGGCACTGGAGAAGGGCAATTTAATTAATTTTAGCCCACCTGAAGGTTACACTGGGACCGGGGTGCTGGGGCCGGGGTGCAAGGGTGCTGGGGCCGGAGCGCTGGGGCCGGGGCGCAAGGGTGCTGGGGCCGGGGCGCAAGAGCGCTGGGGCCGGGGCGCAAGGGTGCTGGGGCCAGGGCACCGGGGCCGGGGCGCAAGGGCGCTGGGACCGGGGTGCTGGGGTCGGGGCGCTGGGGCTGGGGTCGGGGCGCTGGGGCCAGAGCGCTGGGGCCAGGGCGCAAGGGCGCTGGGGCCTCCCAGCACGGGACTGGGATCGGCCTCCGGGGCTGGGGTGAGCTCCCCCCCACTGGCGGCTACCCAGGGCCGCGGTAGGGTCCGGCTGGCTTGCTTGCTTTCTTTGATTTCTTCCTTTCTCTTCCTTCTCTGCTTTCCTTCCCCTTTCTTCTTTTCTTCTTTTCTTCCTTCTTTCTCTCCCTTCCTTCTCTCTTTTTTCTTTCTCCCTTCCTTTTTTTTCCTTCTTTCTCTCCTTTGCTTTCCTTTTTCTTTCCTTCTTTCTCTTCTTTGCCTCCCTTCTTTTTTCTTTCTTCCTCTCTTTCTCTTCCTTCTTTCTCTTTTTTCCTTATTTGTCTTCCTTTTTTCTTTCTCTTCTTTCCTTCCTCTTTCTTCTTTCTCTTCCTTTTTCTTTCTCTTTCCTCTTCCTTCCTTCCTCTTCCTGTTTCCTCTTCTTTCTCTTTCTTTGCTTCCTTCCTTCCTTTCTCTTCCTTTTCTTCCTACGATCACGTTTAATGGATAGAAGTCTCAACGCCTGCATGAAGCTTAACCTCACCACATATCAACCAGACTACAAAGCCATCAGCAAAACCATGCAGCACCAGAAGTCGCATTAATTGTAAGAAGTACTTTATTCATCATTGGTTAGCAACAGCATAACAACGTTATTAAAAAGAATTCAGAGACTTATTGTACTTTAACAGTGTTGGTCTTACATAAAATGCACACATTTACTTGTATTTAGTTTTAAACATATTGTATGGCTCTCACGGAATTACATTTTAAAATATGTGGCGTTCATGGCTCTCTCAGACAAAAAGGTTCCCGACCCCTGGTCTAGACACAGCATTACACTGGTTTAATTAAATTAGAGAACATGAAACCATAAGAATGTCCATAGTGGGTCAGAGCAATGGTCTTTTAAACTGTTGCCTATTAACTTCATTGGGTAACACCTGATCCTTGTGTTATGCGAAGAGGTAAGTAACACTTCCTTATTCATTTTTTTCACTCATTCACAATTCTATAGACTTCTAACCTCTCTCTCCTCAGCTCTCTCTTTTCCAAGCTGAACAGTCCCAATCTTTTTTAATCTCTTCTCATACGGAAGCTGTTTCGCCCCACTGATAATTTTTGTTGCCCTTCTCTATACTTTTCCCAATGCTAACAGGTCTTTTTTGAGATGGGGCGACCAGATTTGTCACCAAAAAAGAATGGCTCAGATGTGGGAATTTCCCTCACATCTTCTGCAGAGAAGACTGATGCAAAAAATTCATTTAGCTTCTTTGAAACAGCCTTGTCTTCCCTGAGTGCTCCTTTAGCACCTCAATCATCCAGTGGCCCCACTGACTGGTTGGCAGGCTTCCTATTCCTGATGTACTTCTAAAAAACGGATACTCATTTCTGTGTCTTCTGGCAGTTACGGTTTGAATTCTTTTTTGGCCTGTCTAATTATACTTTTACACTTCAGGATTTGACCTCCAATTTTTTAAAAGATGGTTTCTTGTTGCTGCCACTTCTACTCTGTTGTTAATCCATGGTGGCAGTTTTAAAAAAATTATTTTACTGTTTTTCTAATTTGGATATACAAATAATTTCCATTTTTCCACTGTGTCCCTTCAAAATACCTGTCTGTTTGGTGAGTCTATCGGCTGGTACCACAGAATTCCGTAACTCCATATAAATATTTCATAGCACACATTTCTGCAATTCAATGAACCACATTTCCACTGTGCCCTGAAAGTGTAATACCAATGAGTGAAATCAGGCATAGAGATATGCAATATGCAACATGTGTATCTTCATTAAAACTCCATCATGCATGCATTACAACACTAGAGATATGAATAATGCAATACAGAATGTGTAGGTAGCCAAGATCAGCCCACTGTTGATTCCACTGCTGCCACTGATGTATGTCTGTGTCTTTTTACAAGACTATTTATAGTGAAATTACGGTATTTTTTAGGTAGCAAAAATTACTGTATTGCTACTGGCTTGTGATAGGCTGAATTCTGCCTTTCGTTACTCCCATGCAATGTATTCATGAAGGTTTCTTCTTCTGAATTAAACAAGGCTGTATTTATTTTTAACCGGGACTACTGTGTCAGTATTAAAGACGGATCAGAACCAAAATCCTAGATCCAAAAGTTTTTGTGGACGGGAGAGATGGAGTCAGGAAGTTTACACTTGCAATTAGATGTCAGTTTCTAGCCATCAGAGTGAAGTTCTGGAATAGGCAGCAGTGGGGGGCAAAAGCCTAGCTGGCTTCAAAACTGAGCTGGATAAATTTATGGACGGAGGGTATGATGGAACGGCCTCATTTGGCCATTAACTGAGAGAATCATAGAAACTGGAAGGTACCATGACAGGTCATTGAGCCCAGTTCCCTGCACTCATGGCAGGACCAAGTACCCCCATTAAACCATCCCTGACAGGTGTTTGTCTGACCTGCTCTTAAAAACCTCCAATGATGGAGATTCCACAACCTGCCGAGGCAACTTATTCCAGTGGTTAATCACCCTGACACTTAGGAATTTTTTCCTAATGTCCAACCTAAACCTCCCTGGCTGTAATTTAAACTCGTTGCTTCTCATCCTGTCATCTGTAATTAAGGAGAATAATTTTTCTCCGTCTTCCTCACAACAACCTTTTAGGTATTTGAAAACTGTTATCATGTCCTCTCTCACTCTCCTTTTCTCTAGACTAAACAAACCCAGCTCTTTCCATCTTCCATCATAGGTCAAATGTTCCAGACCTCTTTTGTTGCCCTTCTCTGCACTTTCTCCAGTTTCTCCACATCCTTTTTGAAATGAGGTGCCCAAAACTGGACACAGTACTCAAGTTGAGGCCTAATCAGTGCAGAGTAGAGTGGAAGAATCACTTCTCGTGTCTTACTCACAATACTCCTGTTGATACACCCCAGAATGGCGTTTGCTTTTTTTGCAACAGTATTGCACTGCTGACTCATATTTAGCTTGTGGTCCACCATTACACCCAGATCCCTTTCCGCAGCACTCTTTCCTAGGCAGTCATTGCCCATTTTGTATGTGTGCAGTGGGTTGTTCAACCCTAAGTGGAGTACTTGGCACTTGTCTTTATTGAATTTCATTCTATTTATCTCAGACCATTTCACCAGTTTGTCCAAATCATTTTGAATTGTGATCCTATCCTTCAAAGCACTCATGACCCCTCCCAGCTTGGTATCATCTGCAAACTTGATAAGTTTGCTCTCTATGTCATCATCTAAGTCATTTATAAATGTTGAACAAAACCAGACCCAGGACAGATCCCTGCGGCAGCCCACTCGTTATGTCCTTCCAGCCTGAAAGTGAACCATTGATAACTACTCTCTGGGAGTGGTTAACCAACCAGTTTTTCACCCATCTTATAGTAACTCCCTCTAGTTTGTACCTCCCCAGTTTATTAATGAGAATGTGATGTGAGACTGTATCAAATGCCTTACTAAAGTCTAATTCCAAAGGGGTAGCCATGTTAGTCTATTATCATAGAATCATAGAATAATAGGGTTGGAAGGGACCTCACGAGGTCATCTAGTCCAACCCCCTGCTAAAAAGCAGGACCACTCCCCCTAAATTACCCCAGCCAGGGTTTCGTCTAACCGAGCCTTAAAAATCTCCAGAGATGGAGATTCTACCACCTCCCTAGATAGCCCATTCCAATGCTTCACCACCCTCCTAGTGAGAAAGTTTTTCCTAATATCCAACCTTGACCTCCCCAGCTGTAATTTGAAACCATTGCTCCTTGTTCTGTCCTCTGTTACCCTTGAGAACAGCCTAGCTCCCTCCTCTTTGGAGCACCCCTTCAAGTAGTTGAAGGTTGCTATCAAATCTCCCCTCAGTCTTCTCTTCTGTAGACTAAATAAGCCTAGTTCCTTCAGTCTCTCCTCATAAGTCATGTGCCCCAGCCCCCTAATCATTTTTGTTGCCCTCCGCTGGACTCTTTCTAATTTGTCCACATCCTTTCTGTAGTGGGGAGCCCAAAACTGGACACAGTATTCCAGATGCGGCCTGACCAGTGTCGAATAGAGGGGAATTATCACATCCCTCGATCTGCTGGCAATACTCCTACTGATGCAGCCTAATATGCCATTGGCCTTTTTGGCAACAAGGGCACACTGTTGGCTCATATTCATCTTCCCGTCCACCATAACCCCCAGGTCCTTTTCTACAGTGCTGCTACTTAGCCGATCGGTCCCCAGCCTGTAGCAGTGCATGTAGAAAGACAACAGAGTCCTGTGGCACTTTTAAAGACTAACAGATTTATTTATCGCATGAGCTTTCGTGGGAGAAAATCCCACTTCGTCAGACGCTTTGAAGATGGGAAACTTACAAAATGGGAGGAAATTAAATACAGGGGAGTGTATGACATAGGATCAGGTCAGGCTGTACCAGCAAATCAAAATAGGTGTTAGGATTTAAACACTGGGGAACAGCACATGGAGGAAGGTGAGCTCAAATCACTTGTTGTAATGAGAGAAAAATCCATAGTCCCTGTTTAACCCCAAGACATCTGACAACAATAACAAATCACAGCTTCAAAGAGAGTCTGCAGAACTCGAACTTATATGCAAATTTGACTCAGTTGTCTTGGGGTTAAACAGGGACTATGGATTTTTCTCGCATTACAAGTGATTTGACCTCACCCTCCTCTATGTGCTGTTCCCCAGTGTTTTGAATCCTAACACCTATTTTGATTTGCTGTTACAGCCTGACCTGATCCTATGTCATACACTCCCCTGCATTTAATTTCCTCCCACTCTGTAACTTTCCCATCTTCAAAGCGTCTGACGAAGTGGGATTTTCTCCCACGAAAGCTCATGCGATTAATAAATCTGTTAGTCTTTAAAAGTGCCACAGGACTCTGTTGTCTTACTAAAGTCTAGACATCTACCACTTCCCTTCTATCCACAAGGCATCATAGAAAGCTATCAAGCTGGTTTGACATGATTTGTTTTGAGAAATCCATGCTGACTAGCCCTAAGCACCTTATTCTCTTCTAGATGTTTGCAAATCAACTCCTTAATTATCTGTTCCATTATTTTTCCAAGTACAGAGGTTAAACTGACTGGTCTATAATTCCCTGGATTGCTCTTATTTCCCTTTTTGTAGATGGGCACTATATTTGCCCTCTTCCAATCCTCTGACTTCTAGTTATAAATATGCCAGTCACCAGTGATGGGATGTTAGATGGGGTGGATTCTGAGTTACTACAGAGAATTCTTTCTTGCATGTCTGTCTGCTGAGTCTTGCCCACTTGCTCAGGGTTTAACTGATTGCCATATTTGGGGTCAGAAAGGAATTTTCCCTCAGGGCAGATTGGCAGAGGCCTGCAGGGGGACGGACACACAACACATTTTGCCTTCCTCTGTATCATGGGGCACAGCTCACTTGCTGGTGGATTCTCTTACCTTGAAGTCTTTTTTTAAACTATGATTTGAGGACTTCAATAACTCTGTCACAGATTCAGGTCTATTACAGGAATGAGTGGGTGAGGTTCTCTGGCCTGTTCTGTTCAGGAGGTCAGACTAGAAGATCATATTGTTCCCTTCTGACCTTAGAGTCTATGGCTATGTCTACACTAGGAAATGTTAGGTGGACTTTGTTAAGTCGACTTAACAAAGTGATTGCCCTGAACGGGGACTTAGTAAGTCGACCTAACTTCCCTTAGGTCAACTTAAGAAAGTGGACTTATGTGTCCACTCTGCGCTTAGGGCGACCTAAGGAAAGGTTAAGTTGACCTACACAGGATTAGTTCGAATACCCGGGGGTTCTTATTAAGTCAACCTAAGCTTTCATTAGGTCGACTTAAGAATTTTCTTAAGTCAACCTAATGAAAGCCTAGTGTGGACAGGGCTTAAGTTAGGTCGACTTAAGTCGACCTAACCTGCCAGTGTAGACATAGCCTATGAATCTGAACCAGAATCCTAATCTTAAATCTTCAGAGTTCATTATCTCTGTAAACGGGCCCACCTTTCCTCCAACTCTGAACCACCTTTATCTTTGGAGTGAGCAAACCCAGGGACCAGATGGGATTGTCACTCTTCACAGCGTACTGCATCAAGCCGGCAGGCGGAGATTTACTGCAGGATCCTTGAGCCCACACCTCAAAGCTCAAGCAGAGGCTTTGGAAGGAAATGTAGAGAGATAGATTTTACCTCCACTCAAATATACTGGGCTAGTGCCTAGACAGTATGCTGTTGGGTGCTTTAGAAGTGCAATAGACAGAGAAGATAGACTAGCCAGATAGGTATTTTGGAGAGCGCCAGTGGAAAAATGTGGCTGTCCCTTGTAAATAGGGATGGTCGGCATGTGATTTTAGTGCAGAGTCACCCTGTGTTTATATAGTTCTATAGGAAGCCACAGAAGTCCACACAAAACTACAAGTCAATAGGGCAATGTGGGGATAACTGAGGGTAGATTAGGCCCATTGATCGGACAGCATACATTTACTTGGCCCATGCCTTTTTCAGTTGACTCTTCCTTCATTTGTAGTTATTTAGGCCTTTGGAGGGCACTAGAGATTTGATCAATGGTAGAAGGTGACACAAAAAGACGCCCTTCTTTCTTCCCTCACAAAAACGGCTGAAAGCCTTTGAAAATGTAAACCTCATTTGCAGGTCAATCATTATATTATAGGGAAGACCAATTGAATCAGGTTTCCAAAAGGACTAGCTTAACTCTATGCGATTGGATCAGCAAGCACCAGGGCCATCAGTGCCGTCTCAGGGGAGCCTGGGGAAGAGACAGCTTGAGACACTGCCGCAGATGGCTACATTGTAAGATCTCTTGCTAATTAGGAAAAACAAGGGACGAGAGAAGTGGGTGAAGCAATTATTGGTCAGAGACTCTGATGCCACAGATGCTGTTTGCACGACAGCTGCCATAAAGAACAGAAAGGCTGAAAAGTCACGCTTCGTAGGTTATGTGAAGCCAGGTTTCAAAAAAAACTTATTTTATAATTAATGCACTTTGGGGTTTTCTCCAAAGGTTACACAAATCCAAAGCCTTTATGTTGAACAACAAGTAAAACTGGTTGCACTGTTACACCCATGAGTGATTTTGTACTTTCTATTGAAGGTTTCATTCTAAACACCTGATCTAGGAAAGTGTATATCAGTGATCTCAGAAATAGTGTGATTATTTGTAGTACAGTAGCAAGCTTGAGGCCCCATTGTGCAAGGTGCTGTACAAATACACAGTAAGAGACAATGAAGCATTTACAGCAACAAAGGAAGAATTATTGTCTCTAATTTACAGAGAGGGAACTCAAGATCGAGCGAATTCTGCAAGATGCCACAGAGAATCTGTGGTAGACCCAGGACTTGGACCCAGATATCTTTATTCTTTAGTGCCTTAACCACAAGCCCTTCCTTCCTCTTTCATCTGCCACTTGGCAAACAAGAACATAAATTCAGAGATGATTTGTGTTTTTCCAGACACACAGACAGCAAAGCATATACAGTGAATCAGAACGGCTTTCTTGTCAAACAAAAGTCAAGTCTCCATGAAAGAGTACAGCATGCGTGTCTCCTCTGGAACTGTCTGCACCCAACTAAACATAAAAAGGCTGCCAGTCTCTGTAAACCACATTGCCAGAGATGTAAAAGTGCAGTACACAGAAAACAAAGACAGAATCGTTACACAGATTAGAGGTAAAAATTTCAGAAATGCCTATGGGATTTAGGAGCCTAGCTCCTATGTTCAGAAGAGACTCAGGGACCTATGCCTCACTGAAAGTCAGTAAGTGCCTAAGGGCCAGATTGTCAAAGATATTTAGGCACCGGAAGATGCAGGTAGGTACCGTTCTTGCTACAGCACCTTTGAAAATAACACTAGGTGTCTAACTCTCATTGAAATCCAATGAAGGTAGGCACCTAAGTACATTTGACGATCTGGGTTGTATGCACCTAAGTCCCATTGATTTTCAATGAGATTTAGGCTCTTAGGTGCCTAAATCACTTCCGGAAATGTTTCCCAAGATGATCACAGCTGATCCACATGGCCTTAAAGTATACAAATGATGCTCCTGCTCTGTTCCTGAGGGGTTGGTTTAGAACAGTGTGAAAATATTTCATTTTTATTCCTTGCAATGTGCATCACTCTGCATTTCTCAGCATTTCATCTATTTCTGTGCTGCCCCCTCTGTAAACTCTCTAGTTGTGGGTTCTCCAAAGTTGTTTTGCAATCATACAACTACTCACAAAGGCTTTGAAATGGGTCTAGGCTGACAGTACTCTTAATTTTTAGGTAATGGAATTTTCTTTTGAAAAATATGTCCAAGATAATAAATACCTGTAACTCACCTGCAAAGAAATTCCATAAGTATCTTTTATATTATTACATGAGTAAATACTGTATACATTTACACTCCCTCCAAGCAACGGGGGTCCCCTGGGTAAATAATCTGCATTTGGAAATATGGTCTGTAAATAATTATTTCTTTGGAGCTGTTCCAAGATTATTTGACACACAAACCCTTTGCTAGGAACAAATGTATTAAACAGGTCCTTAACTGAGAGACCAGAGCAAGGAAGAAAACTCCTTTCCGGCAAACATGCATGGTTTAAACATGTTCCTAAATTGACCTTTATTGCAACTGACAGAGCAGAAAGCTTGGAAAAAGCTGTGCCTCCCTCTCTCATAAATAATTCACAGTTTGTAACATTTCATAAATATTTATATATGAAATTAAGAAAAGTAAATGTTAAAAAAATGCAATAAAGTCTGATTAAAGCTGGGAGAGCAACGGACAGCACTGAGGTGAAAGTGAAGGTCTGTAAATGAGTGCATTGGGGCTTTTCTTATTTGTCAGTGTACGCCAAACCACAGCAAAAGCAGCCAAAGAAAAGACTATTTTGCTCAGTTGGGATCAGATCAGGGCTAGATCTTCCCGCTGCTACAGAAGAGCAAATCCTTCTACTGTCTACAGCAATGAGTCTTTCCTCTGACCTCCTTGGCATTTGGATCGAGCCCCTTTTCACCAGTGTTAACTCCCCCAGCTTTGCCCCACTCACAAAATACAGAATCTCCCTTGGGGGAGATCCAGAGGCAGCAGCTGCTAGAGAGACAGGGCAGAGCTAGGATGGAGGACCATGGCCACACTGTTAATGCACTGGACCTTTACCCCATGGCTGACTCCAGTGGATCCCCAGAGATCCTAATGGACCTGGTAGGATTTGTGGGTTTACTTTATTTTGCAGGGCCCAGCATAGTCTCATCTGTGCTTACTGGGGGGAGCGTGCAACACCTCTACTATGCTCTGTCTTCCCTTTGTGTTTTCCACTGCATATTAGCATGTGTTTCCAGCTGCCTGTTGCACCTGAATTTAGTACCACGGGTCCATTCTTACAGCCTGTGCACACTGCACTTGAGCTGAGGAAGCAGCTGACACAAGGGCACGGGGAGAACTTTCTGACAGCCCAGTCGCCCACTCAGGCTCGAACCAGAGAGGGCAACAAAGATGTTGTGTAAGACTCCGGAGCTGTGGCCTGCAAGTTGATGTGCCCGTGGTTACGTGCTGCCCTTAACTGGCATTCGCAAACCCAACCTGTGCAGTGCATTTGTGCACTTTGCTGTCTGAGGTCCGGGAGGTGGCACCGCGTCCGCTGAGTCCAGAGTGAATGTTCCAGACTGTGGGTAGGGGAGGGGCTGGCATAAATGTTCAACTAAGCTTTTTTTGGGCACTCAACTTGAGATCCCTTAAAACAGTCTGATTCTCACTGAACAGCTGCCAGACGGTAGGCTACATAATGTCGTTCCTCACACAGCTGCAGGGGACGGCAGTAGATGAGATTGGGAGGTCCCTTCGCTCCAGGCCTATGATTCTGTGAAAATCAGGCCTTCTTAAAGGGTCTCAAGCCGAGTGCCACAAAACTGAGGATCCCATCACTTCTGAAAATGTAGCCCCCCCCCCCCCCCCATCAAGGCCTTCTTCACTTATGGCCAATAAATCTCCCTCAACTACGGGTGGTAGATGTGACGGATGAAACAAATTAACATGGACCTAGGCTTTCAGTCATATGTCAGAGCACTTGCTGGGATGGGGGAACATGTGTGTGTGTGTGTGTGTGTGTGTGTGTGTGTGTGTGTGTGAGTGAGAGAGCAGAGGAGTAATGATTAAAGATCAACAAATCCATAAAGACAACAGAGTCTTGTGGCACTTTTAAAGACTAACAGATTTATTAATCGCATGAGCTTTCGTGGGAGAAAATCCCACTGACGAAGTGGGATTTTCTCC
>ML685818.1:1277657-1294389 GCA_007922175.1 Pelusios castaneus
TGTTAGTCTTTAAAAGTGCCACAGGACTCTGTTGGAAGATATGCGTTAGCCACACATGGCTCAGTGCAGAGGTGACTCTGAAATCTTGTACTAAGCAGGCGATCAGGGTAGAGGACCTAACGGTTCCTCCTGGCCTTCAAATCTACAAATTGCAATAGGTCTCTGGTCAGGCAGAGGGCTGTCACCCAGAATCCTTACCAGGGTAGGGCTGTGAAGTAAGACACTTCCAGGAGACTCCTTGGAAGCTTATTTCCTACAGGAAAGGATGGAACCACTTTTTCTTCTCCAGAGAGCTCTGAGGATGAGAAGCTGGGTCGAGTTCTCCTCATACAAAGATGTCTCCTTGCCAAAGCTTGCATGAAGGCTAGGCGGTGGGATTGGCTAGGTGAATAGTCTAGCTGGGCAGCAGCAGCATTATTACCTTAGGATGCATTGACACTTACAAATTAAGTCGACTTAAGGAGGCTTAAGTCGACTTAAGGAAAAGTTAGTTGAAATTAATAACACCTGGTTTTAATTCGAACTAGCGCTTAAGTCGACTTTATCAATTCTACTTAAGCCAGTGGAGACGGGGAGTAGCGCCTTGGTGGAGCTTATTAAGTCGACTTAAAACGTTAAGTCGACTTAAGATCGAAAAGGGGCCACATCTACACTTGAAAAGTTGTCGACTTTTGTTAAGTCGACTTAATAAGGTCCACCTCAAGTCGACTTCAAGTCGACCTTATTAAGTCAACTTCATAAAGTCAACCTAACTTTTCAAGTGTAGACATAGCCTCAGTGACAGATCCAAGGCTCTAAGTCAATTATTATCTTTTCATTGACTCGCCGGGTGCACATGGCTTTAGCATCTAAAACTGGTGCTAATGGTAGGCTAACAGGGACCACTTGATAGTTGCAGACTGCTTAGCTATACTGGAAACCTTGCAAATATAGCATTCTGACGCCACTTCTGTTCTCCTATGCCTCTGTATCTATTATAATTATTTCTGGAGTGCCTCTGCAAATATACTATATAAATATATGCCATACTATAGCTTCTTTAACAGTGCAACTCTTCACATTCCCCTTGTCTCACTACCAGCGATGGGGACCAAGGATATATGACTAGACTGGGACTGATTCTACATGCCAACCAATTTCCAGATTACAGAGAGAGAGGCTAACTGGCCGGCACGTACATGCAGAAGAAGTGAGCCAGAACGTATCAACTTCTGCAAATCACACCCAGTACCGCAATTATATTGATTGAAGATGAGGAGCAAATGGATGCATGGAATTTAGCTGTATTTGGAAGGCTTTGAACAAAATAAGCTCCTCTTCATCCAAAAATCACAGTAACCTGTTGGTGACAGCTCTCCTGTGTTGCTAACCAGATACTACTGAACCTGTGCAAAGAATCTGGCTATGGGAGCAGGCAACACCTGCCTTCTCTGTGTATATGCATTAGCCCTTGCCCATCCACGTCAATGATCATAAGAGACACCTACTCACCCCTTTCTCCTCCATGTGTCACTTTTGCCCTCCTTCTGGGAGATTCCCAAAGGACATCACCAACTCCTCCCACGGATGTATGTACGAGGGTTCATAGATTTTACAGGCGCTGGGGCCCATGATAATCATCTGGTTGGACTCCTGCATCACAGAGTGAACGTGGCACCAGATAACTTGCCCAAGGTCACAGGGGAATCGGTAGCAGAGCCGTGGCTAGTACCAAGGATTGAGGCTGCAGTGACATCCTCTGGATTGGAAATCAGGGCTCTGGACGGGGTGGACAAAACAGCCAGGGGCTGGCTGCAGTTCATGGTTCTGATTTTGTCCCATTGAAGTGAAAATCCTTGATTGTCCAATACAAACTCTCCATTCATTAGTGAGAACATCACCACACATGTAGCATTGCTAACCATAAGAGTTCAAAATTCAGGAATGAGCCCACTACACATCCTGAAGTTAGCTTAAAAGCCAAGAAGGATTTTTTTTGTTTGTTTATTTTGGTTTGGTTTTTAGAAATCAAAGATATGAGGTTCTTTTTCTTTACATTCTATTTCTGAGCCTCGTGTCCCCGTTCCAAGCATGTCTCTACAACCATGGAAAGTGACTTTCATTTTGAATGAAAGCAGAGGCCCTCACGTAATCATCTGACTCCAGGAGCTGGGGCTGTAAGAAAAACCCCAAATACTGTGAGAACTGGCAACATTGCAGAGAACACACTTTTCTTACACCCAAGTGAGGGTGATGAACCCTTGGAGCAAAGTACCAAGGGAGATGGTAGATTCTCCATCTCTGGAGGTCTTCAAATCAAGAATGGATGCCTTTCTAGAAGATATGCTTTAGAGAGAGACAAGATATTGGCTTAGTGCACTGGTAACTGGGTGAAATTCTATGGCCTGTGTTATACAGGAAGTCAGCCTAGCCAACCTCATGGTCCCTCTGGCCCTAAAACATATGAAGTGTCAAGGGGAGACTTCCCCAACCCCTCCACTCCAGGATACAGAGTCCCCTTAAGTCTTAAGAAACCCCCCAGTGCTGTAGGAAAAATGTGCCTCATATTTCCACCTCTGTGAAATGGGGATATTGGAATGGGACTGGAGGTCCATGAGAAGTCTTGCAAAGGGGCTAAGTGTTATCATGGCATGGCGTAGAAATCTTTTGACACTGCCTTAGGTACAGTGTGTTAGGAGTGGCTCATATTTTATTTCTCAGTGTTCTGATTACTTCTGCCAGTGGTTGGGGAGAAGGCCCTGCTCACACTTATTTTAACAGCCTTTCCATCGATCTCTGACCTTGTCCATGGCTCAGAGCTGAGCAGCTGGCCTCAGGGGCTTTTCGGTATGGATTATCGCTCTCTGCATTAGTACACAGTGGCAGCAGCTAACGTCGCCACACATATTGGGACACGTGGTTCTCCTTCATTCCTCTCCACTGTTCCATCTCACCCCTTTAGTTGCCTGCCAGGAAACCCTCTTGGAAACTTACCATAGATACCTGTAGACTCCGTGACAAGCTCCGTTGCGTGGCTCAGATGGGCTCATTTATTCACTGGACACATGGCCCGCCTGGCGGCTCTCCGTAATTCACTCTGCTGCCCCTTGCCAACATAGCCATGTCCTCTACAATGAGAGGGGCTCCCTCCTACAAGCAACCTGAATAGATCTCTTGCTGAATAAGGGTCAGTCCATAGGGATTTTAATGTGATTTCCTCAGCACTTGAGACCTGTGCTTTACCATCCTGACTCAAAAGTCTTCCTTCCTTTTCTCTAAGCTTCCCTCCCCACCAGTGCGCCAGCTGATCTGTCAGTCTCTCCAGGGCAGACACGGAGAGGTCTTAGACAGCATAAATAGGAGTTCAGGTTACTCTGTTCACTCATTATCATCCTACATCCCTTATGAAGCCATTCACAGCTGCACCAAGGGTGTGTGAAGTGCGGAGAGCTGAATAGTGAGGTGTTACATTCACCATGTCCGGGCGTAAATAAGTCCCCCAGGGACAAAACGGTGAAAAATCAGACCCGTAGTCTCTGGGGCCTGATTCTGATCTTATATTAGTTTTACCCCAGCGTTACTCCACCAACTTCAGGAGAGTCACTCCTGATTTACACCAGCATTAGTGAGACGAGAGTCAGACATGCAAGAGAGTTTAGGACACGCTGGATCCAGTTCTGGTCTCACATCAGAGCAATTCAGACCAATTGAGCACCATAGTCCCAGCGGGTGTGAGAAAGAGAATCGGAGTCATTATTTATAGGGCATGAGCTTTACGGTTGGCTGGCTCCCCCTTCTAGGGCTCTCTCTAATAAATCACTGGCCCCATTTCTTTCTCCCAGAACTGCCAAGTCTGACCAAAGAAGGGCTAGCTAAGAGTTGCTACAAGGGTTTCACTGAACATTTGAACTCAACAATCATATTGCTGAATCTAACGGCAGGGAATGAAAGCAAACATGGATGTTGACTTAAGCCCAGGTTTCTGAATTCAGTCTCTTCACTAACCAGCGGTCAGGCTCCGCTGAAGGACGGGGCATAAGAATTTCAGGATGGTTTAGATAGCACAGCAAGGGGTGTGGTGAAAGAACCTCAGTGGACGGAGTTTGTATGTTGTTTCCTCTGCCCTGTGAAAAATTCCTGGTGCACTGAAATGTGACTTCACATCTGCCAGCTGTCTCATTCTGCCTGTTCAATTCGTGATGTTCGCCATAGCGCAGGATACTATCTTCCAAGAGATCTCTGGCGAGCGAGGGAAAACCACCTGAGATTGCTGAACAAAGGAGAGTTCAAACCAAATTACCAAGCTAAGCAAAACCAATTTAAACAAGGCTTAAGCTGGTTTATGTGCAGCCAGGTGAGGGTTTGCGTAAATTAAGAATATGAGCCAACAGTGTGCTCTTGTTGCCAAAAAGGCCAATGGCATATTGGGCTGCATCAGTAGGAGTATTGCCAGCAGATCGAGGGGTGTGATTATTCCCCTCTATTCGGCACTGGTCAGGCCGCATCTGGAATACTGTGTCCAGTTTTGGGCTCCCCACTCCAGAAAGGATGTGGACAAATTAGAAAGAGTCCAGCGGAGGGCAACAAAAATGATTAGGGGGCTGGGGAACATGACTTATGAGAAGAGAGCTGGTGTGAGAAATGATGTCTTCTGCAAGGCCTACAGACATGAATCCACCTCAGTCAGCTGCTTTCTTAGTCCCTAGATAATTGTAAAGGGAGGAAAAAAAGTAGTCAGGGAGAAGGAATAAAGAGCGGAAAGAAAACTTGGAAATTGGTGCACTGCAGAATCAGGGCCATGGCTTATAAACATACATCCATTAACATAGCAGAGCCACCAAGACACACACACACACACTCCTGAGGCATGATGTCTGATTATTACTCTGGTCCTCCCTCCTCCTCAGTCCCTTCCTTTGTTTATTTCTCCGTTATTGCATCAGGCCTAAAATCAGACCGTAAGCCCCTTGTGACTTTTGTTCCACACATCACCTAGGCCCTGAACAACAATGAAATATTCAAATACACAGCAGCTCAGTGGATCAAAGACCACCATGGGTTAGGAACCTTCACAAACACCTCACTGCTGATATGAAGGGGAGTTTCTTTGGTGGGAGATTGATCAGTATGGATAACAGACTAGGCAGACAGGTGATTGGAACAGGTAGAATAGATGGGTTTAAGAAAGTAGACCTGCCCTATCAAGTGGCTGTGCAATGGACTCCAATTTAGGAGAACCAGATATTCCCTGTATCTTCAGTATGGGAGATACGGAGTGACTTGATCCAAGGTCGCAAAGTGAATAAGGAGAATAAGTTCTGCCCCCCCAGTCCTAAAAGTGGGGTGCCCCAATCCACAGGTCAGCAGGAGTGCTATAATAGCTGGCCCTGCCCCAGAGCCCTGATTGGCTGGGGTTGGGCAGACGAGACGCTGGCCTCTCCATTCCCCAGAGGCTAGAGCTCTAGTTGGCCAGACAGCTGGCTGGAAATCCCACCCCTGATGCCAGCTCTCTTCTGATTGGAGATTAGGGCTTTAATCCAAGTCTATGGAACCAAGGCTGGAGGAACCATTGAGACTGTGTGTGTCTGATGGAGGCAGAGTTCTCGTTTAGCATCTGGGATTACACCACACGCCCATTGACTGTTCTCTCCCATGGGGCGGATCACAGTGCTGGGACAGTGATGCGTGTATGAGTGTGGAGGAGCCTACCTGACGGGGAACCCCTGCGACAGACGGTACTCACCAGACCATAGTGCTGTCTACTACCTGCACAGGGGAGAACAGGCAGGAGTCCACTGGACTCCAGGGTACAAGGTGACCATGCAAGGGATTCCTGATGTTTCCCTACACCTTGCCTAACACATGTTGAGATCAGGCTTTAAACCCAGTTTTCTAATTGCTGTTGGGCAGGGTTTGCCCAGGAAATCACGCACAGAGAAACTCCTTTGTCAGCAAGGAGGAATCAGTCTAATGAAGACCAGGATGTATATAGCTCTCCCAATTTCCTGTTCTGGCCTCTGGGATTTGAAGAGAGAGGCTTTCATCTCCATATTGCACCTCCAACCCGCCTCTCACGGCCATTAACAGTGACATGGTTCAAAAAGCGACTTCTACATTGGCACCACCGTGAAATGCATATTGGGGTTCTCCCAGAGCTATCTCTCTGCAGTATCTCTCAGAGTATCAGCCTCTCTCTGCAGTAGCTCAGTATTGGTTTGCACTCTGTCCTGCCTGCAAGGGTTTTTTTGAAACCATTCAAGATGGATACGCGCATAATTAATCGCCCTTTAACCGGATCAGTCTTCATGACTTTAGCAAAGTCGTACCTTGTAATGTACCCATAATTGACATATTAAATAACTACTCGGCGCCAAAGCTACCAAACATGCTTTTTCAACAAGTTCTGTAACGGTATGGAAGAAACTTTGCTTAGTCTTTCCTGAAATACATACCAGCAAATTTTACTCTCAATGACACACTGGTTTAGTGAGATTTCACAGATGTAACCGAGGGCACAATCTGGCCCATACTGCTATATACATTGCTTTAATAATATTATGAGCCAAATCTGACTGCTGATGGGTCCAAGCCTAGAGAAGTCTATGGAAAAATTCCCATTAAGTTTAACAGGCCTGATAAGATCAGTGAATATCAGAAGTAACTGCTGACTTTTCACGCTACAGTAGCAGAGTATGCGGCATGCCAACTGGCCAATGGTTTCAGTAAATAGCCATAATCCAGTCACAGTAAGATACATCAGGTATGTATTCCTAACTCAATCTTACCTTCAGAGTCGGTGAGCGAATTCCAAACCCAACTCTGAAAATAAAGCACAATTCTGAATATGAATTTGATACTCCTTCGGGGCCTAATCCAGCACTTCCTAAGAGGTCCCGCTGTTCGTTGGGTGGGTACTGGAGGGGTCTGCTAGCAAACTATATCCAGTATTTGAGAACAACATCAAGATAAATGGAATTTTTTATGACTGCATAGCAGAAAGCCAAAAATGGGTTCAATCACTGAGCAGTACACACGAGTGCCTCCCTCTCCATACAACCATGATCACAACTAGTTTTAAACAAAGCTGATTCGCCTTTGAGCTGGATGACTGAGGCTGGAGCCCCCCCGCTGTCAGTCGTGGACCTGTCCCAAGTTGCTTTTGACGTTGCAGGGCGTCTTTCTTCATTCAGTTAGTCAAATGCCCCATTCATTTCCTGGGGTTTTGAAAGGCACCTCCACTGCTGGGAGTGGGTTTGTTACCAGCCAGCACAGTCCACTTACAGGCCAAGAAGAACAATGGGCTAGCTGAGATAGATCATGGAGGTCATGTGACCAGGAGTCGGCAGCAGAGGCTGGATTTCCTATCACTTACAGTCAGCTGAAGGGATTGGAGTTAGCCTAGGCAATCTAGGGCCTTTGTGGCCATATTGACCTGGGGCTCATTGGAGTGCACGATGGCCCACGTGTCTGGTGGGGAGCTGCCAGTCAGTAGCATACTGATGGCTACATTGCCTGAATATTCTCTAAGCCTTCAAAATCACGAGCTGCCCTGTTAGGGCAGTTCTGGGGTACAAAGGGGCTGGAATGGGGAATTCCTTGCCCAGACACAGCCTCGCCATGTGGCCTTGGGCATGTGACAAACTACACTGGGCCTCACTTCCCCATATGTAAAAACAAAAACAAAAAATCAAACTTTCCTGCTTCACAGGGGGATTGTGAGACTAAAACCCGCTAATGATGGTGTGCCATGATGCAACATGACAGAGCAAAAGAGACGATCTGCAAATATGTGCATATGCAAGAGATTACCGGTATTCAGGTAGAGCGGACGACTTCTCTATGAGTCAAATTTGGCTTCCTCTGCCAATGTATGCAGTCTCATTGAAGCCAGTGATGCTGCCAGTGGGAGTGAGATAAGCAAGATTCACCCTGTTGGGATGAACGTAGAGCCCTGTGTGGATAGAAATATGTGGATCCACATCCAATCTGCAGGAATAAGCTTTCAGCCAATCACAATCCGCCCTCTTTTAGATTTACCTGCAGCCCCTCATCAGCTGTTTTGGAGCCAGCAGCCCTCCATGAGCTGTTGAGTCCCTGCCTAACAGCTGATTATCTGTTGAATGCCACCAGCTGATCAGCTTTGCCCTCCTGCCTAACAGCTAATGAGTCCTCCCAGCTGCCCCTCCCGCCTAACAGCTGCTGAGTTCTACAAGCAGCCAAGAAATGGTCCGTGAATATAGAGTAGATATCTGTCGATGTGCAGGGCTCTAGATGAATGCAGTCAGGGATCTGCTGCCATGTGCTGTACATACAGAACCCAGCACAATGGAGTCCTGGTCCATGACTATGGCGCCTAGGAGCTAGAGGGATACATTTATTATTAATATTTATCTGTATAGTACTGACATGCCGTGACAGGGTGTACCAACCCCACCTGCCAGAGAGGGAGCCCTCAGCTTCCTCAACAGCCAGTAAGACCCCTCCCCAGCATGCAGGCTGCATGCTCCCTGGCAACAGGCCACAGTTAAAAGCCCAACAGAGGCCTCAGAATCAGCAAAGGGTGGGACAACAGAGGAGAAGAGTTCACTCCCAGGTCCCACCAGGAGGATTGCAGTACCAGAAGATAGAGTTGTTTGTGAGGAGTTCAAAGCATGGGGGGAGGGAGGATTGGGAGCCCCGTAGAGCCCAGCCAGGCCCAGAAGAGCTTTCAGACTGGACTGCAGAAATGGCAGTGTTTGGGGAACCTTGCTGAGCCTTGGACTACATGCTGTGAGCAGGGAGCCTGCCATGCCTAGAGGGGCTCTGGGACTGTGTGGTGGCTCCACTTTGTGTTGTAAGGAGCCCTGCCCACCCAGGGGCTTCCGCTCTTCCAAGCAGATCAGCATCACTGCTTGGGGAAGCCTGGTCATGTCTAGAGGGGCCACAGGACTTCTCTGTGCAGCTGTGGGTGGAACCCTGCTACATTCAGCCAGGCTCCCAGCAGTGTGCTGCTGCCCAGAGCCTACATAGCCTGGGAAAGGATCAAAACACCCATCTCAGGGACAGCCCCAGGATCTAGCTATCACACGTGTGTTATTATTTATTAATATTTATTTCCACAGCGTCTGGGAGCCCCAGGTTTGGACCAAGAGTCCATTGTGGTAGGTGCTATAAAAACACGAAACAAAAAAATGAGTCCCTGCTTCAAAGCATTTACAATCTCAGTGTTCATGCCAGTACCTATGGACTTGTCTACATGGGCATAAAATGGTGCAAAAAGGGTGGGCTGGTAAGAAGATTTTCAATGGTGAGTTATGTCGACTAAGTTAACACAACAATGGAGAACACCTTTTCCATCTGTATAGATAAATGCCACAGGCACCCCCCACCCCTGCCGTGCTTCCTCCCGCTGTGCGGGGTGGGGTGGGCCAGGAGCACTATGCCCGGCCCCTGGGCCGGCCCTCCCCGCCCCCAGGGCAGAGCAGGCAGGCCCAGGGGTGGAGCACGTGTGTGGGGCCTGGCCTCAGGGCCAGCCTGTCCCACATAGCCACATGCGGCCAGCTCCCCGCCTGCAGCCTCAGCCTCCCAGGTCAGGGCCAGAGCCGGCTCCCGCTCCCTCTGCCAGCAGCCTCGGTCTCCGGGGCCGGGACCAGAGCTGGCTCCCCCCCACTGGCGGCCCAGGCTGGGACCGGCTCCCCCTGCCAGCAGCCTCGGCCTCCAGGATCAGCTCCCTGCGGGGCGGAGCGGGCCAGTGGGCCCACCACGCTCCCTTGCAGCATGGGGTGGGGGTGGGGGCAGGGCCCCACCTAGGCCAATTGGCCCAGGGCCCCACTGCCCCCAAGGGACAGCCCTGTGTCTGGCTGCAGTGGAGTGTGGGGGAGGGACTGGTGGCCCTTCAAGGTTGCAAAAATGACATCTGTGGCCCTTGAGCCAAAAAGGTTGGGAACCACTGATCAAGATACTACTGAGTCCTAACATGAATGCAGAAGACTGCACTAGATGACTTCTTGAGGTCCCTTCTGGTCCTACAATTCCATGATAAAGGAGGGAAGGACTGGGAAGTGACTCCAATATGGACTGGGAAATCAGCCCCCAATCCTCACTTTAATTGGTTACCAGAATTTTAAGACATGGATTCTAAGAACCCCCTCTAGCAGACCACCAAATAGTCAGTCACCTTCACAAGACTGATCCCATTAAATCCCCACTGAGTGCCATGGGAGTTTTGCTAGACGAAGCAGTGCGGAATTAGCTCTGTGAGATTTAGTAAGGCAAAGATTCCCATTATGTCCCTGCAACCAGAAAATGGTCTGCTACCGAATTTGTCCTTTGCTTTCAGCTGGAGACCAGTTTCATGGCATAAAAGCATCACTTTATGCTGATGTTCAGCAGCAACAAGGACATAAGGAAATCTCCTAGGTCATCTGTCTGGGAAGGATGGCTGTCGGCCCCCACCTGTGCGTTAGCGCAGCCAAGGGCAAGGAGGACAAGCACCAATATGAAAGGCTGCTGGGAAGGGGTCACATTGGCTGGGGCTCAAAAGGGTTAGTGGGGGGACAGATGTGTATGGCTGAATGGAGCAGGTGTGCAGGGCCACATGGGAACAGGGGAGGCTGAGTGGAGGTGCAGAGCCACATTGTGGTGGTGGGAGAAGGGATACAAGGGACATCTGAGGATGTGAGAAGGAGTGCAAGGCCACATGGGAACAGAAGGAGATCGGTGGCTGAGTGGGGGTCCAAGGACACATATGGACAGGAGAAGGGAGGTAGGGACATCAGGATGGAGGAGGAGTGGCTGAGTGAGAGTGCAGGGACACGGGGACAGGAGCAAATGTGTCTGACCTAATAGGAGATGCTATATAGTCAGCCAGAGTCTGCATGGGAGAGGCTTCCCAAATCCCTTAGAATCCCTCCCCTCTCAAAAAAAACCCAAACAAAACCAAAAACACTGTTCTATACTTCTTCCCCAAACACCTAACAACCTCTAGATTCATTTCCAAGGTACTTCTCAGCAATTACTTCCCTGTGCCTCAGCACCTCTATTACCCCGATCCCACCAAATATTTGCACTATTTCTGAGGGGTGCAGGAAATCCACTTCTGTCTTGTAGTTTAAATGAATTATTACCTAAAGTTCTGTATTAATAAGTCTAATAAGGAATCTATCTGAAAAAAAAAATCCCCAGTCTTTTTAATTGTTTGTATTGGTACAGATATACTTGCTGACAGGGATGTTGAGATAAATTACCAAAATAACTGAAACTGGGAGGGGGGGATAACATTGTGTTATTTTGATACATAAAGGATACAGAATGGTGCCCTTTTTATGCCAAATTCCCCCAGGAGTACACTTTGCACATGGCTGTCATGGGGCAAGACAATGAAGAATCAGGCACAGAATTTTTATCCTTAGTTCACAAGAAGGAAAAATTTACCATGTACATGATTTTCAAGCTGAATGCCGACTGCACCTTTCCCCACGACAAGCAGGAAAATGGAGGCGCTAAATTATGTATACATTTTGATCCACATGAATTGTTTCTCATGCTGCTATGTGACAGGTGTCATCTGCAGAAGCCACAAAATGGGCTAATTAGCCATGCTCCCTTTGCTAGAGAAACCAAGCTTTCTTAATGGTGATTTAGAAGACAGAGGAATTGCAACATTTACTTTGGCACAACCCCCATCTCCCCCCAAAACACCCAGTTCTGCTCCCAGGACTACAGAACCTAATTTCCTTTGTCAAGGAAAGATCTGGAAAACAGCATCTAAGAAAAAGCTCTGATTTCAAAAGGAAATCAATGCTCCAGTCAAGCCTAGATGATCCATGTATACCTCCAGCTCACCAGCTCTTTGTTACAGTTTGTTTTTCCATTTACAATTCATTGTACTTCCTCAACCAGAAACAAACACCTTAAAGCAGCTAAATTTTATTCTGAGGTCCATTTTCATGTGAAATCAGGCACCAATTGCCTTCTGAGAATCAAAACAGAGATCAAACCGAGGAAAGAGGTTACTTCACCGGTGCTGGGGAAAACCTGCATCTTATATGCACCAAAACGTGATTTCATCCAGCAGTCAGCAAGCTACTTTGATTAAATGCATTTAACATGGAGGTAACAAAACTTTGCCCCACCCTCCAAGCCCAGGATCCTAATGGATACACTTAATCTGCATCCAGCAAAGCCCACTGGAGGTCTGTTTTCATCCCAGCAGCCTCTTGCTCTGAAAAATCAGGAGCAATACACACTCCCACCTGTAGCCTCTGTGGGAGGCACATTTGGATTAAAAGACACAGCACAAGAAGTCACAGCCTGCCTCATGAAACTCCACAAGTTGCCTTCGGCTCACAGGCCATGCTTCAGCCCAGCTGATTTCACTGAAAATATATGGGACTCCTATGAAGCCTCCAGTCTGGCACCTCACTGGTTCATAAAGGCCCAAATACACGGAGCGAAAGTAGCCAGTACGCTCTTTAGCTCAGCATGAGAACACATATAGTTACAAAGAAAGGGGGGGGGGGGGATGAAATGGTGATTTACTGGTGAGGCTGCACTGGTGGGAGGAGTCCCCAGAAAGTTCTGGAAACTGCAGAGCCAGTGATTCTTACTGTGCTTAGCTAGCAGAAAATGATCACACACACACACCACTAGGCAATATATCTGGGAGGAGGATGGCAGGAAACTGGCCTGGCTTCCCCTCAACAAATAAATCTCTGGGAGGACAGAGCTTAGGGTGGAGTGAGGTGCAGAGCATGATGGGTGGAAGAGAGAGTATGGGAGACAGGGTGAGGAAGACGGATGGAGAGAGGGTGCTCGCTGCGGTACTGGGCAGATGGCAAAGAGGTATTGGAGCAGGGCACTGGACAGTTGGATTGAGAGGACTGGGGCGGGCTAGCAGGGTGCTAGGTGGATGCAAAAAGAGTTGAGGTGGGGCACTGGGCAGACAGACATCAAGGACCTGGGCACCACCTTGGGTAGATGGACCAGGGATTGAGAAGGGGTGTTGGGTAGGGTGTGGAGCAGGGTGCTGATGTGGGGTCCTAGGTAGACAACTGGGGCAGGGAACAGGGTAGATGGACCAAGAGGATGGAGCAGGACAGTGGTGTAGCTAGAATGGCCACATTACCACTCCTTGCTCATGTTCAGGCCATGCTAAGCGAGTGCAGGGTGGGCAATAGGAACGGGCAGAGCCACGGCATGGCTGGGATCAGGAGAAGATCCCCAGGCCAGGATGGGAGTGAAGTGCTGAGCTGGAGGGGTGCCAGTGAGTGAACAGGAAGAGCCTGGGGACAGTGGCGCAAAGACTGAGGGGAAGCTGCCAGTGGGCTATGGAGAAGGGAGGTGGTGTTGGGGGCTGCAGGGTGAGTTGGGAGGGCGTTGGGGGGAGGAGGATCCTGGAGCAAACATTTTGGCATGAGGAAGGGGGCCCCCAACCTGTTCTTGCCCCAGGCCTGCTGGGGCCTTGTTATGCCCCTAGGCAGAGTGCTGGCACAGGGTGCTGAGCGGATGGACAGAGGACTGGGGCAGGCTGGCAGGGTGCTGAGCAGACACACAGGGTACAAAGGGGCAGTGTTGGGCTGGGGGATGGAGGCAGGGGAGAGGCACACGGAGGATGGGGGACATTGGTAATGGGGTGGGGTGATGTATCTGCCTCTCACCTGTAGGAGCTGGTCACTCCGGCTGCCACTTCCTCCCTGATCTGTCTGTTGAGGGCATCCACTGCTGCTCGCCCTTTGCCCCCCTCCAGAGGTGCTGAAGGGCCAGGCTGCTGCTGCCCCCCATCCTCCACCACCTGGACTTTCTTCTTGCTCCTCATTTCTCGCCCCTCCCCAGCCCTGGCCACTTTGGGCTGCTCCTCCTCCACCCTTGGCTCTGCCTCCTCCTCCTTCTTCTCCTGTCCCGGTTGCACCCTTCTCCTCTTCTCCTGGCTGGCTGGCTTCTCCTGGGGGGCCTTGTCCGGGGATGGCCCAGGGCAGGGGGGCAGCTTGGGGATCCAGGGGTGGTCCCCTCTCTTGGGGATGGGCCAGGCTCGGAAATCCTTCTGGTACTGGCTCTCCTTCTCAAAGGGCGTGTCCGAGGGCTGATACTCGCTCTTGGGTTTGCAGCTGGGCTCGGGCCGCTGTGCCTTCCAGTGCCTGTAGTCCTGGCGCATCACCGAGTCGGCCGGCGGCGGCTGCTGCCCCGGCGCGCCCTTGTGGTCCCCAGCCGCGGTTGCCCTGGCAACAGCATCCAGGTCGCTGCCGAGGATGCAGGGCTGGGTTTCGATGGCAGAGGGCGCGCGCGGCGGCTGCGGGGCCCCCTGCGGCCCGGGCTGCTCGGTGGCCTCGGAGTACTTGGTGAAGACCAGCGGCACGGCGATGTCCGCTTTGTCCAGCTGGTTCCAGAAGCGGGCGATGCAGCACGCCCGGGTGATGCAGGGCCAAGCCATGGTGATCCCCTCCCCGCAGGGAAAGGCAGAAAAGTAACCCACTCGGAGCCCCCCCACCCCAAGATCCGGGCCAAGCCAATGCTGCCCAGCCCAGCCTGCCGCCGGCTCACAGCCAGGCTCGGTCCCTGCAGACGGTCTCAGGCGGGTGCCGGCCCGGATCAATGGCAAGCCATGGATCTGAGCAGCTCCCTGCAGCTCTTCTCCCGGATCACGGCAGCTGCCGCCCGAGAGCCATCACCGGAGCGGAGATGGGCGCATCGCCGCTGCGGCTGCAGAGAAAAGGGCCGCGCCCCACCCGCGGTCAGCAGCGCTGCCGAGGATGCTTGATGCAGATGGAGCCACCTGCCTCCGCCGGCGCAGGGCGTCTGCGAACTGGGCGGGGAGACAGGCTCTTCCCATGTGACGCCTGGAGGGAGGGAGGAGTCCGGGGAAGGGCGGGAGTGGGGGAGGGGAGTCCTGGTTCAGGGAAGTGTGTGGTGCACGCCTGCCTTCCGGGCGTGCAAAGGGACTCTGCTCGGATGGAGGCGTGCAGCCCCCCGTCCGGCTGTGCTAACCATCCACCCGGGCTCTGGGCTGCACCTGCCCCTTCCCTCAAAGGTTGTTTTGTTGCCATTAAAAGCCAAGGCTGCTGAATTAATCACCCGTTTGTACACACACACACCCCCCTCTGTGTCCACACACACACACTCACACACTCGCCCCTCTGTGTCCACACACACACACACACTCGCCCCTCTGTGTCCACACACACACATCCCTCTGTGTCCACACACCCATGCACACACACACACCCCTCTGTGTCTACACACACACACTCATCCCACTGTGTCCTCACACACACACTCGCCCCGTGTCCTCACACACACACCCGTGTCCACACACACTCGCCCCTCTGTGTCTACACACACACATACATACACACATCCCTCTGTGTCCACACACACACACACACTCACCCCTCTGTGTCCACTCTCATTCCTCTGTGTCCACACACACACACTTCCCCTGTCCTCCCCCAGTTGGTACATATTTCCGAGCCATTCCTTAAAAGGCCGGACAGCAGCAGGGAGATTTTATTGTCCCATCCATTTTCAGTACTCAGCTTTGGACAGAGGCCCCACCTCCATGCAGAAGGGCAGTGCAGAGAAGCAGCAAACAATAAAGGACTCCACCGTAATCCCCCATGGCAAATCCCGCTATAGAACTGGAGAGGGGGAATGAGGAAGATTAGTGGCCATTGTTTGGGTCTTTTAAGAAAATCGAAATTGCTAGAGCCAGTTGCTTGTTGGGGAAATTATTTCTGGATGTGGATTTTGGATATCAAAATGGTTCCCCTCATGGGGAAAAAAAAAGTCACAACAAACCTGCACAGATCACAGCGCCACCTTAAAGCAAACACTGTGTAGACTGGAGTTTTAAAAAAAAAACCAAAAACCATCCGAAGTCCCACCCACCACATACAACTCAGATCCTTTGTAGGGGAGGGAGGGATATTAATCTGGAGGGAAAAGATTCAGCCCTCCTCTCAACTCCCATTGCTGCCGACTCACTGCTCTTTCCATTGATGGCTCAAGTTCTGTCCCCCTGGGATCCCTGTCCCTCTTCTTCCACTCTCTCTGCCTCACCCTCCAGCCCACCTCCTTCTCCTCTCCACTTTTACACAGGCCTCTCTCTTTGGGCTAGTTTTACAAAATCAAATTCTCTTAAACCACAGTTTTGAGCAAGTGGGTATTTAGTCCCTGATCTAAACACATGAATGAGCTTACACACATTAGGCTAAACCTTGACACAATCATGCCTGGGTCTGAACTGTCTCCTGTTTCATTTTAATCCCGGCTGGGTAAATAATACCAAGAAATATACAATGGGGGAGAAAAGAACAAGGTCACCTGCATTTCTTGCAAGTAAGGAGCAAAACATGATAAGAAAATGCTTCTCACAAGATAGGTGAGTGAAATTAGTTGGGGGGTGCAGCAGAGAGTAGCCTCAGTTGCTATTGGATTGTCTTATTAATAATAATGCTAACAATACTTTGTACTACTACAGCACTTTCAATCCTACAGTTTCAAAGTAATTTACAGGCATAAGCATTATAGGACCAGAGCCTCCAAGGTATTTAGGTACCTAACACCCCTTTATTTCAATGGAGGATAGACACATTCCTTTAAATACCTGGGTTTTAATCCTCACCCCTATGTAAATTGACATTACTGGTTTAAACAGTGCGTGCGTGCGTGCGTGCGTGCGTGCGTGCGTGCGTGCGTGCGTGCGTGTGTAACAGCTGTCTGTTTATCTATAGACAAGTTCCAAAGGGGTAGCCGGGTTAGTCTATTGCAGAAAAACAAC
>ML685818.1:1304389-1317422 GCA_007922175.1 Pelusios castaneus
AGTCGGTCGAGCAAGGGGTCAGGATGGGGGGGCTGGGGAGGGATGGATGGAGTTAGAGGCCTGGGGAGAGGCGAAGGGGGCATGGGGACAAGGAGACTTGGTGGGGGCTGGGCAGTGGTGGGGGGACTGGGTGGGGGTGGGGGCTGGGGGTGTGGCCTAGCCTAGTGGGAGTGGGGGTGAGGGGCGGGAGCTAGTAGGGAGTGGGCTGGGGGGCCACAGCCCTGGATCTTTTTTCTATCCAGCAACACCCCTGATGTCTAGGTGATTTCACCCTTGTGCCTCAGCCTCCCCATCCTTTTTGAGTGTCTGGCTGGTGAGTCTTGCCCAGGCATCAGTTGATCACCATATTTGGGGTCAGGAGGGGATTTTCCCCCAGGGCAGATTGGCAGGGGTCCTGGGCGTTTTTCGCCTTCCCCTGTAGCATGGGACACAGGTCACTTCTCTATATCTGGAAGTCTTAAAACCATGATAAACCAAGGTTAGGCGTCTATAATATGTGCTGTGTCTTGTTGCTCTGAATGGGAAGCCATCTATTGTATTTGCAATAACAATGACATTGGAGATTCAGTATGCTGCTTGAAGAGGTGGGTGATACAGAACAGAAGCAGGAGACCATGATCATTTCAGCTTTAGCACATGTCAGATTATTTAGGTTCCCTCCTTCTAACAAGAGCACATTGCTTAGTAATCAGAAAAGAGGATTCATTTAAATCGTTCACCTGTTCAAGCCAGGTATGGACTACTCTTAGTTACGACACATGCATACACTCATCCAACACCTAATGCTCTTTCTTTGAGAGCTAGTTTTCTGGCCTCTACATTGAGTCCCATGTACCCAGAAACCTCCCATCCAGCACCGTAGTGTACTGCTTTTAATACAAGTTGGTGGGCTCAGATGGCAGAGGCGAAAGATTGAGTTAGCCTACCTCATCAGCTGCTAACACACACACACTGTATAGCTCAACTGTTATTTCTCACTTGAGCATGGCTGAGGCTCCTCTAAATTTACCCAAATAAAATATTCCACCATCATTCACAAGTTGAGTTAATTCTGCAGAGAAGACGATGCTAAGCTAAATCCTCTCCATGGTGGGGAGGGGATGGTAGATTGGGAGGCCCGTCTTCCGCGTGGTTGGCCTCTAACGATCAATTTATTAGATTGTCTGAGGTTTATTATGTTAGAACAGGCTTCCACACTGGATTTTATAAGATTACAGATATGCTCAGCTACCCCGTTGATGCGTGTGGCATGTCTGTCTGCATAGCGAATAGTCTTCTTAGCACTCCCTAGGGTTAACCAGTAGCTGACCACGGCTGACTAGTTAAATCAAGAATCAGACTTCAGGATAGGACAGATTAAGTGGGCACAGAACTAAGGTCAGATGACAGTCATGTTACTTAATGCCCTGCTGGAAGGTGCTCAGATACCACAGTGATATGGGCAGGATAAAAGCTTATAAAGAATGACACACCAAGGCTACATATCTGTGATGGGGCGTATCAGCCCCTCACTGGTAAAGCCAGGGTTAAGGACATTTTACTGGCTGAAGAGGCCCCGCCCCCCGCATTTGCTGGGCATGCTCAGGGTATAAAGGTCAGCCACCCAGCTCAGTCAGGGTGAATGACTGACCCGGGAGGAAGCATGCTGCCCCAGTGCTCCCTCAGGCAGACACCCACCTGCCACAGAACAGCTAGAGGCCATGCCACCCCGCTACAGGGGAGCAGTGGTAGGGACTTTCACTGCTGGGCTGCGCAACCCTGAAGCAGGGGGAACCTTTACAAGGACTCTGGCCAGTGGGCCGTGCTACCCCAAAACAGAGGGAGCTTTTGCAAGGACTCCAGCCATTGGGCCGTGCTACCCTGGAACAGGGGGAGCCTTTACCAGGACTATACTCAGTGGGCCACCCTACCCCAAAGCAGGTAGATCTCCCCTGAAACTCTGACCACTAGGCGGTGCTACTTGACACTGAAGTGCAGTTTCGAGGATTCCTGCAGTAAAGGCTGCAACCCTCACTGAGAAAGGGCAGCTGTTGGAACTTGCCCCAAAGTTGGAGACGCGGACCGTTACCCAATTTCCATACCTGATGGACCTGCCACCCGGTGGGACGAAGCACCCCATGACAATACCGAAAGACGATTCAACTTGCAAAGTCAATCACTCAAAAGTTATGAAATCCCAGAATTAAGGTGCCCGTGCAATCTTAATTCAGCCCCGTCTGCATATGCATTGAGACAGCCCATGCCCTCCCTGACTATTTTTACACAAGACCCCAGAGTTAATCTTTGTTTGTTTTTAAAAAGCAAATGGAATCTGCCCCCAATAGTCTATCATGTATTGACATTCTGTATTGACTGCTCCACGGCTCGTCAGCAGGGTCATATCCACTTAGCAAACCTCTACCACCTGAACTAAGTGAGCAACTGATAGCAGTAGGTTGTTATCCCTCTTTGTGGACCATCGCTAGATGGGGATTTCAATGAGAGTTGAATTTGACTCTTAATATAAGTCAGTATGCGTCACAAAGAGTGCTGAGGTAGAGCATGAACTGGTTGGTTACAAATATCGATAAACAAGATCTGAAGGTGAGAGCTAGAAATAAGCTAGATATGAGCTTGATGAGATGAACCAGACACGAGTTTTCTGCTGTTGGGAGGATACCCAGTTTCTTATTCTACATGTTTCACTGTGTGTCCTACAAACATCTGGGAGACCTCTGACCAGAGCTGAGAACTGAATATGGCTTGAGGAGCCCATTGGAGAGCTGCTAATAAAAGCAAGGAATTCCCAGTTTTCTTCTTGGTTAGTATTATAGACTCAATCCACAGTGGAAGTTGGGTTGCTAAGAAGGCTCTTGAAATATGTATCCTTACACAAACAAATAACTGAATGGCTATATGGAAAGAATTTTCAAATTAGTAGAGTGAGACACCACAAACTCTGCGTTTACTTCCTGGCTTATCCACTGCTTTCTGTCTGACTGTGGACAAATTCCCGAGGATCGGATCCAATGTCCAGTGAACTCAATGAAAAGTCCATTCTCTTCACTAAGTACATCATCAGCTCCTTAATCTCTGCACAGTGCTTTGGGAGTTAGGAAGGAAAGGCACGGTAAATGCAGAGCATCCTCTTTATATGGATGAATAAGCATTATTTCCTGTGCACACTCCTCCATTCCAGGCCAAGTTTTAAGTCACACTGGCAGAGTGTGCACGCAATGGCTTACTTTGCTCTAGACTTGGCAAGGCCACAGTTAGATGACTCACCCCAGGTATGGCTTCCTCAGTTCTTTAAATAAACTGAGTCCCACGAGTGAATGACAAAAGGATTAGAGGCTAAAGCCTACAGAGAGATTAAAGGAATTTAATATGCATAGAGCAAATTCAACCCAGGGGGATCTGATAAATGTCTATAAATACCTGAGAAGTAAAGAGGTGAGGAGAGAACTGCTTGAAGGCAAGTGAGGGAAGGGAGGAGGGATGCAAATATGTGGGAATTCCCTAGAATAGGAGGAAATTAAATGGTTGAGTGTATTTGGAGGAATGGAATAATTTGCCAGGAGATGTCACTGAGACACCAGCACTGGGGTATTGACAGAACACTAGATAAAACACTGTATCAGAGGGCAATCCAGCACTAGGTGATTCAGGGTGTCCACGCCATGCCCAGAATCATTATTCTATGAAGTTTATTTCTAAGATCCATTCTTTATGCTCTTGAAGCAGAACCTTCCTCAACCTAGCTTATGCCAGCTGGGGGAAATCAAGTCAGCAGAGAAGAGGAGGAAGAGATATTGAAACCAGAACTGTCTTGGGGGAAGCAGGAAAGAAACTGGACTGAGCTAAGCAAGTTTGAATTTCAGCAATTTTCAGTTGTGTTTCCCTGAGGTTCTTTTGAAAGTCAGTGGGAGTCTTTATTTATAGGGGTTTTTTATGGCTCTCATTATCTTGGTATTCTGGGGCTTCCGACATTACTGAGTTAGCCTAACACTGTCTCTCCGAGGAAGTGTATTACCACCCATTTTACAGGTGTGGAGATGGAGGCACACAGCAGTTATTACCCAGATTATCCCTTGAACCCAGATCTTCTGACTCCCATACAAATCCACCCTTCCAGCTCTGTCTATTACTCTACTGCACATTGGTAAAGATGCTTAAATATTATACTGTGTCAATTTCATGGATTCCAATGCCAGAAGGGACCACTATGATCATCTAGTCTGACCTCCTGTATAATATCGGCCATGGAACCATCCCAAAATTGTTCCTAGAGCAGATCTTCTAGAAAAACATCCACTCTTGATTTTAAAAATGACCAGGGAGGGAGAATCCACCACAAACCTTGGTAAATTGTCCCAATAATTAGTTCCCCCCCCGTCAAAACTTCACACCTTACTTCTGGTATGAGTGCCTTTTTTCTGGTCTATGATTAATAAGCTCTTACAGATCTCAAATTAACATGCTGCCTTTGGCTTTGGGTCAGGAAAAGTGTTTTTTTCCTCTGTTGATCCTGAGTCCCAATGTGCCAGAAATCTCTAGGGCTATGTCTACACTTGTTAATTTAGGTCAATTTAGCTAAGTCGACTTTGTTAAGTCAACTTAGCATGTCCACACTTAAATTTTAAGTCGATTTAGGGGGGACCCCACAAAATTGACCTAGAGCATCCACACTGGATGCCTAGGTCGACTTGTAGGGGCTAGATGGACCTGGGACAGGTCCACGGTGGCAGGGGGGGCACCCCTTGCCAAGTGCCAGGGGGCTCAGCCTTTGCCCCATTGTACCTGGGTACAATGGGGCAAAGGGGGACAGGGACCCTGGCAGGGCATAGGGGCAGGGCTCTGCCCTGCCCTTTGGAGGGGCACAGCCAGGCTGTGGCTGTGCCAGCCACCCTGGCAGGGAGGGCAGTGGGGAAGCCCTGGAGTCCCCTAAGTCGACTTAGGGGTACTCCACGTCTACACTGGCTTAAGTTGACTTTAGAAAGTCGACTTAAGCAGAAAGTCGACTTAAAAGAAGGTTTTATAAAGTTGACTTAATTTTTCCTTAAGTTGACTTAAGCAGCTGCTTAAGTCGATTTAAGGAAAGTGTAGTGTAGACGCAGAGTAAATTAAGTCGACTTAAGCAAGCTTAAGTCGACTTAATTTACAAGTGTAGACACACCCTCGGATCTCCCCAATTGAATTCTGCTGTGGTTGCTCTTCCTCAAATGAGCAAACACACTTTGTTTCCTCCAAAGAGCTGCAACACTTGAGCTGCCAAGCACTTGATTAATACAGTTGGAACTGTGGAAGGCATGGAAGGCTTGTATTTACCAGAAATGGTTTATATCAAGTAAAATATTTTTTAACCATCCAGTGAGAAACTAGTTAGTTCCAGTTTAAGGCATTTTCTATTTTAAAACCTGTTTAATTAATGCACACCACATTACACTTAGCTTTAGTTATGTATTCAGACTGTGATTACATACGTTGTTTTGATAAGGTTAAAGCACTCCATTTTTCTTTCAACCTTATTGGAACAGAATATTTCAATTTTCTCTCTATTGCTCCTTTTTACAGGAGCATTAGGACACGGTGGAATGTGCTGTCCAGCCAACCAAAGATCGTGACTTCAAGACATTGCGCTGCCCTCTTTTACTCTGAATGTTTCGAAAGCCAGTGTTTTAAACCTAATCTGATTTAGAAACAAAACCAATTTTCTCAATTGTAATGACAGCCTTTTTGTGTGCCTCTAATCTTTAAAAACGATCTACTGTTGCAGATGACCATTTGCATCTAGTTTCTAATGGCACCCTTGTCATAGGGAGAGACCACATGCCATGGTAGTTGCAGAAACAGCCACTCGACAGCACCCTTTCAAGAGCTGAAGGAGGCAAAGATTTATACCTGGTGTCTGCAAAAGGTCTGTGCAGGAGCAGCTGAATCAATGAGAGCAGGAAAGTCACCTATGAATTCCTCGATTATCGCTGCTTGGTGTAATTGCACTCCAAGCCATACAAAGGCAAACAGCTATTTAGGCAGAGGAGGGGATGGGGTATGTGGTCATTCTTCACATACCAAAGGGGTAGCCGTGTTAGTCTATTGTAGAAAGGCAACAGAGTCCTGTGGCACTTTTAAAGACTAACAGATTTATTTATCGCATGAGCTTTTGTGGGAGAAAATCCCACTTCATCAGATGCTTTGAAGATAGGAAAGTTACAGAGTGGGAGGAAATTTTCCTCCCTCTGTAACTTTCCCATCTTCAAAGCGTCTGACGAAGTGGGATTTTTCTCCCACGAAAGCTCATGCGATAAATAAATCTGTTAGTCTTTAAAAGTGCCACAGGACTCTGTTGTCATTCTTCACATAGTTAGGCTCAACAAAGTCTCTTTTAAAGCACCTTCAGTGCGTGATAGCTCAGCGAAGGATTCTTCCCGAAGAGAAGCCAGCCTCTCCCAGGGAGCAAAGCCCAGAGGTAACAGATTTCAAAACAGCCCCTTTGCAGGGTTTCTTTTACCTAGGGTGTTTCTGCTGGGCTAAGGCCAGAGGAACAGATTGAACCATCCCTCTGACTGGGACAGACCAGCAGTGACACATCGCTCCATAGCCCCATCCTTACCCTGTCTGCAGCCTCATGTTCTGAGAGAAGGAGGTTGATTTGTATCCTGGTCCCCTTCTCAGAACTCATTCTGATTGGCTGAGAGAGGTGGGAGCCCCACCCACGTTGCAAAACTCCAATGCCGAGCATTCAAAAGAGCTAACCGGCTAGGTTCTTCTCAGCTGCTTTGTTCACCGAGTCTTTGCAGCAAAACCGATGCATGCCCCTCTTCAGCCTTAATGGGCCAGGTCACGCCACTGCAGGGAACGGTCAATGCAAAAAGGTTAAAACTGATAGAGCTTTAAAGATACAGAGCATGTTGCTAACCTATGGAACTCACAGCCACAAAGTATAATTAAAGCCAAGAGTTTAGCAGTACCCTCCCCCGAGGAATTAGATATGTATAGTCCATAGCTACATTGGGGAGATGGAGTAAATCCATGCTTCAGGGTATGAACTTCCTATTTACTGGTGAGGGTAAGGAAGCAAACTTTCCTGAGAGGCTGGTTAATCATAACTCTCTGCTATGTGTCAAAGAGAATGTTTGTGTGTGCGGCCATCCAGAGAGTGTACGTATCAGAAATATGTGCGCGTAATGCCACCTTGAAAGCTGAGGGAATCAACGTTACTGAGAAGACCAGCACTCAGCACCACAAAGGGACAGGTCTGTAAGGTGCTGACCAGCTCCTGAAAAGAAAAAACGTTCTCGATGGCTCTGGGGAGGGGTTCCTCACCTCTCAGCATCAGAACTCTAATAAGTAGAGCCCTGCGCAGATACAAACATGTAGCTCCATATCCGATCTGCAACTGCAAGAAATGGTCTGATATCCGGATGCGGATATAATGCGGATATCCATGGATATCTGCGTATTTGCAGGGCTCTAGCCCTGTACAGATAAAAATATGTGGATCCGTATCCGATCTGCATTTGCAAGAAATGGTCTGCAGATATCCGCCTTTTATCTGCGGATGTGAATATCCGTGGATGTAATGCATATATCTGCGGATTTGCAGGGCTGTACTAATAAGTGCCCATTGCAACAGCTACTGCAACGCTGGACTTGCAAGCAAATATATAGGCTGAAAAAAGTCAGCAGAAACCAGTCACCGAACAGTATTTACTAATGAAGAAATGAAACAGTGTTGATAATTTGCAAATGGAGAAAGGGGCTCAATAAATGGAACAAGTAGTTCACTGCAAATGGTTTCATCTAGCAGCCATTACTAGGAGTTTGAACAACACTCAGCACAGTAAAATCTCTGCCTTAACTGGGGTCCCATGCCTACTGTAATGTAAGTAATTGTAGCAGTTCACTGCCTCCCAGCTCAGATGAATGGATTCTGACGTCTTTAGCAGCATTTTAATGGGAACATGGTCACCACTGTTTGGAAATGCAGTTAAGAAGCTATAGCTGCCCTCTGTTCGGTAGCACAAATATTCGTAATTACTCTGCAACTACATGGCACCTACCATGCGAGGACCTTTGTAATTTCCTTCTTGTCCATTAAAAGGGAATTACATTTGAGGTTTACAAGTAGCCATAAATAACATAGGATTTGCTTCCGCTCTCCTGATAGCAGATTTTCATTTGTCCCACAGAAATGACCCTTCAGTTACCTTTTAACTTACAATGCAGCCATGCAGAGTTTTTGATCCCAGACTATTGAATCCCCACTTTTTGGGGCTCTGTGCAGAGAGACCGACCCCTCCACGTGGCCATGTGTAACCTATGGGTGGGCTAAAATTAATTCAATTGCCCTTCTCTAGTGCCTAACAGAAATAAACCCCAGCCCCATATGGAGAAAGCAGCTGGAGACCCAGGATCCAGTCTCAAAGGGACTCACAGCAAAGATTGCTCAGAGTTACCATCTCACATTAAAATACTACTAAGAACATAAATAACAGTGAACTTTATTAACTGCTAACTAAATAAATCTTATCCTAAGAAAACAAAATGAAATTAAACAGAACAGTCCCCACAGAAACCCTGTGAGAAAGATCCCCAAGAATCCTGAAGTCCAGGTGGAGTTCACCCAACTCTCAGCTACAGTCTTTGATTAAGTCCAAAGGCTGAAGTGGAAAGAAGGATCTATCCTCTTCTTCTTTGGTTGCAGGAATCTTCAATAGAATTCCATGCAGGCTTTTCTTTCTCCTCTGGAACCAGCGCCATTCAGCCAGCTCACTGTCCCATATGCATGTGCCCAAACTCTGCTGCAGAAGACTCCACTGGAGGGAGAAAACATCTTTCTGTCCACTCCTGGCTCAGCGTCTCTCCTCTTGCACACTGAGCACATGGGCTCTTCTCACTGCAGCTCCTGCCTGCCACTCTCTCTGTCTGTTCAGTCTGCTGCTCTCGTGTGGTCTGACCACACCAGGAGGGAAACCCTGTGGAGCATGCTCAAAATGCTACCACTCCCTGTTGCCAGAAGTTTCTGGCTGTGGGCAGCTAATCCGCCCAGCAACAGTAACCCATCCTGAATAGGTTTCTTAAAGAAAGAGCCTGTTTTAGGCATCTGGGTTGCACATGCACCGAGCATGGTCATACTTCCTGCTTTCCAAAGGCTGTCTCATGACCAAGTATTAACCTGACCTCACCGTTGAAAGAGACGAGGAACGAGTTCCAGCCGCCAGCCCTACAAGACTCAGACTGTCGCCTTTTGGCCTCCTCTCCCCAGCTCTGCAGATCATCAAGCCATGCCAGTGGACTCCATATATCATGGTCACTACAGATCACATTGTGATACTTCACTCCTGCCTTGCACTGGAAGCGGTGCAGAGCTGCACCATGCTATTAACTCAGATTCTTAAGGCCAGAAGGGACCATTATGGTCCTCCAGTCTGACTGGCACAACGAAGGCCACAGAATTTCCCCCAAATCATGTCCATACCGTAAGCCTGCGAAGCCCTAGTAAGAACACTGGGCTGCATTCTGCCTCAGGTTACATTGTGCTATTCTGTGCAGGGTGCATGGTGCTGGGTCTGTGTCATGGTTTCACCTCCACCCTGCCCACATTCCGCAGTAGCAGGCTCCATCCTTCCACCCAGGAGAATGCAGTCAGCCCCTGCCTTGGGGCCCAGACTCCTAGACTCCCATCAGTCCTGGTGCACAGACAGGGAATTTAGAAGCCCTGGAGTCATGGGCGGTTGGTGGAGTTTCTGATGTGGAAGGCTAGCTGCCCTAAGCCCCACCCCCAACCCTTCCTATGCCCCGCCCCCATTTCGCTCAGCCCCGCCCCTCACCACAGCTGCTGCAGGGTCTCCCCTGCGGGCCTTTCCCAGGCCAGCAGGGAGGGCAGGGAAGGGCAGGACCATGGCCTGGGCTTCCCAGCAGTTGCAGGTTCTCAGGGAAGGCAGTGCCTTCCTCCTGGATCTTCCCTATGGACCTCCCATGCCTGGCGTCCTTATCCGAGACAGTCCATATGGCCAGGGCTTCTGTAGAGCTCGAAGCCCTGGGGCAAGCAACATGTGGGACAGCCCCATTGCCACAGACCCAGGAAGCTCTGGTTCCCTAGTTTCGGAAATCTGGCTGTGTTTCACTGGAAGTTCATCAAAACCAACACATTTCCACACAACTTTTCGGCTGCAAGAATTATTTTCTGTCCAGTCAGAAGATTCCGAGCCAATTCTAGACCAGGCATAGTCTGGGCCTGCCTCTGTCCTGATGTCTTGATTGGGGTGGGAAGGGACAACGAAGGAAGCCACCTGAACCAGTTCGCTACCTTTAGAATTTGATCGTTTTCATGGCGAGCCTCACTAACAGCATATCTCATCACACATTCTCACCCTCTGGTCAACTGTCGTGAATGGGCCTCATCTACCCTAACTGAACTGATTTTGTTAGCAGTTGCCCTCCCCATTATATTGTTTCTCTCCCTTTCAAGTGTATATACACCTCCTAACTGTAGTTTCCACTTCATGCATCTGACGAAGTGGGTTGCAGCCCACGAAAGCTTATGCCCAAAGAAATTTGTTAGTCTTTAAGGTGCCACAGGACTCTCGTTGTTTTTGCTGTACACAGACTAACACGGCCGCCCCTCTGGAACTCATCACTGGCTGTGTCAATCTATTCCAGGAAGAGATCTGCCCAAAGAGGATCACAGACAGTCCTTTAAAACGTGCAACACCCCTGCACATTCCAGCAGGCACCTGCCGCTTTCCCAGCTTCTCCGCTCCAAAGCACTTACACATGCAGACCTGATTTAAACTGAGATTTTGACTTTTGAATTCTGAACCTTCAGTCTTCTGGTTACCGGAAAGGTGCCAGTGTTAGCGACTATCTCTCTGCCAACATTTATTACTTTATTATCCTTTTATGATGCAAAGCCTTTATCTCAAGGCTTTACACTACATGTGACCTGCTGTACAGCATAGGGGACTAGTAATGGATTAGTTAATTTTCTTGAGTAATTTCTTAATAATCAGAGCAGCCAAATAGTGAGGGTGGTGGGAAGAGGAAAGGGATCCATTTATGTTTCCTAGTGATTCAGGAGGAGAGAGGATCATAGTATTCAGATTGCTGCTGCTTATCCACAAAATGTTTGTGAACTTTAATACCAATCTGAACATTTGTACCTGGAGTTTGTTATCCATTCTTCCTGGCTATGTCTACACTTGAAAAGTTAAGTTGACTCTGTTAAGTCAAGTGTAGACCCACGTCTCTTCCCCAGGAAGCCGCAATCCCTCCAAGAAGGTTCCCTGGAGGTTCCCCTGTCAGCTGGAGCGCTGCTCCCTTTTTGCCCAGACCGCCGCGGGTCACCGAGAGAAGGTAGCGTAGGGCTCCCTTCTGGCCAGGACCCACTCGGGTCCCCAAGAGAAGGAAGCTCCATGATCCCTTCTCCCAGAGACCCGAGCAGATCCCAGCCAGAAGGGAGCCCCGTGCTCCCTTCTCCCAGGGACCTGAGTGGATCCCGGCCAGAAGAAAGCCCCATGCTCACTTTTTGCTGGGACCCGTGCGGGTCCCAGGCAGAGAGGAGCCTGGCTCCCTTCTTGCCAGGACCCGCGGGTCTGAGGAGAATGGAGCCTGGCTTCCTTCTCCCCGGAACATGCCCTTGGTCGACTTATAGAATAAGTCGACCTAGGGCGGCCACACCATCTTTAGGTCGACTTAACAAATTGACTTAATTGTTAAGTCGACCTAAAGAGTGGTAGTAATTAAGTCGACTTAAAGAATCGCTTAAGTCGACTTAATGAAAACCAGGTGTGGACGCGGTTTAATTTAAGTTGACTTAAGCTTCCTTGAGTTGACTTAAATTGCCAGTGTAGACGTAGCCCTTCTGATCAGCATTCTCGTCAGCAAGTTAAGGAAGTATGGGTTGGACGAGTGGACCGTAAGGTGGATCGAAAACTGGTTAGATCAACGGGCTCAGCGGGTAGGAATCAATGGCTCGATGTCTGGTTGGCAACCGGTAATGAGTGGAGTGCCCCAGGGGTCGGTTCTGGGGCCGGTTCTATTCAACATCTTCATTAATGATTTGATGATGGAATAGACTGCGTGCTTAGTAAGTTTGCGGATGACACCAAGTTGAGGGGAATGGTAGATACTCTGGAGGGCAGGGACAGGATCCAGGGAGACTTGGACAAATTGGAACACTGGGCCGAAAGAAACCTCATGAGGTTCAACAAAGACAAGTGCAAAGTCCTGCACTTAGGACGGAAAAATCCCATGCACTGCTACAGGCTGGGGACCGATCGGCTAAGTAGCAGCACTGTAGAAAAGGACCTGGGGGTTATGGTGGACGGGAAGATGAACATAAGCCAGCAGTGTGCCCTTGTTGCCAAAAAGGCCAATGGCATATTAGGCTGCATCAGTAGGAGTATTGCCAGCAGATCGAGGGATGTGATAATTCCCCTCTATTCGACACTGGTCAGGCCGCATCTGGAGTACTGTGTCCAGTTTTGGGCTCCCCACTACAGAAAGGATGTGGACAAATTAGAAAGAGTCCAGCGGAGGGCAACAAAAATGATTAGGGGGCTGGGGCACATGACTTATGAGGAGAGACTGAAGGAACTAGGCTTATTTAGTCTACAGAAGAGAAGACTGAGGGGAGATTTGATAGCAACCTTCAACTACTTGAAGGGTTGCTCCAAAGAGGAGGGAGCTAGGCTGTTCTCGAGGGTAACAGAGGACAGAACAAGGAGCAATGGTTTCAAATTACAGCTGGGGAGGTCAAGGTTGGACATTAGGAAAAACTTTCTCACTAGGAGGGCGGTGAAGCATTGGAATGGGCTATCTAGGGAGGTGGTAGATTCTCCATCTTTGGAGATCTTTAAGGCTCGGTTAGACAAAACCCTGGCTGGGATGATTTAGGGGGAGTGGTCCTGCTTTTTAGCAGGGGGTTGGACTAGATGACCTCGTGAGGTCCCCTCCAACCCTATGATTCTATGATCAAGGAGGCTCACTCATCCTGTCAGGGAGCAGAAATACCAAAGGACTTAGGTGACAGAGCTAGAGAGAAAGGATA
>ML685818.1:1317432-1346663 GCA_007922175.1 Pelusios castaneus
GCAGAAATACCAAAGGACTTAGGTGACAGAGCTAGAGAGAAAGGATAGTTGAGTGGCTAGGGCACATCAGTGATCAATTCTGCACCCTGCCACAGACTCCTTGGGAGACCTTGGGCAATTCACTTAGTCTCTCCAGGCTTCTGTTCCCCACCTGTGCAATGAAGAGCTAAATGATGTAATTATTTCAATTGTAATAGCATCTACGGTCCTCACAGAGGGATCAGGACCCCATTGTACCAGGCAACAAACAAACCACAGAGAAAGCCTCTACCCCATAGAGTTTGCAAGCTAAGATTTAGACAAAACATGGCACATGAACAAACAGGTGGAAGGACAAATTTGTAGCAGACATAAGTTAGTCATCACAGGTCTAACCACTATTTAGCTCTGATTAAAGCATGTTAGATCATATATTTTAAGACCAGAAGGGATGGTTCTTATGATCTAGTCTTATCGAATACAGGAAATCTAGGGCCTATATCTAGCTCAAAAATTGTGGTTGACCTACAGCATGTCTTCAGAAAGCCACCCAATCTTGATTTAAAAACTCCAAGCACTGGAGAATTTATCATTCCTCATTAGCAATTGAGCTAGAAACCCTCCTTTAAAAATTTTCATTGAATATAAGTCAATTTCCAAAATAGGCTAATCATACCATCCCCTTCATAAATTTATCACGCTCAGTTTTGAAAGCAGTTATGGTTTTTGCCCCCACAACTCCCCTTGAAGGTTATTCCAGAACTTTACTCCTCTAATGGTTAGAAACCTGCGTCTAATTTCAAGCCTAAATTTATTGATGGACAGTTTATAACCATTCGTTCTTGTGTCCACATTGGTGCTATACTCAATTAATTCCTCTCCCTCCCTGATGTTAATCCCTCTGATGTATTTATAGAGAGCAATCATATCCCCCCTCAGCCTTCTTTTGGTTAGGCTAAACAAGCCAAGCTTCTTGAGTCTCCATTCATTGGGCAGGTTTTCCACTCCACAGACCATCCTTGTAGCCCTTCTCTGCACCTGTTCCAATTTGAATTCATCCTTTTAAACATCGGGGACCAGAACTGCACACAGTATTCCAGATGGGGTCTCACCAGTGCCTTGTACAGCGGCACTAACACCTCCCTGTCTCTACTTGAAATACCTCTCCTGATACATCCTAGAACCGCATTAGCTTTCTTCACGGTCACATCACATTGGCGGCTCATAGTCATCCTATGATCAACCAGTACTCCTGTATCCTTCTCCTCCTCAGTCCGTTCCAACTGATGCATCCCCAACTTATAGGAAAAATGCTTGTTATTTGTGCCTAAATGCATGACCTTGCACTTCCCATTATTAAATTTCATCCTATTCCTGATACTCCAGTTTACAAGGTCATCCAGATCTTTCTGTATGGTATCCCGATCCTTCTCTGTATTGGCAATACCTCCCAACTTGGTGTCATCCGCAAACTTTATTAGCACATTCCCGCTTTTTGTACCAAGGTCAGTAACAAAAAGGTTGAACAAGATCGGTCCCAAGACAGATCCCTGAGGGACTCCATTGGTAACCTTCCTCCAGCTTGACAGTTCACCCTTCAGTATGACCCGCTGTAGTCTCCCTTTTAACCTGTTCCTTATCCACCTTACTACTTACTTTGGAACAGACTAGCATGCTTTTGTAGTTCTGCGAAAAGGGCCAGTCCCTTATCTACAAGGTACCGGTATATATTTTAAAATCAAATTCATTACCCCCAAAGCCACAGAGCTCCTCACCTCCGCCCAGCAGATACCAACACCCTCCACCCTTGTGTGTTCCTCATTTTGTATTATCTTCTCCTTGTATTTGCTTTGTTTAAAAGAAGCGCCAGGTGCAATTTCAGCTGCCAAAGCTGTACTGCTGAAGGAGAATTTTGCATAGGTCCTCTTCAGCTGTGTACAGTCTGCAAATACAAGAGCACTTGACAGTGCAAATAATGGACCTGCCTGTGCTTCCCCCTTGTATAATGCAGGAGGAATAAAACAAAAACCCCACACCAATCCCCATTTGCAGTTGAGCATGGAATATTATAGGGGGGAGAAGAAAAGACTGCCCAAGGCCACATCTGGATGGTGTGTGTGAAAGCAACAGAGGTGAACTCCTTCCTAGAAGCAGATGCACAGTTGTGTATTTTAAGCAATTGGAGTGAAGAAAAAACTCTCTAGGACAGTGGTTCCCAATCTTTTCAGTAACACGACACACTTCAATGAGACAAACCATTCCACAGCACACCCACTTTTTTCAGCTGAATTGATTGCTCATAAACGGCACATTTACTTACATTTACTATGGTTACAGTCTTACTAGAGAGGTTTGCAACACAGTGCATACAACAAACTACAGAAGGATCAAAGGCATTCATGTTTCAAATCCACCAGAAAAGAATACACATCATCTCAATTTTGCCCTTTGGCCACCTGTGTTTAGAATGTTCACGTTTTAGAATCGAAAGACCGATACCTCGCTTTTAATTTGATGATGAATTTTCACAAGTTTTATGAGTTGTAATTTTGATTGGATAGAATAGTGTTTAAGATGAATTAATGTTTGTTTTATATTGATTTTCGTTACCTTTGAACAAAATTTCTCGGCACACTTGGACAGTTCTCAAGGCACACCAGTGTGTCATGGCACAAGGGTTGAAAACCACGGCTCTAGGAGACACATGAATGAAAGGTCAGATCAGGGTCCTAAAAGGAGCCTATTTCAACCCTCAAAGGAGTAGCCATGTCAGTCTAATTACAAAAAACAAACAAGGAGTCCTGTGTAACTTTTAAATACTTAACAAATTGATTCATCACATAAGCTTTTGTGGGAGAAAATCCCAGTGTCTGATGAAGTGGGACTTTCTCCGACAAAAGCTCATGCGATAAATAAATTTGTTAGGCTATGTCTACACTAGGAAAAGTTAGGTCGACTCTGTTAAGTCAACTTAATAAGGTCAACTTTAAGTCGACTAAAGGTCGACCTTATTAAGTCGACTTAACAAAGTGGACTAAGTCAATTTAACTTTAAGTCGACTTAATCCACTTTGTTAAATTGACCTAGCCACCCTTAAGTCGACTTAACAAAGTGGACTTAAATGTCCACACTGGGCTTAGGTTGACCTAAAGAAGGTTTAGGTCGACCTAATGGGTGGTTCTTATTAAGTCGACTTAAGGAATTTCTTAAGTCGACTTAATGAAAGCCTAGTGTGGACGCGGCTTTGTTTAAATCGACTTAAGCCTCCTTAAGTCAATTTAAACTGCCAGTGTAGACATAGCCCTTGTCTTTAAAAGTGCTGCAGGACTCCTTGTTTGTTTCAAGCCTGCTGAGTTGGAGGTAAGATGGTAAACCCTGAAAGAATGGTGTTTTTTGTTTGTTCAGGGTTTATTTGTTTGTTTGTTTTCAGAAAGCCACTTTGATTTACAGTCCCTGTCTACTCCCGGAGAACACACTTCTACTCACCCTTCCTGAAATGGGCTGGGTTTACCCACCTCCATACTCACTGTATGTTGCACAACATGCCATACTGTAAGACTGTGTAAATACAGGCAAAAGACTTTGCTCTCTGCTTTTACCACTTGAGGAAAGTCCTGTGCCTTGCGACTCACACACTTGTTCCAAGATGAAGATTGAATTTGCTCCTCTCTCGATTCCTTTAGAGAGAAGGCTTCAGACTGCCTCAGTATTTCATTGGGTCTTCAGTTTCCTGGGACTAGGTAAGATTTATTTTAATGTTTCTATACAGGAAAATGCTGTCAAAGCTCTTTACAGAGATTGAGAGAGACAGATGGGGAAACCGAGGCACAGAGATTAACATCTCACACCAAGACAATGGCAGAGCTAGGAACAGAATCCAAGGCTGCCAACTCCTATGCCTGGCAGTTAGCTAGGGGGCTATGCTTCTTCTCTGGTGTGCCAGCAGCCATACATTTGTTCAGAGTGAAGCTGGGGATGTTCCCCTCCTCCCACTCTACCCCCTTACCAGACCCTAAACAGTCAGTAGGTTAGGACGGTGGCATAACACATTACAGAAGATAAATACATGTTTAATAATCAAGAGAAGTGGAAGATTAAGTCCTTTCTTTGGACACAAATGCAGCTGCCCTTAATTGGTCCAGATACACTGTGTCCAGATACACTAGTGACAAAGGAAAATGGGCCACTCTGTCCAGATACGCTGGTGACGGGTGTATTAGGAGAGGTCTATCCACAGTGCACTCTGCTTTGTTCCTGTTACCGCTAGCCAAATACTGGAAGATCTAATATGTTCTTAGAGTTGCCTTTGCGTGACTTGGTCTTATTTAGGGATTTTTTAAAAAAATAAATCCCCAAACGAAGAACAGAGATTCGGTGCTATACAGATGTCCGAGCCACTCCGCCCAGGCACCCCCCCCCCCGTCTTCTTACCCACAGCTAGCCTCTGAATGAGTTAACCTTTCACCCACTCACGCTTTACTTTTTGCTTGTCTAACTCCCCACATGCTCAGTGTTACTCATAAAAATGCAACGCAAGCACCACAACGTCTGGAGTTAGTCGTAGGAGCAGCTACAAAATTGCATTATGGCAAAAGGAGGTGGAAGCTGTTCTGGCTGCATTGAGTAGCCCATTTCTTTGTTTAGATCAACAAAAAAGGCAGTTTCCAAGGCAACCCCGCTTGGGCAAGGAACTCATTAGAAAGTTCAGACATCCGGAAAACTTATTATCGTCCAGCTAATAGCTTAGATTAAGTACTAATGGAAGTAAGACGGATAGACTGGCTGGTTTTATTAAGGCAATGTTGTCCAATGCAATGGGTCTGGGAGTCAGAAAATGTGGGGCCAGATTTTCAGCTGGTGTAAAATAGTTCTGCTGATTGACACCAGCTCAAGATCTAACCCCTGGATGTAGCAGCAGGATCAGAAATAAAGGGGACCATGGCCCCAGTGGCTCTCCCTAGCTCAGTGACCCTGTGTAAAGCGATTACCTTATTGTAACAGATGCACGGTCACTGTGGCCTGGATACAGAGAGAGACGCAGCAGGGGAGAGTTTCATTGCTCAGGGAATCCAGACCTGCGAGGAAAGTGATTTTGCGGGTAAACCTCTGAGTTTGGGCTCAGTGCTACATGGCCCCTCTGTTCCGACAGCACCAAGGGCTCCTACAGCTGTGGTAGCTGAACAATTGATAATCCTCCAGCTTTTCCTCCTCGCTCCGAGGGATGCGAAGGTGGTGTGGAGCTGGCATGGCCAGTCCTGCTCCATTTGGTGCGTGGGAGGTGTTCAGAGCTGCAGTGCAATTGCTCTGTCATCCTGGGGCTGCTCTAATTTGCCAAGTGCTGGTTCAATGGTCGGTGTAGCCTGGGTAATCAAGGAATACAAGAGTGGTGTACAGGCAGGCGCCTTCCCCCTGCAGGTTCGGCACAGAACACAGCTCCATTGGACCCAAGGTGGCTGTTCAGAAAGGTTCCTCTCCCTCCTTTGTAAATGAAGAAGTCAGCCTTCCTCCAACTGGGCTAAACTGGGGCCTTCCAAGGGATCCTAACTGGGGATCTCCAGAGGTTAAAGTAAGGGGGAACGCACTGGAACGCAGTTCCGGGGCCCGCAAATTTGAGGGACCAGAGTTCCGGGTCCCCTAAAAATAGAAAAATCCGGCAGAACGCATGTTCCGTCCTGCCCTGGCTGCTGAGAGGTCCTATGTCCCACCGTTGTTAATCACAATACTTACTGTGTTATGCAGTGTTTGCTAGTTTGTTACAATAATTGCTATAGACATAAACAACATATAAAATTATAAATATTTTTATGGAGCGATAACCGATGCATGTGATACTGAGAAGTGGTTGCAAATGCCTACCTGGGCTGGGGCCCGCACATGCATGAAGGGGGCCCAGACAATATGGGAAGGGGACCCAGAGATTTAGGAGGGTTCCGGGGCCCGTCAAATTATACTTTAACCACTGGGGGGGGGGGTCTCCCTTTAGGAGGTGGTATATTTGCGGGTTTTAACAGCACATTGCTATCCCCGTTGTACTTCAGGCAGAGTGGAGTTCTCTAATCCGTGACAGGAACAAGTTTCATTCTGCTCTCACACTGGCATAAATCAAGAGCGGCCCCGCTGAAATCAATAGAGTTGTGGCAGTTTAGACCAGAGAAGTGGGTTGCTTTCATGCCCAAGGGCGTCCTTGTGGATCACACGGTTGCGAGGTCAGAGTTCATCAAAACACAGTGTTTCAATTCTGTGGGAAATTCTGGCAGTCTGAAGTTTGTTATTTTTCCAAATTGAAATGTCTGGGCCAGGGGTGGTGAGGGAGAATCAAATATTTTTTTTAAAAAAATGTTGGTTGGGTTCAATCAAAAAAAAAAAAAAGATTTTTACTTCATAACTCTCTCCCTGTCTCCACACACCCAGAGAGACACACACACACAATAAAAATCCAAGCTGTTCCAAAGATGTCAAGAGGGATCCTTCCACATGACTGCAATGCCCTCGGTTTCACGCATTCTCATTCCCTCTAAACCAGGGGTGTCAAACATGCAGCCCCCGAACCTCTTCTATCCGACCCATGCCGGTGCTCCATGGGACCAAGCTCTCCCTAACAGAGCGAGCGAGAGAGAGAGTGGTTTCACATATCCAGTGCTCCACAATGCCATGAGGGTGTCAGGTCTTGCAACATCGCAGCGCGCTGGGTATGCGAGACTCCGCTCCGTGAGACCGTACTCTCTCCCTACCAGAGAGAGAGGGGTCTTACAGAGCGCAATCTCCCAAACACAGTGCTCCGTAATGCCACGAGAGTGCCCTAGCATTTCAATGTATGGTATGTACGGCCCATTTGAAGTACATTTAAGTCAAATCTGGCCCATCACAGCAAATGAGTCTGACGCCCCTGCAAGTTGTTAGAATTAGAACTCCCAGGGGAACATGTCTTCACCACTGGAAAAACACCCAGACAGATCATTTTCGACCAGTTCTATATAAGGATGTGACCCTGGAAGGTGCTGTGCTCCCCCAGCCAAAGGTGCTTAGTACCACAGGATCCGGCTCTTCATGCACAGAGTCTGGACCTTGGCTGCTAATCTCTGGCCTAGAAAGGGTCAAGGTTCAGCTGCGAGATAAGGGCTCCCCAAGGTACAGTCAATCTGTGCCAGGCATTTGCAGAGACCTTTAGCTGGAGAGCTGGCAGCAGCCACTCAGCATTACCTCCTCTGGCAGCTGTTGCTATGGTTATGCGAATGAGCCCGTGCAAGAAGAATGGGGATGCTGGGAAGTAAGAGGAACCATTCACTCTCAAGAAGGGTACTGGATCCCTCAAGTCATGAATGGCACAGGCGCAGCCTGATGCCAAGGGCTGAGCCAGCTCTGGGAGTAAAGTTTGCCACAGTTCCTTTCCTAAGGGATAATCTGCATCTCCACAAAGCTGATGTAGCCTTCTGAGGAGAGAGAGCTGAACACTAAGGATCCTGCTTGCTTCTGGAGCAGAGACAACTAGGATGCAGAAAATATAGGGTGAGAGGCATGTGAAGAAACAGTTTCTACTTTTTTCCATTCAGGGGCTTATAGCCCCATAGGCTACACTCAGAAGTGTTTCCTTTGCCTCAAGTTTTTCAGGGCTCCAGAATTAGCAGAACCCAGCTCCATTTTCTCATCTGTCCTTCTGCCCTCTCAGCCTGTCTCTGCTTCACTCCCAGTGCCCTGGCAGTGGCAATTCTGACATCATGCGGATCCCCCAGTGAGTCCTTCCACTTGCCCTTTTTGACAAGAAATTGGAGGAAGTGGTAAATAATGAAGCAGAGAGGACTGTGATTCAGCGCGCTTGCTAAATGGGCACAAGCAAACAATATTCATTGCAATATGACTAAAAGCATGTATATACGTTAGGAATAAAGAATGTCGGCTGTGTTTTTATGGAGGAAAGGGGGGTCTGTGCCCTCAAAGCAGCAAGTGTGATAAAGATTTGAAGATCACGGTAGAAAATCAGCTGAAAATGAGCTCTCAGTGTGACGCAGTCCCCAAAAGAGAGAATGCAACCCTGAGATGCAGAAACAGGGGAATCTTGAGTAGGAGAAGAAAGGTTATTTTACCTTTGTATTTGGTGCAACTACTGCTGGAATACTGTATCAATTCTGGTGCCCACAATTCAAGAGGAATGTTGACAAATTGGAGAGGGTGTAGAGAAGAGCCACAAGAATGATTCAAGAATTAGAAAAATGCCGTATAGGGATAGATCTTCTTGAGCATATCTGTTTTGTTTAACGAAGAGAAGGTTAGGCGGTGATTTGATTACAATCTATAAGTACTTAGGAGAACAAATATTTTGTAATGGGCTCTTCAGTCTAACAGAAGGCAATGGCTGGAAGTTGAAACTACACAAATTTAGCCTGTAGAAATTTAGTGGTAAGGTTAATTACCCTTTGGAACAGTTTACCAAGGGTCATGGTGGATTCTCCAGCACCATGTTTTTTAAACCAAGATAGGAAAATGCAAAGAGCTATGATCTGGGAATTATTTTGGCAAAGTTCTATGGCCTGTCCTACACAGGAGTTCAGACTTAATAAAGTTGACTTAACTTTTCTAGTGTAGACATTGCCATAGATTTTAAGGTCAGAAGAGACCAATATGATCATCTAGTCCAGTGGTCTTCGACCTGGGTGATACCGCCCACTAGTGGGCGTTTTGTGATTTTTGGTGGGCACTACAAACAATTTAACGACAGTGGCAATTTATGTAGGTGGGTGGTAAACTTACTGCAAATGTGAAAATATTGAAAAACTGGGTGCTGATCCAAAAAAGGTTGAAGGCCACTGATCTAGTCCAACCTCTTGCACAATGCAGGCCACAGAGCCTCCCCCCGACTCCTACAATAGACACCTAACCTATGACTGAGTCATTGACGTCCCCAAATCCTGGTTTAAAGACTTCAAGGTACAGAGAAACCACCAGCAAGTGACCCATGCCCCCCGCTACAGGGGAAGGCGAAAAACTCCCAGGGCCCCTGCCTATCCGCCCGGGGCTGGGAACCCTCTCCAAATATGGTGATCAGCTAATCCTTGAGCATGTGGGCAAAACTCACCAGCCAGACACCCAAAAAAGAATTTTCTGCACCAACCAACCCCCTCTCTCCCCTCCATCTAACATCCCATCACATGATGCTTTATGATCACATTCACCGTGTCTGCAAATCCTCCTCTGGCATGATATGGAGCCTCTGTGCCACTCCAGCCCTTTTACCAGGCACAGAGGGCCAGAACAGTGGTGAGGGTCTCCCCGCAATCTCTTGACTCTAACTGCTAGATCAGGCTTGTATAGCAAGAGGCAGAGCACAAGTTACAAAGGTGTTTGGCAGTAAGTAGCTAGACGATCTCAGGTGATTGAGTCCAGCAGCATCCTGTCCTACTGTTCTGTATCTCACAGAGTCAGTGGTGCCCAAATTTTCCCTGTCATACCCCCTTACCAGTAATGGAATCAGTCTGCTATCCTCCTTTATTCCAGCACAGCTGGCTCAGCAGAGGAGCTTGGCTGAAGGCAGAGCTGGGGGCTGAACTGGGGATGGGGAGAAACTGGGGCTAGAGGCGGAGCTGGTCTGTGGCAGAGAGGGAATGAGGGCAGAGCTGCAGATGGGGTTGGAGCTGGGCTGGTGGTAGAGTACAGCTGGGTAGTGCTCCTCCCCACCTCCATGGGGGCTGAACCAGTCCCCTGCGTGCTCCCCTAATTGTTCCTCCACCCCCTCAAAGAGGTATGCCCTATGGTTTGTGGATCAGCTATGTCTTTGCTGCTGAATACAATAGTTCAATAGTAATAGAGAATCAGGGTTTTCCTGGATTTCAATCCCATCCCTAGGGTACGATGAATTGGGACAACCATCCTGGGCCCTGTGCTTTGGGGGATCCCGCTCTTTGGGAAGCCCCGCACTTAGTGCTAGAACTGGGTGGGAGGCAGGCAGCTGCTGTCAGGTCCCAGATTCGCCCCGGACCCTAAAGCACCCTGGGGATGGCCCTGATGGTGGAGATGGAAGGAAGGTGATGTGGAAACAGAATCACAGATTAGGGCTGGAAGGGACCTCAGGAAATCATCAACCCCCCTGCTCAAAGCAGGACCAACCCCAACAAAACCATCCCAGCCAGGGCTCTGTTAAGCTGGGCCTTAAAACCTCTAAAGATGGAGATTCCATCACCTCCCTAGATAACCCATTCCCATGCATCACCTCCCTGCTAGGGAAAATGCTTTCTCCTAATAGCCAACCTAGACCTCCCCCACTGCAGCTTTAGACCATTGCTCCTTGTTCTGTCCGCTGCCACCACAGAGAACAACCTGGTTCCCTCCTCCCTGGGACCCCTTTTCAGGTAGTTAAAGGCTGCTATCAAATCCTGGCCCCCACTCTTCTGCGGGCTAATTAAGCGCAGCTCCCTCAGCCTCTCCTCATAAATCATGTGCTCCAGTCCCACCTAATCATTTTCATTGCCCTCCACTGGACTCTCTGGGCTGAAAATGCTTTCAGTAAGCAGTATAAGGTAATTTCAGTCATGTGAAGTCCTTTTCCCTCTAAGGGCAAGAAAAAAAATCAGTGCTGAGCAAATGGAGCAGAGGAACATTATAAATGTGTGTGTGTGTGAGAGAGAGAGAGACAGAGAAGCCAGTAGTAGACCTTACAAGTGACAATTCTGTCCTGTTACATGTCCCCAGCACTGCCAAATCCTGGGAGCCTCTTGGGCTCAGAGCATATTTGCAACTTTTCAGACATCTTTTTTCCCCAGTGATTCCTGTACTGCCCCAAACAGATGAGTTAAGGGACAGCTGCTGATGCGGTAACCCTGGTTTGTCCCCGGTGATCCTGATGCACCTTTTGGCGGGTTAAGGCACTGTTCAACGTGAATGAGGTTATCTAGATCTTATCCAGCGGGAGAGCTTCTCGTTTAAAGCAGCTTATTTAACCCCAAGGGAATCAACCCTATTTTATTCGTCTTCATTGCAGCATCTCCACACAGGCAAAGTCTTGGTTGGCAGCGTCCAGTGCTGCCTTTCATTTCAGCTTCTAGCACAACTACCTACCAAGTCACTTGCAAAAGGGCCAAGCAGCCTCAGAAGAGAAAAGGGGCAACAATCCAAAAGGGGCCAGAGGGAAAAGAGGAAAGCTGCTTAAGTGTATTGGGTTCATAACATGAGAATTACTCCTCTTTCTACCCAGCTCACTCCCCTCCTCCCTGCAGCAAAGTTGGGGGACAGGAATCTGGTTTTATGTTGCCGAGTTCTCTTTGATGCTCTGCATTTAGGAAGCCATGTGGGGTTGGGAGCATGTGTCCCCGGCCAGGGTATGGCTAATTTAATGCCTACATGGAGTTCTTGTATATCATCTTGTCCTCAGAGAATTTGGGGGGATGTTTTCAGTGTCCTAAGCAGTTGTGAAAGGACTTTTGTAATATTTCATTTCAACATTAGTGTCAGATTGAAAGGCCCTACTTCCCTCTACCCTGGATTATTACACAAAATACCCACTGAATTCTATGGAGCATCTGTAGCCATGCAATGGCCTGGCATATTTTGGTTTTTGTGCACTGCATTTCTGTGTGTCTAGGCATCCTCTCTGCCGGTGGCCATTTTCAGTTCAGACGGTCACACCCCAGCATGCAGCAATTGCACTAGGAAATTCTGTAGTCCTATTTCAGCTCTGTAGTCCTATTTCAGCTACATCTTATTTCACTGAGAGCTTCTGTGCTTGCAAATCCAGAGATGTTTGCCATCATCTAAAAGGCTCTGCAGTAACTTTGCCTGAAGAGCTGAGTGCACTGTGTCACGAACACAAAGGAAATAGCAGATGTTTCCTGGGTAAGAAAAACCAAACAAGAATGAACTAAAGTGAAGTCAGGAGAGCACTGTGTGTGCGTCTCCTCTAACAAGCTGCATCTGAAATGAACACAAGATGGCATTGCTGCCAGCCAACTCCTGCGAGGGTGAAGAGCTAGGAAACAGGGCAGAAGAACATCCATGTACACCATTATTTCAGCAGGAGTCTTTTAGCTAGAATAAAGAAGATTGCAGCACCATAAACTTTGGAGAAGCTTTTATGTTATCAGTCACACCCTTATTTGGTCCTTACCCACGTGACTGGCCGCAGGGCTAGATATGTGCAGAACCACAGTTTTGATTTCCTGAGCACTTTATATATGGTGACAATCACATGGTTTTATTGTCTGTTTACTCCTTGGGCTTTGCTCTGAGGCTGACAGCAGGGTATTTTGTCCTCCTGCAGGAAAACTGGGAATGCAAGTGTTGTGTTTGGGCTGCACACAGTGCAGAAGAAAGTTTGTTTTTTGAAAAAAAGTTTTCCAATTTTAAAAATTAGCCTGTTAGGGTTTTACACATTCCCTCCCACCCTCCACCCCCCCACATACACCCAAATTCCATTCACACACTTCCCCATCACTACCCCAGATACAGTCACGTCGGGGATCGAAGGTAGCAAGTGCCCTAACAACTACAAAACCCGTGGGCTACAGCAGGCACTCCAGCCTAGCCAGAATAGCCGCTCTCATCTCTGTACCAGCTGTGGGGAGTTGGGCCCCTTGATCAGCACATGTGTAAATTCAGGTGCCCTCCCCACGAGCCCCCTCCACACTGGCAGATGGGAAGCTAGCGTAAGGAACCAAGGGCAGGAGTGGTCTTCGGAATTCTGGGGCCCAGGGCAAAAGGCAAGAATGGGGGGCCCCCACGCTGCATGGGGAACCCATCCTTGACTTTTGCCCATCTCACCTGTCCCCCCGCTCCAGTTCCCCCGGCCCCACCACCGGGGACCCTGCCAGTGCCCATGCCGGCCCCCACGCCGGCCCCACCACTGGGCCCCTGCTCCTGCCAGTCTGCTGCGCAGGGCTCTGCCACTCCTCCCTCGCTGGTGTGGCTGCCAGAACATTTAAAGCTGCCCACCCACTAAGACCGCTTATGCCAAGGGGGGAGTATCAAAGCAAGAGGGCCTCTGCACTTGCCGACTCCTGGGAGGGCAACATAGGGACTAAGTGATGCAGAAGGCCTTGAGCCAATCAAGTTTTGCAGAAGAAAAATAAAGACTAAATTTTGAGCCTGGCCCATTTGGCACAGACATCTGCTGATGGTGGTAGATTACTTAGGGTCAGCGTCCAATAGTGACAGAACATTCCCTGTGGACGGATACATGTCAATGGCTATGTCTATACTTGGAAATTTAAGTCGACTTAGTTAAGTCGACTTAGTGAGTCTACACTTAAATTTTAAGTTGACTTTGGGGGGAACTTACAAAGTCTACCTAGAGTGTCCACACTGGACGCATACATAGGTACAATGGGGCAAAGGGGGACAGGGACCCTAGCAGGGCATGGAGGAAGCATGTCAGGCTCCCCCTGTGCCCCCCCTGGCAGGGAGGGCATTGGTGCAGTCCTGGGGTAGCCCTAAGTCGATTTAGGGCTACCCCATATCTACACTAGCTTAAGTCGACTCTAGGGAGTCGACTTAAGCCCTAAGTCGAATTAAATTGAGGTTTGATAAAGTCGACTTAATTTTCCTTAACTCGACTTTATTTTCCTTAAGGTGACTTAAGCAAGTTGCGTAAGTCAACTTAAGGAAACTGTAGTGTAGACGCAGGGTAAATTAAGTCGACGTAAGCAAGCTTAAATCGACTTAATTTACAAGTGTGGACGCAGCCAATGAGATCAAAAGATCAAAAGTCATGAGGACGGCACCCCAAATCAGGAGATTTTAAAAACCATCAAATTATGGGGTTGTGCATCTGTCTTTTGACTTTTTAACTCTCCTCTATGTTTCTGCCAGCGACTGCATGATAAAATTTCAGTTTGTAAAAAAAAAAAAAATCTTTAGGAGTGCCTGCCTCTCTCTGGCTGCTCGGATTGAGACTCTGTTTAGTCACATCTAACACCGAGGTTTTCAAACCACAGGTCAGGACCTAGTCTGGGTCGCAGTCGCTCAGGTACAGGGTTGAGGCGCCCCCTGCGGCCACTGCCAAAGACTGACATGCATTGCTCAAAGATGTAACTGTTGGCTTGTGTTTTTTTTAAGCTGGGTCCTGAGAAAAAGGTTTGAAAACCACTGGTCTAACCCTTTAGATCCCTTTCCTCTTAGTGTCTGACATGCCTCATCCTGGTATATTTCCTTTGTGTAAAGCAGCATGAGCTAAATGAATGCATCACTATTCAGAGACAATGTATTACTTTTTAGGGCTGAATTAGACATACATCTGAAGTTTTTTAATGGAGGTAAAATTCATATAAGCAATAGGACCACAACGAAGACCCATATGGGATTTCTTTAGTCTTTTACAAAAAACCTACATCACCCAGGCCTATCCACCCTATCCCCCCATCTCCTCTGCCTGGGAGTCTGCCTCCCTGCTCCAGAACCCTCTTCCTCAATGCAGTTATATATTTCTGTAGCAGATATAGACTGGCTGCAGAATTTGCTTATACACTCCAGATGTGTTCATCCTAACATCACTGAACGCACCGTGTACGACTGAGGTTGGTATCGATAAGTTATTTTACCCCGTGCCACCTAGCGACAAAACACTGTGATACAGTTCAGCATCCCAATACAACCCTCCTGCCTATGATGACAACCTTTGGAACTTGTCAGCTTTTATCCATGTACCCCTCTCTGTGGGCTGTTGCAGGAGATTCCTGCATGAACTAAAAAGGGGCAGGAAAACGAATACAAATCCTTAGGCCAGTAGCCAGACTGGAGAACCTTTACCAGCTGGCAGGGCTGGATTAAGCAGGCCCGGGGCTCCAGGCTGCCCACCACTGCAGGCCTTCCCCATCTGGGGCCCCGGACCCGCACCATGGTGGCCTGTGGGCTAGCCATTGCTGGGGGGGCCGTGGGGTCAGAAGGTGCTCCTGTTCTGATGCTGGTCCAGCTGGTCTGCCCCCAGGGGCAGGGCTGGCTGGTGCGCAGTGTGGCCACCAACACAACCCTTCAGGCCCCCCCCCCCCCCGCAGAGTGAATGTGTGTTGGCCTGCCCCCCGACCTGGGGGTGGACTAGCCTGCCCAGGGATGGGGTGGGGTGGGAACTCCTAAAGCCCAGCCTCTGGCCACAGGGCTCCCACCCCCACGCTGGCAGCTCAGCGGCCCGCCCAGCACAACCCCGAACCCCTAGCAAGCCCCACTGGTGCTGTAGCAGGCAGGCCATGGGGGCCATGGGGGCTGGAACCTGGGGCCCCCCTTTAGGCCGTGGCTTAGGGCTTCAGCCCCTGTAGCCCCTGCATTAATCCAGCCCTGCCAGCTGCGGAAAGTTGCATGAACTGGTTTGACCAGGGTGGAGAAGGTTAGCAAAGTGCTGAGAATGGAGGACTTTAAAAGCTACCAGGGTCTCCAAGCGGTATACGGGTATGCAGAGTGGTTGTTGATTGGTTTTAAGGTATGTTCTTTCTGTAATGCTTTGTTCTGAATACGCAGCACCTGGCTTTATAAATGCTGGTTAGTCCCTGTCATCACCCTACCAGCAGGACGGGTGCTGACATAAAGTCAGGCCTTCTAATGGGAGCTCAGTGAATTGCAAGCAAATCCCTGGTCTGGAAGGAAGGAATCGCAAGACTCCACCTTGCAAATACTATGGCTAGTGGCCTGAGACTTGCCTGCGTTGCTTTCAAGAAGGCAACGAGGGTGGTCAGAGATGCAACTGCCTTGGAAGCTATGACATTTTTTAAATAGTTCTTTCACCTCTTGACCCTGGCCAACCCTGGGTTGCCCTCTGACAGCCCTATTTTTATCTCAGCGCAGTGCTGCATAGTTCTCTTCATTGGCCTCTTCTTCACTCGCTTTTGGCTGGTCAGCGTCCTGTATGGAACATGGTGGCTCCTGGACTGGGACACGCCACGCAAAGGAGGGCGACGGATTCACTGCATCCGGAACAGCATCGTCTGGAGATACATGAAGGACTATTTCCCCGTCACTGTAAGTACAACCAACGCTAAGGGCTAGCAGCCATCCATTAGAAGGGATTCCCATTTTGTTCCTTGGGCATTGGATCAGGTTCTTCCAGCCCTGAAGAGGGGCCAAGGGATCCAAGCACTGCACCTACCAAGTCAGCACTAGAAGTTAGTTTTGTCTTTCACAGCCTGGAAGGAAGGGTTGTCTAGACCAGAGGATAGGTGATCTACTTCTCCTTGTCAAAATTGTTGAGCACAGCATTTTCATCCCTACATGAATCCAGCTTCCCTCCTCTATTTTGCCATATCTTGAGAAGGGAAATATCAGTATGTGCTTCGATTCTTGTCATCGCTGTGGATGTGGGTGTTTTTAAGGATAGGGAAGCTGAAGACCCAATGAAGCTACATAGCAATTCCAGGACTGAACTCAAGAGTTCCTGGCTCTTAGGTCCTGTGATTAGAAGTAGCTGACTGAGAGTTAACTGACTTTCAGTGACTTGCACTTTACTGTCTCCGGGGCTAGGTGTGCATTTTATATCCACCCAGAGTTTTGCTCTACTGTTCGCACCCTACATGCACGTGGCACTACATGAATGTGCAGAAACCATTAGAGGTCCTACTTCCAAGCACTTGCAATCTCAAGGCTCATGCTGCTGTAGTCCAAAGCCAGGTTTGACAGAGTGTCAGGGATCCTGCAGTGGAGTGAGGCTTTCAAAGGCACCATTAGGTCAGACCCCATGACCTGCCCCTTTAAGAGTGGGGGGAAAACTGCTGACAGCCCCCCAAAACTCAACTGCCCCAGTCAACATTCCCAAGAACCAGCGCCTCCAGAAATCTACTACTACAGGGCTCATCACGCCAGCCTGCTAGTCTGGGAGGCAGAGAGGTCCCTCAGGTAGTGCTGAGCCCCAAGTTAAATAGAGAAGACTGGCACAGTGCGATGCTACGGGCAGAACACTTCAAACAGATGGGCTGTCAGGAATTTGGAGAGACAAGGCCATTGGGCAAACATTAATTGGAAGGGAGTTGTCCCATAGATTCCAAGGCCAAAGGGAACCCTTGTGTTCATCTCTGGGATATTCTGGCCAAAGGACTTCCCTGAGTTAGTTCTGTCTGAATTACAAGTGTCTGACGAAGTGGGATTTTCTCCCACCAAGACTCATGCAATAAATAAATTTCGTTAGTCTTTAGAAGTACCACAGGACTCCTTGTTTGCTTAATAGATCTTTTAGAAAGATATCCAGTCTTGACTTTAAAAAGTTGCCAGCAATGGAGAACTCAGGACTGGATAAAGCCCCCCCCTCTCCCCCAAATTTGTCTCCCTGGCTTGGGCCCCACACCCTCACCATGGTGGTCTACGGGCAGGTTCGTGCTTGGGCCAGAGGCCGCTCTCTGCCTGCCCTGGTCTGGTTGGTCTGTCCCCAGGGACAGGGCTGGCTGGCACACAGTGCAACCTCTGGTACAGCCCTCCAGGGCAATGGGCTCTGGAAGGCTGCGCTGGAGGCTGCACCATGCACCGGCCAGCCCTGCTCCCCAGAGCGAAGCAAACATGGGGGCTGGCCCGGCTGGCCCAGGGGCAGGACAAAAGCACCGTGAAACCTGGCCCCTGGCCTCTGGCCCCAGGCACCCACCCTCCCAGCACCCTGCAGGTCCCACTGGGGGGCTGGATCACACAGGAGCCATAGGGGCTGGAGCCCAGGCCCCTTTAGGCCGGGGCCCAGATCTTCAGCCTCTATAGCCCTTGCATTGATCTGGCCCTTTGGAGAATGCACCACAACCCTTGGCAAGTTGTTTCAATGGTTAATGCCCTTCACTGCTCAAAAGTGGCACCTTATTTCTTGCCTGAATTTTTTAGCTTCAGGTTCCAGTCATTGGATCATGTTACACCTTTGTCCACTAGACTGAATAGCCCTGTACCAGCAAGTTTTTGTTCCCTCAAGTCACCACTTAACCTACTCTTTGATAAACTAAGCACTATAAAGGCACGCTTTTTCAATCTTTTAATCATTCTCGTTGCTCTTCTTTGAACTCTCCCTAATTTATCAACATCTTTCTTCAACTGTAGACACCAGAACTGAACAAAGTATCCTCGCTGTGGCTGCACTCGTGCCCATCTGACCTCTCTGTTTGCAATTCCCCTGTTTAGGCACCCAAGGATTGCCTTGGCCTGTCATACGGAGACCTGGTGTTCAGTTTATTATATACCTAGAATTTTGTGGTGGTGAAGAAGAGGGGGCAGGAAAGGCAGCGCTGAGTTGGGAGTGGAGGAAGGGGGCACAGGGAGAGTTGGTCAGGAAAGAAGATGGGTAGGACAAAGAGACCAGCAGATAAGCCTTCCGGGCAGGGATATAGGGAAAGTACAGAATGGGTACGGTGGGCTGCGCCCTTCCACGGCTTCATAGGGGGAAGAAAACTTGATCTCTGGGGTACTGAATGAAAGATACCCCGAGTTATTAAAGGACCTGGCGATTCTGCCAGGGCTGCCCTAGGTAACGTCCTCTGCAATACATGGACCTTGGTAACTGGCGTTCTGACAGCAATGGGTGAGCAGCCCTGCTTTGGGTCGCCAGGGAATATTTCTCTGCAAGAGCGTGTTTTTAGTGCCCTTTAGTGCCAAGGACAGGCACGTTGCTACTGCTTCCATTGAGAGAAGCCAAAGGTCAGCGCAGCACTGCGTGGAAAACGCTTAAACCAGCACAGAAGCTAGAGGTGGGCAGAAGCCAAGTCAAAGTCTGGGTTTGGCGAGGGTTTGATCTGGAGCCAGTGGGGGCCAAGGGGGATGCTCCTGTTACACCTGATAACTTGGGATGTCTGTCTTTAAATAACCAGTTCCACTTCTGGCCTTACACCTATGGCCACCCTCATCTCTTAGGCCTCCACTCAGCAAAGCACCGCAGCATGGGCTTAGAGCATTGCTCATCCTTCGCCGAGTCAGAGCCCCGTTGTGGAGGCACAGCCCAGGGAAATGACAGGTCGCAGAAGGCCATGCTCATTTTAGTCAGAGCAGTCTTAGAATGAGTCTGTGGGCAGCAGATGGCAAATATAAAATCACAGAATCATAGGGTGTGTCTACACTAGCAAATTCAGTCGACTTAAGCAGACTTAAGTCGACTTAATTTACTCTGCGTCCACACTGGAGTTTCCTTAAGTCGATTTAAGTTGCTGCTTAAGTCAACTTAAGGAAATTTAAAGTCGACTTAATAAGATCTGCTTTTAAGTCGACTTTTAATGCTTAAGTCAACTTCTTAAGTTGACTTAAGTGTGGATGCCCTAAGTCGACTTACAGGGTAAGTCGACTTAGAGCAGGGCAGGGGAAGAAGGGAGCCCCTGCTCCCTTCTCCCCAGGAAGCTGCTAGCAGCTCGTCCTGGCTTATTTGCCCACATGTCAGGGTTGAGTAATATTTCATAGGCAAGTGAAATCTCTCTCTTTTCTTTTTATTACTATTACTATGACAGCAATGGGGTGGGGGGAGGGAGTGTAGATTTTCTGCCTGGTCTGGTCCAAAGTGACACATTTTGCAAGATTGAAGTAAGCCTTCAGATACAATACAAAACATAAGACTTGCAGCTTTCTTATCTGTGAAATGGGGATAATGAGGTTCAGAGAAGCTAACCCGTGGTCATACAGCAAGCCAGAAGTAGATCCAGAAATAAGTTCATACCTCAATTTCCATGGCCCTGCTCCAACTACTGGACACTTTCTTATGGGTTTGTATCATTTTTCCAACCGCTCTTTGATAGACCAACTTCCAACTGCTCATAAAACAATTACTTGTTTTTTGCACCACAGTCAGATCTAGGGGCCCTAGAGAGGAATTGGGGCCCCATTGTGCTATGCGCTGTATAAAGAAACTAGTCCCTGCTTCAGAGCACAGCCAGTTTCCTTGAGCCCCATTCCAGCAGAGCCAAACCTGGTTCTAAACCAGGGGTTCTCAAATTGGGGGTAATGAGGTAATTATGGGGAGGGGTCGTGAGTGGTTTGCCCCAGTGCATGCCAGTAAAGGTGGCATGGCGGAGGGGGATGGTCATCACCTTTTTGGGAGGTCGTCACAGCCTGAAATATTTTCAAAGGGATCCCAGCAAAAAAAGTTGAGAACCCCCTGGTCTAAACACTAGATCAGGTAGTTTTTGAGCATCAGCGTTGCAGTGCTGTAGCTATGGTTGGGCTGTGGCCCGCCCACTTTGAAAGCAGACCAGATTTTAAGTAATTCATCCCGCATTTTTATCAGCCTCTGTTTCACTTGCGAGACAAGGCTTGTGCCCACCGGTGTCAGTCACAGGCCCTGCCAAAAAGTCAGTTCTGGCGACATCTCCACAATATTGCCAAGGACTACTGGACCTTCCCGGCATCCCACGGCATTACAGCAGCCACACTCAGCTTCGAGAGAGAACATTTTAAAGCGTTCTGAAGTTGCTTTCCGTATGCCCGCTGCACTTTACTTTCCCCTGGGGGTAGTGAGGGGAACTAGCAATGCCTTTGAGTGAATCGGCAGAGCAGAGACCACTGAGGAACCCTCCGCAATAAGGAAAAAGCAGAAACCGAGAGGGAGATATCGATGCTGAGGACAAAGAAAAAGGCTGCAGAGCTCTGGGTGAGGAAGGATTAATACTGGCATAATAATAGCAGAGCAAAGCAACATAAATGCTGTTAAAATGCTGTGCAGGCATTGACTCTCACAAGACCTCTGTGCAAGAGGCGACTATATCATCAAGTGGGAAAGCAGATGAACCGGAGAGTTAAGTGACGTTAAGGTCACGGAAGCAGTCAGTAGTGGAGTTTGATTTGGAGTGCAAGCGTTCCCAGTAAAGAGCCGTGAAATATTTGCATCAAAATCTTGCATTTCGGGGTTTGAGACCCGGTGCCTTCCACAAATGGGGCCAAAGGGAGACATTTGTCACTGAAAGCACAGCCATGCCAAGGGTGAGTCGGGATCAGCATGTCCCCACTAGATTTGCAAGTTCCCTCCCTCCTGGCAAGCCACCTGCCTTTACCATGCATCTTTCCATCAGGCATTTGGTCCAGTCCCCGAGGGATCCAAGTTCTCTCCCACTGGCTACGAGCGAGTATCTGGAACAAGGGGACAATGCCTCTTTATAGGCCAGAGGCCTGGAGCGGCCAGCCGTCTACAAGTAGCCCTGACTACCACACCAGACTGGAGCGTGGTGTTGAATGAGCAGAACCAGCTGGCTATGGAGAAAGTGTTTCTCCTGTGACGAGTGCCAGGGAGCTGCAGAAAGGGGGATTCTCAGGGAGAAACAAGCAGTGTCAGTGGGTGCTGGGAGCCAGCAGGCAGGCCTGGGTTTTCGGGGAAGAGGGCCCAACAGGGAACAGCTTAGACATTCCCTAGCAGGAAGTGTGGGGATTTGAGGATTTTACTCTGAATGTAGCATTAGGTTAATAATTCACCCACAGGGAGGGATGTTGCTGAAGTTAAGAAGAACATCTGTGGAGTGTTTTAAGAGGTGAAACTGAGGCAGTGCATTGCAGAGTAACCCTTGGCCATGAGTAGCCAGCCAGTTCCGTCTCCCAATCTTGCTTTCCCACTCCTACTTACAGACAGCTCCAAGGGGTCCCTGACCAGGTTGTGGGGAGGGATTGGCTGTAGAAATTGGTGATGATCGCTGCGGGAGGTGGAGTAAAATATCCTTTGGAGTTCACCAAACTGAGAAGTCCTATAGAATTTATAGATTCATAAATTATAAAGCCAGGAAGGACCGCATAGACATCTTGTCTGCCCTCACATTTAACAGAGGCCTTAGAACTTCCCTGGAAAAAGGATTCGGAATATCTCTTTTAGAGCAACATCCAAGCATGATTTAAAAACGGCCACTGTCGGTGATTCCACAACAGCCCTTGGCAAACTGCCCCAATGGACAATTACTGTTGAAAACACTGCACCTTATCTCTAGGCCAAGCCTGTCTACCTTCAATGTCCAGCCATCGGACCATGTTATGCCTTTCTCTTCTAGAAAGAAGAGCCCCGTATTATCAAATTTCTCTTCCCCACACACCTGCTTACAGACTGGTGAAATCATCCTTTAACCTTCACTTTGTTAAGCCAATACACTGGGTTTTTCCTTAGGTCTTATAGCACAAGGCTCATTTTCCAATGTTGTTCTCATTCTCCTGGTTCCTCTCTGGACCCTCTCCCAACTTTTGGACATTCTTCATGGACTGTGGACACCAGAACTGAATATGGTGTTCCAGTAAGGGGTGGCATTAGTGCCAGACACAGAAGTAAGATAACCTCTCTCCTCCTGCTCGAGATTTGCTACTTATACATTCAAGGGTCACCTTAGCTCTTTTAGACACAGCTTCACACTGGTAGCTCACGTTCACCTGATGATTCACCATAATCCCCATCTCCCTCTCTCTTCCCTTCAAACATCTTTTTCCAGAATTATTGCTTCTAGGAAGTATAGCTAGCATGCATCTGGTCAAGAATTTAAACAGGAACTAAAGGTGGAGTTCTACAGAGATTACTCTCAATCCCCACAGATAATAGGACATGTTAACGTGGCTATATAGTGTTTTTAAGCTAGCGCAGTAGCAGCAACTTACCTTCTTTGCACTCGGACACAGCTTCCACTTCAGTTTCCCCTTAGAAGCTGGACAAGAGAGTCTTGTGGCACTTTTAAAGACTAACAGATTTATTAATCGCATGAGCTTTCGTGGGAGAAAATCCCACTTCGTCAGATGCTTTGAAGATAGGCTACCCCTTTGGAATTTGCCCTTAGAAGCTGGGAAGGTTAGCACTCCAGCCAAGACCAGTTATTCTTCTTCCAGTGTAAGTAAATACCCAATCCCTTTGTATCTCAGTGGAGGGTTTTACCACACCCATTTTAGGAGTCCTTGGACACTTCATTTGTTCCACAGCCTTTTGGTGGTGACCCACAAGCAGCTCCCATTCTTTCCAGGTCTCTTATATTCTCAGGCTTTCTAGAGCAAGATGCCACCCCCCTTCCACAACCCTTTGGCTCTCCATCTAGGCCTCTTCCCAGCCCTCTTCCATAAAGAAACTCAGCAGCAGGTCCCATCCCTTCAAGTAGGAGATCCCAAAATAAATCTTGTCTTTTCTTTGACTGATGTCCCTCCCTGATTTAAAAGACAGCTTTTCTACATATATCCCTACCTCCTTTCCCAGAATTCATTACTATCCAACCTACAATTCCCATAGCTCCTCTGAACTACAAGTCCCAGAATGCTTTGGCTCTAAATTGAGCCAGGAACAGAACCAGTGCTAGATTTTGAACCCCTCTTAAAAAACCAGCTCCCCTGTGATACTATACTACAGAATTGTATAGCAGAGAGACACAGTTATACCAAATTCTATAGCATGATTTTTAAAAAGCCTATTGAAAAGCTTCTATTTAGTTCTCCAGGATTTTTCTATAAGGGCACGGAGCCACAGGTTACTCATCTCTACCTGGAGGCAAACACTTCCCACATACAGGGCTTCAAGGGTGCGTCTACACTTACAAGTTAGGTCGACTTAAGGAGGCTTAAGTCGACCTAAACTACTCTGCGTCCACACTGGGCTTTCCTTAAGTCGACTTAAGCATTTCCTTAAATTGACTTAAGGAAAAGTTAAGTCGACTCAATAACACCTCGTTTTAGGTCGACTTAACGCTTAAGTCGACCTTATTAGGTAGACTTAAGCCAGTGTGGACGGGGATTAGCACCTAAATTGACCTTATTAAGTCGATTTAAAGTGTTTAGTTGACTTAATAAGGTTGAAAAGGGGCTATGTCTACACTAGAAAAGTTGTCGACTTTTGTTAAGTCAACTTAATAAGGTCGACTTAACTTTTCTAGTGTAGATATAGCCCTAGTGATTAAATGAACTAATCTGAAAGATGCTATATAACTCCAAAGCATCGTGACTTGCTGCACAGGTCATCAGCTGAATTTGAACCCAAGACCTTCAGCACAGGCTTCTACTCTTGGAGCTAAAAGTCCAACTCCATTAGCCAGTAGCAGTAATAGGCTGTTATCCTCTAGAACAACTAGTTAACAGTGGGACACATACAGTGCTAGGTTGTATTTGAGTTCTGCTTCACCTTTTGCTATGCAATTAATAAGCGACAGACAGAAGTACTTCCAAGGGATTAATCTATTTCAGGTTTTCCTCTTGGGGGCTGGGAAAGAAGGATATCTCGTATTTGCACATTCTCCTCCAGAGATATTAACTTTTATAATGGAGTACAAACCCCACCTTGCTTCTCTTGAATACACACAGAAACAGCTGAGCTGGCTTAATAATACCCTCAGTGGCTCCCCAGACAGTCTGTATGTCTGCTTATTTGTTATTCCATCTGAGGTGTCATTGGGAAAAGATGGAAGGCTGAACAGATGCAGAGAGATCTAAATCTGCCAGCAGGAAAGAGATGCTGCTCCATATGACCAGAAGAAGAAGACTTGCCACTAAATTTTACCACAGCACAGTGTTTCAGCATCAATGCCAGGGAGATGCAAATAAAATACAGGGTGAACACATGGAGCACCACCAATATGATTAAGGGGCTGGAAGGACAGACCTCTAAGGAGCGACTGAAAGTCGCTTGTCTAAGGGGTGATGTTGCTGCTTGGAAATATTGGACTCATGTAAACCCTCAGGAGAGGAATAGATTGCTTATGGTGTGCCACAGCTGAATAAGACAGTGAGGGGAATTGATCACTAATGATCTAATTGGCCCGGTTGACCCCATTGTACACAGTTCTCCCTTGTCCTTCACTTTGTGCTGTCATTTACAGTACCAGAAACCCTGAATGTTTGCAAATTGGAAGAATAACACCCCACCAAAATCACGAGCTGTTAGGGATTTTTCAGTGGTTAAAGTATAATTTCACAGGCCCTGGAACCCACCCAATCTCCGGGCCCCCTTCCTGTATTGTCTGGGCCCCCTTCATGCATGTGCGGGCCCCAGCCCAGGTAGGCATTTGCAACCACTTCTCAGTACCACATGCATCGGTTATCGCTCCATACAAATATTTATAATTTTATATGGCGTTTATGTCTATAGCAATTCTTGTAACAAACTAGCAAACACTGCATCACACAATAAGTATTGTGATTAACAACGGTGGGGCGTAGGACCTGCCAGCAGCCAGGGCAGAGCGGAATGTGCCTTCTGCGGATTTTTCTATTTTTAGGGGCCCCGGAACTCTGGCCCCTCAAATTTGTGCGCCCCAGAACTGCATTCCAGTGCGTTCCCCCTTACTTTAACCTCTGGGATTTTTTAAATTATGATTTAAAAGAAGAGTCAATGTTGGGGTATTTTTCTTTGCCTTCTGGTTCCTTGTCCAGGAGGGGGCAGAAGAGAACATTTTCAAGTTTTTTCCATAACCACTCTGGCTAGAAAATTACTTTGTTTTCAGAATCAGAGCTGAGCTGGGAGACTCAGCTAATGCAGGATCTCTGGGCGAGAAGCACCCCGTAGCCCGCGACTCGTGATTGCACTATGAGAGCTGGGAACACCGTAACACCAGGGCAAACAGGGCCAGCTTGTCTTTCCACAAGGAAGGGCTGGCTGCCTTTTGTGCACATACTCGTGTTCACATGCTACAGAGGCTTGAATCGTCTCCCTGAGATCCATGTCTGGAGCTCCCCACTCCCACAGAGACAAGGGACTCAGCCACCTCATGGCATCAGCTCCCCGTCCTCTAACTCTCATCTTTCAGGGGCCTCTCCTGAATCCAGATTTCCTGCTGGGAGAGGGGGATGGAGACTGGGCAGAGTGGGGTGCACTCTGTCTGACCCACGCTGGATGGCAGATTGGGACACACCCCAAGGGAAAATCGGGGGGGACGGGGATGAAATCCAGGGCAGTTGGACCCCACTCCCCAGAGGCAAGAAGCTCTGGATGGTTTCCCCTGGGAACAGGGAGGAGGGAAGCCCTGTGCGGCTTCCCCTGGCTCCCAGAGAGGAATGGGAAGGGAGAAGCCTGGAGCTGCCTGCCAGCAGGAAACACGGGCAGCACACTAGGTGTGTGTAGGTCCTGGCAGGGAGCTGAGGGGCTTGGCTCTCAGCTCCCTACACTTCCCCTATTAGGTCAGTGGAAGCAGTCCTGGTGAGGACGCACTCCACAAACCAAGGAAATAGCGTGGACATCAGTCACTGCAGTGATCAGTGCAGGGTCTGTAAGCTGACATGAGTTAGGTCGACTTATCTTTATTGTAGACAAGGCCTAAGTGATTTTTTAATTTGTTGTTTCCCTATTTTAGCCTTAGATCCTACCTCATTTTCACTGGCGTTCATGGCGTTAGATGTCCAATCGCTATTAAACTTTCTGATGAAAACTGAAACAAAAAAGTCATTTAGCACTTCTATCATTTCCACATCTCTTACTGTCTTTCTCTCCTCATTGAGTAATGGGCCTATCCTGTCCTCGGTCTTCCTCCTGCTTCTAAAGCATTTGTCAAATGTTTTCTTGTTACCCTTTATATCTTTAGCTAGTTTAATTTCGTTTTGTGCCTTGGCCTTTCTCATTTTGTCCCTAAATACTTGCGTTCTTTATAGTAATTCTTTGTAATTTGACCTACGTCCACTTTTTGGAGGACTCTTTTTTTGCTCTGGTTAAGCCATGGATGGTCCTTTGCCACACTTCCTATCTTTCCTATGCAGTGGGATAATAGTAACTACAGAGCCAAGCACCTCAGTTACACTCACACAAGTGTAACTGTATTGAACTGAGGAGAGAAATCCCTGATTTACAGGTGAATGAGAAAACAGAATCAGAACCCGAGAGTTTCTTCCAAAGCAGTGTCAGAGAGGCAGCCATGTTAGTCTGTTGTGCTGAATTAAACAAGGAGTCCTGTGGCACTTCTAGAGACTGACAGATTCATTTATCTCATGAGCTGAATGGGATTCTACCCACAAAAGCTCATGCGATAAATAAATGTGTTAGTCTTTAAAAGTGCCACAGGACTCCATAACAAACAAGCATCTGACGAAGTGAGATTTTCTCCCACGAAAGCTCATGCGATAAATCCATTTGTTAGTCTTTAAAAGTGCCACAGGACTCCTTGTTTGTTTTGCTGACCTAGACCAACACGACTCCCCCTTTGGAACAGGATTCCAGGTTTGTTTTTCCAAGGTAGTGCTGCTGTTCTCTAGACAGCTACTGGCTGGTGCTGTAAAGCAACAAAGCCTACACAATACAGCTGAGCACAGAGGAGCCTGGGAATAGCCTCTTTCGAAACCTTCCTGCCTGGCCCACTCTGTCCTGCCCAGGTCACAGACAGAGTCAGAGCAGGGAGAAGAAGCTTTAATTATTTATACAATGGTAGCACTTGACTGGGCCCTGGGCAGCAAAGTAGGGAGAGAGAGGCCCCTGCCTCAAAGCGTTCACCATCATCCAACAGGGAGGCACGCCAAGCACAGGGAGGGGAACACGGAGGCCGAGTCGGACAGGCAGGTTTTCAAACAGACTATAGCCAAGATTTTCAGGTGTGACTGGTGACTTCTCCTGCTGTTTCAAGATTTCACACAACATGGAGCCACCCCGCTTTTGGAAAGCAGGCTCCTGTTTAAGCTGTCTGAAATCGATCACCCTAAATCACAATCCCCTGCTGAAAATGTTGAGAGGGGCCTTGAATTCAGGAGATCTGGGCGCTATTTCTGCCCGTGCCCTTGAGTTGGTGCCTTGCCTTAGGAGGTCAAGCTTGTTCTTTTATCACTGCAATGAGGATCATGCACCTGTCTTTGCTTTGTGAAGAGCCCTGTAATCTAAGGAGGGCAAGCCTGGTACAGCATAATTATCGCTGTATGTTTGGCTAAGTGATGGATACACAAATAGCTAGCGAGCCGAGCGTTATCAACCTAATTTACTGAAACAAATGGATCTGGTATTTGCTCCTCCGCGAAACCCCAGAAAGGCAGCGCAGGCTGGCTTTCCCCAGCCCACCTCACTGCAGTGCTGTGTGTGTGTACAGTGAGTTCATTTAACACAAAAGGATTAGTCATGCCTGGAAGATTAAACTGGCTTGTAAGCCTTCCATAACCGAGCAGCAAACCTGGCATGGTGAACCGTCGGTGTCTGTGGGTAAGAAGGTAAAAGTTGCTGCCATCCATTTAGGAAGTGGTTTTAAATGCTCTCTACAGCTGAGATACAATCGCTGAGCACATTGGGTGTTGCAGAAGGAAGGAGAGAAGGGCTGGTGCGTGCATTGATTTTCTTGGTGTCTGAGTGAAATTAACATACCCCACGCATGCAGTTATTTGCCTGCCCATAACTGGCGGTGCAGTTTCGCCATTGCAAGCTTTAGGCCCGTGAACGTAGGGTTGAGACTCTTTAGAGCTGTCTCTGGAAGGGATGCCCTTGCTGTGATCAGACTAAAGCAGAGTAGCCCAGGTGTCTTTTTTAAAAAAACAGGAACAATTCTGTAAGGGAGGGATCCATGACCTACCAGGCCCCTGCTGGTGGGCCTGCAGGCCATGCATCTATCCTGATTCCTGGTGAGTTCAGAACTTCTTTGAGCAGGGAGAGAAGGAAGCAAAGAAAAATCAACCTGAAATTCACCGGGGTGCACACAAACTCTTGCATGGCAACAGGGATTCTTGTCTTCCCTGAGGCTGCCCCTTCGGGGAAAAGATAATTGCTCTCGCCTTCTGCCCTTCCCTTCATTCTGGCCCTCGCCCACCCTGTGGAAGGACATCTGATGTGCAGCTGCGGGTGCCAAAGAGGTGGGCAGGCAGCTGCCTGCAGGTTATGAAAGAGGGAGGCAGAAGTAATGGTCCGGGGGAGGCTCAGATGAGCATGCTCTGAACAGTGGAAGTGGACTCAAAGGGGTCCCAAAAGGGCTATTAGAGCAGGACCCCAGGGGAACAGAGAGTAGATCTGGAAGCACCTCAGCCACATTGCCAGACTAAAGCAGGACACAGTTCATTCATCTTAACCTGCAGCCAGCTTCACTCTTTGCTAACAAATCAGCGAGTTCAAACGGCTGTCCACGGCCCCCGCATCAGATGCCCTCTCCTGTCCCTCCACACAGCCCCCTCTCTTCCACACCCACCTCACGCACACTGCGGGCATCTGTTAGGAAGTGGTATTGCCTGGTGGTTACAGTGAAAGACTAGATGTCAGGACCCCGGGCGCTGCCGCTAGCTCCCTGTGACTTCACCTCCTGTTCTGCACCCCCTCCGTAAAGCAGATTTATGACACCACTTGCAGAATTAATACTTTGAGATCTTAAGTGGAAAATCACCATCAGAATACAGCAGCACCATGTCCCTGGGGAGGTGCAACTGGAGGCACACCAGCCTTAATGTTGCCCGCGTACAGCAATTTCTTGGAAACAAAACACACACACACAATCCACCTCCAAATTGACTGCTACCTTGTTTCAGCC
>ML685818.1:1346673-1417059 GCA_007922175.1 Pelusios castaneus
GGTTATGCAGAAACCATCAATGGGATTGTTTATGGCAACTCCGGCCCTGAGGCACTACTGAGTTTTTTGGTTCTGGCCAATGCACGAACTAGTTGGATGGAAAAGAAACGCACCCCGGAATTCTTTTCATAAGCCAGAACCCTTCAACAGGACCTGTATAAAGCAGCATTATTTGTAATTGAGGGAATTTATACAGTTGCTCAGGAAGTTAGCCATGGACTTTTTAATTTCTAACAGCCTTGACCGTTCACTTGGTGTTTCGTGCATTGGTAGGAGAAGAAAGAAGGGAGTGTGGGGTTACACAAAGTTAATTGGCACAAAGTCAGCTCTCTCTCTCTGCATTTTCTGTATCACAGGAGTAGACCTCAATCTCTCTGGGGTGCAGGGAAACTTTGAAATCTGTCCTGAGTAAGGGGCAGCTGGGTGGCTCAGAGTCACCATCCCTCTCCTGCTCAGGGAAGAGGGTGCAGAGCAGGGCCAGATTAATGCAGGGGCAATAGACACTAAAGCCCTGGCCCCCAATCTAAAGGTGGGGCCCAGGCTCTAGCCCCTAAGATGCCTTCCTAATCCTCCGCCCCCCACCCCACTCACTGCCGGCAGGGCCTGGGACAGCACTGAGAGGGGCCCTGCCCTGTTGGCGCTGGGGGGGCACCCCTGAGCCAGAGGCCGGGCTCCGTGCTCCTGCCTGGTGATCCATGGGGTGATGGGCTGGTGTGTAGTCACTCTGCTCTGGGGCAGGGCCAGCGGGCATGTGTGGAGGGCCACCCTGGAAGCCACACCACAGGCCAGGCAGCCCTGCCACCCTTGAACATTCAAGTCAACTTATATTTCTGGTAGCCGTGGTGTGGCCAGCTTGAAGCCTCTTGATAGGTTTAGGAACCAGCCAATCTGGGAGACTCGACAAAGTCACATGACATAGGTGATAAATACTCGAAGCCATCCTCTCAGAGGATGGCCCTCGCCCAGCCCATAGACAGAGATGTGTGCAGGCAAGCAATTCACGGCACGCCACACTGGATCAGACCAATAGCTCATCCCATCCAGAATCCTGGCTCCACCAGCAGCCGGTACGAGTTGCCTCAGACTAGATGAACATGCAGCTGCGGAACAAACAGCCCATAGAAGAAATTCCCTCCTTACTGCCTCAGTTAGAGGCTGGCAGAGTGTATTAACACCAAATCCCATCTGCGGATAATTCACTGACCTCAGCCTGTAAACTGCTCCCGTTAATAAATGTGTCTCTGCCCCCCCTTGCTACAATACCAAGATAGCGTGTGCTCATTTAATATATTTATCCTCACTGCACCCATGTGAAGTTGGGCAGAGCTATTCTCCCTGTTGCATAAAGGGGGAACTAAGGCAGTGTGAGGCTAAATGACTTGCCCAAGGAAACAGTTAGTTAGTGGCAGAGCACAGTCTTAAACGCAGATCTTCTCAGTCGCAGTCTAGCACCTTTCTAATTCAGACAATTCCTGCCTTGATATCATGTCCCTGATATGTCTCGCCATTACAAAGCCAGATAAAGCTCCCTTTGATACAGAGATGGCCAAAATTGCTAATGGAACATTTATCCATCAGAGTCCAATTAAAAGAAACCTAAACATTGGCAAAAAATGACTTTTTTGATAAAAAAATGAGAACAAAAAATCAGTGAAAAAACAGAAATGAAACATTTTGATATGGTTGTGACGCTCCATTTCAACCATATCAAATCATTTCAATCTTTCATTTTGAAACTGACTTCTCATTGAGACATTTATATTGTATCACTGTATTGTGTTTTATAAATTACAAAACCAGTTACCAAGTTAATTACCAGTTGGTTTGCCCACCACAAATTATTCTTTTATTTTCATATTATAATTATAAAATAATGAACCCCCCATTTCAAATTATAAAACAAACAAAAAATAAAGTAAAAGCTAATATAAAATAAAATATGAGTCAAAATCAAAATGAAATATTCCATTTTATTCCAATGAAATGTTTGGGTTGACCTGACACAGTTCCCCCGCTCCCTCTCCCCAGCTGTACTTTCACTTTTGGGGAAATTTTGAAATTTCAACACTTTGTTCTGATCTGGAACTAAAAAAAATTTTGTGTTAGCATTTTCCATGGAACAGAAATTTAGAATTTCAGCCACCTCTGCTCTATCACTGCAAAATGTAGATTTTGCTTCTTACACATGCCAGATCAGGCTGGTTTCTGCTGCAATCGTCAATTCAGGACTGGGTCATTTAGGTATTACCATTATAGAACAGAGAAGTAAGACAGCCAGAGAAGCCTCATTAGACTGCAGCTTCAATCCTGTGTCCTGCTTTGAAGGCTTGTGACTGGCCGTATATTGATTGTACTCCCATTTATCATATTGTACCGTGTGTGGCAGACGGTTATTGCATTTATTCCTTGGTTACTGACTTAAGCCTTATGCACCTGATGGTGCGAGAAGAATGCTGTTAATGACACAGCTAAGTGATTTCTGCTTGTTTTGAAACCACTTTTTATGCAACTCTTTGTGCTGTACTTATGTCGTATGGTCTTCCTCATCTGCCCCAAAGATCCTTGAATAACCTGCAAGATAACCCAGCGAGCCTGAAACAGGAGCATAGCTAGGGATGGAAAACAGGCCCACCCAATCAGATTTTAAGCATTTCGTCCCATGTTTCTATCAGTCACTGTTTCACTTGTGACACAAGACTTGTACCCACCCGCATCAACAACGGGCCCTGCCAAAAAATCAGTTCTGGTTACACCTCTGGACTGAAATGAGACAGACCGATCTGGAATTCGGTCTCCACTGTAGCTGCCCCTGCTAGTTCCCCAAAAGGAAATCTCATTTGCAGTGCAGCCTCCAAACCATGATCTTGAAAAGCTCGGCACTGCTCCATCGACATGGTGGAAGCCTAACAGCTTTATCTCACCCCAGTCAGCACCTTTGCCCTTCTTTGAGCTTCCTGTCCGTACGGCTAGAAGCAGAAGCTGCAAGGACACTGGACAGGCTTGGCTAACATGGTTCCACCTCCAGAGCCGCGCCAGGAAGCCATTGTGACAAATCACAGTTCTGCCCATCTCCCCTATTGCTTGCGAGCAAGTTCCTTCAGCCCTTAAAAGGCTGTCACTTAAGCTCTCTGAAGCAGCGGCTTTTTGTTCCACGTTTGTACAGCGCCTAGCGCAATGGGGTCCGGGACCCCAACTCAGGCTATGACAATACAAATAACAATACTCCATTTGTGGCCTCCCATTGCCCACCTACTTGCACATAGGGTTTAGTATCCTCAGAGCAGGGTGCGCTCCACCCCAGCCCTAGCCCCTACCCCCAAGTAGGCCAAGCGAGGAAGGGTGTCTTCTGGCATGAAGCCAGTGGCAAGTGTTGGTGCTCGGCCCCTCTGAATGTCAGGCCCCCTGTGCTTTAGAGTCGCAGTGTGGACTTTGCTTGAGACATCCACATAGGAACATTTTGGCCCAGGTGATTTATCTTGGATTAGTCAGCTCTTCGACTGGGGAACGGAACGGAGATGTCCTGATTCCCAGTGTCTTGGTCTGATCCTGCGACAGGCTACCCATGGCGTGGGGGGAAGGGGAATCTTTCAGCACCAGTCGTGTTCTTTAGCTGCTCCAGGATGAGGGAGGGGAGTTTACGACTGAGGGGATCCTCCATGGGATCCCAAAGCAGCAGAGACCAGTGGCCCGGGGATGAGGAGGATGGAGAGGAGAGAAGGTTTGCTCAATGGAGCAAAGCAGGAAGTGGCTCCCAGCCAGGTCCAATCTTAAAACATAACACAAATTCAGTTCGGTTAAGTATGGTGCGTGAAATATTAACAGTTCTGGCCTCCTTCTCCATGTGGGCTCGCCCTCCAGCAGGAAAACACATTGTTTAGCGCACCTCCTCCCTCTGGAGAACAAAACAAAGACGTGCAGCTGAGAAAAACAAAGGGCAAGAAGTGGCCACTCCTAAGAGCACTGTAGCAGCGGCCAGCCTGGAGCGTGAGCCCTCAGAAACCCTTGCCATGCCTTTTCACAGGGCAGAGCATGCATGACACGCCTGCACTCGGCTGGTTGGTGCAGACAGTCAGAGCCCTGGCTTCGGTGGCCTGCACAGTGTGCCCCTGTATGCGGGGAGAGGCACGGTCTACCTCTCTACTTCCATAGCTGCTAGGGAAGAGAGCAGAGCGGCAGCGTGAACGTGAACAAGCCAATGGGACGTGGCCGTGGATGAGCTGTATCCTGGTCTGTCCAAGCATGCAGACGTGGGCCAGCAGGCCTCTGATACCCAGCGTCATATGTCATTTTAAGGATTTTGCTTCTTCTGTTTAGTAAGAAAGCCTTTGAAGACAGGGCATGGAATTAAACTTTGAGCTGTATTTTGATTCCCTGAGGACTCGCCCCAGCGGCTTTTAGTACTATTTGTGGAAAGGGCAGCAAGAAATGGGGCTCAAATGGAATAATGAAATAGGATGAAATTTAGCACAGGGTTGTGCCAGATGATATCAATCTCTTAATAGCAAAGGTCATTGGCTTGAGGAACAGTCTCCCAAGGAAAGAGGGTAAAGCCCAGTAAATAGAGTAATTTCAAATTGCTCTGAAAAAAGCACCAGGGAATACTTTTGTAAGGAATGATCTTTCATTGTCAGGAGATGAACTAGCATGTCCCTTGACCATGAATTCCTATGGCTCTGCAAAGACAGCTGTCAGTGTTCACCTGGGACCCAGGACTGCTCAGCTTGGAAAACCTAATACAATCACAGGCTGATGTGGGTTCTCAGGCCCCTGGATCTCCTGCCCTTGGCTTGGTGTCCCTCAGATCTGTTGGATGCAAGAGGCAGGCGCAGCCAAACAGGGTTGTTTCTAGCTCACCATTTTCTTTCGCATGTTGTTTTTCTGGAGTGGGAAATACCTCAGGATGGCCTGCAGGGCGGGAAGTCATTTTTAAAGCCACAACTCATCCAAAAGGAACAGATCAAGAGCAAATCCCACCCAACTTTAAAAGCAAAAAAACCCCCAAACTAGCCAGGCAGCAAGAGAAGAGGTTCTCCTGCCCTCATCTCCCACAAAAGGCCTATAGGACAAGACTAAGTCATAATGACCCAGTCATGCAATTTAAGAGATTAACTCCCTGCCCCATATGTGAATATTGCGACCATGACTCAAACTTAACCACTAACCCAGTAAGAGATTGAACTTTGGCAGAGAAGGGAAATGGGGATGTCTAACCATTAAAAAGAAAACATTCAGGCACTGAGGAGTTATTGTGTACAAGAGTTCTCTTAACACAAAGGAGGATAGAAAAGAAGGATTGCCCAATGGGTAGAGTACTAACCTACAACATGGAAAACCATAGTTCAAGTCCATGGTCTGCCACAGATGTCCTGAGTGACCTGAGGCAAGTCTCTGTGCCTCAGTTCCCCATCTGTACAATGGGTCAATGTTTTGCTATCTCTCCCAGGGGTATTGCAATGCTAAATCCACTAAAGACTGTGAAAATGGGTCACAAATAAGTACATAAGATACCAAGAGAGTTATGAGTGTCCAGGCCCCATTTCTAGCTGTAGATGATAGAGTTGTACGAGCAACTTTTTCATGTGCATCTCATAGACTCTAAGGTCAGAAGGAACCAGTACGATCCTCTAGTCTGACCTCCTGCAAAATGCAGGCCTCAAGACCTCACCCACCCACTCCTGCAATAGGCCACCAACCTAAGACAGAGTTATTTACCTCCTTAAATCATGATTTAAGGACTTTAAGATACAGAGAATTCACCGGTAGGTGAGCCATGCCCTGTGCTACAGAGGAAGGTGAAAAACCCCCAGAGCCCAGGCCAATCAGCCCTGGGGGAAAATTCCTTCCCGACCCCAAATATGGCAATCTACTATGTGCACAATTACCAATATTATTATTTTTACAGCAATAATCCGAATAGTGTTATCAGCCATTCCTGCTCAGAGTGGCAATGTGGCCTACTACAGCTGGCTAAGGAACAGATGGCTTTCAGCTCATGTGTTAAGCCCCAGAGAGCCCAGGTTTGATCCCAGATGCCAACGGCCATGGTCTGTCGGCATCCCATAGGTTAGGCAGGTAGAGGATTTCCCTTTCACCCAAAACAGGTCAGCAGAAATTTGGGAATTGAGGCACTGCTGTGATCAAGGTCATACAAAGTCTGTGAGAGGATGAGGGATTGAACACAGCTCTCCTGAGTCCTGGGCCGGCACCCTAACACCAAAGCCATCTTTCCTCCCGTTTCTATGCTGAAATGCCTGTTTGTGCACCATGCTGGCAAATAACGCGGGAACGAGCAAACATGCAATGACATGATATACATGGTGGGACAGCAGACCTCACCTCTGCAGAACGTGGGGTCCCCTTTACTCCTCGGATCAACTGATTCCACTTCACCCTCTGCTGTGTCAACCAGTTGTCCAAATGTATATCCCAGCAGCCTTTGCATTCACTCATGCCCCTTCGTCACTTCTGATGCAAAGACTGCAGGGACATACGAGTCTACGTGCAACCATCACGGGAAGCTGATTTGGAAATCTCCAGGCTGACGGAGGAGTAGATCGGGCAGAGGGGAAGGAAGGTTTGCCAGTGTGTTAGTGTGCAGCTGTGAGTCACAGTCAGGACACACGGTTCTTTTGCAACCACAAAGGCCTGAAGTTAGCACATCTTGTGCCGCCAATGTAGGGCCCTGGACGTGTTCATGCCAACCAGGATCAGCAGGCTTGCTTTCCTCAGTGGGGCCCAGAATTACAGAACCAGATCAGGAGATGCTAAAGCACTGGGGCATGGGTACAGATGGGGCTTATTATAAGGCAGGGGGAGCTAGGGTGGCCATAGAGTGGGGGGAGGAGGGGGAGCCAGCAGTCTGGGGGGAAGAAGTGGACCCCATTTGAACAGGGATTTTGGCCTATGTTCCTAACACGCCCCATGCTTTTGGGCCACCCACTAGAGATGCCACTAGAGATTTTCAAAGGTGCTGAGCACCTGCCACAGGCTTCAGCTAGAGATGCAGGTGCTGAGAGCTTCTGTGTATCATGGCCCAGGTGCCTCAAGAGAGACACCCAGCACTGGAGGCTCCCAAAATGAAGGGATGCTGTACTAACAATGTGGCCCTTGACTGGGATGATGGGAGGGTAGCTTTAGTCTGTAGGGTGCTGCCATGGAACGGACCGCTCAGCCTGTGAGGGAACATAGTTCTCTTAGGCCTAAGAGATGTCTGCAATCGGTGGTCCTGGAGCCACACGTGGCTCCGTGGCCGGAGAGCTGGGGCTGGCGGGGCCATTTTAACTTTCACGCTGCTGCGCTCTCAGGCACGTGGCCTAGGGCGGAGCAGAGTGGGAGATCTAAACCAGCCTCAGCCTGCGACTGCAGACTCCCCCGCTCCAGCACAAATAAGTGCTGGGCTGGGGGGGCCTTGGGAGCTGGGCGTTGGCCAGGGAAGGGGCTTGGGTGAATGGAGAGGGGGTAGGGGGGCCACCAAGAGCCAGCCGCATGGGGTCTGAGGCCAGGTGGGGCAGGAGCCACTGGGGAGGCCAGGGGTACAGGACCGTGGGGGTGAACTCCAGGGGCACAGGGCTGGGGAGGGGGGCTGGGTTGCCAGAAAGGCCAGCCACGCAAGGAGGTTACACCCATTGCAGATCTCAAAATACTTGGTTATTGCAGGTATTTTAAAAAATGGCTCTTATCTTTCAGGTTGCCGACCCCTGTAGGGATACATCTTCTCTATGGGCCCACTCCACAGCCCATTGAGTTAAGGGGTGTTTCCCACTGACTTGACTGGCCTCTGGATCTGGCCTTGCATGAAATAGATAGGCCTGCTGATAGCATTAGAAAACACCAGGATTTTCATTCTGGTTCAGCTCCAGGCAGAAGGAACCTGCAAAGAAAACAAATGATGCAGCAATGGAGAGTTCTATTCTCAATGCGGCAGCTAAAAACAGGTGTGCCATAAAAAAAATAATAAATCACGGGGAAATCTCAAAGGCAAGCATTGCAGGAGAGTGAGAAGCAACTCAGAAATAACGAGAACATGGTGCATCCAGGGATAAATTACCTGCACGGGAATCAGGATTCACAGAAATCAGGGATGGAAAGGGACTGGTTGGTTATACCAGGTCCACTCCTTTGGCTGCTGCAGGTGTGTTCCCTCTGGCATCTATTCTTGTCGTGTCCAGTCTTAGGTGTGCCAAATGGACTGTTCTTGGGGTTCTGAGTCCTCCTCCTGCTCAGAGGAGCCAGGTGTGTGTATTCCAGAATGGAAAAGGTTGAGAATCATGTGGCTCTTCCAGTCTCCAAAAGCTCATTGCAATGAAATTCCTCCCAACATTCATCCTACATAGGTCCATGGCCCATCATCCACCCTAGTGAACTGGTGGGGTGAGATCCTGACCTTGCCGAAACAATAGCTTATCAGTCACTTCAGCTCCCCAATCATATTTCTGTTCCTCCTCTGACTTGTCAGTATCCTTTTGCTGGTGTGGTACCTAGTACTCAACGTGCTGTCTGAGGCATGGTGTCTCCCAGGATGATGGGGCAGGCACACACCAGCAGCCCTTGTTCTGAAGAGTTACACTAAATAGAAAATTTAGACAAAAGTGGGTGAGAAGATCTGCCCATTTTACAGATGGGAAACATGCACAGAGAGTTAAATGACTTGCCCAAGCATATACGGGGGAGCCTGTGGAAGAGTTGGGGGTGAAACCTAGTTTTCTAAAGCCATCAGCGCCCAAAATTGTGCTACCCAAGTTTACTGTCCTCTATCACAGTTTGATTTTTCAGCATTCCTGCTTCCTAGGTGTCTCTCTTTGAGATTCTTATTCCCATCATCTGCTTGTCTAAATTGGATCTGCTTTCAGGAACCCTGTATCATACTGTCCATCCTTCTCTTCCGCTCTGTGATAAAAATCAGTTCTCTTTGCATGACATTTAAAAAGTGTTCATTTTGCAGAATGGGGTAATGAGGAACACCTGAGGAAAGAGAAAAGACCACTTATGAGAACCGAGGGTTGGCTAAGGGTTAGTTAAGGATTCACTTCAGGAGCTCTGGGTTCAAATTCTGGCTGTCCTACGGAAGCTCTGTGTGGCCATGAACAAGTTGCTTCTGGCCAACTTTTCAGAAACATTCGCTAACTTTGGGTGCCCAATTGGAGACACTGGTTGCTAGTTGTCAAAGTGTTCTGGATCCACATTTCACCCTGTTAGCGATGGATAGGGGTTGCACAATTCAGACTGCGAGCCACTAAACTTCAGGTGTACACTGAGTCAAGATTTTGATTTGGAGTCACTTCTAATGATCAGAAGGGCAGACCGAGGTCAGAGAGGACCAGATTTTTCAAGTGTTCAGAAACCAAGAAGGGCCAGATTTTTAAAAGCTCAGCATCCTTCCAAGGTAAAAGGACAGATATTCAAAAGAACTCAGTTCTTATTGTGATGCTTATGGCCAAATGCTGACGCCTTCTGAAAATCTGTGGCATCACCAGGATTACAAAGCAGATCTCCATGCCCTCTATTCTAACCACTGGACCAAGATACCTCCCCTGGTTACAATTTACCTGCCTCCAATATTCCCCTTCAGATTCAGGTAGAAATGGTCTTCACTTCTTCTCCTAAGCTGTTCTCTAGTTCTGCTGTACCATTCAACAATGCCCAAAGCTCCCCTTACATCTAGATTGCCAAGCCATTTAAAAACAACGTGGGGAGGATGAAACTCCTTACATAAACCTACATTACTTATAGAAAAGAAAACTCGGTTGCCCAAGAAGGAGTGAATCATGGAAATGTCCCTGGCTACTTAGTAAATCCACAATCTTGATCCCTTTTCTTGCTCAGCGCCTAGGCTGGGCAACAAGGGGACATTTGCTCCCAACTTTGCCTCATTAGGAGATGGCGCGTGACAGGATACGTGTGCATTGCCAATAATACTCAGGGACAGATGGAAAATTAGCCGCAGCATAAAAAATACCTTTTATGGTCTACCTGCTGCTGCTTACGACCTTCTCCAGGAGAATTAATTAGCTGCCTGGCCATTAGAACAGCACCAAAGGAGTGGCTTGATGGATCAGAGGCACTGCAGAGTCGATAATGCTTTTGGGGCCTGATTCTCTATTCAGCAAAGGGCCCTTTAAGCTCTGGAGGTGAAGAGGGCTTTATACTGAGTGGAAATGGACCCTGAGAATAACCCCTGTGCAGGGCTGGGCTGAGGACAATGCGCCAACTTTGTTCCCAGCTTTGCCTTTGACCAGGGCAGTCTCTTTTTTGAGCTCTGGTTTAGCTGTCCCAACTCCCACCGCCCCCCCATCCCCCCCAAAAAAACTGGGCATTTATCCCATTTGCTCCTGCCAACTTGATCAGTCAAAAAAGTCTGTCAAAAAGAAGTGGGGCGTGGAGCAATGTGGGGGAGGTGGGAGCTGGCGGTCATGCCAGCCCCACGCAGGGAGACAGGCAGGGCTTGAGCGACCAATGGCATCAGCCCCGGAGAGGGAGGAGGGCTTACATAGCCCCTTCTTCCCCCCTGCAGTTCCATTTTCCCTTTGGGAAATATGGCCCCTTAGCCTTGAGCACCTATTACAAACCGGCTCTTCCTGCAAGGCTGCCGGAAATGTGCAAGTGTTTGAGGAATTTCTTTCCCTGTGGGCTTTTCCCTATCGATTTTGTCCCACTCCTATCTTAGTGCTCTCGGGGCCAGATTAAGGCAGGGACGTTAAGGGCTGCAGCTCTGGAGGCAGTGGTGTAGCGATGGGGGGGAGCCTTCAGGGGGGCATCTGCAAAGCGTGGGGCACCCAGGGGAGCATAAAATGGGGGCTTGGCCCCTGGACACCCTCGCTACACCACTGAAAGGGAGCCCCCACCATCCTGCAATAATCTGGCCCCACTCAGGCCTGCACAGTGCTGGCCAGACCCCTGTGGCTCAGGTTGGCCTCGCACATCTCCTCTGCCAGGTCCCCGGGCCCTGGTGCGACCCGACAGCTCTCCTGGCCCTGAAGGGCTGTTGCCAGAGGCCGCACTGCACCCCTAGAGCTCTGCTGCCATATGCCAGCCTGCCCCACCCTGCCCCCAGGCTGGCTGGTCTGCCCCAGGGCTCTGACCTCCCCCCAGTGCCAGCAGAGCCCCCCGACCCAGTGCCGAGTGCTGGTCTTCCCCCCACGGCTGCCGGGTCTGCCAGGTGGCCTCAGGGCCAACATGCTCCAGTGCCACCCTGTCCCTAGACTGGCTGCCCTGTGGGGCAGGGGCACGAAAGTGGGCAGCCTGGGAGCCCTCGGGTGTCTTAATCCAGCCCTGAACGTTCTGCATCTTTGCTCCCGAAGCAGAGCAGTAATTGAAGCTAAATGTGCACGCATTGAGAGCGGGACTGGCTCACTCCAGGGAGGGGAGCAGCAGGTGATTTTTCTTGCAGATCACTGGGGGATGTCTACACTGCAGTTAGAAACCCACGTGCTGGCTGACTGGGGCTTGCCGGACTAAGACCAAGGGGCTGTTGAGTTGGGGTGTAGACGGCCAGGCTGGCACGTTCTCAAATGGCTCAAGGCAGGTCAGCCGAGTGCCCATGGCACAGTCCACTCACCCTTAGAACAACTGCACTCTAGTGTCCCAGGCTGTAGCAGATTAATCACTTCTCCCGCAGTCTCCAGGTAAAATAAATATACCCCAAGCCTCCAGATAAAATCATACATCCCTGTTGCACCCTCCTCTGATAAACCATGGGAGAACAGCCAGCCCCAGCAGTGCAGCCAGACGGATTTCAGCTCCTGGCCTGGTTCAGACTCTTGGTGGCTCTAGAAGTGAGAGAGGAAGGGGAAGAGGCTCCAAACACTCTTAGGAATTGAACGACTGAGATAGCTGTAGCCGAACTAGTCCAGTGGCTTCTAGCACCTGCTAATGATCATACTGGCGAAGGGGACAAGGATGCCCATAAAGGAACAAATACGCCCTGTCCCTCAAGTTGAAAGGAGGGAAAGAGATTCAGAGAGTTAGACACATAATGCAGCTCCGTGTGATATTTATCTCTCAGCCAGCCCAGCAAGGAGTGGAAGCATCTTCCAGAACAGACCCAGAACATGGTGATAAGCAACTCATGGGTAGCTGGCTGTCATTGTCTGGGATCAAACCTGGGACCTCTGGAGCTTAATGCATGAGCTGCAAGGCATGTCTTACCTGGCTGCGGCTGTATCAGGTTTAATCTCACCACTCCTCGAGACAGAGACAGCATATCAGGCCAAGCAGGCCTTGGTCACACTTCTACCTGGTGTGTACTGCTGCGCCCACAATCATGGCCCCTAGAAAAGCTGCTTGCACGGGTGCTAGAGCCATCGTGGGAGAACTCCTTCCAATTCTCAGGGCCCACGAGACCCCCGTGAATGTCCTTTTAACCCAGGTACAGTGAGCGCCACCTACTGGTATCAGTGGCTGTTTTTCAGTCCCTTTCCAGCACATTGAACCATTTCCCCTCCCTCTCCGATTTGAGAGCTCCCCTACGCTGCAGAAGAAAGTCCGGCATCCCACAGTGTTGCTAGGGCTTCAGACTGCACCACAGTCCTTTGTCCTCTTACCCCAGAGGGCCACACCCCAGGGGACAGGACACAAGGATGCAGATTCTCAGAGATATTTAGGTGCCTAGCACCCATTGATTTCAGTGGGAATGAGTGCCTAAATCCAAGGATATAGACCTATGTGCACAGATTTCTTTGAGGGTCTGCGTCAAGGAGCCCATCTCTAGCTTCTGAGAGTGTCCGAGGATAAGGGCTGCTCGCTGTTTGTACCTAGAGGGAGGGAGATCGCCCCACACAAAGAAAAGCTGTGACTGTTCTCTATGGCGAATGCCCCGCCAGGCTTCAGCAGTGACTTGAGGATTTGTTGCAAGGTCCTGACTCTCTCTGTGTTATGTCTCCCTGTCGGCAACTGTGTCTCCAGCTGGTGAAGACAGCAGACCTGGATCCAAGTAAAAACTACGTGCTTGGCTTCCATCCCCACGGGGTCCTGGTGGCTGGTGCCTTTCTCAATTTCTGCACCGAGGCAACAGGGTTTTCGAAGCTGTTCCCGGGGATGACTCCTCACCTGATGATGCTGAACCTCTGGTTCAGAGTCCCCTTCTTCCGGGACTACCTGCTGAGCGGCGGTAAGCAGGGCCATAGTGTGGTGCCAGAGAATGAAGAGCCCTTCCAAGTGGCCCTCTGGGACAGTTGGGGATTTTGGAAGTCACGCTGGGGAGTCTATTGCCTGTTTGGGCTCTTTGCCATAAGTGTGTGCACAGAAGAAAAGCCGGTTGAGCCTTGAATGCCCTCTCCCTCCTCCTCTCTTCTCCCTGTTTAACTTTTCGTCGTCCTTTATCATCTCTGTTACAGTAGCACTTGAAGGCCTCAGTCAAGATTAGGGCCCTCTTGTGCTAGGTGCTGTACAACCCAATCATGCGAGACAGCCCCTGCTCCGAACAGCTTACAGGCTAAGTAGACAGGAGACCCTCATTTTGCAGATGGAGAACAGGCACAGACAGGCAAAATGACTTGCTCCTGGTCACTGAGAGATTCTGTGGCAGAATAAGAATTTGAACCCACATCTATTGCCTCTTGGCCCAATGTCTCAGCCAGGAGACAACCCTGCCTCTGGTCACTATGTGAAATAGTTTAAAACAAAAACAAACCAAACTCCCCTTCCCCTTCCCCATCCCCTCCACCCCCCAAAAGCACCTTTCTGTAGAGTATTTTACAGCCTCCAGCACACATGGATGCAACCTTGTACAAGTGCAAAGCTCAGGACAGAGCTGCACCAGTGATTTGGAAGGAAGTGCACTGCTCATAAATAGAGCTAAACTCCCCACATGCTAGGTGAAGAATTTAATTCTATCATGTCCAAATCACATACAGACTCAGTCAAACTTGCTTGTTAAAAAGGAGAAAAAAAAATCTCGGCTGCTGCTGCAGGAGACAGCTGTTAAGGAGACGATGAAAAATCACAAACCATCGTACTACGGAGCTGCATCAATGCTGCGAGAACACCAGACGCATCTTACAGAGCTAAAAATAGCAGCGTAGCTGTTCTCGCTTGGGCTGGAGCCAGTCTCTGAAACCGGGGGGAGATGGGAGGGTCTGGTGTTAGCCCTACAGCTCTGAGACTTACTGCTTTGGGGGGTTATTTTGACATGTAAACACACCCAGAGACAGAGACAGTATCCAGGAGAGTGGGGAGGGAAGAGGCAGTGAGAAAACACACAGAGAGGTGAAAAGAACACACAGCACTTTCCACCTGAGCACTCACAGTGCTTTATGAAGGAGGCTTAGTGTAACTGAATAGATGGGGAAACTGAGTCAGCTACAATTTCCACAGGGGCCAATGAAAATTAGATGCTCAACCCCACTAACTCCAATGGAGTTGGGCACCTAACGGCCTTTGAAAAGCCCAGCCTACGTGACTTGACCAAAGTCTCTGTGAGTCAGAGAAGAAGGACTAAAAGGCAGGCCCCCCTGACTCAGCCTGGTGGCCCAGTCCCTCACTTTTTAAAGAGACACAAGAGGGAGGCAGAAACCCAGGGGGTTCACCAGGGCTGGCACCATTTACATGGGCTTCATAAATGAGGATAGGGTTTATCATCCCACCAAATCACTTGGGGCTCCATCCTGCGCCCATTGAAGTCCGTGGCCAAACTTCCATTTATGCCATCCCATCTCTGTCATTTCTTCCTCCAGAGCTGTGTCCATTTCTTTTGATTCACAACCAGCAGGGAGGCTTTTAGATCCCTGTCCAGCAAAGACATAAGCATCTGCTTTGTGCTAGGCACACGAATAGTCTCCGTCAGTGGCAGGATTCATGCACAAAGTCAAGCACCCGTACAAGTGCTGTGCTGGATCTGTTCCTAGGCCCCTGGCACCAGAGACTGCCCATTGCAAATGAGCTGGCAGAAAGAGCAAGAAGGTTCAGAGCTCGGGACTCAGTGAGCGGGTCAGGACTGGCCTGTAGGAAAAAGGCTGCAACAGCCCCCTGCTCTCCTAGCCCTGCCTTTCTATCCATTCCTTTGTCGTCCACTGCCTGTTACTCCAGAGGCTAATAATCACGTAAGTCCAGGTGTCCTCCACCACGGTCCCTCCTGCACCAGGAGCAGTCTCCTTGACCACATCTGCTAAACACTTTTTCTCCCCTTCAAATCTCACCTCCACAAGCAGTCGCTTCCCTCTACTTCTGCCCTATAGAAACAGGGTCCTAGGCTTGCCTCAAGTGATTTAGACTGGAAACTCTTCCAGGCCAGGAACAGGCCTTACCTCCTTCAAGGAGCTACCGCTCCACAAGACCTAATTTAGAGGAACACCACGCATTTCAGCCCCAGAGGGATGCCTATGCTGCAGTTGTTAAGAAATCATTTACATCCATGATACATTATCCTGACCACTGATGTTACAGAAGGGATAGATCCCACACGTGCTAAATTTCCTGCACTGGTCCCACCCATTGGGTCAGTCACAGGGAGAGACTGAGTCCAGATACCCTACAAGGGGCCAGCTCAACCCATGACTGTCCCCTACTTGGGGTTTGGGAGGCTGGAAAGGGCTGGATCAATTTCTGGCGCTGTAGAAGAGAGGAGGAGGAAGTGCATTCAAACATCTTAGTGGAGCTGTGGGTGTAGTGATCTATCAATGACCAGCCCATAGTAATTGAGATTTTCAGTGTCAAGTCTCTCTTGTTTCTCCCCCATCCAGGCCTCGTCCCATCTGACAAAGACAGTGCTTCATATGTGCTGAGGAGGCAGAAGGGTGGGAACGTGCTGGCCATAGTGGTTGGAGGGGCCCAGGAGGCCCTGGACGCACGGCCTGGAGCCTTCACCCTACTGCTGAAAAACCGAAAGGGGTTCGTCCGCCTGGCCATCAAACATGGGTAATGCCGTGAGCCCTGTCCCTGCCCTCACATGCACACTGCAGAAATGGGAGGGAAATAAGACCCCTTCTGCTCCCGCTGCCAGAGAAGAGGGAGATCTGGCAGCAGGAGGGGTGGGCTGGGACCGATGCCGGATATGGGGCCTCTAACAGCCAGCTTCAAAGGCAGTGGGCTTTGGCACAATGCCCCGAGGGGCTAGCGGCTCTGCTTGAGGCTGGGATTGTGTCCCTAAAACCCCTCCCTGCCTGCCCTGAGCCAGGTGGAGACTCCTGGGATGTACAGCAGAACGATTCCGCTCCCACCAGCGCATGCTCTGCAGATATTGCGCTCCCCGAGGATCAGGCCCAGCAAGCAGCCGTACCTCCTCATCTCCCCCCTCTCCCCCCGATGGTGGAGGGCAAGTTTTGCTGAGTGCAGAACATGACTGGCTCGTGGCCAGGCATAGAGAGTCCCTCCCGGCGCGTGCCATTTCTTCTAGCGCGTGCCCAGCGTCCCCATTCTGCCTCCACAGGGCTCTGCTCATTCCCACCTTTTCGTTTGGAGAGAACGAGTTATTTGACCAGGTCGACAATCCCCGGGGCTCCTGGCTGAGGTGCACCCAGCACCGTCTTCAGCAAATCATGGGCATCTCCCTCCCGCTCTTCCATGCCCGCGGTATGTTCCAGTACAGCTTTGGGCTGCTTCCGTACCGACGGCCCATCTACACCGTGGGTGAGTTTGTCCTCTTCCCAAAGATGGCATGCTATGATTGTGCTCAGAGGTTGTTACAGAGTATGTCCCCACCGAGGGCAAGGGGGTACCTCTCACCAGCCATGTAGGTAGGTAGCGCTTATGTTATAGCAACCCAAGAGCCGCACTAATAACCATTGTTACACAGAGATTCCTTCCCCAGCTTTCTCCAGGGGGGAATTAAGGATGTGCTACCATCTTGTACAAACTAAGCCATGGCTCATTTCAGACCTCCATCCAGGGCACTGTTACCTGACCAACTGAGATCTAATATTAGTGTGATCAGGAATGGTAAATTGCTACGCTTATAAAAGGAGCCCCCAGACCAAAAGTCCAGTGTCTAATTGCTTCACCCGGGCAGGCCAGAGCCTGACAGCTTGGATCCATAGTCTCTTAAGAAAGTTGGGCGAGCTGAGAGTTGTGCTGGGTCTGGAAAGATAGCTCAGGCTTGAAGCGTATTTCCTAGTGGGATTGTTTTCCTCTTTATACTCTTAAGTCCGATGTTTTCAAAGCATTTTTGGTATTTATGTGAGCAAACAAAGGAAAAAATAAGGGAAAGACCTTCATGTTTTTAAGAAGATGTTAGCCAGCAGCATTTTGTTTAAAGCGACAACCCAGCTCTTGTTCGTTACAAAGTTCCAGCCTTTCCTAACAAAAGGAGGTTGGGGTGTGCTGAAGTGAAAGTTGAGTAATATCTCAGGCAGTACCCAGCAGAAGATAGGATAATAAGGGATCCTTGAAAGACACAGGGCCACTGAGATATAGAAGAACTCATTCTAGAAGATAATTTCATTAGGGAGGCTGGCCAGCCAGGAGGGGTCATTTATCATAGGGAAGGCAGTTACTCTGATGAAATCCCAGACATGGTTAAAGAAGGAAAAACAGTACATGAGTGATGCAATCACTTCTGTTCAGAAATGGAGGCCAGCCAGCACCGTGCATTCACAAAATGCTTCTTAGTAGTACTATTTGGTAGTTTAATTTGATCAGTCAGCCCAGCCTACCTTGAATTTCACAATCCACAGGAACCAGGTCCTTGAGTGATGACATCAGAATCTCAACTTCCATTAAAAAAATGTATCTATGAGGGCTAGAACTAAGAAAAACAGAAATGTGATCCCAGTGTGACTGATGTCTGCTTGAGTCTGCAGATAGCTGGAAACAATAGCTCCAAGAGGCATGAACTGCTCCATGCATCTGAACCCCAAAACCTGCTGCCTCCCCCCTGGAGAGGGATGACTACAGCATAGAGGAGCAACTGTTCTGAGACTCTGTGTCACACTAAGTGAATTCAGTTGTTTCTGAGTCCTCCAGCCACCTCCCCAAGCAGATCAGAGACTGAACAAATCTTCCAGCATTTAAAGGCTGCTTAAAGGGACCAGGAGTCTGTTCAGAGCAGAAGCATGTGAAAGAACTAGAGACCCTGCAGGCACTTACAAACCTTTGAGGATCTAGGCCTTGGCTAACAAACTGCAGAGACAGCCCCTTCCTTATATGCACATCAATGTGTGTAGCTGTATTTCAAAAGCACTCAGTGGCTTCAGTGAAATTGCACCTGCTTTTGGATGTGGCCCCCTGAGCACAGCTGACATTTGTTCATCTAATTAAAGAGGCTGTTTGAAAAGGCCAAGGCTGACCTGTGCTGATTGGGTTTGACAGCCTGCAATTACTCCTAATTGTTTTACAGTTTGTTTGGATCCTCTCAATGGGTTTAGTTGCACTTATACCCGCATCTTCAGGCCCTTAATTAGCTAGATAGGCAGCAACTTAAAACAGTAGGAACCTGTTGCAGCCTGCCATAAAATTAAAGTTTAGCTGTCTGAAAGAACAACAGATTGCTCCAAGGCCTTCCTGTCTGCTAAAGAGACACCCTGTCCCACTGTACATTGCTTCTTGCGGAGGAAGGACACTTATTCTCATTGCTAGAGTCACTCTGGCCCTTTCCACATCTTTCCTTGACTGTAATGGCAGATCGGAGCCTAAATCCCTCAGAGAATCTGAGCAGTATATTCTCCAGGCTGGAATGATTTGATGGTTTTTAAAAATCAGTTTCAAGCTCTGTGAATGGCCCTGAGTTTCAGAAGGCAGGTGGATAACACTGTCTGAAAAGCAGGTCATGTTAAGGTCCCTCTCCAGTGGGGTGCCCCAAAATGGAAGTACCCAAAGTATACCAGTGTATATTGAAAATCTTGGCCTCTCTGGCTATGTCAGCACTTCCCTAAAACACCACAGATGGCCCACATCTGCTGCTTCGGGCTGACGAAGGGCTGGGGCTGTGGAGCTATAAAATTGAAGGGTAGCCATTCACCCCCAGCCTGGAGCCCAGGTGCTGGGAACCTTTCCCATTGATGGGTCTAAGAGTTCAGGCTGCAGGCTAGGTCTAAACATCTGCCCTGAAATTTTATAGCCCACCAGCCCAATTAGGCCTCCTAGCTTGCAGCACCCAGATGGTGCCCCCGTGACCATGGAACCCCGGGCATCACCCACATCGCCCATCCCTGTGGCCTGACAAGAGCCAAGATTCTGGGGGCAACTTGTGGTTTCCCTGATGTCTTTCCTCTGTGTTTGAAAACAAATAGGTTACGCCAGAGGTGTCCATTCCTAGTCACAGTGGGGGCTGCATGGATGGCTTGCCAGGAGCCCCAGTGCCACTCGTTTATCTCAAATGCTTTCAGCCTGCTGGAGCATTTCCTGTTACTCACAGATACCACTGCTTAGCACTTTTCATCTACTAACCTCAAAGCATTTTACAAAGGAAGATCAATATCATTATCCATGGACTACAGATGGGAAACTGAGGCACAGAGCGGTGAACAAACTGACCCGAACTAGGTCCAGATCTATGGCTATGTCTACACTTGCGAGTTAGTTCGAATTAAGGAAGCTTAATTTGAACTAACTTAAGCCTGGTCCACACTAGGCTTTCATTAGTTCGAATTAAGGGCTTCCTTAATTCGAACTAGTTAATTCGAGTACTTAGCTCGAACTAACACTTAATTCGAACTAGTTAGTTCGAACTAAGTCAAATGTGGCCGTATTAGTTCGAACTAATCGCCATAATGACCTTCCTGAAACTTGCTAATTCGAACTAACCAGTGCCCTGCATGGACATGCTAGTTCGAATTAAAATTCCAGTGTGGTCATGCTAGTTCGAATTAAGTTAATTAACTAATTCGATCTAGCATTTGTAAGTGTAGACAGGCTAGGAGACTAGGATCCAGGGCTCCTGAGTCGTAGTTCAGTGCCGTATCAGCTAGGCCCTGCCACCTCCCCACTACAAGTCTCAGCATACAGTATTTTGATCCTTAGCTTCTGTTCCTTCGGAAGATTGCCATAGCTCTGCATTCAAGATGAGAGGGGTATCTGGATACCCTCATCTATAGGATGTAGTTTCTCCTAATTTCTGTGTGTATGTTTTCCAGTTGGGAAGCCGATTAAGGTGGAGAAGAAGCACAACCCATCTCAAGAAGAAGTTGATCGATTACATCAGACGTACATTGAGGAACTGTGCAAACTTTTTGAGGAGCATAAATCTAAGTGCAACATCCCAGAGGACAGGCATCTTGAATTTATATAAACCAGGCCACCCCATCTGTTTATATTGGGCATGGGCCCGCTTGAACCACAAAGTACAGCTCCGCATTTCTCCAACATCCAAAGCGTTCAGAACCTACAGTTTGGTGTCAGCCCTCTATGAAGCGAGGAGCCAGCCACAGACATGGGGTCCGAGTTTCCCCAATGTTTGTGTATGTTTAGATCCAGCGTTTGAATTTAGGCCCCTCTCTCATTTACACTAGTGCCGCACGGTACTTTCTCTAGTTTCTCACACTTTCTAACGTTGTAATCATTTGGCAAGAGATTGTCAGAGAAAAAACCCAGAAATATTACACTTCCCCTTTAGAAAAACCCTGGGTAGAAGGAGAGGAGTGCTGAGCACTGTGGGTAAATTTACAAGTTTCCCTGCAACACTGTGTTTCCTTGTCGTCATTCTCTGTAGCCACTAGCAACTTGCACCCTTTTTCAACGTTGCCCCAGGAAAACAGGAAAAAATTCAAAAGTTCCCGGGACTCACAGAAGTCACGTCAGAGCGGCAGAGTCCAAGCAGAAGACCAGAGTGGTTAGGCTTGGAATTCTGGGACATTTCCGGAGGCCACTTATTGTGGAAGAAAATTCCATCAGCGTTCACCAGGGCCAGATTAACTGGCCTGGGGGTCCCGGGCTGCTCCTCACCGAAGGGCCCCTCCCTGCCTGCCTCCCCTCCCCGACTGCAGGGCCCCCCTGTTGCCCAGGTGCGGGCCACAGTCCAGAGGTGGAGCGGAGGGCAGAGTCCAGCCTCTGGCTCCAGGCCCCCCCCCCCAGCACCAGCAGGATAGGAGCACTCTCCGTGCTCCTGCCCTGCCGGCGCTGAGCCACATGGTGGATTATCGCAGGGGCTTTAGGGGCTGGAGCCTGCGGCCTCTTTTTTGGCCAGAGCCCGGGGTTTAGGCCCCTAAAGCCCCTGCAGTAATCCAGCCCTGGCGTTCATACACACTTTCTAGCGCAAGAGCTGTTCCGCAGTAGGCGTTCTGACTGTTGTACAGGCGGAATTATTGTTCTGGTATAACAGAACACTTCTCACACATCGAGGAGCATTCAGGTGTGTACGGCGGGCTTGTTTTTCCGCAGTAAGACTGCTTATTCTGTAATACCTCTCTAGTGCGTACAAGGCCTAAGTCTAGGTGGGTGTTGTTTTCACAATTAGCTACGAAGAAGTTCAGGCTCAAAAATGCAGAGGGCAATGTCCCCACCATTAAGATGGGCTATCGAGCCTTTCCCCGCTAGGTTGCCTGGTTGGCTTCAAGAGAGGTTCTGTCTACACTGCGATCAGATCTTTAAAAGTGCCACAGGACTCTGCAATCAGAAGGCGATACTGCAGCACCTGTTCATATACCCAAGTTGGCTTTGATCTACCTAGCTAGATCAAAGCCAATATGAGTAACAATAATAGATAAGCTGCAGCATCAAAGGTAGCTGTATGGGCTAGCTCTGCCTGCCCAGAACGCTGGGTATATACCAACGCAGTGTTTGCCCAGCTATGTCTACACATGCAGCAATTACACCTCCTGATTGTAGGGTACACGTACCCTGTTACTCAGCACTCATACCACAGGAACAGATAGAAGCCTCTGTCCCAAGATGCTCAGAGGAGTCACCAGTTACCTGAAGAAAGGAATGTTTATTCACAACCTCTTCTGTGTAAACTGCTATAATTTTTAAACATAATTTGGCAGATACAGGTATTCTTGCTAATCTCTTCATTTGCTGCTTTTTCCTATAATCACACTGGGTTAGAACCCCTCTCACCCACTCTGAACTAAATATAATTCACTAGGCAGTCCGGATATTCGGTATCACAGCATGGAGCTCTGTAACCAAGAGACCTGTCAATGTCCCAGAATACTGCATCCCCCTGGCATGAAAGAGGTGAAGCCCTTTATCAAGTGCAGGGTGAATTTCAAAGAGTTTGAGATCCCAGCTGAGGCAGCTCCTGCTGAGTGCTAGGTTTGGAAAAGTTGGAAATGCTCACAGATTTACATATTACCTTCTTTTCATCACAGCATGTTGTGACAGTATAGGGAACCAAGGATTCTCAAGTGCTTCGTTAGTCCACACAACACCATGATGAAATGGATCATTAGACACTGAGGCTGTTGCCCCCATATTAGGTGAACTGAGGCACAGAGTGGTACGTGGCCTAATGTTCATAAGTACTGGGCGCCCACCAACTCCAGTGAAACCAATGGGAGCTATTAGTGTTCAGCACCTTTGAAGGAAAAAAAAACTAGGCTGCCCTCATGTGACCCCACAAATTAGGAGCAGAGCTACGTGGCTTTTTAGAATCTTCATTCCTAGCCACCAGATCCACATCCTCCCATTCTTCTGAATGCCGTTTGTCTGCTGAAATAGGGATGAATGCAAGAAAAAAAATGAAGCTGAAATTCCCAAACACCTTTGAAAACAAACTCTGTGAGATGACATGAACAAATTCCCTTCTCTCTTCCACTGGTGCAATACTACTGGTTTCAACAGGACTGTCCCAACATAACAGGAAGAGAATCTGACCAGAGAGTCCAAAGTGAATGGTGGTACACACAGTTTTTAATCCTAAACTATTTTTTAAGGGGAGAATATTGCCAGAAGATGAGGAGGGAGAAGCTATTTGGGACAGGAAGTATGTTTCTAAAAGGCACGTTTGGGTGCGTCTACACTTGTAAATTAAGTCGACTTAAGCAGGCTTAAGTTGACTTAATTTACTCTGCATCTACACTACACTTTCCTTAAGTCGTCTCAAGCTGCTGCTTAAGTTGACTTAAGGAAATTTTAAGTTGACTTAATAAGATCTAGTTTTACGTCGACTTACTGGTTAAGTTGACTTTATTAAGTCGACTTAAACCAGTGCAGATGTGGCTTAGCCCTAAATCGACTTAAAAGGGTCCCCAGGGCTCCCCCACTGACCGCCCTCCCAGGGTGCCTGGCACAGCCAGAGCCTGGCGTGCCCACCTACGGGGCAGGACACAGCCCAGCCCACCCCGCTTCTGTACCCTGCTCCTGTCCCTGTCCTGCTCAGCCCCCATGTACCCTGGTACAATGGGGAAGATGCTGAGCTCCCTGGCACTTTTGGAGGGGTGCCCGGGGAAGGGGGGCACCTCTTGGGTGCCCTTCCTCCCACCATGCACCACTCCCAGGTCCACCTAGCCCCTACAAGTCGACTTTGGCATCCAGTGTAGACACTAAGTCTAAGTTGATTTGGCAAGGTTGACTTAAAGTCGACCCAAATTTACAGTGTAGACATACTAAGTCGACTTAACAAGGTCGACTTAAAGTCGACTTTGTTAAGTCGATTTAGCAAAGTCGACTTATTTGAACAAATGTAGACATAGCCATTTGACAGATAAACAGGACTTTAATTAGCTACTTCTTGATATTCAGAACTTCATTAAACACTACACTTAATGGGATTTAGCATCATGGAAGTTTCATGCTGGAGGATGGGGAATAATCTTTAGGAGGCCATCAGCCATCTGTCCAGATTATTTTACATTGCCTGATGCACCCCATGGGGCTTTTACCACCATCACTTCCCTGCCTCAGCAGTACGGAATGCAGTCAGCATTCTCTCAAAGATTTTTATTCTGACCGTGATTTTTATTTATGCAACAATACACGGTTCTTCCAGTACTAGGGCAAAAACCAGGCCGATTGGTTTCTAAATGGGGATTCCTAAAACCAGTTTATTTCCAGTGCTGTCGGTTGAAATTCTGCACAGATCACGTTGAATCTTGCATTGTTCTGAATAACCCTGCACGAAACGCTCCTCTTTGGAAAGAAGAACAAACATGAAAAAGCAGCAGAGCCTTGTAAACATTTCTAAACACTCCTCCAGTAATCCCATGCTTAATCCAGCCAAATAAAGCAGGTTATCTGCAATCATTTCTTGCACTGTTCCTATTAATAACTCTCTTGTTCAGGCCTTAAATAAGGTTGCAGATGCCCATATACAGCAGGGAGATGTATCAGGAAAAAGAAATTACTTTCTAGCTCCCCACCCCCATTTATCCTCACCAGAGGTTTTGCTAAATCCTATTGTATCTTCTTGTGTAATAGCACCACAGTCTGTCCTTTCTTTTTCTGTCTTCACTGACCCTGTCTATGCCTCGGTCACGTCTCAGCTCAGTTGCCATGATGACCATCTCCTGACTGACCTCCACAGATACAGGCCATCAAGGCCAGTATAGTTGGTGGAGTGGAGTTTAGGGACATAAACTGAGATAAGATCCAAGATGCAGGCCGACGCAGTGTCATGCAGGGCCTAGGAGACGAGGGGGAGACGTTTAGCTTTAATGTAACATGCAGTGGGGGCTGACATGACAAGATCCATGCAGAGGAAGAGCATTTTGGCAACTGCATTTTGGTTGGGTGGGGAGGGGTGAGATTGTTGCCATGGAGGCCAGATGGGCTGAGCCCGGGGAAGCATTATAGCCATTGGGACAGTGAAAAGGTGCTGGAGTATAGATATGTTGTGGAGAAGGAAGCGGCCTGACTTAGACATGGCCCAATGCCCCGAAGATCAGGTGGCATGTAGGATGGTGATGGCACCAGAAATGGAGACTGCGGGAGCTGGAGCAGAGCTCAGTTTTAGTCATGTTAAACTGGGATGGGGGAACATGGGCGAGAGTGGCCGAGCTGCAGGATTGGACGGAGGGAGAAAGATCACCGCCGGAGAGGTAGATTGCAGAATCCTCAGCACAGCCAGGAGAAGTGAATTCATGTGAATGGAGCAGGTCACCCCGGGACAGGGCACGGGAGGAGAAACAGAGCTGGTCAAGGACAAATCCCACAGGGCCGCCAGCATAGGCGAGGGAGGGGGGAGAGGAAGAGGTGCCAAAGGTGGCTTTGAGTGAACAGAGGGAAGGGGGCCATACGAAGGGCGCCCAAGGCCACGAAAGGCAAGGGAGGACGGCCAAGCGGGCAGGAGCAATCAATAGTATCAAAGTGTAGTCTGGAGGGCCTGGTCGCTAGCTAGCTAGCAGATGGACTGCCCCATCCCGCCCTATGACTGCTGCTGTTATTCAGGAAGGTCCAGAGGGGGAGCTGTGTTACGTGTTAGTCTAGTTCAGCAAAAGAAACAAGGAATCCTGTGTTTCTCCCTTACACAGCTGGGGCCCTCTGGGAAGCAGAGCCCCTCCTTAGCTGCTGCATAACTGAGCAGCTGGTTCCCAACATCTGCTTGCTGTGTTTCTCTTTAGGCCAGGGTTTGCTACACCCCAGCTCTCCAGCCTTTAAAAGGGGCAAACCAGCCTGCTACACAAAGGTAACAGATGGAGCACAGGTCCCGACTCTTGGCCAGGAAGAGGTAGAGCAGGTTCCATAAAGAGGAGGGGGCAGAAGGTGGGTGGGCATGACTCTGGATTTGAGCTGGAGGAGAGGAAGTGACCTAAGGCATTGGTTATAAATGGTTCATTTACAGTTTTCTCCTAAAGCCAAGACAGTGCACGTGGGCACCCAAGGAACCTAAATAAACCCACATAGCTCAACGTTGTATTTTTCATTGACCATTTTTCAGCAGGGGCCATTAATGGATCAAACCAAGGCCCAGCCTTATCTCCTCATGGAATCACTGGTCAGCCACTGAATTAATGTGAGGAGACTGGCTCTTGTGTTAGTTTGATCCCACACCCGGCTCCTTGAAGCATTAGAAAAAAATTCCTGTGAAACAAATAAAAATGCAAATAATCAAGGCGACTTGGCACCAGCAATAGGGTGAGCCTGAACCGAAATCCCAGACTCAAACCCCAACCTCCTCCCAAACTAAGGCAAAACCGGGATCTGGACCACATGCCCTGGGACCATCTCTGGCTGAACTGTGAGTACCAGAAACTGTGGATCCCCCACCCATTCTGTCACTTGTGCCAGACCCATCAGTTCATCCAATTATGTACAGGGATCATCTAAAAAACACATCACTTTTTTATGTTCGAATTACAGGGCATCTTTTCTAAGCCCTGCTCCATGCATCAAAACCAGGGACTGGCTTTAACATGAGGCACAAAAGAAAAGATCAGTTTGGAGCCTGCTTTCTGATGTAATTAAGGTACATCTAACTGCATGTGCTCCATGTGGAGACAGACAGGCAATGTTCCCTTGTTTGGAAAATATAACACACCCGAAGTTCTAGTTTAATGGTCTCCGCTTGCTTGGCCGCTTGTCTGGTTGTCAGATGCTCTTTCTAGAAAGTCTCTTAAAAGAAGTCCTAATCCGCATTTGTCTTACTTAGCGGATTCAAATGATAAGGCTCAAAAGATTACCTCCGGGAACTGAAAACTGACTGATTCCAAAACTGAAGGGAAGCCAAGTGTAATACTAGTTTGCCCTTCTTCAGCAGCTTCGCTCCAGAGATTGCAAACTGTTTTATAGATGTCCATGAGTCAGAATTAAGGTTTGTTGTTTTCATGGCAAGAAACTAGAAAAATTGCGGCTTTGTCATGGCAAAGAACCTTCACAGTTTTACCTGAAATCAACCCCAGAAGTCTTAGTTGTTAATGTTTTTGCCAAGTATATGGTACTTTTTAAAATTATAAATGCTCTTGTATAGCGCCTAGCGTAACAGGATCCTGGCCCATGACTGGGACTTCTCGATGCTATGATAATACAAATAAACTAATTAATAATAATAATAACAATTAATAATACAATCACTGAATTCATTCCAACAGAAAAAATTCAGTCTCCACTTGGTATACGTATACATTTTTATAAAAACAGTACTATACCTCAACTGAACCAAGTATGATCTAAATGTTCCGAAATGGCTGGTGACTTTGGATACCTCAGTTCTTGGCTGCCTAACCTGAGACATCTTAGCATGGTCAGAACTTCAGAGATGACAAACTGTTTATTGGTTGGCCTTTAGCACACAGCATGGCATTGGTAACACTCGGACGGTTTATCTACATAATCATGGACACAAAGAATGGCTACATATTCAGAAGTGACCACTGATGTTGCATATGTCAGCCTGAAATGCCATGAACTTGATTTTAAAAGCTACTGATAGCCCCTAACTTAGGGCAACCAGATGTCCCAGCTTTATAGGGACAGTCCTGATATTCAGAGCTTTGTCTTATATTAGTGCCTATTAACCCCACCCCAGATTTTTCACACTTACTATCTGGTCGGTCATCCTACCCCAACTCCAGCTCAATCAGTTGCAGATGAACAGTCACAGAGAGACAACTTTGACTTCAGAATCATGAGTATTCATACCCAAATCTTGAGTCTAAGAGTTTTTCCAATCAGGAGACAGAAACATGGCATATGATACATGTTGGCAGTCCAAACTGCTTGACGTTTGAATACTCACAATAAGCTACACATGAACAAGCTACAGACCAAGAAAAATGCCTCAAAAATATTCAGCAAATTATTTCAAAGAACATGAGATTTGAGAAAGTCATGATTTTCTTGTTGACGCTTTATGAAGAGAAAAAGATGCGAAACTTGACAAATTAATTTGTTCTGAATCATTTGCCCAGTGCCAGTATTCAGGAAAACAACCCATTATTTTTAGACAAGTCTGTAACTGTCTCTAAGACTGTCATGGGTTCAGTAACTACAGTAATTTGTCATTGCAAACAAATGATTCATGGCAATGTGTATACGTGGACTAATAATAAAAAGAATTTCAACTCCACATCAGGCTGCTCTTTGAACTCAGTGAATAGTGCTGGGCTATCAAAATCAAGTAAACAAAGGTATAGAATAGAGTTACATGACACTGGAATAGTGTAACACCAAGATTTTCAGAAATGACTACCAAAGGCTAAGTAGCTGCTCTCTGAAAATCATGCCTTGTTAAAGTGTCTTAAGTTGGGCAACCGAAAAAGAGAGAGACCTAAAATCACAAGTTCCAAAATCTGACTCTAAATGACCTGCTGTTATCATCCCATCACTGTTGGGAATAAATATTAATTCCATGTAATTAGTTGGGTTGCATAATCCCATGCTGCGTGATAGATCAGGCCATATTAATATCTTAATAACATACACTGCAGAGTTTATACCATCGAAGGCCAGCGCTTGATAAATATTAATCCCTCTGGGAGGGGTAATATTACTCTCCTTTAACAAATCAGGAAACTGAAGCAGACAGGTGATGTGACTTCCCCAAGATTATTGAACATCTGAGTGGCAGAGACAGGAACAGGAACATAACACAGAGCTCTTGGCTCCCCATCTTGTGCTTTAGCCACTAGACAAACTTCCTCCCTTTGGCTGAAGAATTTTATAATCTATTTAACTCTTTAAACAATGCAAGATGCGATGTGCCCAGGGTGACCAAATGTCCTGATTTCATAAGGACAATACCAATATTCAGGGCTTTATCTTATATAGGTCCCCATTATCCTCCACTTCCATCCCAATTTTCTACACTTGCTATCTGATCAACCCACCCAGGAAAAAGTTATTGAATGTATCTCCTGCTCCCAAAGAATCACAGCCCCTTCTCTTATATTGATTGATTCTTCTCTCTCTGTCCAGATTTATACGACATGAGATGAGATATAGACTGTTGGCAATGGACAACTAATTCAGCATGACTATTGTAGGTAAATTGAGGCAGGGACTGAAATAATAATGAGGCTATTACATATTTTAGTAATGCTTCATAATATGTATAATAGGTAGTTCTGCATTTGTACAGCACCTAGCACAACTGCGTCCTAGTGCATAATTAGGATTTCTCTAGTGCAATTGATAAAATAATAGTAAATAATAAAAATATCAAGAAATCCAGCTCAAAAAGATCCTGGCACAGTCACTTAAAGACCAATACAGCTTAAAACATCCTGAGCCAGATCCTCCACTGGTTGAGAGCTGAAGGTCTACAGCACCATTTATGCCAATGGCCTTGATTAGTTCTCACCTCATAATTTACACCACTGGAGAATCTAGCGCCATCAAATAGATACTATAAAAATCCCAAAGTGGCATCCTGAAACAGCACATGCTCTTAGGGTGAGGTGAGAATGTTTGCTCTACTCGTGATATGAGAGGACAGAGAAAGATGGCAGGAGCCTTTCTGAGGGCATGTCCGACCATGCGGGATAACCCTGCACCAGCTGGGCACCCACTATGCGGATAAGACACAAGATGGACCGAACTAGAGGTATGGGTTTGGATGCCTATATTGGTTATAGTAGAAGCTAGAGATTTCAACCCACCATGCTAGGGGCTGTACAAAGTGAGAAACAGGTCCCGCCCCAACAAACCCACAATTGAAACGGGCAAGAGAGACAGAGGGTGGGTGGGTGAACAGCAGAGTTATCATCTTCATTTCACAGATGGGAACACAGGCACTTGTTGTAGGTCACACAGGGTCCGTGGCAGACTTAAGAGTTGAGCCTGGATCCCAGGGCCTTAACTGTAGGACTATCCTTCCTCTTTTATCTGAACCCAACAGCTCCAGAGAACAGGGGGTTGAGGGAGGGGGAGGTAGAGGTATTGGATAAATGGATCTGGCATGTCTCTGCCTGTACCCTTGAAATATCTTCTGCTCTGGGCCTCATTCTCCTTGGTGGAGGCAGTGAGACCCTGATCCTCAAAGGTATTTAAGCACCTAACTCCCACAGATTTCAAGGGGATTTAGGTGCCTATATATCTTTCCAGAGGGGTAGCCCTGTTAGTCTGTGCACAGACTAATTTCTGTATAACCCAGACTAACACATCTGGGTTACAACCCAGACTACACACATCTGACGAAGTGGGTTATAGTCCACAAAAGCTTATGCCCGAAGACATCTGTTAGTCTACAAGGTGCCACAGGACTCTCGTTGTTTTTTATATATATCTGTGATGATCTGAGCCTGAGCAGCCACTTAAGGGCCTGATCCTGAGAGGTGTTGAGCAGCCTATTGACTCCAGTGGGAGCTTGGAACTTTGTAGGAATCATAATAGATAAGGGTTGGACAGGACCTGAAAAGGTATCTAGTCCAACTCAGTACTCAAGGCAGGACTGTAGCAGGCTGCTGGGCAAGACTGTGCTCCAGAGCCTAAATCCAGGGGGAAGTTTAGCTGGCTGGGCGGGGAGCTGATGGGAGCAGCTGGTGGGCTCATTAAACAGGCTCCATAAAAGCTCCCAGGGAGGAGACAGAAAAGAGGAGCTGGGACAAATAATTTATCAAGGGCAAAATTGTAAATAACCGGGACTGAGCTTCCCTGATCTGAGTTGATCTGGAGGAGCGCCTGCGGCTGTGAAGTTTGTGGAAATGGTATATAGTTGCTGGTGGGTTGCTTAGCACAATAAAAGGAGCTCCGCTGACCTTTAAAGCTGGAGTCCATTTGTGCCTGGTGGGGATGAGGAGTGGAACAGCAGGGTCTGGCAGGAGTCGTTTGCAAGGACCAACCCCAACTAAATCATCCCAGCCAGGGAGTTGTCAAGCTGGGCCTTAAAAACAACTAAGGATGGAAATATCACCACCTCCCGAGGTAACCCATTCCAGTGCTTCACCCTTCTTCTAATGGAAAAGTTTTTCTTAATATCCAACCTAGACCACCCCCACTGCAACTTGAGACTATTATGCCTAGTTCCACCGCCTACTACCACTGAAAATAGCCCAGTTCCCACTTCCCGGGAACCCCCTTTCAGGTAGTTGAAGGCTGCTATCAAATCCCCCTGCCACTCTTCTCCTCTGTGTGCTAAACAATTCTAGCTCCCTCAGCCTCTCCTCGTAATTCACGTGCCCCAGACTCTGAATCACTTTTGTTGCCCTCTGCTGGATTCTTTCCAATGTGTCTACATCCTTCCTGTGGTGATGAGCCCGAAACGGGACAAAGTATTACAAATGTGGCCTCACCAGTGCTGAACAAAGGCACTAAAGGAGTGGGACCTCAGAGGGGCTGTGCACTCACAGAGAAAAGGAGGCAGGATAATTCCCTGATACCTGCAGGAGCTCAGGACCTTATCCTCTGCCAGAATGGAGCCCTACACATACTGCATAGCTTTCCTCCTCTGCGCATGCTGCTGCATGGTGTTGGGGCACCCCCAGCTCTGGGATTAGAAATGAGCCCTCCTGGCTATTAATTAACAGATGTGTTTCAATCTAATGGCTCCCTGGAGAGAAAACTGCGGCTAATGCTGCAATCAAAGCACCCAGGAGGCAGCCCTGCAGCTAATCCAGCATATAGGCTCCGGCGCTGGAGCAGGCTGGAGAGGGGATTCCATGCAAGGGATGAGTACTTTGCGCCTTCTGTATCTGTGGGTGGCGCTGGGCAGTGTGGGCAGCTTCTGGCCAGGCACCTGTTTAACACCACGGCAGTGAAGAGAGGAGGTACAATTACAATGTATCAAAGGAAGTGATTTTTCACTCTAATAATGATGGGGAGGGAAGGGTATTATCTGCCACATGGGCGACAACCCACCAGAAAGGAAAACATGGAGATGAAACCAAATGCTCTGAAAGACTGCCAATAGCCTAATTGATTCTCATTTATATCCCTTTACACCGGAGACTCACAGTGGATCTATACTACACTCGGAGTCATCCCCTTTCCATTGCCAGGGCGGTGCAAAGGCACCTAGATCTGAATACAGGTCAACCCCAAGATTTTTCTGTATCTGAAATAGGGAAATAAGAGGTCCATGCTTCAGTTATTACAGGCTCCAGCACCAAAAATTAAAGGCTAGTTCAGGTGTTATGGGGGTGTACAGGAAATCAGACCTGGTCTACAAACACTGTGGGGTTTGCATAATTATTTTGATGGGGGTACGCATGATTTTTCACCAACAGAGTTCTACAAGTCTGGATGCAGTTATATCAGTAGAGAGGTGTTCACCCCCGCAGAGCTTATTCCCCATCCCTTGTGGGAACAGCTCTAGCTAACTGTAGCCGCACTAAAGGGTGGTACCACTTTAACTATACTGCTATCATGCCACTTGTGTGTGTAGACACGCCCGTACACTAACTTACTTTGCTCCACACACACACATTTTTGACAGGTTAGCTATGTTGATTGGGGCGGGAGTGTTTTTGGTGACATTTCTTTGCTGGCAAAAGCTGTAGTGTAAAAACCGTTGTCTCAGCATCAATCAAATTTCTTTAGCTGATGCAGCTTATTTTGCTCAGAGAACCGGAAAAAACTGTACCAGCAAAAGCACTTTCATACAGGTATATGCTGCACCTATATTTCCACCCTCACCTCCCATTTTGGTAGAACAGTGGTTTCCAAACTGGGGGGCATGCCCCCAGGGGGGTGTGAAGAAAATCCAAGGGAGGCGCAAAGCTGTGAAATTTTCATAGCAAAACATTTTTGCGTCAAGAAAACCTATTTGTGGTTATTTTTAATTGTACACTTACGAATTGCATTTTTGTTAAAAGAGGGTTGGATGATGGTAAAGGAGAGGTGGGGAGGCGTGAGGGTTTCTCAAAAATCAGAAAGCAGGCGTGATGCCGAAAAGTTTGGGAGCCTCTGTGTAGAACAAGGAGGCATACCTGCCCTTCCCCAGCCCCAAATGGAGGAAAAGAATTTTAGGGGGGAGGGGGGGGAATGCAAAATTTGGACCAAAAGAGCCATTTTCTGTAGAGATTTTCATTTTGGTTGAAAAGCTGTTTCTTTAATTTAAAAAAATAAAAAGTTTTGATGACAAAACGTTGATCAGCCCTGTTGTTAATTCCACTCTCTTTGTTCAAGCAAAGTTCCCGTGGACCTGAATCAAGAATGGAAGACTTTAACCAGACAGTCTATCTTTATGTAGTCTAATTTTAGACTATCAATAGTCTGATAAACTATGGCAAGGGTACAAAACACTGAAATTTGGCATTACTCATGAACTTGCTTTAATTATGTTGCCTGTCACTGTCTCTCTTCTTTTTTTTCTTCTTCGCACAGCTATGTACACATTCTGTCTGTTAAAGGTTGCGTCCGGACCTCTGCTTTCACTTGTGAACACAAGCCATTTGGGTAGCTGAACATTTCAAAATCCATGGACTTTCAACAACTTAATTTAACTTTTCAAATAAAAAAAATGAGCCCAGTGCCACAAAAGTACAGATTTCTGCTTAGTACTTCAGTTGCATCATTTACTGGTATATTGCATGAAACACACCCTTTGCCCTCATAACAAAAGTGACTTTGAAATGAGTGCTTGGGTTAAAAAGTGAATGTAGAGTTTAGACGTGAAGTGATGAGATAAACCTATTAAATAATGCGGTGCTAGTGGATTGCATTGACCATACTCAATGCAGGAAGCAAATGGCATTTTAAAAAGGTAATAGGCTTCAGAGATTTTCACCACTAGAGCAGTGGGTTGAATCTAATCTACACAACTGGTAGCAAGTGAAAATCTGGTGGTGTCATTGGCTGCGTCTACACTTGTAAATTAAGTCGACTTAAGCTTGCTTAAGTCGACTTAATTTACCCTGTGTCTACACTACAGTTTCCTTAAGTCGACTTAAGCAACTTGCTTATATCAACTTAATGAAAATTAAGTCGACTTTATTAAACCAAGATTTAGTTCGATTTAGGGCTTAAGTCGACTCTAAGTCAACTCAAGCCAGTGTAGATGTGGGGTAGCCCTAAGTCGATTTAGGGCTACCCCAGGACTGCACCAATGCCCCACCCTACCCCTATGCCCTGCCAGGGTCCCTGTCCCCCTTTGCCCCATTGTACCTATGTACAATGGGGCAAAGGCTGAGCCCCCTGGCACTGGGCAAGGAGTGCCCCCCTACCCCCGTGGACCTACCCTAGGTCCCTCTAGCCCCTAGAAGTCGACCTAAGCGTCCAGTGTGGATGCTCTAGGTCGACTTTGTAAGTTCCCCCCAAAGTCGACTTAAAATTTAAGTGTAGACTCACTAAGTCGACTTAACTAAGTCAACTTAAAGTCGACTTAGTTAAGTCGACTTAGATAAAGTCGACTTAAATTTCCAAGTGTAGACATAGCCATTGAGAGCAGAATTTGATCTAAAATACTAGGCCTAGAGTCTCAAATGCATTTAGGCACCTAAGTTCCACTGAAATCAGTGGATGTTAGGAACCTAAATACGTTTGAAAATCTGGGCCTTAGCTCCTGGCTTTACTGTCTGTATTTTCTTTCCCCAATTCCTCATTCAGGCTGAACCCCAGCGCAGTTAATCCAAACCTTCACTGTGATTTGGTCTGCACTACGCCGTTTGCTTAACCTAAGGCAGCTTAAATTAGCCTACTTATTTATGTCAGCGTGCACACCATAGCCTTTCTCCCACCCATGGGAGTGCCCTGCTACACCGACATCATGATGCCACCCCCACAAGAGGCGCAGCGCTTACGGCGGTGCAGTGACCATGTGGATGTTGCGGGTTATTACATTGGCTGTTATTTTTGTCAATTTCATGGCTCCACGCCTCTCACTGCCATCTTTCATTGCCCCTATTCTGCCTACTGACGTGCTGGCTTTTGTGGATCACATTCTTTCCCCGTTCATTGTAGAGGGCGCCTACCTCAAGCACAGTATTGTGCCTGTGACTTTGTAGGTGCCATGATGTTTAGCATCCCAGCACCTGAGTTTCTTTGTGGATGCCCAACAAAGGCCCTTTACAAAAGAGGGCAGCAGCAATATCCTCCTTTTACAGATGGGGAAACTGAGGCGCAGAGGGGGCATATGACTGCCTCAAGGTCCCACAGCAGGCCAATGACCAAGTCAGACTAAAACCCTGGTCTCTTATACTCCAGTCCAGTGCTCAGCCCACTAGCCCACATGGCTACCCACTGAGTAGTTGCTATTAGTGGTCCAGCAACCACCATGGCTTGGGGCCTGGGGTTCACCTGAACAGAGTCCAGACACTCATTATTGTCCCCTGGGAGTAATACTTGTCTACCTATCTACCTCGCAGAGAGGATGTGAGAGAGAAAAGATGGTTCTCAAGTCCCCTGCCATCCATGGGAAGTTTAAAATATCATTATTAATGTCCATGGTTGTGTGTGAGCTTTGTGGTTGAGGGCACGCTAGATGCAATGTTACCTCCACCCACATTGCACTACTGGTGACATTACAGTGAAATATAAAACCAAATTTTGTTCCAGTCTTTACAGAGGCCGGTGGTCACACATTACAATGAAGGAATTGGCTATTCCTATGACTAGAGCGAAGCCTCCCTTACTTAAAACGAGTGAGTTTTTGTTGTCCTGCCCTCAAGTTGTCCTGGCAACAGGAAATCCCTCTCTTAATGAGTGTTATTTAACATAATGGTCTACCACCGCCCCTCATCTGCTCCTGAGCCGTTATGTTCTCAGAACAACTAGACGGAAAAAGCTGACAATGGACATTTCAGACACAACCTAGCAATAAAAGGTGTTCCCCAACAGACAGAAAAACCTGGATTTGTTGATGCATTCAAACACCCCTGGTTAGAGCTCAATTTGTAACATTGGAGTTGTGCCTTATTCAAACAAACATACAAAAAAACTCCTGGGAGCCCAATTCTCCCTTCATTACACTGACGTGATTCTTCTTTGAAGTCAGTGGTATAAACTAAGGGCACGCAAGAGTAGGAAGAGTGTGTGCAAATCATGTATTGACCCAAAATCGACAATATCATTCCAAGAGAGGCAGCATTTCTCTCTGTATAAGTAACAGGATTGGAAGTTAGGACATGTGGATTCTATAGCCAATTCTGCAACTGACTTGCAGTGTGACCTTGGGCAGATCACTGCATCCCTTCGTGTCTCAGTTTTCACATCTGTAATATAGGAATAGTGGCCCTTGCCCATCTCTGTGTGATGCCTGGAGGAGGCAATATGTAGGAAGTGAACTGGCTAACAAGCTACCCTTTTTCCATTTTACAGGCAGTCCCGTCACTTTAAAATCGAGGTCTATTGACGGGGTAGTGTCTGGGAGCTGTCACTGTTGCTTCCAAAGATGGTCTGTGGAAACTAGACTTCAGTCATCAAAACTGTTCATCTGGTACTTCCACTGAGCCCTAACATTCACAAAAAGAGGAGGGCAATCTATCAGATAGCAGAAGATAACATGGAGTGTCATCAATCTCTGCACAAAACCTTTGATACTATGTGGAAGGTTACCATTCTGAAATGTCAAGGGGTGGACTTGATGATCTAACAGGTGTTTTCCATCTCAAGTTTCCATGCTTACAAACATGGCATCAGAAAGGGCTTTCTCTACAGATGGCATTCTGGAAGTGCCAAACTCACTGTTGGAGGAAGCGGGCATGTCTTTATTAAAGGTGGTTGAGTTATCTCCTGGGAAGGCACTTAGTTGTCGTTTGATCAGGTATCAGCAAGGACAACTGGAGCTTCCAGGTAATGTGCAGAGCAAAAATACAAGAGCAGAAGTAAAATCAGTGGCAGGTAAAACAGTAACCAAAGCAACAGCTCTTTCTTACAAGTCTTGTCTGTGTTTTCTGTTCTTGGCTATTTGACAAAAGCTATCTTTCTGGCTCCCTCATTCAAGTTCAAATTCCCTATTTATATATCCGCTTTTATTTTCTAGTTATGATGCTGTGTAACTGAAAATGTGGTTTCCTTATTCTAATTAAATGCATAATTACTATTGCTATCAATAGGGGATTCTGGGATCAAAGTAAAATTCATATGAAAATCCCAAGAGGTTAGATCCACCCATTCCCTTATGCAATAAGATCCCAACATAGTTAACGGCAGAAATCCTACTGACTCCTATGATACATGGTTGGGCTCTAATAGATAATGATTCATGATGCTATCTAAATACAATACAGCTTTATCTTTCCAGCTCTTTCATCAAGCCAACTCAATAAGATGTGTTGCTCCTTTCAGCAACGTGACATTTTCTATCTCTGCTGTTTCCAACTGGAATGTGCTTTATTGTATTATAGACGTATCTCACCTGAGTCACCCAAGTAACTTGGATAAGAAGGGTTTGGCTCGCAGCGTGGATTTTGCCAACATAGGTGGTGGGAAGCAGCATGCAACGAGATTGCCTTCATCTTTTGCCCCAGTTCTGTTTTAGTTACAATGATGTAAATCCAGAGTCACACCATCAAACCCAAAGTAGTTACTCTAGATTTATGACTTGTGTAAATGAGATCAGAATCCTGTCTTTCTGACTTAAATCTAAGAGTCCAAACTCACAAGAATATTTACTCCTACACAACCTGAAGAGTCAATTCAGCAACTGTTACTCAAATGAGTACTCCTTACTCATGTGAATCGTTCCATCACAAATGGAACCTCCTTGACGATTTCAACAGAGAGGTCAAGGTGTGAATGGATAAGGAAACAGAATTACTTTCCCATCCATTAAAGGTTGTTAAAGATGATGCACCTTGACAGACTGTGGCTAAAAGAACTTCAACGAATACTTTTGTAACCCATGCTAGGAGAATGTGGGAAGGCTCTGCCTACAATTTAGCTGCGGATCTCAGCTTCAGATCCTGCCAGTGACTCAAGCATGGTTGGTTATACATTCACTCAACCTTCTGGAAACAAACTCTACTAAAAATGATATCACTTGGAACCAGAAACCTATAAATACCAGAAAATATTAACTTTCTCCCCTGCCCATTATTCACTCAATTTGAAATACATACAGAGAGGGCAAGAGTTTGAAAAGTAGCTGAGTTTATGCTCAATCGTTTGTATATTACTTACTACGTGCAGAGCTGCCTGGCCACACGCGCATGTCAATACCTGATCTTTGGGTAACTACTTCAGATATTTGTGTGTGTGAATTAGGCGCACACAGATCATTGCTTTTGCATGACTTTGAAAACCCGGCTTTATTATACTGTATTGTGAGAGACTGCTCTACAGAGATCCCCACAGAGTTGCTTCAGACATGTTGCTGACTCATAAACTGCTGTATACAGGTGCCTTCAAATATTTTCAAAGTTATTGAACGTCATTGGAAAAGAAAAGTTACTTTTAAGGTGGAAGACACAATAGCTTCAAGGGCATTTATTTAATATTCGATAGGAATAGTCCTAAAAAATCAGTGCATGCATTAAAAAATGTCATTGCACAAAGGTGCATTATTGTCCATTGTTTTTCAGATACTGCTTCTTACTGAACGCTCCCTCAAGGAGTCTGCCACAACTGTAAATCAATTTGGGGTTTGCCTGTGATCCATGATGGTCTGTTCAAAACCTGTTATCCCCCAGGCTCAAGCGAACTAATAGTATGGTCTTTGAAAGAATAGCATTGTTTGAGGAAGATTCAGGTTATATGACCTTAGCACTAAAGCAAAAACATTAGTACAAAGCATCACTGGTTCTAAAAACCAGTAACAATGACCCCGTCCTCTATAATGTGCAAAAAACATTTCACAAGTGAGCAGTTTGGTGGATGGCTCATTAAGCAGGGAGAGAGACTGTAGAAAAAACAATCTAACAAGGAGTCCTGTGGCACTTTTAAAGACTAACATATTTATTTATCGCATGAGCTTTTGTGGGAGAAAATCCCACTTCATCAGACATTTGAAGATGGGGAACTTACAGAATGGGAGGAAAATAAATGCAGGGAAGTGTGTGACATAGGATCTGATCAGACTGTAACAACAAATCAAAGCACTTGTTGGGATTCAGGCAGTGGAGTACAGCCATTAGCAGGAAGGTTGGTGAGGGGGGATGACAACGAACGCAAAATTACCTGTTGTAATGGAAAAAGAACCCATAGTCGCTATTCAGCCCTGAGTTCTCAGAGTCAAATCTGCATATGAATCTGTAATTGCAAAATGTGAGTGCAAATAATGATAGGTGCACTTTGGTGCTGCACAACAAACAAGGAGTCCTGTGGCACTAAAGACTAACACATTTATTTATCTCATGGGCTTTCGTGGGAGAAAATCCCACTTCGTCAGATGCTTTGAAGACGTGGGATTTTCTCCTACGAAAGCTCATGCGATAAATAAATTTGTTAGTCTATAAAAATGCCACAGGACTCCTTGTTTGTTTGGGTGACCTAGACTAACACGGCCCCCTCTGGAATTTGGTGCTGCAGGCCCACACTTGCTGTCTCTAGATGATCTGCGTTTGTGGTTGCAATCAGGTTCTTAGGCTATGTCTACACTTGCAAGATAGTTCAAATTAAGGAAGCTTAATTCAAACTAATTTAAGCCTTGTCCACACTAGGCTTTCATTAGTTCGAATTAAGGGCTTCCTTAATTCAAACTAATAAATTCGAGTACTTAGTTCGAACTAATGGTTAATTTGAACTAGCTAGTTGGAACTAAGTCCAATGTGGCCATATTAGTTCGAAGTAAATGCTTAGGTCGAACTAATCAGCAGATTGACCTTTCTGAAACTGACTAATTCGAACTAAGCAAGTGCCCTGCATGGCCATGGTTAGTTCGAATTAAAATTCCAGTGGGGCCATGCTAGTTCGAACTAACTAAACTAGCATTTGTAAGTGTAGACATAGCCTTAGATTTTAAGTGACCCAAGTTGTTTCTGGAAAAGTATTCTCACATGACTATAGGGGTGTCATGAGACAAACCTGCTAAAGCCAACCTCAAAAGTTAGACTTGGAAATCCACATCTCTATCCATTAGTTATGTGTATCATGGTAGCTCCTAGGAGCCAGAGTTATGGATCAGGACCCCATTGTACCCGGTGCTGTACAAGCACAAAAAGGTAGTCCCTGCTCCAAAGACAGCTTATGAAACGATCTAACTTTAAGACAAGACACCACAAATGGATACAGACAGACTGATGCGGGAATACAAGGAAACAGCATGGTTAGCGTGATAAGCACTGAGAACATCTGCGGCCTAGCTGCTGTCCAGTGTTTTTAGGCATCGTGGCAAAGGAGAATTTTGAGGAAGGATGGGGAAGAGGATAATGAGTTCGTTTTGCAAATGTTTATAACGAGCTGCTCTCAAATGAGAGGAAGCATGGGAGAAAGCATATAAGTTGATTGGTGATCTCATTGGCTATGTCTACACTTGGCCAAATAAGTCGACGTAGCATGTCACATTATAAAATTAAGTCGACTTAAAGTGGACCTTTCCAAATCGACTTAGAGCGTCCACACACCTAAGTCGACTTCTAGGGGCTAGGTGGACCTGGGACTGGTCCATGGTGGGGGGGGGAGGGGGCAACCCTTTCAAAGTGCCAGGAGGCTCAACATTTGCCCCATTGTACCAGGGTACAATGGGGGATGAGCAGGAAAGGGACAGGGTATAGGAGCGGGGTGGGCAGGGCTGTGTCCTGCCCTGTGGGTGGCATGCCAGGCTCTGGCTGTGCCAGCCACCCTGGCAGGGAGGTCAGTGGGGGAGCCCTGGGTGCCCTTTAAATCGACTTGACTTAGGGCTAATCTGTGTCTACACTGGCTAAATCGACTTAATAAAGTCGACTTAGCCAGTAAAGTAGACTTTAAGCTAGGTTTTATAAAGTCGACTTAAAATTTCCTTAAGTCGATTTAAGCAGCAGCTTAAGTCGACTTATGGAAATTGTAGTGTAGACAAGTGTACAAGTGTAGACGCACGCATTGATAGTTAACTCGGTCAGTGCCAAAAATATGGCTTTAGTCTCCATGCAAAAGAATACAAACATGGAACATTTCAATCTATCTAGACATTCTCTAAAAAAAACCCCCACAAAAAACAGATTGGAAAATGAAACTGTGGAATTGGAATTAATATGCAAGCTAGATACCTTCAAACTGATTTTGAATAAAGCTCTCGAATGGCTCTTATTACAAAAGGTGATTTCTCCTCTATTACCCTTCTCAGCTCATGCTTACAGCTCTTGCTTCTTTCTTCCACACTGTTTGAATCAAAACAGCTTCTTTACTTTGCAGAGATAGGCTAGCAGTCTCTCCCTCTGGATCTGTTTGAACTGGCCTTGTGACTCACCCTTTTCTGTATGTATATATCTATAACTGACATGCTACATTTTCCATTTCATGCATCCGAGGAAGTGGGATTGTGCCCATGAAAGATCATGCGATAAATAAATTTGTTAGGTCTTTAGAAATGCCCCAGGACTCCTTGTTTGCTTAGATGTTCCTGGATTCCAAGTCCAGAAGGGACCACTGTGATCTTTTAATCTGACATCCGGTATAACACAGACTGCAAAACTCACTGCAGGACCTCACACTCTTTCCTAGAATAGATGACACTATAAAACTACACTGTAGACTATGGATTTTTCCATCCAAGAGGCATCCCTGTGGTTTGTGCTTGGGAGGTGCTGGGCAAGACAAACCTTCCAGACAGATTGTTGCAATATTCCCTTTCGGTACATATTACAACAGAATATTGAAACTGTTGATGGCAAAGTTCAATTGCTCTTTTGGCACTAAATGGTTTATACAGTAATGGCTCAGGGAATTGCTGATGGGGAATATCTAAAGCCTTTCACCTCTAGGTCGTTGATTTGAGTCCAGCACAGGATGGTAGCAACCAAAAGCTAGAACCATATGTTGACTGTCTGCTCACCTTATTGTGAAACCAGATGTGGGTCTCCATCCAAATGCTAACAGATGGGTATCCCCAACCACGAAAAAAAAAAAAAAAAATGACTGCCACAACTTGCTGCGCTGCCAGCAGAGGCTATGACCCTTTCAGTGCAGGATCAAAGTCAAAGGATCTGGCCCAACCAACTCCCACTGAAACCCCCCAACCACTCCCCCCCCCCAACCAACTCCCATGGAAACCATCCTACTGACTATCATTAAAACAAAGGGTAGGAATAAATAATCAGTTTTCTGAACAGAGAGAGGTAGTGGTGTCCCCCAAAGGTCTCTCCTGGGATCAGTATTGTTCAACATATTTATAAATGATCTGGAAAAAGTAGTGAACAGTGAGGTGGCTAAATTTTGCAGATGATACAAAATTACTCAAGGTAGGTAAGTCCAAAGCAGACTGTGAAGAGTTACAAAGGGATCTCACAAAACTGGGTGACTGGGAAACAAAATGGCAGATGAAATTCAGTGTTGATAAATGCAAAGGACTGCACAGTGGAAAACATCATCCCAGCTATATATAGACAATAATGGGGTGTAAATTAGTTGTTAAGAAAGAGATCTGGGTTGGAATCATTGTGGACGGTTCTCTGAAAAGACCCACTGTGGCAGTCAAAAACTAACAGAATTTTGGGGATTATTGGAAAGGGGTAGATGATAAATCAGTGGTGTCACTGGGCACAGGGGACATGGGCCCCGAATGTTTTGGGGACCACCAGGAGCCGCACCTGGGAGCTGCGACCGGCCCTTTTAAATCCCACCCTGTTGTGCTTCCAGGCAGGTGGCCCAGGGTGGGAAATCGAAACAGACAGTGTCTGGAAGCTCCCCTGCTCCAGCAATGGTTGGTTAGTGTTGTGCTGGGCCAGGGGGCCTCAGGAGCTGGGAATGATGGGGAGCAAGGGAAGGGGCTTGTGACCAGGGTGCACAGGACAGGGGTTGGGTAAAGGAAGGTGCATGCGGCCCGGAGCGCAGGCCAGGCAAGAGCTTGTGTGCGAGAGCCAGAGAATGGAGGGAGGTGGGGGAAAGGGGTGGTGGGGTCAGGGGAAGCTGGAGAAGGTGCACGCAGCCAGGAAGGTGCATAGCTGGGGGAAGGGAGAGCTCCAGGGAAGACATTAGCACCTGTGCCCCAACTCTTTTCTGGATAACAGCATCCCTGTAATAATTTAAGACAGAAAATATCGGATTGCCTTTGTAAGCCATGGTCCTCCCACGTCCTGAGTATTGCCTGCAGATCTCCCCAACTCCACCAAGCTGAACTGGCACTGGAACAGGGCAGGAGGGTCTGGAAAGACTCCTGTATGAGGAGGGATTTACGAGCCTGGGGCTTTTCGGTTTGGAGCAAAGCTGACAGGGGGGCCAGACGGCCCCAGAGGGAAGCAGCTACTCCGCGGCTGGGCGGGAGCCAGGAAGGAACCCAGGCGTCCTGCTGCTGCCCAGTCCCCAGGAGTGACACTCGCCTGCAGCGCACAGCTCCCACTGAGGCCTGGGGGGAGTGTGGGGCGTTTCCTTTGGCTCGCAAACTGAACCCACCCCCCCGGCGGGCCCCTTGCAACACCCGGCCTTTTTTGCAACACACACACCGGCCTCTGCATCACAATCCCCAGGGAGAGGCAGGCAGGGCGCCTGCGCGCCCCCTCCCGCTGCCGGCCCGCCTCTATAAAGGGGGCGGGCGCCCGGTCTGCGCTGCGCTGCGCTGCGATCTGATCGGCGCTGCCACCCGCGGACGCCCGGCCCCAGGTGGGCGCGGTATGGACCTGGCCGGGCGGCGCCGACGCTGAACCATGAAGACCATCATCGCCGCCCACTCGGGCGTCTTGCGAGGTACCGCGGCTTTCCCGGCTGGGCCATATGCCCCCCTAGGCAATGAATTGCGCCGGTCTCAGCTGCTGGGGGCCCCCGGCTTTGCAGGGCGATGCTCCTTCTGCATGCGGTGCAGAAGGTGGAGTGGGACCCCCGCCTGCAGCCAGCGTGGGTCTCCTAAATAGTTGCGGGGAGCGGACTCTGGCAGCTGGCCCCTGGTGATGGCTTGGCAGGTTGTTAGGGGGCCGGAGCCCTAGAGATGTATCTGGTGAGGTTCCCGCTGTCCTCCCCCAGGAGCAGGGTGGCATCGCCTTGGGGAAAGGAGAAATGGCTGGAGCCTTCAACAGCGCCGTTCCCAGCCTTTGGGGGCTCCCCCTGTGGTCTGGCAGGGTTTGGCTCAGCAGCCAGCCTTGGAGAGATGGCTGGTTTGGTCCAACTCTTTGGTCCCACTCTGATGCCTGTGGCAGGCATCTCTCTTGGGCTCTGATGTGTTCCTGGCCTGTGCCCCTGGGGGTTTTGCTTTCTTAAAAATCTTCTGTGTGCAAGTGGAAGAGGGAATGTGACCGCTTTTGTGATCCACATAAATGCAAGTGACCCATGTTGTTGGAAGTGAGCTGTGAAAATGCCCTTTAGCTTCTTAAATGCCCCTTTTCTTCTCGCTAGGGCATTAGGAAGAAGCTGGAAAGAAGTGACTGATGCCCAGCTCCCTAAAACATCTTAAAGATTAGGTTTAAAAATAGGCTTTTATCTGGGGCAGCATAGGTTAATGGTTAAGACTTTCACCTCTACCCATCAATGCAAATTTCCCCTCCTGTTTCCATAGTGAAATGGGGCTGGTGGCTCTCAGCTGTGGCATGTGTGTCTCCTGTTGGTGAGGAGGCAGTTTGTCAGGCTGCCTGCTACAGACCCTGAATACCCCATCGAGGGAGGGTACAACCTTCTGGGGTCCCTGAAAGGGTGATGTGGGGAAGTAGCTATTGCAGCTGTCTGCAAACAAGGCCTCTGAAGGTACAACAGCAATAAACTTGGGGGAGTACAAATGTTTACTTCTCCAAACATGTTTATAGGCATCTTAGCAGAGGCTCAGGGCTTCCGCTTGGTTGAAGGTTTATGTAACTTTGAAAAACCATGACTTTCAAAATCCTCCACATTTGATGATCTGGACCACAGTGGGGCACGGAGGTGCCTTTGTCCTGGGCACAGGAAGTTCCTGCTCCAAAGAGCTGAGCAGACATTGGATAAATAGTGGGAAAGGGAGCAGCGGCCCTGAGGGAAAGTGACTTGTCTATGCAGGTGTGCCAACAGGTAGAGCTGAGGAAAAGAACCCACTCTCTTGACTCCTGTTCCGGTGCCCCACACAAACTAGCATGCACTCCCTCCATGGTTGTCTTTGCCTTGGGATTTCCCATCTCCCATGCGTCTTTTGGGCTCCAATCCTGCAAATACCTTCGCAGATGCCTGTATGGAATCCATCTGTGTCAACGCTGGCACGAGAGTCGGTCTGAGCAGTTCTGGTTGCCGGGGTCTTAGTGCAGAACAGGACAGTAAAATGCTCTTTCTTTTCCAACACTGTTGGTCCCTAATAGACAAACCAAGAAGCTGTGGTAAACTAACAAAAAAGCAGGGGGTATTTTAAGGAGCCACTTGGAGATAAGGGAGCCGGTGACATGAGCTGAGTGCAGTGTGACCTGTAGTTCTTGTGCTCAGCATATTCTATTAAGAAAAGACTAAATCATTCATGGAAGGCATCAAATATGTAACATTGACCTGAAAAACCGGAATGGCTCCTCCTTTGTGAGGCCCATTCTGAGCCAATATGTCAATAATGTATTTAGGGCATGTGTGTATTTTAAACTGGCCGGTAGTTCAGGTACAGTGTAGTTGGCCTTAACTCAAAATAATCCGACTTGGAGACGGAAAGCTGCCTTAATTCACCACTCGGATCAGCTTCCTTTTGGGACTTGTATTTTGGCAGGCCTGCACTGGTGCATTTGCAAATTCTCTTCCGTTAAGTGTGACTTGTTCACCTGGGAAGCTATAATGGAAAGTGGAAGGGATTGCCTTGGTAACTGCAGCTTCCTAGGGTGGTGCAAGTTAATTAAATGTCGCCACTTTGCATGCTTCCAAGCTATTCACAGACATGTAATTTGTTAGCAATGACTAAAACTGGGGGAGGGCACCTGTTTTGGGGGTGAGGGGACAAGAAGGCCCCAGCCAGGGAGATGCTTTTCTGTATCTTGTGGTTCCTGCTATTCCACAGAAATGAAGTTGTCTTTTACAGGAACTGTGTTCAATGGGGTTCATCTTGTAGGGAGCAGGGAGTGTAGAGGTGATGTGATCTTGTGGATAGTGCATAGGGCTGCATGTTGGGAACCCTGGATTACATTCCCAGTTTTGCCATTGATCTGCTAAGTGACTCTGGACAAATCACTTGGCCTGACTGCTTCAGGTTCCCGCCTGTCTCTGAACTTAGTTGGTAAGGTCTCTGGGGCAGGAGCTGTCATCCAGTAGGTTCCCAGCACAGTGGGACCCTAGTCTGTCGTGGCTTCCAGGGACTGCCATAATCACTTGGAGTTTCCAGACTTGTCCTTGGAAAGATTGGGAGGCCTCAGCAGTGATGCCTGGCTCTGAGTCTGGGTTGCCTTTTTTCCTTAAAGGTGCCTCTACACCTGCTCCCTTCTACCAGACCTGTGGCTTCTCTGCCAGAGGAGCCACGGTCCCGGGGAGAAGGACTCCCTAGTCAGGGCTCCAGCTGGAGGGAATCCCCCCCAAAGCTCTGACTGGAGAGCCCCGGGGGCTCCTTTCTCCCCGGGAAGCCGCTCGCAGCTCATCCCTGAGAGAGCCAGTCCCACACGGGGCTGGTTCTCCCCAAGACCGGGAAGCCGCAAGCCCCGAGTGGTCCCGGGGAGAAAGGAGCGCGGGGCTCCCTTCTGGCTGGGACAATTGGGCCCGGGGAGAAGGGAGCCCCGTGGTCCCTTCTCCAGGACCGCACTCCAGCTGATAGGGGAAACCCCGGGGATCCCCTATGAGCTGGAGGACCGTGCCAGCAATTGCGCTCCCTTCTCCCTGGGACCCAAGCAGTCCTGGCCAGAAGGGAGCCCTACTCTCTTCTCCCTGGACCCGCAGGGTCTGGGCGAGAAGGGAGTGTGCTCCAGCCAACGGGATCCCCAGCCTCTGCTCCCCCTTGACCTAACCAGTCGACTTAGAGTGTCTAGTGTGGACTCTCTAGGTCGACTTAATAAGGTCATCTTTAAGTTGACTTAATAAAGTTGACCTAAGTTTCTAAGTGTAGACATAGCCTAAGAGGGGTGTGTAAAATGGATTTAAAATGATTTATATAAGCCTTTTCTATTTACAGTTAGTTAGACCTAATACTAGGAATGAGTTGAAGCCCAGATAAAAGTTCACTCCATGGAGTTTTGTCTACACTAGATTCTTACATGAGGTAACTTATGGCAATTGACTTGAAGTTTTAAAACAAAACAAAACAAAACAAACCTCATACAGACAAAATTCTTGTGAGAGCATCTTTGGGCTGGGGGACGAGACCAGTGTGCTTCTGGCATGAAACCTACGGCCAGCCATTGTCCCTCCCCTGCGGTGAATGTGGTGAGCTTTTGTGGCTCAGGGGTGCTGTTGTCCTTGGACCTTGCCTCTCAGAAGCTGACTTCTGTGGTGAGGAGCACAGCCCTTCCACCCCACAGTGTGAGAGGGGACAGAGCGATTGCCAGAGATGCTGGGGTTCAGGGGTTTTCACTTTTCTCTGCTGCATGGGGCATGGGTCACTTGCTGGTGGAGTCTCTGTACCTCGAAGTCTTTAAATCATTATTTGAGGACTTCAGTAACTCAGTCGTAGGTTAGGGGTCTGTACGTGGGTGAGGTTCTGTGGCCTGTGTTGTGCAGAAGGTCAGACTAGATGATCATAATGGTCCATTCTGACCTTATAGTCTATGAACCTCTGAATGCTGTTGGGTCACATACACCTTCTGATGCAGTTTGGGTTACTTTCTCAGGAAGGTAAGAGAAGAGAACAGAGCAGACCTTGATGAATCAATGTTTCTGGTTGCCATGGCGACCTGTTTTAGTAGCCTGGCACCTAGCTCCACTGCAGAAATGTAATGGAGGAGTACCCTCTGGTGACCAAAAGTAAAATTGTTGATGCCTAGCTGTGAGCCAGTTTTGTCCACCCCTGGCACAGAGAGCTCCAGAGCTGCCTCTTTGGAACACTTGAGAAAAATTGCTTCCTTGTGCAGTGCTTCACACTCACTTTATGGTCCCCTGGTCTACTCCCCCTTCAGCAGGAGTAGATGCCAGCTGTCCAGCTGGGAAGTAGCAGCCAGCGAGAGGCTGGGAGAGGTACCGCTGTGCATAGGGGGGAGCTGCACTGTAGCACACTATATTGTTTTTCAGCGTCCTATCTCTTTTCCCATTCTCTCACTCAAGGAAGGGCCCTTGCTTCCCATCACTCTTTCTCTCATGACTTCACCCAAATCTCATCACTGGGCCCCTTCCAGGTCCTTTCCTGTCCTGATCCTCCTGTCCACCCATCTTGACCCCGTGTGACCACACTAGTTTCCCTCAGCATGTCTCTCTGGTGTCTCCCCCTCAGAGTCTTGCAGACAGTGCTCTGTAGAGCAGGAGGTGATGAGATAGGCGCCTGGGCAGGTCTCATTCTAGATCCAGGCTTTGGACATGTGCCACTGGGCACGATAGGCTAATCTGGCCATGCTTTCTCCTCTAGTCCCTTTCTCAAAGGCAGTCCTTCTCTGGCTTTAAGTGCTGGCAGTCAGGGTTTTTGTGCTGGATTCCAAAGAGCTGTTGTACAGAGGGTTTTCCCGTATGCCCGGCAGTGCCCGTCCGTGCCTCTATGAAATGACTTGTGCATTGGCCATGGTAGAAATACCTATTGGCAAAACAGCCTTCTGAAACCGCTTACTTTCCTCTAGTTTACTAGAACACTGGAAGTGGAGGGCCAGATCCTCAGCTGAGGTAAACCAGCACAGATACACGGAGCTGGTGTAAAGGTCTAGCTGCCCTGGGTTCACTGGAGCTATGCCATTTTAAAGGGGGTGAGGATTTGGAATCAATGGCTCGATGTCCGGTTGGCAACCGGTAACGAGTGGAGTGCCCCAGGGGTCGGTTCTATTCAGCATCTTCATTAATGACCTTGATGGAATAGACTGCGTGCTTAGTAAGTTTGCGGATGACACCAAGTTGGGGGGAATGGTAGATACTCTGGAGGGCAGGGACAGGATCCAGGGAGACTTGGACAAATTGGAACACTGGGCCGCAAGAAACCTCATGAGGTTCAACAAAGACAAGTGCAAAGTCCTGCACTTAGGACAGAAAAATCCCATGCACTGCTACAGGCTGGGGACCGATCAGCTAAGTAGCAGCGCTGTAGAAAAGGACCTGGGGGTTATGGTGGACGGGAAGATGAATATGAGCCAACAGTGTGCCCTTGTTGCCAAAAAGGCCAATGGCATATTAGGCTGCATCAGTAGGAGTATTGCCAGCAGATCGAGGGATGTGATAGTTCCCATCTATTCGACACTGGTCAGGCCGCATCTGGAATACTGTGTCCAGTTTTGGGCTCCCCACTACAGAAAGGATGTGGACAAATTAGGAAGAGTCCAGCGGAGGGCAACAAAAACGATTAGGGGGCTGGGACACATGACTTATGAGGAGAGACTGAAGGGACTAGGCTTATTTAGTCTACAGAAGAGAAGACTGAGGGGAGATTTGATAGCAATCTTCAACTACTTGAAGGGTTGCTCCAAAGAGGAGGGAGCTAGGCTGTTCTCGAGGGTAACAGAGGACAGAACAAGGAGCAATGGTTTCAAATTACAGCTGGGGAGGTCAAGGTTGGATATTAGGAAAAACTTTCTCACTAGGAGGGTGGTGAAGCATTGGAATGGGCTATCTAGGGAGGTGGTAGAATCTCCATCTTTGGAGATTTTTAAGGCTGGGTTAGACACAACCCTGGCTGGGGTGATTTAGGGGGAGTGGTCCTGCTTTTAGCAGGGGGTTGGACTAGATGACCTCGTGAGGTCCCTTCCAACCCTGTGATTCGGCGCAGTTGTTCCTTGTCACTGTGGTGCCACTGAGCAAATCCAGCTCTTAAATCCAGTTCCTCCTTTGAACAAGGCCTATAATAAAACCTCCTTCCCAATCAAACCGAAAACACTAATTGCTCTTAGAAATCAGACTTGGATCAATAAGTGAAGCTTGGCTTTAAATAAGCCTTCAGCATGTTTTAATTGCTCATAGCACTTGCATACGAGTCCTCATAACAATAAGAATTTATATTTGCTGCTTTTTAACCAATTGTTATGGATTCCTGTGCTTGGTTTCTCTAGTGCTCTCTGGGTCAGCTTGAAAGGCCAACGTCTTGTTTACACTTTGTTTAGCCCATGGGGGTGACCTTTTTGGGTTCTCTACTGATGCCCATCCCCATAGTATCTGAGTACCTTCGGTGTAAAATAGACAGACAATAACAACTGGTCCTGAGTTGTTGGTTTGTTTTGTGGTGTCTCTGGCTCCTCTCACTTTAGGCATCAACTCTGCTTGGGGCAGTCCGTTCTGTAAGGGAACCAGTGTAAAAGAGTTTTACAGCAGGCCTCAACAAATCAATGTTTCTGGTCACCATGATGACAAGTTTTAGTAGCTTGTCACCTAGCTCCACTGAAGGAACATAATGGAGGAGCGCCTAGCTGTGAGTCAATTTTGTTCATCCCTGTCTTACAGGCATGTGCACCAGTGCAGTTTACCCAGGTTCACTAGTACAAATGAAAATGCATGGTTGAAAAGAGTGTCTTCACTAGAGTTTGCACTGGTGGCTTAAAATCCAAACTTGGACCCGTCTCTCCAGGGGATGCCAGTTGGTAGACTGATCCAGCACGGTTCCTAATTCATGCTGGAGTGGAAGGCTATTTTTCAGGTGCTTTGTGTTAGGACCCTCCCAAGTTCTTTCAGTTCTTGCTTTACTGACAGGAGCAGAAGACCAGAGTCCAGCAGCAGGCAATTTGACCGGTTTATTGGGGTCTCTTTCACACAAGCATCCATTAGGACTGTAAGTTCCCCTCCCAGTAAATTTCCACCCCTCCCCATTAAATTTTCCTCCCTCTCCTTCTTAGTTTACCTTAGTTTTTATAATGTATTTTAACCAATCATTTCTTTAATATTATTTTAAGAGCCAATCCTATCCTATTGTAACATAATTCTCTAACCAATCATCCCCCAGCACCTTAACTGATTGCAACTGTAGGACAGACAGAAACAATCAAGGACTCGGACAGAAGTTGTCAGAGCAGTAGGTACCAGGATGACCAAACAATACAAAATGTAGATTCTGTCACCCCAAGTGTTTGCAAACCAGACAGGATTTTTTTATCACCTTTGTTTGCAATGTGTGGACGTGACTGCACGCTTCCCCATTTACGGCTGCCCTTGGTGCTATTTGCCTTTGCTTAGCCAAAGTACAATAGCTCAGCCTGTCAAGCAATTTGTGGCTTTGATTTTTTGGTTTGCTACCACTGTAGCTAGCGAAGTACTTAAAAATCATAGGCCTTAGAAGCAGGCCTACATATCTCTAGCGTAACATTTAGCAACGGGCAGCCTGCCACAGGATCAGTGGAGCCCCATTCCGGAACGGTGTTCTAGAATGGGTGGCCATAACCACAGCCAGAAAACATTCCAGAGCTGAGTGGGTAGAAACCGTTCTTTGATCCCTTTTGCTAACTGTCTTATCACTGCTCCAGGAGAAGATGGAAGCTCCTCTTTTTGCAAGGTTAAACTTTGGTCCCAGGGAAGAGACTCATGTAAATTGTGGTCAAAGATCAGGTCAGTCCTTATCTTCCTTGCTTCCTCTCATAAACAGGCTAACCATGGATGTCTAAAGAGAACCAGTCTCATTCTCTCTCAGGGGATGTCTTCACTTATTGTGGTACTTTTTGCACCACAGGATCAATCTGGGGGGGATTGATTAAGCAGCACTAGAGACCTGCTTAGTTGATCTGGAAGTTGATTCAGTAAATCCACCCTCACAAAATGATTAACCCTGCAGCGATGGGAAGGCATTTCCCGTGGACGCAGCTTAGGAAGGATGCCATGCTAATTAGTGTGTAGGAAGTCAAGGGGAGACAGGCAAGCTAGTCTAGCTTGCCTGTCTCCCCTTGACTGCTGCTGAATTTTGCCGTACGTGTAGACCAGGACTCTGAAATGCGAAGAGGAAAAGTTACTTACTACACCCAGTATGTGGGTTGGGGGAATAGGTCTCCTTGGCAAACCTCTTGCATGTTTATGGAGACTTCTTGTGAGCAGAAGACAAGGAAGACTCTTGCACTTCGGTCAAAGTCTACACTAATGGCATCAAATTCGCCACATTATTTCGATTGGGAAGTCAACCTGGTAAGTTCTCCCCCCTGAAAGAGTAGTGCTGCGTTGAAGGGAGGACATTTCTCTTTGACTCAGCGCAGTGGAGCCACCACAGAAGAAGGCATTAGGCAGTTGAAGGGAGATATGCAAGCTACGTAAAATAACTTGTGTATCTCCCTTTGACTGCTGCTGAAAACCGTGGTGTGCGTAGAGCTGGCCTTGGTACCGCCGGTAATGAAGCGGTGCAGAGCAGCCAGCTTGGAGGAACATTGTAATTCTCCTCTGCAAATTCTCTAACCAACTTTGGGATCACTAACAAACCAATACTGCCAGTACGTCTTACTGCAGTTGATGATATTTCTGCTATCCCAGAAGACCTCATTCTGTCCCACACTCATGAACGGCAAAGTACCAAGTCAGAATTCTAAACAAGTAATTTTAAATCTTTCTTTTCTAAAGGGCTAACTAAGTAGGAGCATTCAGCACAAACTGGAGTTCAACTCAACTTGTTTTGCTTTTACACTTCATCTCTAAAATAAATCCCTTGTGAAAAACCCGCTGAATAACGTCTGGTAAATACTTCATAATAGGTTTTTATTTTGTGGATTAGTGCATTTGTAATTGAGTCACTTGCTAAAATCCAAACACTAAGCAACCTGTTAAATCTGCTTCTGATGAATAGCTTTTCATTGCTGTATTGGTTCACATATAAGCAACAAATCATAGCATACAGGTTGCATAGTGCAGTTTCAAGCACAGGTGTCTTGGTGATAGCATATTAGAAATCACAATATCCCGTTTTAGGGATTGTCTGTAGTGCAAATAGCTTGTGTGGTTTTTAGTGCATCCAGGAAATGCTGAAGGACCAGTTTAACAGGGGATTAAACTGGTGCTAGGTTTAGGAGAAAGATGATCGGGATCATCTCAAAGAGTGCATTGTATAGAGAGCTAATCGGGTAATTAGACATACCTCTGAATAGTAGCACCTGCAGCTAAGCCATGATAAAATTACAAAGATTGGGCTTTCATGTTTCAGGGCATAAACTGTCTTCAGGAGGAAGACTGTCCCACAGGGTAAGGCATTGGCCATGTGCTAGATCTTTCTCTGCCGTAAACGGCACCAGGCAATTTTGGAGACAGGATGCTGCACAAAATTGGTCTGCTCCACTCTGATTATTGCCGAGGAGCTGTTTGAGCTCTATCTTGCAGGCCTTCTATTAAGCTTTTATACGAAGGCTGTTCAGCTCTTGCAAAAACTACAGCAGTAGGAATTCATCCTGGACGTTGCTGGATGTAACCATACCCTGAAGTAACCACCTTCATTATTTATAGGGTAGTGTCCCTCTCTTGACAGACTTGAAGATGTCTTTTGGTTTACAGGACAGAACAAATATCTTCTGACACAAATGGCTGTTGTGGAGAACAATATATTGGCCTGTCTGCAATTCCACTGTGCATTTAATTTATAAAGACCCCATGTTTTTCCCCAATTATCTTCCAAGGCTAAGGAATTAAATACTTTTCCTGCCTTGAATTCTCCCTCTTTTGAATGTTGAAACAAAAGTCCTCTATCTGAGAAGCCGTGATAGTCAAGCTGTCTCTATTTTAGGTGACTGCTACAAGAATAGGATCCTTTTCTCCTAATTTTAGGTACATAATTACCTCCCAGCTGTAATCCTACATCTTCAGAGTCTCATCCGCTCCCCCAGACTTCTAAATGCCTGCAGTTGGTTGGATTCCTTTAGAGACCTCATTCATCTCTCATCACATCTTGTGCTGTAGTATAAGACAGTGACCTGAATGCAGACAGGGACCTGAAAAGCATGCGTGTGGCTGTAGTGTGGAACTCTCCCCTGGATTCATGCTATACCAATATAACCTGTCACTGACTTCTACAGTTTCTACCATCCTAGTCAGTGCTTTGTATGTATGTTGGGACCTGTTGCAGGCACAAGAGTTGAACCTTGACAAACTGGATAGTATACCCTTTTTGGGAAATGGTTAACCAAAAGTCAAATTCCTTTACACTTGGAATTTCCTGTCTTGGTGCGTCTGTAAAAGTGCAACTTGCCAGCTGCCTGCTTAGAGTCAAAACTCTGCTTGTAGGGAACACTGAGAATTTGGCTTTAATTTGCAAGGCCTCCAGCATTTTATTTTATTTTATTTTGCACAAGAGAGTCTGAACGATGGTGAGTTAAAGTAATGCAATAATTCCCTGTAGGTGGTCTGGCTTATTGGACTGTTTGCAAACATGGAGTTGACCTGTCTCTTTAAGGAAGATGGTGCTATTGAGAACCAATCACAGGATCAGAAATAGGGATTAGTTTCTCCCCATTTGTAAAATGGGGAAAATGAGGCCAGAGGCAGCTTGTTCATGGTGTCACAGCAATTGGCGCTCTAGTATAGAAGGTTCCAGAGGGGTAGCTGTTAGTCTAGTTCAGCAAAGCAAACAAGGAGTCCTGTGGCAATAAATTTGTTAGTCTTTAAAAGTACCACTGGATTCCCTTGGCTTTTTAGTATAGAAAGGATTCCCTGTCAAGCCATTAGATGCCCTAATACACCTGCAGTGTGACCTCCCTGGCTTGTAATGCAAACTTCACAGTACCATGGAAACTGAAAAGACACTCTTAATGTTTGCTGCATAGGTTTTCGGTTGTACACTCTGAATTACTCCATTTGGGAGCACTGAAGAAGACTTCTATAAATGCTTTCTGACTGCTACAAAGCAGCTGAACAGCTCTGTTTAGTTTAAAAAAAAAAAAAAATAGTAGGTTTCCTCTTCAGGCTTTTTTCCCCCTGCTGTGTAATCTTCAGAGCAATGTCATAGAATTAGGAATAAGAAAAAAGAAAACTCATGGAGGCTACCATCTGAATGCATTGCTTGGCTCTCTTACACAGAGATGAGACATGCAAGAGGCTAATGTAAACTACATAAATCATGTTTAGTAATTGCAAGCCAGAAGTGATTCCTGCAATGTGGCACAGAACTGGGTGCGCTCTGCCCTTTATTTTTCAGTTGAAATGAGGCTTTGTTCTATATGAATGTACAGAGTAACCGTATCTTTGTTTTTTTTTCTATTCTTAGGGACTGGGTTAAGCATCCTCTCTGCTCTGCAGGATTTATCCTGGCTGTCCAAGTCCAAAGTAGAGAAGCAACTTCAGATTATATCTGTGCTACAATGGGTGCTTACTTTCCTTGTCATGGGTAAGAAATAACTTTTGTCTTGATTAAAACTGTCCTGGCAGAAATCAAATCATGGGCATTAATAGCTGAGAGAGACCTAATAGGTTTTACCTTTATTGCTTAAGAGTAGAGTATGCTATTGTTAGATAAACAAAACACATAGGAAGGATTACTACACACACATGTAAGCAGGGCTGATCTGCACCCGGGTGCATCAATACCTACAGATCTCTTAAAACCCTCCCTTCTGTACGGTCTGTGCTCTGCAGATAAACATACGTCTTGCCATGAATGCTCCAACTGTAGTTGGGAAAAGTAACAAATCTGCATTTCTGTTGACAGCCACTTGTCTAAGAATACAGACCCTGTGACTAGATAACAGACTGGGTCTTTCCAATCTGGTCAGCACGGACAGGCTACCTTTTGCTGTCTATTTTGAGAGCTTTATTTAGTCTAGTTTTAGACATCTCTAGCAACATGACTTCCCTCTGGAGATTCCGGTCCAGTATAACTCACTGTTGGGGAGCACTTCCAGCTAGCCATCTTACAGCTGGTACTTCTGCAATTGCAACGATTCTTCCTTCTTGCTTAATTAAGAGGAACGCGAAGTGGGGAGGAAGATGGCTTGCATGGTGGCTCAAATTGGACTTGATGAGGAGGTTTCAGTCAACATGCCTATTGTCAAATATTTCCTATTCATGGTAAAATGAGCTGTCTGAGTGTTTCCAGCGGAATTTCTTCGTTCCATCCCCGACCTGCCTGTGGGACATATATTGAGTTTTCTTTCCTCTCTGATATCTTAAAACAAACACTAGCTGCTTTTATGCGGCACCCCCAAATGGTGGTGGTGGTGGAGGTTGGCTCCTGGTTTGATGCTGGCGAGATTGCTGGGGTTAGGGAACCTCCGGTCTGTGAAGAATCTCCCCTGTGACACAAGAAGATCCTGCTGCTGGCTCAATCTCCTCAATATGGCCAGGCCCAGGGGACCTTGCTGTGGTAATGGGGGAACTTGTGGGTTTTGAGGGAGAGACAGGGAAGTAACTGCTCTGAACTAGGCTGCTTTGGATGTGACTGTCCTAAAGGCTTAGTCTCTGTGATGTCACTAATCTAAATCAGATTTAGTTAAAAAGCCTTAAGTCTGAGCGGGTCAAAAGGCAAGGGATGTTAAAGCTGATAGAGAGACCCTCTCTGGAGAAAGGCGAATCGAATGCCATTTCCCCTCTCTTTTGTCTCCTCTCTGGCCACTCTAGGTATTGCGTGCACTGTGATCCTCATGTACATACTCTGTACAGACTGCTGGCTGATTGCGGCCATGTATCTGGCGTGGCTGGTGTTTGACTGGAATACTCCAAAGAAAGGTACATTGAACGCAGCATGTTGCCTCTTCTGACTGTGCTGGGGGCTTTACCTAAGAAGTGCCCTATGCCAAAGAAAAGGCAGGAATACCTGTAACAGACAATTACGGAAACCTCTATGTGTGGGGGAGGAGGGGAGTGGAGGGGAGCTGTCTTATGCTGTTTAACATAAGTCTTGAGGCTTGTCTGTACTGGGTGGGGCAGCCAGTTACACCACATTATCTCTTCGGGGGGGACACTGAGTGTCTTTGTGTATATTGGCCTAATGCATTCTGGAAGTGTATGAAGCTAAACTACCTGAGGGCATGGTTAGTGTGCGATAAGCGTGTCCACACAGGGAATTAGTGCAGAGGAGCTAATGTGCTTTAAGCTCTCAGCATAGCTTCCTGCGCTCTGCGTTCCCTCTGTCACCAAGCCCTTATTTCAGGGCTTAAATTCAGCTGGAGCCATCCGGAGCAGAGCTCCAGTAAATACTTTTCAAACTCGTGATGCAGAAGCTCTGGGAAATACTGTGCGAGAATTTAAGCCCTGCCTTATCTCCTAGCTAAGTGTGGTTGTTGTGGGGAGCGACTGCAAATTTTATTACCCTTATAAATGTGTAATCCTTCTCTTAAACCATGCTAAGCTCTTGCCATCAATGATACCGTGTAGCAGAGAGTTCCGCTGGCTAATTACTTGTCTTTTAAAAACTTTAACAAGATGCTGAAGTCCTCTGTTTGAATCTTGAAAGCCAAATAAAAACCTGGCTTGCCAGAAGTCGATGGGGCAGATGAAATGTTTACAGTTAAAATCAATTGACTACTTTGGTTAGGGCCTGATACACATGTCTAACATGGCTTTGTGGTGTTGCTGTCCCCGAGGAGAGTTGTTCTTCCAAACTGCTACTGATATTCTCAAAATGCATTTCCTTTCTTCTTTTCAAGGTGGAAGAAGATCCCAGTGGGTCAGAAACTGGACCATATGGCGATACTTCAGAGACTATTTTCCAGTACGGGTAAATAATCTTTTCTTCTTGCTCCATTCTTGACTTTATAGAGGGCGCTTCTGTTCCTCTTAAAGATTTGTCTTGCAGTAACACCTTTTGGTTGTGGTGGAAAATCCTGGGTTTCTTACATGAGGAAACCAGCTCTTGTTGTGTATGCAGGCGTTACTTTAGTCTTAGCTGAAACTCAAACATCAAGATAGTAAAATGTCCTTTACTGAGAACCCCACCGCATGTTTCTCTTGCCTCCACAGTCCTGGTGCATCTCTAATGGGTTCTAACAGGAATCTCATTTGCTTCTAAGATGACTCCCCAGTGTCTCAAGGCATTAATTTGCCTTGGAGAAATCTGATGGTACAAGATTATCCTAGAAAAAATTATTCCTGTTCATCCCCAAGCTAGACCATGCAGGAGGAGCGGTTTTCGCTCCACACATCTTGTGCTCTTTATTTCATACAACACTACCAAAGACCAAGATCTAGTCCATTACCCATAAGATAGGGGTGATGACCTCTCAATTCTAACTTCATTGTCAGTATGCAAAAAGTCCCTATAGGGGGCATGTGAATGAGACACTTCTTATTGAACCCACTTGCTAGTGACGGGCATGATAGGACAGCCTCAATAAATAGCTGCTCTGTCTCTGGGCTCCTGTGATGCTCCAATATTTTTTCTTTTTTTGTTGTCTCCTGGGTTGAGGTTGCCAGTTTTCACTAAGCTACAGCTAAAGAATTCAAGGTTTCCTGTTGGCCACTTTGCCCCAAGACCTTGGAATTTAGTGTTGTGGTGTAGATGGTAGCTGAGGAAAGGTCTTGGCGTTAAAAGTCTTCATCTCTAACAGAATGGACCTGAACCCTCTGGAAATGACCAGTGGAGCAGGTTGTTGAGTAGCTAATTTCTGGCTAATCTGAGAGGGACTCCATTGTGGGGGTGCGACTTGGACCTGTATCACTGTCCCCTTGATCTGTCTGATCCTCTTGTATGTGCACTTTCCATCCCATGCAACCAGTTTCCCAGCTAATAATTCTGACCCAGCTAGGCTGGTTGCTTGAGGCGAGGAAGGACCAGCAGAGTGCATGAGATGGGAAAAACTACATGGAAGTACCGTAATCCTGCTGTGCAGCTGGGCACTCCACGGGGCTCGGAGCTGGGAAGTGGTCTGTAGAAAGGGTAGGTAGCTTAAAGAACAAACACTTTATTCTAGGAATATAGTGGTGGCTATTAAAAAGTCAGCTTTTTAACAAGGACCTGTGCTGGCCTGAGCAATCAGAAGCATAGTTACAAAATGAAGTGTGTCAGAGAAGGAGAACTTGTCAAAACTGGAAGGCCCAGCATGTCCCACTGTAAGCTTGTCAGATGGACGTTCAGAAACCAAGGTGAGGCCCTGCTGACTGGCCATCTTCCTGCAGCCCCTATGGAGAGAGAGTGTGTACCACAGCTTTGCTGACCCGTGGGCCCTGTGGGTAGGTGGAGAATCAAGATAAGCGAGGTTTATCAACCACACAAACAGGGGAGTGTGAAGTCAGCAGCTGATTCAGCAGAGACCAGGGACATGGGCGAGGGATGAAGTCAAGCAGACTTGGGGGAGGAGGCTATCAAACAGAGGGAAAGCAATTCGCTAGAGGCTCCCTACCGCCATCCTCCCCGGGCTGAATGTACATGAACGTTTACTGGGATGCCGTCTCGGCTGGGTTGCCCTCAGTCACACTCGAATATCTGCCTGTTTGACTTGTGCAGATGGCACAGCGCTCCCGGTGATCCAAAGTGGGGCCGCTTTGCACAGGGCTGTTTAAATCTGCAGCTCTCGCTGGGGCGTGTGGGCATGCTGGTGTGACACGTTCTACTCGGGCTGCGATGTGGGTTATTCTCATTCTGAGCTCTCCTGAGCCCTCTAGTGTATCCAACTGATTTCCCCTCTCTTGTCATTGGTGCATAGCTCCCTCCCTCCCCTCTGGCCTTCATTCCCTCCAGAAAGACCCTGCCAGGCGTAGGCATGCTAGCCAGCCCTGTCAGAGTGAACATTCCTGCTGACATGGGGAGCAGGGGTGGGAAGTTACACAATTTTGAGCTTTCCCTTGGCTGGGTCCTGTTTAAATGCTATTGCAGGGGCCACCACCATTATCGAAAGCTGGGAGCAAAGTCCTGCTTATCTGGTAGCAGTGTCTCATAGTTGATCTCTGTGCCTCTCCCTGTGTTGGGAAACAGGGCGCTCTGGTGCTTCAGCTGCCAAAATGGCCCTTGTGCATTTAGAAGCGTTTGAAAATATGTCTCCTGCATGACTAGGTAAAGCTTTAGGGGAAGGAGGTGTTATGGAGAGGGACTATCAAACAACCAATAACATAACTAGCTCTTTCTCTCCTGAGGCTGGAAGCAGGGTGTACCTTCTAAGCAAGAACCATATTCCGGTACCTCTCCTGGTCCTCTGTGGCCTTGTCTATGCTAGGCAATTGTGGCTCCAGTTTGCCATGCCTGCTGGCAATTGCTCTGCCCTCCATCCTGCCCAGCTGTGGGGTTCCCACTTCCCGGCAGAGCTGCGTTCTGGGCACAACCCCCAGAGTGTCAGTCTGATTTGCCCTTAGCATGGCTGGAACGCGGAGGCCTTAAAACAACGCAGCCTTGGCGTGGAGCTGAAACGTTGGTGGGAAAGCTTTCCCGAGGGCTAGTGCAGACCTGTCCCTAGCCGCTAAATCTGAGAGGTAGCTGCGTCCTGTGATCTAAACACTCCTTGGAACACGCCTGATCACCTTGCTTGGGTAAGAGCCCTGTGTTCTCCTGGGTCTGCTGTATGGAAAATGTCCGCTTTCCCATAAAAAAGCAGGGAACTTGGTGATCACAGCAGTGAGAGCACCACGGACAGAGTTAAGCTGCTAATGACCATGTCATAAAAATCTGCTTGGGACCGGTCAGCGTTTAAAATCAGCCAGATGTGCAGTTGGGTATGACCGGAGACCAATAATCCCCTGGGAGTTCAGTATCCCTGATTAACCCAACTTCTCTTTAGACTTTGAACAGCCATCGGCTTTGGGGGAGTTTGGCCAATTCGGCAGTGATACTCAGTCCCTTAGGCTGGAAGGCTATATATAAACATGAGGTGTGTGTATTGGAGAATGGCGGGATGCTGATTTTTGGACAGAGGGGTTACCTGGGTGAGGAGTGAAGAAGTTCCTAGAAGCACTGAGCAGCTAAATATGCCATGAATAGCATGGCTCAAATGTGTTCACTTTGTCATACATGGCTCCTCGTGCTCAGGGCTGCATTCGGATGATAGCAAACCAACTACTCACTCCTAAAAACGTTTGCAGGAGACAGCTCTGACTGTCTAATCTGGGGGTCGGCAACCTTTGCTGGCCCCTCCTCCCTGACCCTCAGTCAGTGCCAGTGGCCCCCTCCACTGGGGCTGGGGGGCGCGGGGAAGCAGCAGCCACCTGAAAATAAATTTGGTGGCATCCCCGGCTGGAGTGGAGGTGGGGCCATTCCCAGGCATGCCACTGAAAGGATCCGCTCGTGGAACGAAGCCATCCGAAGCGGCTCATCTTGGCACCATGCCTGGGGACAGGAGCCCCCAGACGCACCACAGAGAGAAGCTGCCCAGGGTGGCTCCTTTTGGTGCCACAGAGAGGAGCCACTCTGGGCAGCTTCTTTCCACAGCATGCCTGGGGAATGGGCAAGGCAGGGACCCCCAGGCCCAAGCCACCCCCAAAAGAAGCTGAACGGTGGCAATTTCTGTGACACCAGAGAGGATGCCGGGTGCCTACCTCTGGAATCTGATGAAAATTTGCTCAGCATTTGTCTAGGGCTATGTCTACCCTGGAGACTGTACTCAGACTGCAGCACCATTGTATCACTCCTGTGTAGCTGCTCTCTGCCGACAGGAGAGAGCTTTCCTGCCAGTGTAGTTAAACCACCCCAATGAGTGGTGGTAGCAATGTGAGTGGGAGAGTGGTTTTGTTTTGGGGTTTTTTCCGCACCTCTGGCCGACAAAATTTTTACCAGCAAAATTGCAGTCCCATTGCTACCTCTGAGATACTTGACTGAGCTGTCTGTCTCCATGGGGCTGGATAATAGGGAAACTTTAGCTCTCTTCATACCAATTCCAACATAAACTGCATTTAAAAGGCAGCAATGAAATGTGAGATGGCATTTATCTCTGTAGGGAGGCGCATGCAGCCAGAGAGAACAGCATAAATCGGTACCAGCAGCTAGGCTAAGTTCTGACCTATAGGACGTGTAGGCTAGGGAAGCGGCAGGAGCTAGGACAGATCTGATATCCCGTGACTACTTGGGAGTAGGAGGAGGCACAAATTTCCTACTGGAACATGCTCAGATATGACCACGGGCAGTATTACATTTCTGTTCTGTGCAGGTTTTTGTCTTAATTATTCAGTGCCATGGTGCTAAATGGCTTTAAAACCATCTACTCGATAAAGTCATTCCCTAAACCGAACGTGGGCTTGTGAACAGCTTTATCTAGTTCAGAGGCAGGGTGCCGGGTGCAAACACCCCTCAAGAAAGTGCAGTCTGGTTTTTTTCAGTGCTTGCACAGTCATGTAATGAGTGATGTACACAAGGAGGATGGAATGGGCGGTATGGGTCTGAGAGCCCCTGATGTTGCTTAATTAAGGTGTGCATGTGTTGGGAGGGACTCACACTCCAGCGTGTATTACTTCCCCTGTATGAATCTTTCCCATGGCCACTGAGGAACAGTGTAAACTTTAGCCTCTGTCTCCGGCTGACAATCACTGTTGTTGGAATTTCATTCCCTTAGTGTGTTTCTGCTGGTTTGGTCTATGTGCCTTTTGTATGTTGGAGGGTGATCCCATGGGGCCTGAATCTATAGACCTAGATTGGAGGCTTCAACTGCACCTTTGCCATGGCCTTTCTCTGTGACCGTCTGTCACTCCTGCCCCACTTTCTGGATATCCCGTCTCTAGGTTGTAAGTTCCTTAGGACAGGGTTCCTCTTACTCCTGCGGGGAATGTACAGGAGTCTCGCCAGCAGCTATCGTGTTCAAAATAACTATTAAATCCAAGCACCGTTCCTGTGTTTTAAATGTTGAGGAGCAAACTCTGCTGAGTCTGCAGAGGTGCAGGAGCAGCGACGGGGAACCTGGCTGACTCCCATAAGGATGAGCGCGTGTGCGGGAAACCCTTTTGTGAATGAGCAAAGAAGCCAGCCAGCGTCATGTTCTCCTCCAAATGTGCTACTTTGCTTTCGGTGGTCTCTGCAGCCAAGCTGGCTATGAGTGCACGGATGTGGACCGTTGCACCTCTTCGGTAGTACTAATGAGAGAGACAACCCTGGGGCTCTCGAGAGAGGCTAAAACACCATGCCTTTGAGCTGCCAGGTGGTCGTGTTGGAAGCTGTACTGGGTTTTGAAACGCCAGGGTTTGGGAAGCAGAGCAAGCGAGACATGAGTCCTGTGTCTCTCCCCCCCTCTGGCAGCTACAGATCATGCAGGACACAAAACCGCCCTGCTGCCAAAGATGTAGGCAATATATCCAGTGAGGGGAAGATATAAGGAATCAGAGTAATCTCAGTTAACAGGCCTGAAATAAGCTTAAGAAGCTATGGGCTTAGTAAGGCTTATGCCGGCTGCTACTTATGACTGGCCCTGCGCGTAGGCATTCTTTGAGCTTAGCCATGGAGGGAAACAGCCGTCCTAGAACAATTTCTGGAGCTGTGCTGTCCCCTACCCTTTGCTAGTGTCCCTCTGGACTAGGTGCAGTGACTAATTCTCCAGGCTATGCTGAACTCCAGAGTCTATTCACTCTGCATGCTCTGGGAAATCTGGCTTGCTTATCTAGTTAGGGTCAATTCCATAACTTGGTCTTGCATCAAAAACTGGAGGTCTTCATTTCCCTTACCATTGGCGCACATTGACACTTGCGCTGTTTCTCTCTAAACCAGTGTTCTCAACCTTTCCCAACTACCGGACCCCTTTTTAGGAGTCAGATTTGTGTTCTGTGCCTCGAGTTATGCCTCACTCAAATGACTAGCTTAAAAAAAGACATAAAAATACAAATGTCAAAGACACTAACTCAGGACTCAACAAAATTGTTGCCCCGCTAGGTGCTCAGCTTCAAATTAAGGTGCCTACCTGGGACGCCCCAGCCACCAAAAAACTGCCACCATCACTTTCAGTGGTGGCAGAGCCCCCCGCCGCCACTGAAATGCTGCCAAATCCCGAGTGCCACTGCAGGTGCCAGAGGCGCTGTTTTTAGGCACGAGGGGGTGTTCCACTGCTACAGTTCCACGGTGGAACTACGTGCCATGCTATAAGCTCCGGGCACCATGGTGACCTGGCACTTGGGGTTTGTCAAGCCCTGCTTTAACTGAAAAATAGCTTATTTTCTCATCTCTACCATAATTCTAGGGCAACACTGATGTTTACACTGCTTATATACTATGTTGTTGTGTGTGTGACATTCTAGTTTGTGCTGGCTTTTGATACAGCTGACGGTAAAGCTAGGCTAATATCTAGCTGAGTTCATTTGCCCCCAGAAGACCTGCGTGTACCCTTGGTTGAGAATCACTGCTTTAACACAATGTTTGTGCATGGGACTCCTATAGTGCTTTGCTTTATAAAGTGCCTGCCTGAGCAGAAGTTTTGCACAGGCAAAAGTGTGCATGTCTGTGTCCCCTTAATGCTGGCTCCTTGGAGCTGTGATGGAGCCGTGCAAGTGCAGAAAGCCTTTGCTTAATACTTTTTTTTTTTTTTTTTCCCCCCCCCCCAAATAAGCATTTGACAATTATCTCACTAGGCAGCCTTCTACCATTCATGGCAAGTGAGGCTGGTAAGTGCTTTTCCAGCTTGCTCCCAAATCCCTTTGAGCTGGCTGGCCCAGGTGGTGTAGAGAAGAGTATTTGCTCTCCTTCTAAGCTGCTCTGCCTGCAGCAAAATTGAAGCAGGTGCTCATGCATCCTGTACTAACTGTAGCAGATCTTTTTTTAATCCCTAGTTTCAATAACATCCGGCTGCTCTGCTAAAACAGAGTGGATGGATATTTCTGCTACCAAGTTAGCTGAACCATGGGCCTCAGCACCTCCTCCCCAGGTAAAGGAAATGGACTGCAGAGGATGCAAAGCAGGATAAACTAGAGTTAAACTCGGGGCGGTTGGTATGAGAGCACCCATGAGGCAGGGAGATGCCCGGCTGGTACCTCTTGTTCCAAACACCTTGGATCCGAGTGATGTCAGCAGGCAGCATGCGGCACCAGGAACTCTCAGCCAATTTTTACTCTGCTCAGCTGTTTGCACCAGCTACACAGTCTTTGAGTTGCCTGCCTTTTCCCTGCCTCCAACCCCACGCTATGCCCCATTCCCCTGCCCCACCTCTCCTGGCCCCTCTCTCCACTTGTTCTAAACCTTCTCCCTGCAACTTATCCAACCCCTCCTGCTGCACCAGCATAAAATACGAACAAGAACCAACACTGTTCCTAGTCACCTCTGCCCCTGAGCTTGCATGCCATGTTCCTTTCCTTCGCTGTGGGGATAAGGGCCTGCGTGTTGGGGTGCAGGTATAAATTCCAGTTCAAGCAGCTGTAGCCCAGGAGGGAAAGACGGGCAGTCTGATGGATTTAGTGTGGCGTCTCTCAGACCGATTTGCTTTGCATACCACAAGTTTCACTTCACACAGCCAGGCATGGCAATATAAACGTGGCCTGCTTTCTCCTTTTTTACCCTGGAATTGTAAAACGACTGGGATATGAATATGGTACTTAATTTCGGTGAGATGCTAGAGCCTGTTTTTTGCGCGTGAGCCTTGTACGAAGCCAGAGCCCTACCCCCCAGCACTGAAGTATGGAATTTAGCTTTGCTGGTGGGAGGGTCTATGTTCTGGAGCTCTGGGTAGTTGTCCTGCTTGCTTCCCTGTAACACTGCAGTTGTGCATCTTCCCCCCTGCCCCTCCACCCTCCTGGAGGTAGAAACCCCTAGGTTGAGAAACAAAGATCTGGGTGAGTTGAATGCCACCCAGAAGACCTGCCTACCCCAGGTGAGAGCCACTGATCTCCTGGCCTTCAGCCTAGCGTAGCGGCAGGGGCTATCTGCCCCAAGCGTGCACCTGGCTGACCTGCTAGGCACATACCGGAGGCAGTGGGCACATCACGCCACTGCCTCTATGCTCCGCTGCTAGCGTGGGGAGAACAAACACGGAGTCTTGGGGCACTTTTCAAGACGGACAGATGTATTTATCGTGTGAAATCCCACTTTGTCAGCTTGAAGCTTCAAGTGTCTGACGAAGTGGGATGTCTTTCCCCCCAGGAAAGCTCCTGCAGTAAATAATGTGATAGTCTTTAAAAGTGCCACCAGATTCCTTGTTTGGGTTGCTGAACTAGACTGACGAGGCGACCTTATTGGAACTTGCTGGCATGGGTATGTCTCTTCAAACTGGAAGTCACACCTTTGCCCTGCAGGGTACTGCTGGCCCACAAATTGGGACAGTAAACACATTGGGGTGAGGCCTATTTCTTCCTGTGTCTGGCTGATTTCAGACCCTTGGACCCTAAACTCTTGGCTCTCTACTTGGACTGTGTCCTATCACTATAGTTACGTCCAGTTCTCGGCGTGCACCTTCTGTCCCTGTGTCGGGTGAAACAGCTGCCTGTCCTCCCTGTGCACTCAGGAGTCACGTTCACACCAGTTTTATTGGCGAGTGGGAGGAAAGTCCAGCCTCCACGCTGGGTCAAAGGGCCTCGCTTCAGCCCGCAGGGTAACCCATTTTAGATCTCAATCTTTAGTAACCACTGAACAGCCTGAGGTGAGGGTTTCATGCTGTTGAACTTTGCATCAAGGCATATTTCACCTAGTGAGGCCTGTAAAAGACCCGGAGGAGGGTTTCACAGGGTGTGGAGAGTGCGGGGCTGAAGGGGGAAAGAGGGAAATTTAGATTCTCTGTACTAAAACTATATTATATGGACAGGGGAAAAAAAACCAAGCCTGTTTGCAGATGGCCAGAGAACCTGCATAACCTTGAATCAAAAAGGCTTATTTTGATTTCTGTACAGTTCATCCAGGAACTGAACAGTGGCACCGGCCAGCAGTTATGAAGGCCTTATGCACTTGCTTTTAACGTTTTAGAAGGGTTGGATGGATCACTTAAAGTAAAGATCGTGCTAACCGCAGGAAGAAAAGTTACAGAACTGCCTGCTGCCAATCTGTTGAGCCTGCTTTATTTGGGGTGGGTGACTAAATGGAAACTGCTCTAGAAGCAGAAAGCAGCAGACATTGTGGGTTTCAGGAAATCACAGAACCTGCATTCAGGTACTAAGTAAATTTAATTTTGTTAGCAGAATTTAATTTTGTTGGGTAATGAATACAGGAAACGTCTTCCCTAGTTCTTTCAGTAGTCCAGTCTAAAAGGATTTGTGGCATGATGTATAGCCTCTGTTTCCAGGGCTGCAAAGAATATGATTTCAGGGCATTAGAGGTGATTGGGATGGCAGGAGCGGCATTGAAAGAAATGGCTTTTACTGAAACCTAATCGTTCCCTCAAATGTGGTGAAGTGAGTGTGTGGTCTCATGATAGGGAACAACATTCATACAATATTTGCCCTTAAGTGTAGGGAGCCAAAAGGATTTTCTTGTCAAATCTCTCACTGGTTTCCACTGTTGTAACTGAATTCAAGATGGCAGGTCCTGTATTTCCTAAGTGATTGATGATGGGAGGTAAACTTCAGGACTGGCATAATCAGATCAGCATTGTTAAACTGGGCAATGCTGGCACTTAGCGGATTTCAGAAATTACAGCCAGACTTACTTATCAAAACCTCCTTTTCTTTTGGCTCTAAGTTGTCTCATGCAAGAGAATTTCTGCTTGCAAATTCGCTGGTCCTTAAAACAAACACTTGCTATAATACTCCTTTCCTTTTCTCTCTTTCTCAGCTGGTTAAAACCCACAATCTGCTGACCAACAGGAATTACATTTTTGGCTACCACCCACACGGAATCATGGGTTTGGGTGCCTTCTGCAACTTCAGCACAGAAGCCACTGGTGTTGGTCAGAAGTTTCCTGGTATCCGACCGTACCTTGCTACGCTAGCTGGGAACTTTAGAATGCCGATTTTGAGGGACTACTTAATGTCTGGAGGTAAGAAGGAAAGAGTCACTCATCTTCCTCTGTCCCCACCTACTCCGCCCTCCAGATTCTCTCCTGGTCTCCATTTCAGTGGCTAGAAAAAAATTCTGGAAGACTTTCAGAAATCTTCCCATTCCTAGAGGGCTGCTGCTTCTCACCTCATTGAAAGCTTGAGGTAGAAATGGGTTTATTTCCAGAATCTCCTCTTCCTCATGATGCACACATTCTGGCTTATTCTTGTCTAGCTTGCTGAAGTAGCTGATACTGGTTTATTTAAGTATAAAGTCAAAGAAGCATTGAGAACCATATCATAGACGATTAAGGACCTCAGGAGGTCATCTAGTTCAACCCACTGCTTAAAACCATAGCTCTAAGAAAGAGTCTAGGCACGCAATCCAGCAGTGGCACCAGCGGATGGGGGCTAAGAGAGACAATAAAAATCTTCTGTCTCCTAAGATTATTGTGCATTTGGAGGTGGTGAGGAAAAAACAGGCCAAATTTATGTTTAGCAACTGTAAGCATTCTCCTTAGTGCCTGATATTTTAATATTGTGGTTAGCTTTGCTTCTCAAGCCTGTTATACTGACAGTGCACTAGTGAGCCTTCAGTGAACTCGGCTGTCCCGATGTATCTGTGGCACCGTGTGGTGTGTCGGAGAGAACAGAATAAAACCACCTCAATGAAGCTCTCCCACTGACATGGCACTCTGTATACTGCTACTTGTTCTGGAAATATTCAGGGATCTATTTTGGGGTTGTTTTTTTTTTCACACCCGAGTGAGTGATGTAAATTTTGCCAGTGTAGACATGGCCTTAGTCTGTGGCAAGCTCGAATGTGAATCTAACCCATGTTAGCCTGCCGTGGACTGTCCACATGGAAGGTGGTGATGCACATTAATACTCTGTTAATGTGCTTTCTCTAGTCCTTTTTTCAAAGAGGACTAGCTCAAAGTACTGTGAATTGTAACGTGCATCAGCAGAACGCAGAGACCATGGCAGACAGTAGAGGGTAGAGTCTCACCCCACTTGGCTGTGATCCAGTTTTTTGTGTAGATGATTGCATATATTTAATACCAAGGATGGGTGGCCTCTTGCTAACTTGTCATATGTGCTAGTTAGCTACCTACCGGAGAGAAAGATTAGGTAATGGTATTTCTTTAAACTGGCAGCTCTAACACCCTGTTCCACAAAAGTGCTTTTCCCTTCCAAAGGGATCTCTCTCTGTAGATCAGAGGCTCCCAAACTTTTCGGCATCACACCTCCTTTCTGATTTTTGAGAAACTCTCATGCCTCCCCACCTCTCCTTTACTATCATCCAACCCCCTTTTAACAAAAATTCAATTCATAATTATACAATTAAAAACAACCACAAATAGGTTTTCTTGATGCAAAACATTTTTGCAATGAAAATTTCATAGACTTGTGTTCCTCTTGGATTTTCTTCATCTCCCCTAGGGGCATGTGATAATTGTGATAATTACCCCTGATCCTTTTCCTCATCTGATATTTGTATCCTTATGTTTTACAAGTGAACTAACTTTGGCAAGTGTCTTTTTTTCAATACTTTCTTGTGAGCCTTTTAAAGGAGGTAAAATCTAGTAAAACCTCAAAATAATAAAACCAAGGGAAATGTCAACACATCTGACAGTGTGTTCTTATGATGAATTGGCTACATTAACGACTCGTATGTCAATTTTCTTGTGTGAGATCCCGCTGTGTCAAGATGATTCCTTGTGGCTAGAGAGCTTAAATCTTCGAAATGGAGTAATCATCTTACCCTAAAACATGATATGTCTAAATAAACTTTGGGTGCAGTTTTGGACACCGTGGGTCACATTTTCCTCTTGCAATGAGGATGTGTAAATACTCTTTGCAAGAAGGAAGAAAGTTGAATAAAGTTGAAAGTTAATAAAAATATGCCCAGGAGCTGGACTGGGGTGTCGGTCACTGTACAAGCCCATATGAAGATGTGGTCTGTGCCAGTGCTTTTTTTCTAAAAAAAAAGGTACCGGAACTCCTATTGATGTCCGTCGTGTCATAAAGAAATAACGCTGAAAATAGTGCAGTAAACAGTAAATTTTTGAATATATCAAAGAAATAAAAATACAAGGTAAAAACTGTTAAGTTTTATTAACTATGCAGGCCGCTAATATACTGAAAGACAACCTGTGAGGTCTTACATCAGGGGTCCTCACACTTTTTAAATAGGGGGCCAGTTCACGGTCCCTCAGACTGTTGGGGGGCCGTATTATAATTAGAAAAAAACGTGAATGCGTAGCTATCACGTCTGCTGCTGGCCTGTGTTTCTGGGTACTGGGTGGCAGGCAGTAATGCATCCACACACTTTTTGTTGGTGCTGTGGGCTCCGGCCAGGCCCAGAGTGTGGGACTGACCGATGTTAGCCTGCTGGCCTGCTGTTGTGTACGCAACTAGTAGCCAATGTTCCCTCTAGGTTTGGTGGCTTGTGTGCAAAATTTTCAAGCCGTGTGAAAAACTTTTTCAGAATAAATTTTTGGGGAAAACTCACAAGACAGAAATTATAGGCATTAATTGAAGATAAAGTGACTGTAAATAGAATTAATTAATTGTGTTTAATTTAATTGGAATGAATTTGGAATTGAAATCTAATTTTAAGAGGTTTTTATTTAAAATTAATTTTTAAAAAAGTTTTAAAAAAGAAGGGAGAGAAAGAAAAAAGAGAAGGAAGGAGGAGACAAAAAAGAGAAAAAGAAAAAAAGGAAAGGAAGAAAGAAGAGAAAGGAAGGAAAGGAAGGAGGAAGACAAAGAAGAGAAAAAGAAAAAAAGGAAAGGAAGAAAGAAGACAAAGAAAGGCAGGGAAGAGGAAGACAAAGAAGAGGGGAAAAAAAAGAAAGGAAAGGGAAAGGAAGAGGAAGAGAAAGAAGAGAAAGGAAGCAGCCCCGGGGGTCTGGAGGGGGCGGTGGGGGCTGCCGGCCTGCGCGGGGGTCCCTCCTTGTCCCCACCCCCACCCCTCTAACCCGGCCCGTCTCCTTGTCCCCACCCCCACCCCCACCCCCACCCCACAACCCGGCCCGTCTCCTTGTCCCC
>ML685818.1:1417159-1436168 GCA_007922175.1 Pelusios castaneus
CACCCCACAACCCGGCCCGTCTCCTTGTCCCCACCCCCACCCCACCAACCCGGCCCGTCTCCTTGTCCCCACCCCCACCCCTCTCCAGGCCTCCCTCCAGCCCCCTTACCTGGCCGGAGGCTGGGAACCACAGTGATGGCCGGCAGAGCTGCTGCCGGCCAGTCCGCTCCCGCCCTGAGCACGCTGTAACTGCGCATGCTCAGGGCGGGAGATTTAAATCTCCCCAGCCCGGCCCAGCCTGCACAGCTGGGAGGGAGCACCGGCGGGGAAAAAAAGGTGCCGGAACGCCGTTCCGGTGCGTTCCGGCAGAAAAAAAGCACTGGTCTGTGCTATAAGTGACTTTGTATAACTACGTTAAAGTATTACGGCTTCTGATCTAGCATTGTTGAGCAATCTGATCAATTCTATGAACACAAACAGAAGGGACGCATGGTCTCTTGAATATTCGCTCCTAGGCTTCATGATGAATATATGGTTTAAAAACTGATTCTAACTCTGCAACCCATTCTAAATTTTAATCTGTGTTTTGTGGTTTGCAGTTATGGTTAGTGCTATAGCACTGAGGACCCCTACAACACTCCTAAATTCAGTCCATTAGATCATTGCAAAAATTGGGCAAAATCCAAGCATAAAATAGTGCAGAAACCACTTGCAGAGTCAGATCTAGGTCAAAGCAATATCCTAGATAGAAACTTAAAAAATCGGTTTCTGTAGCTAAGAAACTTGGCATTATCTTTTCTTTAGATTTAAAATTCCCTAGTGTAATAAATATTACACAGTACCGGTGAGCAGGAACACAAATAGTGAACTTAAACTGCTGTTAAATTCTGCATTTTAAATAACCCAGTGGAATTTTTTATTTTGAGATATGATATATTAGGTGGTTCATGCTTCTGAGATTAACCTTAGACCAATACCCCTATACTTGAGGAACATGAGAATAAATTGCATTTGTTTGGCACATACTTGGCATTGTCAATTTTAAAGTGACATTAATAGAGCTAGAAAATAAATCCCCCTTTTCCACTTCTGATTGGAATGTTAAGCTCCTTGGAGTCGAGCCTGACACTTTAATTCTGCGAAGCATTATGCACACCTGTAGTGCAGTATAATTGATGGTATTCACCTACTCTCTTGGCAAAAGTACCGGCATCTTTACCAGTACAGGCTTCATGCAAAAGTACACAAGCACCACCAAAATCCTTTTCATTCTATATATTTTCTAGTTTGAGAGCAGAACAGAAAGTGTCTGGCTTGCTTTGACTTATTTCAAAGTGGAGAGTGCTGTAAGTGCACCAGTTCTTTGGAGATTTTTAAGGCCCAGTTAGACAAAACCCTGGCTGGGATGATTTAGTGGGAGTGGTCCTGCTTTTTAGCAGAGGGTTGGACTAGATGACCTTGTGAGGTCCCTCCCAGCCCTATGATTCTATATCATCCCCTCCATAAAGTTATATAGCTCAGTCTTGGAGCCACTTAGGATTTTTTTGCCCTCACTGCTCCCTTTGGAAGGCCATTCTGCTCTATTCTTCTATGATTTGGCAGTGGCATAGAGATCCCACTGGGCAGGTGCATTGTCCATTTCTTGCTTTCCTTCCCAGAATGCAACACTACTTTTATTACAGCAAAATGTGGGGGCAGGATTCCTCTTTTGAATTAGGCAGGCCCTTGTCTCTTTGACAAATGGGTGTTCATCTCTGAGAGCAGAAGGGAGCTCTTGTATAAGAGTAATCATCTTACACCGGCGACAACATGGCCAACGGAAAGGGTAACCTTCAGGTCCCATGTGCCTGAGCAATAGCGAACGGCTGGTGGGATTATGGGCCTTGTCTTGATGTGAGGCTAGTGCTGCAGCTATAGGTTTTCTGCCCAGGTGTAGCAAGATCTGATTCTTGAGCGGGATTGTAGGATACCTTGTGGCATCTCCACAAGACTTGTACAAAATGACTGGAGTTCATTCTAAATAGGTTGGCCTATTCTGGACCCTCCAGCCATTCTAAAACTCTTGTACCGAAGGCTGGAATTGAATTCATGTCATCTCTCATCAGGGTGTGAGGATGGGCGGGGGCGGTGTTCTAAAAACCAAATGTGAATCTTCTTACCCACTCATCTCATGCCCTGCAAATGGCAAGTCTTCAGTAATCACTAGCCCGATTTTTCTCTCCTCAGGTATATGTCCTGTGAACCGTGACAGCATAGATTACATCCTGTCCAAGAACGGCAGTGGAAATGCAATTGTCATTGTGGTGGGCGGAGCTGCGGAGTCCCTGAACTGCATGCCGGGGAAGAACTCAGTGACTTTGAAAAATCGGAAGGGATTTGTGAAGCTGGCTCTACGGCATGGGTAAAGGAGAAATCCGCTGTAATCTCCAACGCTTTCATTTCCAGCACATCTCTGGGAGTAGATATATAATAGCCTCTCCCTCTATGCTCTGCCTCAGTGACTACATGAAGCAATTAATTCCTCGGAGTCACTCTTCCTGCTGATATTTGCAGTTTTCCCATATTCTGTGTGTATGATTCCAAGATTTCAGGTAGGAGAGCTAGTTTTTGCTTTTCCCTTTGGGACTGCATGTTCATGGAGCAATTTGCTGTAGGAAGTAACTGGCCTAGAGTTGTGGAGATCTTTCACTGGTAGGCCAGCTTCCCTTGTTTTTTGCAGCATCTGCAGGTGTCGCTGTGTCACCTTCACACACGCAATGAGACTGTGCTGCTCCAAAGCCTTGTATCAGCCTTTCCTTTGTTCCTGTTCTCTGGCATGGCTCTGCCCAGCCCTGAAATGTGAACCAGATTAACTTTGTGTCTGTGGACCTATATGAAACTGGCGCTTCAGATGTGTGCTTCAGTCCTTCCCCTTTAGCTCTGTTGTGTGAGGGCTTTGTGGATATTTTTTTCTAATTTTGGGGGTGTGTTTTTTTTGTTTTTGTTTGTTTGTTTGTTTGTTTGTTTTTTTTTAAGTCAAGTATTCACTGTAGCTGCTATAACTTATTGTGTTACGATAACACTTGGTGGCCCTAGCTGAGTTCATTGTGCTAGGGGCTGCCGCTGTATGGATACCTGGATGGTCCCAGACCTGAAGGTCTTACAATTTGAAGAGACAAAACAAAGAATGAGGGAAAGCCTTCCTTATGGATGAGAAACAGAAATATTAACTGATGGTCCAAGGAGTCTGGAGCAGAGCCAGGAATCAAACCCAGATCTCCTAAGTCCCACACTGGAGTCTTAATCACAATGCTATCTTTGCGCTCTGGTGTAGACTAGAGCTTCTGATTATTTGCACACCTGAAAGGGGCGCCCACTGGCTCATGTTGGATCTCAGGAACCATAGCAACGCCTAGTGATAGTGAGGGCTTATTCTGTATGTAGCAGGCAAAGTTGCAGTGAATCCAGCATGTAGCAAATCAGCAGGAGCCACTTCTGCTGTACTTTTTTGTGCAGGCATGTCTCTGTCGGCATTGAGCCGAGAAGCTGATTTCCAGCCCTTGGAAGGTTTTGACACACATCTGGTTTCTGTCTCTGTAGAGCAGATTTGGTCCCGGTGTATTCGTTTGGCGAGAATGAGGTTTACAAGCAGGTGATCTTCGAGGAGGGCTCCTGGGGAAGATGGGTCCAGAAGAAGTTTCAGAAATACATTGGGTTTGCTCCATGCATATTTCACGGCCGGGGTCTTTTCTCTTCCAGCACTTGGGGATTGCTACCTTATTCCAAGCCCATCACCACTGTCGGTAAGCATGGATTTGAGCGTGACTGCGCTGTTCTCTTTGGCTGGAGGAGAGGGTGGTTTAGAAACCCGTGCTGAGGTTTGGATAACTAGCCCTCCTGGAACCAAAGTAGAGTCAACGTATCCCTTTATCCTTCTAAGGACAACTAAATTTTTTGTGGCTACTGTGTCGATCTAGAAGAATTTGTTACGCTGGGTAGTTCTCCAGAATGCAGATCTGTGTCTGGATCTGCTTGCAGACTGTGTTTTCTGACATTGAGCCCCCTCTTCATTCTCCCCTCTCAAAGCCACAAGTTTTTCAGGAGGGAGAAGTTATTCCCAGGGTTTCCTTCGCTGTAGCATGTCAGGTCTCTAATCAGTGCTAACAGTTACTTGGACCTACCAGAAACTGAGACTCTTAAAGTCAGCTAAAGGATCACAGTGAGTGACTAATCCATCCTATGGCAACTGCCTACGCACTACAGACTGTCCAACGTTACCATGGCTTCCCTGCTCTGTCCCTCTTTTCCTTCACATGTCAATATCCTATTTACAGTATTGTAAAGCAGCATCTCTCCTTGTCACCCAGCTAAGGACAGCATGTGAACAAATAGCCACCAAACAAAAAGGAATCCGGTGGCACTTCAAAGACTAACACATTTATTTAATGCATGCACTTTTGTGGGCATAATCCACTTCCTCAGATGCATGAAATGAAAATTATCCCTGGAGTAGCACCAGAAGGTTCTGTACCCATGAGATCCTTCTAGGATACAATTCTTCCTCCTTGCTCTTGAGGAGGTAGTAAGATACTATCAGTCTATAACAGCAGAAATGACTACCCCCCTGTTGCAGTGGCAGCAGAATTTGCACAGATGTAACTTTATTGATTCTGCTACAATCACTGTAACTGGCTAATGAAGACACACTCTGCGCCACTGGAAAGCAGGGATTGTACCAGTGTGACCTAGAACCCACGGAAGGGCATGGGACTCTTTCCAATGACTGCAGTAGCCTTTCGATCAGTCCCTTAATGGGTTAAATTGCTCTGGTGCAAGCCGTATCTTGCATCAGGGGCTGCATAAGACTAATCTTGCACCGATGTGAAACTGCAGCAGAGATGGGACTCTGGACAGTGCAGAAATCTCCCATCCTGGATTGGGAGAAACAAACCATCTAACATTCTGGATTGTTTGTTTTCTTTTCAGTTGGAGAGCCTATCACAGTTCCTAAAATTGACCATCCGAGCCAGAGGGAGATAGACTTTTATCACAGCCTGTATGTGAGCTCTCTGATTAAACTCTTTGAGAAGTACAAGACTAAGTTTGGCCTGCAGGAGACTGAGGTACTGGACATCGACTGAGAGAGCTACATTTGATGGCCGAGTGCCGACCTGCTCAAAATCAAAGTTGGAGATGGCGTCTCCAGGAGTCCACGTTGTTTTTCTTTTATAAATCTGAAAGCGTGTGTGGATGGGTGTCTCTCTTTAAAGGAAAAAAGTTGTTACGCTATTCAAATGTTAGACTTTTTAAAAAAAGTCTAACATCTTACTTCAGATACAGCCCATTATAAATTGCCATCACTATCGAGGAGAACACTATGATGAGGATTGAGGAAAAATGATCGCCATTGTAGTCTGCTATATATTTCTGATTACCAGTGATGGACTTTAAATATTCTTACCGCTACAGTATTTTACCACCAGTGGCACGGATTCTGCTGGGAAAGTAGACTCTATTCATTTTGCAACCCAAAGAAAGCACTTATTTGATTTGGTAGTGACCCCAGTATCGTAGGGACATTTGCCCAAGAACAGCTTTAAGATGTAGGTACATAGCACAAGGGTGTTTCTGGTTAGGAAAAGCCTCCTCTGAAAGCATAAACAGTGCAGTATGGATAGTTAGTTTTATAGCTTCTGGTGTTCATGGGGTTGTATCATTAATGGACCATTGTAACATTAATGGACCATATGATTTCCATACAGTAAACATGTTGTATGTTTAGCTCCCTGATTTTTTTTAAAATTAAATTTTTGAATGTCTTTTTATGAGCAGGTCTGACTTCAAATGGTACTTGAATGCGTGTTGTATGAGAAAATGTTAGAAGTGCTCAGTATTAGCTAGCAATACTTTAACAAACTCTAGAAGTATTGGGAGGTGCAATTTTATGTGAATGTAACTGTGGTCCCAATCCTGCAAATGCATAAATGCATGTGCTTGCAAGATCAGAATCCACAGGTCAAGTTGGGAATGATTTCTGCTGTTTTAAAGATGAGTTTTTAAAAAAAATAATTCTAATATATTCCATGCAGTGGATGTAAGTTTGCAAGGATATACATTTATTGACTGTTTTTAAATGTTTATAAAATGTTTACATGGACTTGACAGTGATGCTTGTAGTAAGATTTATTATTCAGAGTACGCTGTGCGTGCGTGTGTGTGTATAATTTAAAAGATTGCACTACTGCATGTGTAATCTGCCTTCTTCAACAGTTAATTGTTGAGTGTATTGATGCTCTGAAATGTGCCTTTGTATTATGCAAGAGGACAGTCCTGGAATCTTGCACCAAAATTAAATGTTCATCCTTCCATATTTGATGGAATATTGTACCACATCCAAAAATTTTGTACAAATTTATAGAAATAAATTTGAGCAAAAGTAGTTCACACCCTCTTCTCCTGCACCATCTCTCTTCTGCGCCGCACAAATGTGTAGCTGGATTCCTCAAATGTTCTCTGTTGCTATTTAGTTGATTTTATTTATCCTGTGTTGCAAATACTCCTCCGAGGCTTTGGGTGCATATAGCCAGGAATAAATGGTATGTTGAGGGGGAAGAGAATCTATCAGAAATTAAAACCTACTTCCCAAAGATCCTCCATGAGACCTGAGTTTGGAGTGCAGCCCTGCAAAGTGTTGAAATTCTTATGCCTCAGTCACGTTCAGCTTCAGAGAGCAGAACTGAAAGGTACCCAGAGAACAGAGCCCTTGGGGCTTGTCTACACGGCCCTGCAGTTCAGACCATCAGGGTGTGAATTTCAATGTATGCTAGCGTGCTGTGCTGTAACACCTCGACGTGTGAAATAAAAGGTGCTTAGTTCACTCTAACATAGTTCAGAAAAGGAGTCATACAACATAGGTCCCTGTTTCGTCCACAGTGGACAGTTAGAGGACTGCACGCTGGTACACACGGCCCTGGCACAAGAAGGGCGTGGCCAAGTGCACATATCCTAGGTGTACATTAAGGCGGTACAGTGAGGAAACTGGTGCCCTTTGGGTTAAACCTGCTGTTGCAGCAATAGGCCAATGTATTGCATAGGAAATCGGTCCTCTCAGGTTAAAGCCCTGGCGAAATGGATTGGAAGCTTTTTTTAGCCCATAGTTGAAGGCAGGGTGCTGAATTGTGAACAGATCTTCCAGGCATTTGGAGGACATAGAGGTTAACGAACAGGCTGTGTGTTCAGATTTCATTTGCTTGGTGTCGGTCGTGAACCATCTACAACCTCTGGCTACTTCAGGGAGCAGGGGGAAATGCTTTCATAGAATCATAGGGCTGGAAGGGACCCATGAGATCATCTAGTCCAACCCCTTGCTAAAAGCAGGACCACTCCCACTAAATCACCCCAGCCATGGTTTTGTGTAACTGAACTTTAAATATCTCTAAATAGGGAGGTGGTAGAATCTCCATCGATAGCCCATTCCAATGCTTCACCACCCTCCTAGTGAGAAAGTTTTTCCTAATATCCAACCTTGACCTCCCCAGCTGTAATTTGAAACCATTGCTCCTTGTTCTGTCCTCTGTTACCCTCGAGAACAGCCTAGCTCCCTCCTCTTTGGAGCAACCCTTCAAGTAGTTGAAGGTTGCTATCAAATCTCCCCTCAGTCTTCTCTTCTGTAGATTAAATAAACCTACTTCCTTCAGTCTCTCCTCATAAGTCATGTGCCCCAGCCCCCTAATCGTTTTTGTTGCCCTCCGCTGGACTCTTTCTAATTTGTCCACATCCTTTCTGTAGTGGGGAGCCCAAAACTGGACACAGTATTCCAGATGCAGCCTGACCAGTGCCAAATAGAGGGGAATAATCACATCCCTCGATCTGCTGGCACCACTCCAACTTTCAAGCATTACTTTTATGCAGCAGTGACGTGGAGGTACAAGGCCAGCCTCTTTAAGTCACTTCTAAGCATCAGTGAAGGATGCGGCCAAATTCCCTTTAGTTCTTCTAATCCGTTTCCCTAGTAAGAATATCCATATTTCTCTACTTACACTTCCAGAGCACCCAACCCTGTAGCCTTCAGAACAAAGGTTCCCAAATGTTTTTTACTGCATACCCCCTTCCAAAGCCACCTGCTGTCCGTGTACACCTACCAATAGACATTTTTTATTTTAACCCTTTTAATGCCAAGCACTGTACAAATATACGTGTAATAGACAGGACTACAATAATTTTCTCCTGGAGAGTGAAGCTGGTTACATTCAGCTCATGGGCTACGTCTACACTTGTAAATTTAGGTCAACTTTAGCTAAGTCGACTTAACTAAATTTAAAGTTGACTTTGGAGGGAACTTATAAAGTTGACCTAGAGCATCCACACTGGATGCCTAGGTCGGCTTCTAGGGGCTAGGGGGACCTTGAGCAAGTCCATGGGGTCAGGGGGGGCACCCCTTGCCCAGTGCCAGGGGGCTCAGCCTTTGCCCCATTGTACATGGGTACAATGGGGCAAAGGGGGACAGGGACCCTGGCAGGTCATAGGGGCAGGGTGGGCAGGGCTCTGCCTTGCCCTGTGAGGGAGCATGCCAGGCTGCCCTTGTGTCATCCCCCTTCCCGCCCCCCCCCGGCAGGGAGGGCAGTGGGGGAGTCCTGGAGTAGCCCTAAGTTGACTTAAGGATATTCCAGGTCTACACTGGCTTAAGTCAACTTGAAAAAGTCAATTTAAGCCTTAAGTCGAATTAAAATGAGGTTTAATAAAGTCAACTTAATTTTCATTAAGTCGACTTTATTTTCCTTAAGTTGACTTAAGCAACTTGCTTAAGTTGACTTAAGGAAATTGTAGTGTAGATGCAGGGTAAATTAAGTCAATTTAAGCAAGCTTAAATTGACTTAATTTACAAGCGTAGACACACCCTTGGAGTCCTAGATTTAGCTCATTCAGGCAAGAGAATGTATTGGACAAGGAGCCCAACCATGATTGCTGGGCTGTGCGTGGAGGACAATGAAAGAGTGACTGGGTAGACTGAAGAATATCTCAACTTCAGTATGAAGTTCAAAGGAATGTGCCAAGACCTTGTCTTGAGAGCAGTTGAGCCTTCATGTGGAGCAATAGATTGATGTGCTCATTTCCCATCACATTGCATAGAGCGGAAGAATTTTGGAACTGAAAAGCTGACCTTTTATGAAGTTATAAATGTCCAGCGTCTCCTCCAAGTTGCTAGGCATGCTTTTGGCAACAAAGGCTTCCCTGTGCACCCATGGCGCATTAGGAGCAACAGCTCTGATGCGTGTCACTCACTACTCCACTCTGCCTTCCAGGCATTGGGTTTACTCCAGCAATGTAGATGCCAATATATTGTTGTGATGTTCCCCTCAGGCAATATGAATTCGTGTGCCTCTGTGTTACCCCAATTCTCCACTCCTGGGCCCCAATTTACCCTGCTTTGCTGTGTGAATCCCACTCTTGGGTCAGCTCACGGCCAGCCTCTGGCATGTAATTGGCCCCACACCAAGTGGAGAATGCTTCTGGGCAGCCGCTCATGGAGTAGACCCCCAGTCCCAAATGCGACCCTGGGAACTACGGTACTGCAGGGTTGGATGCTGCCCACTGTGACGTGCAAGATTATTTACACTTGCCTGTAAAGTTATCAAAAAAAATTGATATGCACCAGTTCTGTCACTCCAAGTGAAGTCTCTCCACATGCTCATTCCACATGCACTGCTTTAGATAAAACAAGTAACTTCATTGACTACAAAAAGACATTAGGTTATTCCAAGTCAGAGAAAAATCAGAGATCATTAAGACAAGGAGATAATTGCAATCAAATAAAACATATTCTAAACTAAAGTCAGTCATGGTCTATTTTCAGTTTACACGCAGGTTAGCTGTGATGTCTTTTGCAGTTTGACACTCCCCCACTTCCTGGGGTAGATTTTCAGTCCTTGGTGTTGCACAGAAGAGGGATTACAGCAGAGAGCACTTAGACAAGGGTGCCTGTAGGTTGCCCGCTGTTCGGGCGGGCGCAGAGGGCGCCCCCTTCTGGTGCCTCTGGGGAATTAGCAGCGGTGGGGCACCCTGTTTGATACACATTCCGTGGGCCCTGGCCCTCCGGCAGGGTGGGGCAAGCATAGTGCAGAGTCAATTGCCCCCGACCCTCAGGCAGGGCGGGGCAGGCACAAGGTACAGTCTCTAGCCCAGGGACGGGCGAGTCTCTATAACCAAGCCTGGCTGGCCTTCAGGCAGGGCGGGGCAGGCAGCAGTCTCTAGCCCAGGGATGGGCGAGTCTCTACAAACAGGCCTGGCCGGCCCTCAGGCAGGGCAGGGCAGGCAGCACAAAGCACAGTCAGTTGCCCCTGACCCTCAGGCAGGGCGAGGCACAACACACAAAGCACAGAGTCAGTGGCCCCGGCCCTCAGGCAGGGCAGGGCAGGTCACATACAAAGTCAATTGCCCAGCCCTCCAGCAGGGCGGGGCTGGCAAGGTCCAAAGTCAATGGCTCCAGCCCTTAGGCAGGGCAAGTCTGCCCAAAACACAGAGTCGCCTCCGGCCCTTAGGCAGGGCGAGGCACAACACACAAAGCTCTGTAGTGAGTTGTGAGGTTGGTGTGTTACGGGTGGCTAGGGAACAAGGGTGAGGGAGGGGGACGCAGGCCCACCCACTCCACTGCGTCCCAGCCCAGGGCCCTATTCAGTGGCAGAGGCGTCTGCCACTGTGGTCAGCGGGGCTCCGGCCGAAACGCACTGACCCTGCCACACACTAGGCAGTAGCCAACTGCCCTGGGCTGCTTCCTCCCACCCTTAGGGTTTGGGGTACCTGGATCTCCACCTTTAGTAGATGCCGGGGTATTCCGTCATGGGGAAGTTCCCGAAGCCGTCCAACTCGTCGGGGGGTGGCAAGGCCGGCAGAGTCTCGTCCAGCTCCTCAGGGAAGGGCAGCTCCTCCAGGTCACAGGGGCCGTCGGGGGGGTCTGGTCCGTAGGGCTCCAGGGCAGCGGGTGGTTCCCGGAGGTCCTCAGCCAGGGGCAGCTCCTCCAGGTCACAGGAACAGTCTGGGGGGTCTGCAGCCAAAGGTAGCTCCTCCAGGTCACAGGGCCCATCCCGTGTCTCCACACTCCAAGGCTCAGGGCCAGAGGCTTGGGGGGCTGGGACCTCCGGAGACGAGGGATCGATCTGCTCCCGGGAGGCAGGCGCCTCCTCCGCCCGCCTGGGTCTGTGCCACCGGGGCCGGTCCTCGGGGCCCCAGGCAGTGGGAAGCCGAGGCCAAGCCTTCTCTAGTGCCTGGCTCCTAAGCAGTGAAGCCTGATGCTTCCCCGCTGGTGTCTGGGCCCTGACTGAGGGAGAGGGCTGCCTACTTATACTACTAGGCCGGGTCCCGCCCCCTGGCTTCCTGTCAGCCCTGATTGGTGGGCCCGGCCCCTCCCCTCTGCTGGGGGTTGGCTCAGGGCTCCTGGCTGTCTCCCCGGGCAGCCATGTTCCCTGGCCCTTCCTCTGTCCTTTACAGTGCCTCATTTAACAAATTTCTTTGACACCCCTGGGGTCAGGTGATCATCCATGTCCAGGAATGGGCCTGATCTTTCCCCCTGGAGCCAGGGTGCTTAAGCTAGTCCATTGTTGTATGCGTGTCCCTGCTGGGTGTGGAAACAGATCTCTGTGTTCATCTGCATACAGGGCTGGCTCAACTCTATAGGTGAATTAGGCGGTCGCCTAGAGTGTCAGGCTATAAAGGATGCCAAATTAGATGGAAGTGAATTTTTTCTCTATTTAAAAAAATATGAATATGTTATCTCTTATAACATGGGGGAGGGGTACCAAAATCATAGTTCACCTAGGGCACCAAAAACCCTTGGGCCGGCCCTGTTTCACATTCAAGCCATGTGAGACACAGAATTGAGGACAGGACATAGTAGAGTTTCATATCTGTACTTACGTACGACATTGCGGGAAACACGCCACCATAACAGAAATGTTCAGCATGTCCTGAGCATTCCAAAAACACCGTACACGACATTCTTTTTACCAGCAATACACAGTCACACTGGAAGGGTGAAGAGAGTGATACACAGATCTCACCATGAGGGTGTATGTGTGGTGCAGCATGTCACAGTTGTGACCAGATGATACACTGATTTATGAAACGTTCAAGCAACTGGAAAATCTCCTCAGGTTGGTCTGGCAGGCAGCGACCGGCAAAACAGAATGTGTTGCACTTTCACAATTGTAGCACACGGACACCAGAAGGTGAGTTAAGTCATCTGCGTTCATGGATTCAGCCAGCTGCAGAGCAAAGTATGGGCTGCTAGGGGCATGGTTCACTGCTTGAGTTAAGAGATCTTTGGCCACGTCGTCAATTCAACATGGCACTTCTTTGATAATGGCACTAATGGAATTCATTTTGGGGTCTGCAGCCACATAGTTCCTCTACAACGGTGTGAGGTTTGCCTGACTTTGCAACTCTGTAATTCACTAAGTATAATGCTTCAAGGGCCTTAATTTTGTCAGCCGCAGAGTGCTAAACTTTCTTGCGCACCATTAGCAATGCCAGCGTCCACCTGAAAAATTATGGTGGTTTGTCCTTGGATTGTACAAATTTTGTTTCCAAGTGTCTGCGTAGAAGAGAGGGTTTTAGGCTATTATTCGGCAAGGCCTCACCACATAACACACATTGTGGCTGAGATTTCACCGCCTGCAGTTCAAGTAAATAGTCATATCTCACAGGCCAGGGCCCGCAGGAGGAGTAATCTGGCCCCACCCACACTCAAGAGATGTAATTTTTGTAATAATGATGTAATGATTTTAATCATTTGTATGAGGCCTGTTGCCTCATTTAAAAATAAGATCAACAAGCCTGAAGAGTTTCATGAGCTAAAAACTTCACGCTAGCACCTAATACATCTATGATGAAATTATGATCGTCTATAGCAAATGCAGGCACATTTGCTTCCCAGGGAGTTATGCTAGATCCCAGTTGTCTGGTTTTCAAGTCACTTGAAAGACTGACTCCCCCTTCTTAATAAATAGAATCATCCAAGATTAGGGTTGGAAGGGGTTTTAGGAGTTATCTAGTCCACCCTCTGTTCAAAGCAGGGAAAACTCTACCCCTTGCTTCTCATGTACTTATTCAGGATATGCTCACCCCATTTTGCCACCTCGTGCCAAAATATGCCTGTCTCCTATAGCCACACCCTGTAATTTCTCTAGTTATGGGGAGCACCCTGCTCATTTTTGCTTAGCGAATCTATACACCCTATGAGAGGGGTTGGAAGAGTAGGCAGAATGGTCTTGTAAATAAAGCACAGAAGTGGGACACAGGACTCCTAGATTATATTGTGAGCTCCTCCACATCACTTAGCTGGTCTGTGCCTCAGTTTCCTCATCTGTAAAATGGGAAATATTATAATACCTACCTACCTGAGTGTTGTGAGAATTCATTCACTGATGTTTCTAAAATGCTTTTCAATCCACAGAGGGGAAGGGACCTTATTATATTAACAGAAACAAAAGGATTCTCAGGCTGTCATATACAAATACTGAGTGATTTTATTTTATTTTATTTTGCTCTTTACAGAAAGAATTGCCATCTCATTTCTAACAGAAGAGATACCAAAGAGTAAGTATGTGCTGACCTCAGGTGGTCAGTCAGTGTAGTCCCACAACAGAATATCTGGTTTTGTGCAAGTTTTAGGAAATAGTGATGGTGGGAAATACTGGGGAAATGTTGTTATTATTTATAACATGTCTTGCAGAAGCCCCTATCACAAATGGAGATCCCACTCTGGAAGGTGTTTGACAAACACGAGAAAAAGAAAGCCCCTGCCAGACAAAAATGCTTTGTCGTTTTATCATCAACAGTGGGGCCACAGTAATGAATTTCTATTCAGCGAACTCTTCCAACCTTCAGTCAGTAAAACCGTCCTTAAAAAAAAATTCTCTGAGTCACCAAAACCTCAGTTTAATAGCATTATGGGTGCTATGTAAAAACAGCATCTTTTGACCCAAAAGATACGCCCAGTGTGTACACACCAAGCCGTATCTGTTTATTTCAGTCATTTAAGCAATTTTTAAACTATTTTTCAGTCCTATTAGCCCTGAAATGTCGGTACAGCTCTGAGAGACTGCAATGGCTTCGATTCTGTGGCCAGGTCTACACTATAGACCTATATTGGTATAACTGCATTATGAAAAATCCACACCTCTGAGTGACGCAGCTATACCAGCCTAACCCCAAGTGTAGGTGGCACTATGGCGATGCGGACACTGTTGTCGACACAGCCACTGTCTCTTGCGTATGTGGATTAACTACGCTGCCAGGAGAAGCTCTGCCGTCCCGTAGTAGCATCTTCACTGAAGTGCTATAGCAGCACAGCGGCAGTTTTTAAGTGTAGATCTGCCCTGACCTGTTCACAGTTAACAGAATTGTTAGTTAAATTCCAATAACCATCTGTGAGTGTAAATTTGCAGGGCTTGCTAAAGACATTTCTTTACTTGTAGACTGAGAAAATTTTATCTGGAGTCACTGACAGACAATTACTCTAGAATCTAAGGCTATGTCTACACTAGAAAAAGTTAAGTCGACTTTCTTAAGTTGACTTAATAAGGACGACTTTAAGTTGACTTAAAGCTGACCTTATTGTCAACTTAACAAAGTGGACTAAGTCAACTTAACTTTAAGTCGACTTAGTCCACTTTGTTAAGTTGACCTAACCACCCTTAAGTCGCCTTAATAAAGTTGACTTAAGGGTTACTCCAGGTCCACACCATCCTTAAGTCGACTTAAGGAGTCAACTTAAGGCTTAAGTCGACCTAATGGGTGGTTCTTATTAAGTCGACTTAAGGAATTTCTTAAGTTGACTTAATGAAAGTCTGGTGTAGACAAAGAGTAATTTAGGTCGACTTAAGGGTCCTTAAGTCGACCTAAATCGCTAGTGTAGACATACCCTAAGAGTATAATTTTAATGAGATACTTTCCAGACACTTTAAAACACTCTTCCATACAAATAAGTTGTACTGTATTAAAGCAAGAGGTTCATATGAAGGTTCGGTTCATATCTCAATTGTTAAATGGGCTGTGCAACTTCACCAATCATTGGTTATGTCGACACTGGTACGTTAGTTCGAATTAAGGAGGCTTAATTGGAACTAACTAAAGCCATGGCTACACTAGGCTTTAGTTAGTTCGAATTAAGGGCTTCCTTAATTCGAACTAAGAAGTTCAAATAGGGTATTCGAACTAAAGGGTTAATGCGAACTAACTAGTTCGAATTAACCAATGTGGCCATGTTAATTCAAACTAATTTCTTAGTTCGAACTAACCGGCCATTGAAATGAATGGGGATCGCTAATTCGAACTAAGCAAGTGCCATGAATGGCATTTGCTTAGTTTGAACTAAGTTTTCCTAGTTCGAACTAAGCTAATTCGAACTAACTAAAATTAGTTCGAATTAGTTAGTTTGAACTAACTAATTTGAACTAATTTTAGCAAATGTAGACATAGACATTGAGTTCAGTGGGATATGTGGGTGCTTACATCTTTGTAAAATCAAGTCATCTGCTTTTATTCAACAGGCCCTCAGTGTGTTTCATGAATTGAGTTTAAATTGGAGATGATGTCAGGAATCCCAGAAGCACCAGGCTTTACTTTACCCAACTGAAGGGTCTGAGGCCAGGAGAAGGTGACATTTAAAGAAGCATCTTAAAGTCTTACTCCAACTGATGACTCATGGGACAAGATGGAGAGCTCTACATTATTAATCAGTAGAAAAAGTCATTAAAAACAAGTCTCTCTGATCTTGTAAAACTTTGTTTAATTCACTCTATAGGTTACAATTGAAAATAATTTACCCCCTCTGTAAAGCAGGCAGACGTCAGTCTTGCAGGTCACTTTCCTGTTGGAAGAGAAATCAGCGACACAAAGGCTGGATGTCTTCTCAACGTCTCCTATTTTCTTTACACTACGTTCATCTGCCCTTTACCAGAGGTGGTCGCAAACAGGAGGCAGGCTCAGAACTCTGAACCAAAACCACCTGCCCACTTTGCCCCAAGAATTGACACTAGTAAGAGAGAGTAAAGCCAAATGCCTCGGCTTCCCCCAAAAGAATATACTTCACAAAACTATCGGCATGTTTTTAAAGGCACTTGCAGGCTAAAAAAAGAACTTCTAAGACTATGTGCAACAATAACATGTGGTGACTCTTGTCAGAACAAATACGTTTTAAAAACAAATTGAAACTGATCAACAAAAGCGAAGAAAACAGGCGGAGAAGATACTTTCAGCAATTCGTACCAAAACAAATGGTGCAGTTTCTTCCCCCTGGATTGTATTTTTAATAAATTCTCCCATCATACTAGTTATTTCCTTTTCCATTAATCATCTGCATTATAACATTCTGACATGGTAAAGACTGTGATTCCATACACACAGGAGAACTGACACATGCTAATGTATAGAAATCAATCACAAGATTGGTTGTATGGCTATGGAACTGCCAACTCTAAGCATTCAAAAATGAGGAGCTGGGCCCCCCCAAAAATCATGAGTTTGGCTTAAAAATAATGAGGCTGTTTTAAAAAAATTACATTTGGAGTGGTTTATTCTTTAGTCAGCTTTCTCGGTTTTCAAGACTTTAGGGGCCGTTGTTTTCAAGCTTTTCTCTGCAATCTTGACAGCTAGATATTTGTTGTTGTTTTTTAATGGACGCTGAAATCCTGATATAGTCACATGATTGCAAGAGCTCCTGAATAGCACAGGAGGTGGCAGCACTCTGGCGACTTTAAACACGGGACTGAGGTGGAGACCTGTCGTGAGGAGACTGCGGCTCAGCATGGTTAACCTTAGCAGGGGAATTCCAAAGGGGTAGCCGTGTGCTTATCAGGGGAAGCAGAACAAGAGGCCAATACAGAGCTTGCGTTACTCCATCTTGTGGCCCTACGGGATAATAGAGATTGCTACATCTTTATGCTTGAGAGCTGGTCTGTGTTTGAAAAGAGGCACTCGCTGGTGTTTAACTGTGCTACCAGCTAGGTTGGACTGGCTGACTAGTGGTCTTTGCTGGTAACTAACCTACTCTGTTATTTCTATCAGTTCACGCACATCGAGCTTTTCCAGAGAAAGTGATTGGCCTCTTCCTTGCTTCCTATTTCCCTTTGATTCTTTGCCTACACGGAGGACAGGCCTTCTGTCTTCTTCAACCCAGGCAGATGTAGGAACTTCAGAAACTCATGTGCCAAGACCCCACATTCCATTTGTATGGCCTCCTAAAATCTCAGTCACGCAGCCCTCCCGGGCACCACCCTCATTAACATCCTGGTCTCACTACCTTCTCAGAGTTTGTCATCTTTGCAGAGTCTCAGATCAGGTCTACACTAAATAGTTAGGTCAACTGAGTTATGTTGCTCAAAGCTGTGAAAAATCGATGTAACCCTTCTGCAGAGCCAGCACCAGCAAAGGGCCAGGTGCTATATCTAGGGATTCCTAACAACAATAAAACACCGAGCCCCCACCCAGTGTCCTGGGAAATCACACATTGCACCCTGGACACCCTAAAAGGGTGATACTTCCCCTCTCGCAAGAACAGTCTGAGTGTGGAACATAAATCTTTTAATAAAACAAAAAAGAGGTAATATCAAAACCAACACTGGTTTGGGGAGAAACAGTGCGAATGCAGAATTCTTACACAATGAGCAGAACTCACCCCACGTAGGGTGTCTTTCATGTCTCCCTTACCCATCATAGTGTCAGTGTCCATTCCTCAGGGAGGCGGGCTCAGCCAGTCCTCTCCAGCTGTCTCCTGCCACCTCTGGGCTTCGCGGAGTCCAGTCTAATGGCTTTCACAGTCAATAGGCACTGATCGCTTGTGCCTCCTGCCACCAGCTGGCACCACTATCCCAGGCACCGGCCACTCCCTGGGACCCACTGCCCACTTGCTGACTCTCCCTGGCACGAGGACCAACCACTGATTTCAGCTCTTAGAGAATTTCCGCTCTAGATTTCAGCTCTTAGGAAAATGGTCTGCACCGTGCAGCTCCGGAGCTGCATGTGGCTCTTTGCATGCCCCCTTGTGACTCTTGGTTCTGAGCCCCCCTCCCACACCACCACCACTGGAGGACCCTGTGGGTGGCCTACTCCTGTCTCCAGGCTCCCCCTGCCACCGAGGGATCCTGAAGGCAGTCCACGCCAGGCTCCAGGCTCCACACCAACACGAGGGGACCCTATGGAGGGCCTGCTCCTGGTTCTGGCTTCCTCCCTACTCTCTCACCAGGGGACCCTGCAGCAGGCGCTCTGGCCCAGCTCCTCCTACCCCCCACGAGGAAGCTACACCCATTAAGGCTCTCAAAACACTTGGTTATTGAAGTAATTTCAAAAAATGGCTCTTCTTATCTTTTGGATTGCCGACCCCTATCTTGGGAAAACCTTTCACTGACACAGGAGCAATATCCCTGCTGAAAATAACAAAAACAAACAAACAAAGGATTCCACAAGCAATCATTAACTCTATCTTTTAACAATGGCAGAGGGTTTAAGAATTGCCTGGGGCATAGCTCTTTGTCAGAGCTCATGCAACCCCAGGAACAAGGCCCTCAGCCCTCTCTCTGAGGCTATGTACACCCAAGAAACTTGTCCCGCAATAAGTTATTGAGGGACAAGGAAAGTGCTATAAATATAGGGCTTTCTCGTGTACACACATGCTCTTTCTTTTGCAAAGGAATATTCACCGTGTGAATGCTCCTTTGCGAAAGAAGAGCAGTGCATGGTGGGCACCTGTCCCACCATGCACTGCCCACAGCCAGCCCCCTAGCCCAGCTGCAGGGCTTCCGGTGGCAGCAGGGGCTGCGTTGCCAGCCCCCGCTGTCATCCGAAGCCCCGAGGCTGAGCTGGGGGCTGGCCCGAACCGGCTCCAGTTCAAGCCGGCCCCCCAGCTCAGTCCAGGGGTTCAGATGGCGGCAGAACCTCCGGCAGAGCTTCTGCCGCCACCCGATCCCTGAGCTGGTTCGGGTGTCAGCAGGCGCTTAAGTGCTGTGGCACCTGCTGACTCCCGAAGCCCGGGAGCTGAGCTGGGGGGCCGGCTCAAACCGGAGCCGGCCCCCCCAGCTCAGTCCTGGGGTTCGGGTGG